>CAWUFW010006193.1:600000-1194214 GCA_963921515.1 Calotriton arnoldi
AGATTTCAATCATACAATCCCATAGAAATTTAGCACTTTTAGTTACCTGAGCTAACTATAACTTACGCCCCCCAATGCATTGCTTTATAACCGCACATATTACATAACTCATGACATGTTCAGTGACATCACTGATGACATCTCGAATGACAAATGACAAAATAAATAGTATGTGATAAAGAAGGTACTATAAACAATGTACATGTTCCACTTGTAAGCAATTGAGCCCCAGTGGGCACTGGCAATGAAAGAAAAAACATAAGAAAACAATTCTTATCTCATAAGCAGAGAAGGCCACAGGCTGCCTTAAGTTAAAAGTTCTGTGTGAAAAGAAAAAGAAAAGGAAAGACACTAATGTAAGAAAAAAAAAAAAACATGAATACATGTGAAAGAGTAAAAGAAAGCATGATATTAAAACTTTATCACTTCTATTAATGACGAGCGATCCTCAGCCCCAAGAAATGTACATGGTTAAATAACCCAGATGCATAAACATTTCTTATTCGTTATTTAACTTGATTTGGTCCTTGGTATCAAGTTCCAGTATGAATCTTGATTCCAGCTGTCTCAAAGCCCATGTTCTGTTGCCCCCTCTTTTCATGAAAGGGATTCTATCAATAGCAAAATAACTCAAAAGGGTACTGTCCCCCTTGTGAAGAGTAGAAAAGTGTCATGCCACAGAGTAAAATTTGTATAAGTTTTTAAAGGCCCTCATGTGCTCCAAAATGTGTTTCTTGATGGGGTGAGTCGTACTCGAGGGGGCAGTGTGCGCCGGTCCAGAGAATGTACATGCTCTGGAGGCTTTCATCACAGGGGCTCTTCAGATTAGCGGCTTTAATTATGTTCTTTGACCTGACCTCCCTTTTCCCTGGGCTGCTGGCTCTGGCAGCAGGCATTGTGACATCAGAACTCACCTGTAATTAGTTACTGGGGACACCAGCGCTACACCGAGGGACTCCAATCCCCAGAGCCTCTTGCGGCAGGAGCCGCCACTGTGACCTTTGACCTCCCACACGTGCCCGGAGGCGCTCAAGAGGGGCAGGAGACACCCGCAGCGTGGGATGCCAGCGCTACACCGGGGGACTCCAATCCCCAGAGCCTCTTGCGGCAGGAGCCGCCACCGTGACCTTTGCCCTCCCACACGCGCCAGGAGGCACTTAAGAGGGGCAGGAGATACCCACAGCGTGGGATGCCAGCGCTACACCGGGGGACTCCAATCCCCAGAGCCTCTTGCGGCAGGAGCCGCCATTGTGACTTTTGCCCTCCCACACGCGCCTGGAGGGGTTCAAGAGGGGCAGGAGACACCCGCAGCGTGGGATGCCAGCGCTACACTGGGGGACTCCAATCCCCAGAGCCTCTTGCGGCAGGAGCCGCCACCGTGACCTTTGCCCTCCCACACGCACCCAGAGGCGCTCAAGAGGGGCAGGAGACATCCGCAGCGCGGGAGGCGTGCGGGCATGCCCAGGCCACGCCCAGGTGAAGCCCAGGCCAAGGGCGGGCCCATCTGCACCCGTCAGAGCCAGGAAGAGGCAGGGCAGGGCCACATCCCTTAGTTCTTCGTCAGCGGTCGATGGGGATTGCCTGATTGTCCGTCTGTCAGCCCGTAGAACTTTACGCCCAAAAGGTACTGTTGCAATTATGCTGAACCCGTTGTTGAGTATCTGTATAAGTACTGCTTTTCTCCTGCCTCCTGGATTGACTGGAATATCTTCCTTTAGTGGATCTATAAGGAAATTGGGGGGGAGGGAGGAAACGAGCCTCTGGGGGCTATTGAGACTTATTGCTGGTCATCGAGTGGAGTGGGTAAACACAAGAGGTTTTGTATAATCCGCTTCCCTATCAAGGGCTTATAAGGTCATGGGAAAAAGAAAAGGCCAAGATAAAGCACAGGGTGCACCCCGTTCCAAAAAGAGGAGCACTGGTGCTATCTGCCACGAGTCTATAGATAGGATAGAGACCCTTCTCTCTGAATGTCATGAGATAGCTAGTCTAGAAGCCCCCTTGCCTTCCGCACAATTAGAAAATTCCACCAGCACTGACCACAACCCTGGTGCCCCCCCTAGTAAAAAGTTTGAACATACAAATCCCTTCGATGTTTAAGAACTCACAAAATAGAAAGAAGTCCAGTAGCTGTTCCTCTGGCCTTATGTTAAACCCAAATATATCGACAAAACCGAGAGATAACCAGGATTCCATTGAGGAGGTACATATACCCCAAATAGAGTGCCATAATAGATTTGAGGTTCTTACAGTAAGGGACAACAGAGAAATGGGGGGCGGCGTGGTTGACAAAGGCGGTGGAAACACCGAGCTGGTTGGCTTGATGCAGGCATTAAAAACTACAATTGAATCTTTGAGAGAAGAGGTAGCTGTCCTAAGGAAGGAGGTTCAAAACCTAGCAGGGAGGGTCAAGATTGACAAACCACACCCCAGAAAAGTCGATGCTGATTCTCCGCCCACACTCTATAAAAATCCACCACTCACTGTCCCATGGCTTTTCGAGGGGGAAAGCGGAAGGTCTACCCATCCTGGCCCTAATATGATCTTTTACGACCCCCGGCCCAGGCCTATTCTAAATTTCCCCACCTACCAGGAAAATGGTTTGGCTAGTAACGCATATCTAAATAAGATGATGGGCCCTCCACGTATTTCCAAGGGCAAGGGGGACGTGATGTTGGCTAGGGAGACCTTAACTCCACCATCAGAAAGGCAAACCCATATATCTGGGCCCTGGGGGGGCAGTGGGGAAGGGTAAAATAGTGAAAGGAATCTATAAGGTATCCCAAAAGGTTAACAATCAGGAAATATACCTAACTGAAGTACCCAGATTACCAAAGGATGGTTATGAAGACTGTGAATCACTGAAAAATAAGGTTACCTACTGGCTTAGGGAAACCCGGCACTGCTACTCAATTATAAGGGATGATATGAAGAATGTTAAACGAGTAGCGGTCCCGGGGTCCACAAAGGATGTGATTATAGTCTCATTTTTCTCCCTGGCCCCTGTGCATGGTCTTATGTCAATTGACTCATGCACTATCCCCACTGTTAATACTTCTATTTCGATTAGATATAGACCTCCGGCAGAAATGGATTTAATGACTTCCGGGTCTACACAGAGTGGGGGGCCCCAATTTAAATCAAGTGGTCTAGGTGCACAGGTATGACTGCAGAAAAGAGGATTGCAGCACCTAGACGAATGTATGATTTCCCCTGGCAATACTCAGGAAGGGTTGGTTGAACAAGCTGTAGGAGGACCGGGGGTGCCTGCCACTTTGGAGGGAAGTAGTGTACATTGGAATGTGAGAGGAGGAGAGGGGGTTAGCGGTATCCCCAATGTTGAGCCAGAGGAAACTGCTGAGTGCAATATCAATTGTATCACTCCAAATACTCACCCAAGCCAACTAAGAATTTTGGTTTGGAATGTGGCAGGGATTACTAAACTCTTAGCCGATCCCGATGGGGGTTCCTTTGTGGACTCACATGATATAATACTCTTTCAAGAAACATGGAGTCTGCACACCCCACATAGGGATGTGTTCTCTACTTATGGCCTAAATGTCATCAGGAAAGAGAAGGGGAGGCCATCTGGAGGCTTAGCAACTTGGGTCAGAAACACTCTTGGTCTAAAAATAAAAATGATTCATATTGACTCCCCTGATATACTAGCTATAGATCTAAATATTTGTGGGGATTTAAAAAACAGGATCTATAAGGTTTATAACAGAGTTGATCAGGGCTCTGAAGATACCAATACTATTAAAATCCTAGACCATGCATTATCCGAATCCCCCGATGGCGTAAGAGCCCTGGTAGCAGGGGACCTAAACTGTACTTTTGAACCCTTAGCTATGACCCCTAAAGACCTGACCGAGGATTGGGATAAGGTCTGGCAGGTTCCCCAGCTTGATCTCCCACCAGTTAGGTGGACCAAGAGAGGTAGTCAGGTGCTGGCCCTTTTGTTACAACATGACTTGAGAGCCACTAACTGGAGAACATATTCTGACCAAAAAGGGGAGCTAACCTACAACAGACCTGGCCACGCCAGCAGGATCAATTATTGTCTGGTTGCACTTAGTCTCTGGCCCCTAGTCCATGACATGGTAGTGGTTAATCGCCCAGATAGCAATCATGACGCCTTGACACTGTCCTTAATGAATCTGGGTGAAAACTCTATAGAAATAGGCAGTTGGGGTAAGAAAGATCTGGGAGTACTTTCAATTATAAATAATATAAGAACGATCAGATGGGACTGGGTGGAGAAACATTCAGAGGCCCTAGAACCAGTGAAACCCATAGTACGCCAGAATGTGGAAGAATTGTCGAAATGTCCCAAAGATAGGTTACTCAGGAAGCTGCCTACCAGGCATGAAACCACCTTTCAGGGAATTAGGGATCTATTAGCCAAACCATGCAGGGAGCAGAAGCTGGAACATAGACAGACCCAGGCAGTATGGTACAACCAGGACTTTAGGAAAACTAAGGCTGATCTTGTACGGGCTGCAAAATCCAATGTTCACTCAGATCTAGTGATATGCAGAAGAAATTATAAGAAAGCTTTAGAGTCAGCTAGGAAGAGATGGGAAGACTTCCTTTGGACCACCCTTCAAAAGGCATCCTTAGCTAAGGATTCTAAGTCCATTTGGAAACAAGCTGCCTATTGGCTCAATGGTAGGGAACCAAAATTGGAGTATACAGTCCAACCTGAGGAATGGGTGGCCCATTTTGGGGGGCTTTATGCACAAGGTAACTGCGAGTCGGAGGCTCCTCTAGGAGAGTGGGGGGAGAACCAGGACGAAGTTGCGGAGGACCTGGTGTTCTCCATGGAAGAAACCCGGGAGGCAATTTGCTCTAGTATTGCATCTAGAGCCCCCGGCCCTGATCGAATCCCAAACAATTTGTTTAAAGAGGATATAACTGTCTGGGTCCCCTACATTAACATGATTGCAAATGCCATCGTAGCAGGTATGGATATCCCTCCGTCATGGAATATAGCGGAGATTATCCCAATTTTTAAAAAGGGTAACAGAGCTAACCCGGCCAGCTATAGGCCTATAAGCCTAATAGACTCACTGCAGAAAATGTTCTGCAAGCAGGTGTTGCGACGAGTACAGGAATGGATCTCTGAGAACCATATCCTGAGTGATCTCCAAGCTGGCTTTCGTGCGACCATTAGCACGCTGGATCAGGTTTTCCGCTTCCTATGTATCTATTGGAGGGAGGATAGTATTAGAGGGGGCAAACTATACTTTGCATTTGTGGACCTACGTACTGCATTTGATTTGGTACCACAAGCAAAGCTTTGTAGAGTGTTGGCTGAAATAGGGTTGCCATACAACTTATTAGAAATCTTAATTCGGCTGCACTCGTCAAACACTGCTAAAGTTAGGTGGGGGGATAACAACCAGCTTACCGAGCAATTCCCTGTCAATTGTGGAGTGAGACAAGGGTGCATCCTAGCGCCCACGCTATTCTCTCTTTTTGTTAATGGCGTGATTGATTATCTAGATATGGATGTGACGCCCTAAAGGTGGGGGAGCTAAGAGTACCAGCTTTACTCTTCGCGGACGATACTCTACTAATCTCTAAATCCCCCCTTGGTTTGCAACTATTGCTGAATAATTTTATCAGATTTTGTAAGGAGCATGGCTTGGTACTAAATTAGGCAAAACTAAATATATGATCTTTTCGAAGGGAATCTCCAAGCCACCCAAAAGACAAATGAACGTAGGAGATAGCCCCCTCAAGCAAGTCTATGCATTTGATTATTTGGGCATTCACCTAACCTCAAATCTAAGTTGGGCATCACAAATTGAAAAAAAACAATTATCACTAATCCAGCAAACTGCCCACTTAGGCAAGATACACAAAAAAACAGTGTCAAGGAAAGTGGCCCCAGTGAAATTTATAATACCAAAATACTGGGGGGAACCCTTTATGGGGCCGAATTGTGGGGTGTTAGAAATACAAACTCCCTTGCCCTGGTAGAAAACAGGTTCATTCGATCAATGTAAAACCTCCCCATTAGCAATCCTCTGGCCCCCTTGTTTCTAGACCTGGGTCAAAAAACGTTATTGCACAAAATGGGCCACAAGCAGTTAATGTTTTGGCACAGCCTGTGGTCGGTAAATGAGCTCACTCCATATAGAGCAGACATGATAGATCTTTTGAAGCGATCCCAGGTTAACTCTATCCCATGGTTTAGTTGTTTGAAGAATCTATTGAAGAGTCTTGGGATGGAGGAATACTGGTCCACCCCTGAAAAACTGGGCCTCATCCCAAAATGTAGGGTCAAAAAGATGTACTGGGATACTATTGTGGAGAAGGAGGTGGCCAAACGGGTGGGTACCATGACCCAAGATTTTATTAATTTTAAATTTGCCCCTTTTTACGAGGAAACTATTGATGAAATTGTACCACCGTTGGCATGGAAATTATTTATTCAATACTGTTTCAAAACTTTGCCAACTAGAGTGTTCTGTAATAAATGGTGTAGCAATGACTCCGCAGATGATCAATGTCCTGCATGTAATGTTTGTTCAGAGTCAATAGTCCACTTGCTATCTTTCTGCCCTCATTACAAAAATCTGCGGGCTAAGTGGATTGTGCCATTATGTAGATTGATAGGACCCGGGCACTACTTGAAGGCTATGAGAATTTTATCTACCGATACTCGCAGGGCGTTGGTATTTGGTTTGGCCAGATTGTGGCATGCATTATGGATCAAACGCTCTAAATGTATCACATAGCTTCCTAAATTTTTGTATGTCAAAATCGGGGCTATTTTTTTATAGTTTTTTTAACTTTGTATTGCTCTTAACCATTGCTGTATATTGTATTTTGTATATTGTTTTTATTGCTTGTACTATTTTTATATTGTATGGCACCTCGCACTTTATAAGATCTTTGTGATGATGATGAGTGGTACTGCCCACATATTTCAACCCACAAGGGTAAGTCAAAATATAGACATTAAAATGTGACCCATAAGTGAGACTTTGATTGATATATCTTTCTGTCTTAAGTAATGGGGAATATAACATTTCAACATAAGAGCAATTTTTTTATGCTTTGCAATTATTTAGGGGTGGGCGGTAAACTCTGCTCTGCTGGCGGAGTTAGTGGATTGTTGCCTACACTGTTCTCTGCCTGGAGCGCTTATTTCTGGAAAAAGTCTGCAAATCGCCACGTGGCTGAGTTTTTCTCCTGCGTGGCTAACCAACATTAAGTTGGCGAGCGCAAACATTTTTATTGCTAGGACAAATTCTGGCACTATTTCTCAACTCGGGAGGTATCAGCAGGCCTCTACCGTTCACGTTGAGAATGATGCCTCTCGAGGACAAAATCTACTCGGGCGGCAGAAAAAAGCAGCACTCTCTGGTGTGGTGTGTGGTGCCGTTCATACTGATTTTACAGCGGGAAACAAGCTCCCCATGCTAAAAATCAGCTCTAGCAGCACGATGTGCAGAAATTACGCCACTTGTTGAACTCCACGGAATCTCGCTGAGCTTTTATGTAACTCTGTGGAATTCCACGGAGTAACACTCTGTGAGTTCTGCCCACTCCTACAATTGTTGCATGTAAAATAAAACTTTCTTATCTCATCGAAAGCTTGTGGTGTCCCAGCAACATCATTCTTGCTTAGTCTATTTTGAGAGTGATCCCTTTTCTGTATATAATTTGGATGGTCATCTAAAAACCCTGTCAACATGTTTTCTGTGGAAAGAATACACCAGTGTTTGCCTAAGATATTCCTGACTTCTCTAGCCCTGTGAATGAAAGCGGTGATGAACCTAAGCTTGGTAGATTCCTCATTTACATTGCATGTCTTTAGAATAAGTAGGTCTACCCTGTGTGTTTCCTGAGACCTAGAGAGGGCAGTATAGAGGGTAGATTGATTATGGCCCCTCTCTTTGAATCTCTTTACCTTCTCAGTGCTTTTAAGTTGGTAAGCTTCCTCAGTGCTGCAATTTCAGAGTGCATGTAAAAATTCCCCATAGGGATGCTTTACATTAGGTCTGTGGGGCGACTGCTGCTGGCATGAAGTCAAATATTACCAGCTGTTGCTTTTCTGCACAATTTTGAAATCAGTTTGTTATCAGTCAGCTGCACCTTGATGTCTAAAAAAATCAATTTCATTAGTACTGATGTGGCTAGTGAATTGTAAACTGCGCTGGACGTGCTGACAAAACTCAATGCTGTTTCTCCAGATTAAAAAGAAATCATCTTTATAATGGATCCACTAAATCAAGTGGGCGTCAAAGTCCTCAAGTGCTCTGGCCACCTCATCTTCCTACTAACCCATAAAGAGATTGGCATAACTTGGAGTGAAGAAGGTGCCAATCGCTCTGCCTTGGGTCTGTCTGGAAACTTTATCATCAAACAGGAAGAAATTCTTATCCAGACAAAACGTAATCATGCCTAGGATCATTTCTGTATGAGAAAACAAGGAGAGTGACCTGGCCTTTAAAAAATGTCTGCACACATTGATGCCATCCTCGTGCCTAATGCTTGTGTAGAGGCTGGTGACGTCAAGGGTAATGAGCAGAAAGTCATTGTCCCAAGATATGTCATCAATCGTGGTTATGAACTCTCTGCTGTCCTGAATGTAGGAGGGTAATGTTGCTACAAATGGACGTAAGACAAAATCAATGTATTTGGAAGTATATTCCAACTAGGAACCCATTGAGGAAACAATCGGTCTCCCAGGAGGGCTAGAGGGGTACTTGTGGATTTTTGGTAGAAGATAAAGAATCGGCATCTTGGGATAATCACAATGTAAGAATTTAAATTCCTCCCATTCAATGCAACAATGGTTCCTTCATTCTTTCAACATGTCATAATATGCAGTGTTGAACTCAATGATCACATTTTTGGGGAAAGTCTCATAACAGTTCACTCCATGTAATTGAGGGAGACCTTGATTAAATACTGATCTCTAGACAAGATTACAATGTTCACACATTTATCAGTTTGTCTGATAACAAATGCTATTATCACTTTGTAAATCTTTGATGGCTAATCTCTCAGTTTTGGATGAATTAGCAAAGTGCCATATCTGTTTCTTTGCTTCTTTCTTGAGATCATGGATGACCATGGTCTCAAAAGTGTCAATGGCATCCCAGGGAAGCGTAGGGGTGAACACAGATTTACTTTTAAAAGTACTTGGACCGTTCATCGCTAGATCAGTTCCCATGTGGCTCAGATTTAGAAATGTATCACCAGCAGTACTGCCATCAGGGTCCAGTTCAGCAATTGTAAACAAAACATCACTATCACTTACATTCAGAATGCTTAAACTCTCTTTGGACGGAGTCACAGTATTTACACAGTATTTACATCACCTGATAGAAAACCATTTATGCAAATTCAGCCTAATAATAAAATTATATAAATGAATGTGACTTTGGGCATAATTAACCACATTCGTGGGACAGAATGACAAACCCAACTTAAGAACATCAAGTTCAACATTAGACTGCCTGGAGATAAATTGACAACACTGGTTGTCCCTTCCATTATTGTCCTGTTTTTTGACCCCTTGTTGTTGTTCCATGGGGGGTGGCTTTGGAAGAGCCTTCCTCTCCTGATTTCTTTGCACCTCTGCCTCTTCCCCTTCTTTTTCCTTGATCTTTCCATCAGTGTTGTTGATTTCTCTCTTGTTGGAGTAGTGAAACTTCCTCCCCAAAAAATGCTGGTTTGTTTGAATTGACATCTAGGTTGCCTGTAGCTCCGTCTTAAGAGCACAGATGTCATTAGGATCATGTACATTGCTTATAGTACCTTCATTATCATGTACTATTTGTTAACGCCTATATAGATTCTGGGGCGGTAGCTAAGGAGAAAGGTGTGGTATAGTTTTGTTTAAATATTAGATATTTGATCAACAGACATACATGCTGCTCCAATTTCGTTTTTGTTTCTTACATTTTTATTGGTTTTTCAACGTATTAACACTTTAGTACTTGCATGAATAGTACATCATGCATCATAAGGTTTAAATTCAATGAAAACATACATCCAGCAGTAGTGTTATGTCAGATGAGAATACAATCTCTATAAGATTACAAGTTAATAATAGGGGACGTCTCATATCCATCTTGAAGGAAGTTACATAACACAAATAATCACAGCAAAGAATAGAAAAATTGAACAATTGGTATTGTGCTATGTAACAATGGGTGAGAGGGAGTAGGGGAGGGGGGTAACACTATCAATAAAAGGCATATCATGGGCAGAGTTGAAGAGCATATCGGCGTCGGGTGTGGGAGGACCACCCCAAGCATCAGCGAATGTTAATTCTGTGTGTCTTGGCTCTAGGCAGAGGAGGGGGGGAGGGGACACTAGTCCATATGATCTGACGCAGGACGCATGGGGGAGATCAAGGTCACCACACAGGGTGAGCAGTGTGATCCACTTTTCCGTTCTTCCAAGTTAGTCAGTAAGGAGGGAGATGAGTAGCAGTGGAGTAGTGGAGACCTATGGGGATCAACCAGAAGGGGAAGGGGGGAGTGGCTGTCTTGCATCGGGGGGGAGAAAGGGATCCGTGGTGGAGGTTGCGCAGGGAAGCGTGGAATCAGCACAATGGACGCCCATGTGGAAGAGAAAAGGAAGGGGTATCCACATACCTTCGTGACTGGGGGAGGGGGGAGGGGAAGGGGAAGGGGGGATGGGGATGAGAAGGGGAAGGGGGGATGGGGATGAGAAGGGGGAGGGGGGAGGTTCAGTATGTAAAAAGGGAAGGAGGCAGGCGGGGGGATGGGAAAGAAAGAAAGAAAGGGAGGAGAAAGGTGTGAAATGAGAGGGGGAGGGGTAAGTGGGAAAGTATGGGTGGGTGGGGGGGAGCCAGGGTTCGCTGCTGGAGGTAGGGCACAGTAGTGAGTGGATATCATGTTCTGAAACTCCGAGTGCGAGTCCACCGAGAGAGTAGTGAGGGTCTGCCCATCTATCTCCCTGACAGGCTCACCGCAGGTATCAAGACAAGTGGCCTGAGGAGGGGGGAGGAGAGCTGTGACAGCTTTCACTTCAGGCGTTGTCCCACAAGAAGGGTGTCCATGTGTGTGTAAACACCTCTCCTTGGTCCTGCATGCTGTAAATAATACATTTATGTGAAGTTGTCTGTATCATCGCCACCTTCCAGTCCTCCTGTGAAGTGGGCACGGTCGACTTCCACTGACGAAGGATACAGATTTTAGCTGTGGCCAGGGCGGTATGAAGAAGGTGGTGTTTTGGATGGGAGATGTCTGAAAGGGCTCTGGTGTCATGAAGGAGAATGACGGGGGGAGTGAGAGGAAGGTGGAGTGGCATGGATGCTTCTAAAGTGTCTCTGACATAAGACCAAAATGGCCGGATTAAAGGGCATTCGCAAAGAATGTGGGTGTGATCGCAGTGGGGGTCGGAGCACCTCCAGCAGTTCATATGAGGAAGTAAACCAGCCCTATTCAATTTTATCGGGGCCAGTGCCATTTGTGAAGCGATTTGAAGAGGCAGAATTTCAGCCGATCTTCCAGGGTGCCCCTGTCCAAGGCCTCCAGAATGTCAGCCCATTCGTTGTCCTTCAAAGCAATCTGCAAGCGGCCTTGCCACTTGCTACAAAGACTACTTGTGAGGGGTTGAGAGGAAAGATGACTTGAGAGCGTGCTGTAGAGGCCTGACATTACGCCCCTATGTCTGCCCCGCGTGGTGAGGTAGGCCACCACTGGAGAGGATGACAAGGTCCAGGGGAGAGGGCCAAGTCAGCATCTTAGGCAGTCCCACAGCTGCAGGTACTGCCAGGCCTGTCATGGGTGGAGGCCAAACTCCTCCTGCAGATGGTCGAAGGGTTTCAGAGTGCCTTCGTACAGAATCTGGTCCAGGGTATGTATGCCCGCCTCCTTCCAGCTTGTCCAACGGAGTGGCTGGCCGTCAATGCGGATGCTCTCATTGCCAAATAGCCCTGCCTTGTCGTGTAATCAGGGGTCTGCCCCCAACAGGCAATGAGCGCGCTGCCAGGCGCTGTGTGTGGCCTGCAGTACAGGCTGCAGGGATCGCAACCAGGGGGTGTGGCCCCCATAAAGGAGGATAAGACTGTTGCTGCTTAACAGATGTGACTGTTCTGTGTGGGCTCACTGCCAGGGTCTGGGGTACCCAGGAGCAAGCATGCCAGTTGAGAGAGGTGGAGGGCAAGAACATAGTGCTCCACAGATGGTATGCCCAGACCTCCATAGGAGCGGTGTGCCATGAGCCTAGACGCGGCTAGGTGGGGTCGCGTGGAGCCCCTTATGAAGGAGCAAATCTGGGAGTCAATTGAGCGGATGATGGATAAAGGCACTACAAGGGGCAGCATGCCTATAGTGTAGCTAAAGCGCAGCAGGGTGACCATCCTCACATAGAGAATCCCAGGGGGGACCATTTTTCAAAGTCAAGCTTCATTTGAGTTATCAGGGGGGTCAGATTATCCATGACCATCCCGTCTAGGCCCCTATTAACCAGTATTCCCATATATTTAAGTCAGGAGGGCTTCCAACCGAAAGGGTAGCCGTGGATAGCCACCTTCGTGGTGCCAGATTATAGCGGGAGGGCCTCGCTCTTGTACCGATTTATTTTATATCCAGACAGAGCCTCAAAGTCATCAAAGACTTCCAGTAATGCTGGCAGGGAGCAGTGGAGATCTGTGAGTGTAAGCAAAACATCGTCAGCATAGAGGCATTCTTTGGAGAGGCCATCCGCAATGGGTGCACCCGCTATATGCGGCAATTGACAAATGACAGAGGCTAGTGGTTCCATGGCCAGGATGAACAGGAGGGGGAAAGAGGGCAGCCTTGCTGAGTACCTCTCTGGATCTGAAAGGGGTCAGAAAGGAACCCCCCACAATTGACCTGAGCCATCGGGCAGTCATACAGCAGTCGCACCTTGGCAATGAATTGGTCTCCCAGGTCAAACCTCTTCCTGGTGGCAAAGAGGTATCCCCATTCGATGCGGTCGAATGCCTTCTTGTCTTCTAAGGAGAGGGTCACTGCATTGGTTGGGAAGTCCTTAGCAGACCAGAGGGGGTGGGAAAAGGTACAGAGATGGTTCCTAGAGGATCATCCCGGCACAAAGCTGACCTGCGTGTGGTGAATTAGGGAAGGGAAAACCTTACTCATACACGCCGCCAGTATGCTAGCGAGGATTTTAATATCACTATTCAAAAGGGATATGGGCATGTAGCTGCCGCACAATAAGGGGTCCCTGTAAGATTTGGATAACACTGCTATCACCGCCTTGTTAGAGAGGGGCCCTATAGTGAAAGTAATCCAGTCTGGATCGTGTGCCGTTGACCGGAACATAAAAGTATATTCCTTGTCCGTCCGGTGACAAAGTCTCTGATGGACCTCCATGGTCCGAAGCTATTTCTCCCAGCGGGGTCCTGTCCGCCTCATTCCCCTTATCCAGGGGACCGGTCCTGTCCAGCACCATATCCCATGCAAGGTTCCAATCCCCCCAATGAGATACTGGGATGACCCGATCTCCATAAGAAGACCGTTCAACTGGAGAAAGATAGGGGGCTTAACCCCTGTCGGGGCATATACCGAGGCCACTCAAAGGAGTCTGTCTCCCATCCGCAATTTGGCAAAAGCGTACCTGCCATCTTGATCTGACCACGTCTTTACCACTGTAACAGGCAGTGATTTGCAGAGGAGTGTAGCCATTCCACATTTGCGGGGTGGTCCGCCCTCGGCAGAGGCTAGTGCGGAAATGCTGCTATGTATCACCCTACCCACCCAATCATGGTGCAGCTTGACGGACTCCGGTCCGTCCAGGTATCTCTCCTATAAAAGAGCCACATCCGTCCTTTTGACCTGAAGATAGGAGAGCACCTTCTTCCATTTGATTTAGTCGTTCCAAGATAAAACACGTAAAGGGTGCGGGAAGTGAGGTAGGGGCGGACATGTTGAAGCCGAGGGTCGGCATTAGTACTGGGTGACATGGGGGACTAAGCGGTGGGGGGCTAGATGTAGGAACGGGAGGAGGGGATGGGGTAGGGAAATGTTGGATATTGGGTTTATGAATCTGTGCGCTGCTGCAGGCTGTCGGGGGTTGTGGTGTTGGGGAGGGGAGGCGGGGTGACAGTAAGGTCGGGCCAGAGAGTGGGGAGATAATAGAGAGAGAATGATCATAGATAGGAGGGGAAGGGGGCAGGAGGTGGGAGTACAGAGAGAAGGGGGGCTAAGAAGGGGAAGAGAGAGGGAAAGCTAGGGAGGGGCCGGGCATGCAGGAAGAGCACCATCCAAGGAGCACCAGCCAGTGTGGTACACGGGCCACTAAAGGGGGCACAGAGGGATGTATCAAGGGGAGAGAAGGTGGGAGGGGGTAGTGTGGGGAAGATGCCAGGAAAAAGGGAGAGAAGGCAAGCCATGCAAGGATAGAAGCGCAGAGCGGGGAACACCAAGCTGTGTACCGTGCTGCATTTGTGCATGAGCAGAGGACAAATATTGAGGCTAATGGATGTGGGAGGCAAATGATAAAGATAAGAATATGCTCGGTCTGTGTGGCAGTAGGGGGAGGTGGAGGGTATTCAGGCGAGGGCACTAGGCACCGCCGGCACTATGCAGAGTGGGGGCCGACATTCCCATCACTAGTATGCGCAGCCCATCCAATAGAAGAGGCGGAGATTGGAGGGGTCGGCGGGGGAGTCGACAGAGGGGCATTGCAAATCTGTCCCCAGGCCCTGGGGCCAACATTTTGGCATGTATAGGGGAGTATTTTGGGAGGGGGCCCGCAGGGGAGTCAGAGAGGAGGGTTCACAGCACACAGTGATCACATACCAGATAGACAAGCAATAAGGTAGCAATAATGGACTAATGAAACAGTGAGATAATCAGTCAATGAAAGAGACATGGCGATACTCTGCCGTCCAACGTCAGCTGGTCTAGGCAATCTGTCCCTGGCGCCTCCGACTCTCTGGATTGGTGCTGTGTACAGTCTTTAGGGCTCTCATTCAGTTGCGGAGGTGGGTTTCAGTGGAGAGCGGGATTTGTCCCTGTCCTGTTCCTGTGTGAGTGTGGCCACCACCTGGAGAGCTTGGTCCCTGTCTCTCAGGGAGCATGCTGTTCTGTCAGGGTCTCTTCCCCTATGTCGGGGGCCACCGGTGTTCCCCAAGTGGCCACCGGATGGGGCAGGCAGCACAAGTGACAACGGAGTGACACTCTCCGCAACCGCAGAGGAGGCGGTGTCCATGTCCTGCGGGTAAAGGCCCAGCAGGAAACGACACAGATCCTCCGGTTCAAAGAATTCTTTCAAGGAGCCATCCTTAGTAATCCACATGCGAGTGGGTTCGAAGAGGCCATATTTGATATTCAGTTGCCGAAGCTGGGGACACAGAGAGAGGAAGGCTTTGCGGCGGTCGATAGTTGCTCTGGAAAAGTCTGCAGCTATTCGTACCTCATGACCCTTGTACAAGTAGGGGCCTTGGGTGTGGGCAGCGGATAGCAGTTGTCGAGCCTGCTCATGATGCAGGAAGCAGGCAATGCTAGTAAGTCTGAGGTTTTGTTAGTGGGGAGAGACTCAGAGTTGTGGTGTGAGCACTGGTGGCCCGCCGCACTGGGGTCGGCACCCGCTCCTAAACAGGCGGTAAAAAACCTGGGGGTCTGGCTTGACACTGCCCTTAACTTCAGAACTCAAACTAAGAAGGTGGCAGGGACGTGCTTCGGGCTACTGCGGGGCTTAAACCCCTGCTGGGCTTCTTCGACCCTTCAGTCAGGCAGGTTGTCGTCCAGGCCTTGATTCTGTCCAGACTGGACTATGTCAGCTCCCTTTACATCGAGGCCAATCAGGCTGAGATTGTCAGACTACAAAGGGTCCAGAACGCAGCGGCCCGAGCGCTCCTTGGCTTGCCAAGGTGGTGTTCTATCTCGAATGCAATACGCCGCCTTCATTGGCTGCCTGCTGCCAGGCGTGTGGAATTCAAGACCCTCTGCATTACCTTTAAAATCCTCAACTCTTCATCGCCTAGTATTCTGTCAAACCTGCACTCTTTCTACACCCCCTCCCGCCAACTACGCTCTATGGGACAGAATTTTGTGGTTGTCCCCAGGGTGAGGAGGGCTTGTGCTGGTGGCCGCTCCTTCCGGGTGCTGGCTTCTAGACTCTGGAATTCCCTTCCTATTTCCATTCGCAGCCTAAAGCTTTGTCTGCCCTTCCGTAAAGCTATTAAAACGTTTCTGTTCCCTTCGCTATAAGGTGTTCTGTTGTTACCAGCTGCGCTAATCTGGTTTCAGCGCCGGGACGCCCCTTTGCTGGGGCAGCCGCGCGCTTTATAAATCAGTTTAACATAACATAACATAACATAACATAACAATGAGGGGCCGTGGGCATGCTGGTAGGTCCCGCCGTGGTGGGCCAATATGGTGAGCCCGCTGCATCTCCAAGGGAGGGTCAAAGACAACGCCGATGAGCTTCAGGAAGGCGCCCTTTGAGGAAGGATCTGGTATCAGGCCCCTCCACCTTTTCCGGAAAGCCGAAGAAGCGGACGTTATCCCGCCGGCTGCAGTCTTCCAAATCAATGACTTTGCTGTGCAGAAATAAAAGTTCCTGATCCCTCTCTGGTAGGGTGTTGAACCTGCCCACTAGTGCGCCGACTCTCTGGTCCAAACCGCCCACGCAAGCCTGGAAACCTGCAAAGTCCAAGCAGATAGATTTGGTCTCCGCTATCAGTGCAGAGATGGACGTGTTGATGCCCTCCAGTTGGTTTCCCATGGCAGAGATTTCCTGAAGTATGCGTTCCATGGTGGGGTCTGGAGCACCATTCATGGAGGGTTAAGGGTGGCCTGGCTCCGGGGGTGTTGACCCCTGCTGGTTAGCCATCGGGTGAGATTGGTTTAGGGCTTCAGTGAAGAAAAGCTGTCTTGCGGGTTTGCCAGGGGTCTTACCAGGAGACATCTCCAGACGTGGCGCTAGGTCCTCGTGTGAGAGGGAAGGTCCCTGCTCGCCTACAGTGCATGGCGGCTTCCCAGAGGTGGATTGGGGGCGATGAGGCAGGGGGCCTTGTGAGTGCTGCCGTCGATGGGACCCCCAAACTAGACGTGCAAGGCGCTGGCGACTGGGCAAGGTGCAAGTGGAAGTCCTGTGGGCACCCCAGCATTGATGCAGCCAGTGAGGGAATGGCAGAGGGCCCCAGGCCGAGCTGGAGGACACTCTGGATGGGCGGTCATGTGCCCCCAATGTCCAGGTGCAGCTCAGGAAGCGCCGGGGTCAAGACGCGCCGTTGAAAAGGAAAGGATTGCTGTGTCCAGATAGTGGTGTGTATGGTGCAACTTGCTGCCTTAGACGGGAGGCCCCGGGGCACGGCACGGTCTCCTGTGCCCAAGCTGCCGTGTCAGAGGAGGCCCATCCCAGTAGGGTCGTTGCTTCAAAGGGGGTGCCAGGGTCCCGGGTCCGAATTTCTCAGGCAGGACATGGCCGCAGGGTTAGCTGCTGAGTGGGCTGGAGGATCCCATGAAGTGGAGGGAGGCGGAGGTCCAGATGAGCAGGAGCCAAGGTGCCCCCTATACTTTCACGCTCCAAGGTCTCCTGTCCACTGCCTGCTCATTGAAGGCCCGTGTTGGGGGCGTGCACCCATATAATAGTGAAATCCAGGAGGGAGTCGAGGATCGACCTCAGCAGAGGGCACACAGTCTCGGAATGTGCCACAGATTCCCCCAGATCCTTCGTGCAGTAAGCACCCGATGGTGCAATGAGGCGAAGCACCTGATGGTGCCGTGAGGCGGGCCTGTCTGAGGGACCCTCGGTGTGGTCATAAGGCCGGGCCATGTGTCCTGGGTGGCAAGCCACTGCAACAGGGGGGGGTCAGGCCGCGAGGCCCCCGGAAGGCTGTGATCGATGCTGGGAGGGGAAGTGCCCAACCGGGCCGCAGACCGCTCCGGCCGGGAGTGTATTGGAGCTGCAGATCTCGGTCCTCCCACGGGTCTGGCCCCTTGCCGTCTCCCCAGGTCCAGATGGGAGGGACCAGTGGGATCGTGGCATTGACCACAGCCTCCGAAGTGCTGGAATCGGGTGCAGTGCGGAGGCAGATGATGAGGCCCCCGCTGCAGGTCACTCTTGCCGGGATGACTGCTGCACTGTGGGTCACAGTTGCGTGGCATCGCGCAGGCCCAATCCTCCGCTGACACCACAGGGCCATCGGCATCAACGAGGCATCTACGATCTCCGGAACATCGGGAATAAGTGCTGCATGGAACAGGTGCACGGGGAGGCAGGTCACTGACCTCCTGCCATTCCGAAGGTGCCGCTGCCGCCGCCCGGGTCCCGTCTCCACA
The DNA here is from genome assembly GCA_963921515.1 of Calotriton arnoldi. Classification (NCBI taxonomy): domain Eukaryota; kingdom Metazoa; phylum Chordata; class Amphibia; order Caudata; family Salamandridae; genus Calotriton; species Calotriton arnoldi. Next base: position 618,276 of record CAWUFW010006193.1, read on the forward strand.
CGGAGCTCCGGTGTCAAGCGGCCATCTTCCTTTGTGGCCAGACCATGGCCCCCGCTGCTCCAATTTCAACAGACATACCCACTGTGGTTTGATTTTGTTGAGTACATACCCTGCAATCTAACGTGTTATTCCCACTTGGGTTTATTCTTTTCTGATGATTTCAGTCTGAGTTGCCAGCAGTGTGCATATGTTGACTATACATAAAGTATTTCTAAAGAGGACCTTTGAATTATATTTTAGATGTTTTTGGTATTATTCCTCTATGACTGTTATTTTATGAAATGGCAGATGCCTTTATGATGACACAGTAGCCCTTGTAATCACGCCCACTGGGGCTTTAAATGTTCATATGCACAGATATTATTTGCTACATAGTAACATGAGATTAATTTTATGTATTTTACATAAGATATCAGTTTTTTCCTTCCCTAAGATTGATATGTAATCAAGCTGGACGAATTCTCAAAGTTTTTAAAAGTTTTGTTTAACATTGGTGGTGTCGGTTAGTATACAACAAGATGGCTGACATATAATCATGGACTTGTTAAATACTTAGGTCGTCTTTCATGTCACTCAAATTTATGTGTTTAAATGTGTTCTTGGATAAACACTTGTAATCTGTGATCAAGGCATCTGGTACGCCGAAACAGGTTGGATGTTGTTTTGACTGCAGGATGCTGAATCTCTATGCAAAAATAAAGAAACCTTGGATGCACTGCATACACCTGTGTACGAGTCTCTCTTGTGGAGTGTTATATATTCACTTGAACCAAAAGGGTTGAATGTGGACAATGAGCTATATGTGTTTCTTAGTTGCTTCTCTCTTAACAAATCAAGGTCATAATTTGTTCTTAATAATGATTTTTCTGTTTCAATTTTGTGTTATTACATGACCTTTGAAATATGAAACGCACATGGACAAGCCTGGTGTGAGGAGAATAGGGCAGTTATGAACCCCAAGGGGTAGCCTAATTCTTTTTATTCATTTATATAATTTCCTATATTGAACTTATGTTAGTCAAAATTAATGGACCGTAGCCCACTTGGGCGTGATGTGTTAGAAATGTTGAATGCTATGTTTTTGAGCTATACAACATTCTTTGATTCTTTTATATAATTTTCCGTAATGATCTTATGCCTATCAATATTGATGTACCTTAGCCCTCTTGGCCCTGATGTGTTACAGATGCTGATGCTGATTGACTGAAGCCCACGTGGGCTCAATGGTTTGACACGCTGCTGTCTGATCAGCGTTACGTTCTAGATTCCAAAAATGTATAAATTGCAATGCTCTATGGTTTTTGATTTTTGATTTACATGAAATGACCGCCTACAGTTTGGACACGTCAGTATTTAATTGTACTACAGCTCAAGGATTGTTGCAGATGGTGTAAGATAATAGGCATAACTTTCAGTGTGGGTGAAGTGTTATCCTCATGTGGTGAAATACTCCTGGAATCGTATTAAAAAATGTATGATGTCTCTACTGAGATGGTTATGTAAATTGTTTGGTAATAATGCAATACTGGCCCCGTTTGATGATGAGAATGACAGCAAAAGACAAAGAAACTATACAGACGGCATGGATAAGATGGCCGGCATAATAATGTAAAATCATTATGTGTTTTTTGGTCCTTTGTTTGTGTTCACACCTTTTTTCACCATTTCTAGATCACATGTTATTTTTAAATACCAAAGGCAGACATTAGTCCGTTACCATGATCAAGGTCCAGCCTGGACTGAAACGCGTAGGTGCGGCAGCCGAATAAACTTTTGTTGGTGCACACATATGCTGAGAGCACCGGCTCTTTCTTTACTGAGAAGGATTTCACTATGAGTATATATTTTTATATAGTATTGAATATTAAGAGATTTATTTATTTAACATGATATTAGTGGTATATATCAAAATATTTAAGATTTAGTACTTTAAACTATATATATATATATATATATATATATATATATATATATATATATATATATATATATATATATTCACTGAAAAAACCATAGGTTTCCGGCACGTTATAGTTAGAAATTAGCATTTAAAAACCTTTGAAATTCACTGAAAAAACCATAGGTTTCAGGCACGTTATAGTTAGAAATTAGCATTTAAAACCTTAGAAATTCACTGAAAAAACCATAGGTTTTAGGGACAGTTATAGTTAGTTGGACATTTCACTCATACAAAACCAGTGAAATTCCCCGTTATGAGTTAGTTCAGCTAACTATAACTCGCGCCCCGCAATGCACTGCTGATGACGTCACATATTACATCACTCATGACATGGTCAGTGACATCACTGATGACATCACTGATGACATCTCAAATGACATCACTGATGACATCATCCAGTGACTGTGTGTTTCTGTAAAGTTTAAATATGTTTAATATATATAGGGAAGGCGTATTGAAGAATGAGTGGGTGTATAAGTGTCTGAATGGAAGATTTAGTAGGTGCGTGACTGACTCTATAAGTGAGTGATTAAACGTATCTTACTGAATGCATGGGTTAGTGACTAAACTGTGTGAATGTCTGTATCCGTCTGTCTGTTGGTGTGTAAGCGGCTGCATGGGTTTGCGAATAGCTACATGAGTGTCTATATGGGTTATTGATTTGTTGTCTGAGTATCTGTATGGGTGCATGAGTGTTTGTGTGGGTGGGGTGTGTGTGACTCTGTGCATAGATGTGTGAGTGGGTGATTCACTGGGTGCATGTTTTCAAGAGTGCATCTGTGATGGACTGTATGGGTGGGTGAGTGTGTGTATGGCTGTGTTAGTGAGTAAATGTATATCTCAGTGGTACATGTGTGAGTAACTACATATGTGAAAGGCAGTATATATGTGTGTTGGAGTATATAAATGGCTATAAGTGAGAGTGTGTGATTGTGAGAGTGGCAGTATGGATGAGTGTGTGCTTGTATCAGTGATTGTATAAGAGCGCAAGAATGTGCTAGTATTTGTATGAGTAAGTGAGCTGGTGTGTGTATAACTGTATAGGTGAGTAAATGGGAGTGTGATTAATTATTTGCATGACTGACTAGGTGTGTGAGTACCTCTATGGATGAGTGGCGGTGTGTGAGTGTCTATATAGGTGTATGAGTGCATATGATAGTGCTGTACCTACTGAGTGACCGTAAGTATGAGTGACTGTACGGGTGAGTGAGTGGATGTGTGTGTAGACCTAAGAATCAGTGAGTGGGTATGTAGTTATTGGTGTTGGAGTGTCTATGGTTTTGAGAATGGCAATCTGTAATTTAGAGTGGGTGTATCAAAGGTTATATTAGGGTGTGAGAAGATGCATGAAATTATCACATGGATGATGTCATCACTGATGTCATTTGAGATGTCCACATTGATGTCACTGACCATGTCATGAGTGATGTAATATGTGACGTCATCAGCAGTGCATTGCGGGGGCGCGAGTTATAGTTAGCTGAACTAACTATAACGGGGAATTTCACTGGTTTTGTATGAGTGAAGTGTCCAAATAACTATAACTGTCCCTAAAACCTATGGTATTTTCAGTGAATTTCTAAGGTTTTTAAATGCTAATTTCTAACTATAACGTGCCTGAAACCTATGGTTTTTCAGTGAATTTCAAAGGTTTTTAAATGCTAATTTCTAACTATAACGTGTCTGAAACCTATGGTTTTTTCAGTGAATTTCAAAGGTTTTTAAATGCTAATTTCTAACTATGCCTACAAAGGTAGGACATGTGAAGAAAGAAGAAAAACGCACAGAAAGAAGCAAAAGAAATGCAGAAAGAAGCAACAGAAGTCCACAAAGACGAAGAAAAGAGCAGGAAGGCACACAGTCTCGGAATGTGCCACAGATTCCCCCAGATCCTTCATGCAGTAAGCACCCGATGGTGCAATGAGGCGAAGCACCTGATGGTGCCATGAGGCGGGCCTGTCTGAGGGGCCCTCGGTGTGGTCTTAAGGCCGGGCCATGTGTCCTGGGTGGCAAGCCACTGCAACAAGGGGGGTCAGGCCGCGAGGCCCCCGGAAGGCTGTGATCGATGCTGGGGGGGAAGTGCCCAACCGGGCCGCAGACCGCTCCGGCCGGGAGTGTATTTGGGCTGCAGAACTCGGTCCTCCCACGGGTCTGGCCCCTTGCCGTCTCCCCAGGTCCAGATGGGAGTGACCAGTGGGATCGTGGCATTGACCACAGCCTCCGAAGTGCTGGAATCGGGTGCAGTGCGGAGGCAGATGATGAGGCCCCCGCTGCAGGTCACTCTTGCCGGGATGACTGCTGCACTGTGGGTCATAGTTGCGTGGCATCGTGCAGGCCCAAACCTCCGCTGAAACCACAGGGCCATCGGCATCAACGAGGCATCTACGGTCGCCGGAACATCGGGAATAAGTGCTGCATGGAACAGGTGCACGGGGAGGCAGGTCACTGACCTCCTGCCATTCCGAAGGTGCCGCTGCCGCCGCCCGGGTCCCGTCTCCACACGGAGCTCCGGTGTCAAGCGGCCATCTTCCTTTGTGGCCAGACCATGGCCCCCGCTGCTCCAATTTCAACAGATATACCCACTGTGGTTTGATTTTGTTGAGTACATACCCTGCAATTTAACGTGTTATTCCCACTTGGGTTTATTCTTTTCTGATGATTTCAGTCTGAGTTGCCAGCAGTGTGCATATGTTGACTATACATAAAGTATTTCTAAAGAGGGACCTTTAAATTATATTTTAGATGTTTTTGGTATTATTCCTCTATGACTGTTATTTTATGAAATGGCAGATGCCTTTATGATGACACAGTAGCCCTTGTAATCACGCCCACTGGGGCTTTAAATGTTCATATGCACAGATATTATTTGCTACATAGTAACATGAGATTAATTTTATGTATTTTACATAAGATATCAGTTTTTTTCCTTCCCCAAGATTGATATGTAATCAAGCTGGACGAATTCTCAAAGTTTTTAAAAGTTTTGTTTAACATTGGTGGTGTCGGTTAATATACAACAAGATGGCTGACATATAATCATGGACTTGTTAAATACTTAGGTCGTCTTTCATGTCACTCAAATTTATGTGTTTAAATGTGTTCTTGGATAAACACTTGTAATCTGTGATCAAGGCATCTGGTACGCCGAAACAGGTTGGATGTTGTTTTGACTGCAGGATGCTGAATCTCTATGCAAAAATAAAGAAACCTTGGATGCACTGCATACACCGGTGTACGAGTCTCTCTTGTGGAGTGTTATATATTCACTTGAACCAAAAGGGTTGAATGTGGACAATGAGCTATATGTGTTTCTTAGTTGCTTCTCTCTTAACAAATCAAGGTCATAATTTGTTCTTAATAATGATTTTTCTGTTTCAATTTTGTGTTATTACATGACCTTTGAAATATGAAACGCACATGGACAAGCCTGGTGTGAGGAGAATAGGGCAGTTATGAACCCCAAGGGGTAGCCTAATTCTTTTTATTCATTTATATAATTTCCTATATTGAACTTATGTTAGTCAAAATTAATGGACCGTAGCCCACTTGGGCGTGATGTGTTAGAAATGTTGAATGCTATGTTTTTGAGCTATACAACATTCTTTGATTCTTTTATATAATTTTCCGTAATGATCTTATGCTTATCAATATTGATGTACCTTAGCCCTCTTGGCCCTGATGTGTTACAGATGCTGATGCTGATTGACTGAAGCCCACGTGGGCTCAATGGTTTGACACGCTGCTGTCTGATCAGCGTTACGTTCTAGATTCAAAATGTATAAATTGCAATGCTCTATGGTTTTTGATTTTGATTTACATGAAATGACCGCCTACAGTTTGGACACGTCAGTATTTAATTTTACTACAGCTCAAGGATTGTTGCAGATGGTGTAAGATAATAGGCATAACTTTCAGTGTGGGTGAAGTGTTATCCTCATGTGGTGAAATACTCCTGGAATCGTATTAAAAAATGTATGATGTCTCTATTGAGATGGTTATGTAAATTGTTTGGTAATAATGCAATACTGGCCCCGTTTGATGATGAGAATGACAGCAAAAGGCAAAGAAACTATACAGACGGCATGGATAAGATGGCCGGCATAATAATGTAAAATCATTATGTGTTTTTGGGTCCTTTGTTTGTGTTCACACCTTTTTTCACCATTTCTAGATCACATGTTATTTTTAAATAGCAAAGGCAGACATAAGTCCGTTACCATGATCAAGGTCCAGCCTGGACTAAAACGCGTAGGTGCGTCAGCCGAATAAACTTTTGTTGGTGCACACATATGCTGAGAGCACCGGCTCTTTCTTTACTGAGAAGGATTTCACTATGAGTATATATTTTTATATAGTATTGAATATTAGAGAGATTTATTTATTTAACATGATATTAGTGGTATATATCAAAATATTTAAGATTTAGTACTTTAAACTATACATATATATATATATATATATATATATATATTCACTGAAAAAACCATAGGTTTCCGGCACGTTATAGTTAGAAATTAGCATTTAAAAAACCTTTGAAATTCACTGAAAAAACCATAGGTTTCAGGCACGTTATAGTTAGAAATTAGCATTTAAAAAACCTTAGAAATTCACTGAAAAAACCATAGGTTTTAGGGACAGTTATAGTTAGTTGGACATTTCACTCATACAAAACCAGTGAAATTCCCCGTTATAGTTAGTTCAGCTAACTATAACTCGCGCCCATAATGCACTGCTGATGACGTCACATATTACATCACTCATGACATGGTCAGTGACATCACTGATGACATCACTGATGACATCTCAAATGACATCACTGATGACATCATCCATGTGAGAATTTAATGCACCTCCTCACACCCTAATATAACCTTTGATACACCCACTCTAAATTACAGACTGCCATTCTCAAAACCATAGACACTCCAACACCAATAACTACATACCCACTCACTGATTCTTAGGTCTACACACACACATCCACTCACTCACCCGTACAGTCACTCATACTTATGGTCACTCAGTACAGGACTATCATATGCACTCATACTCCTCTATAGACACTCAAACACCGCCACTCATCCATAGAGGTACTCACACACCTAGTCAGTCATGCAAATAATTAAACACACTGCCATTTACTCACCTATACAGTTATACACACACCAGCTCACTTACTCATACAAATACTAGCACATTCTTACGCTCTTATACAATCACTGATACAAGCACACACTCATCCATACAGTCACTCTCACAATCACACACTCTCGCTTATAGCTATTTATATACTCCAACACACATATATACTGCCTTTCACATATGTAGTTACTCACACATGTACCACTGGGACATACATTCACTCACTAACACACTCTTACACACACTTACCCACCCATACAGTCTATCACAGATGCACTCTTGAAACCATCCACCCAGTGAATCACCCACTCACACATCTATGCACAGAGTCGCACACACCCCACCCACACAAACACTCAGGCACCCATACAGATACTCAGACAACCAATCAATAACTCATATAGACACTCATGTAGCTATTCACAAGCCCATGCACCACTTACACAGCAACAGACAGACGGATACAGACATTCACCCAGTTTAGTCACTAACCCATGCATTCAGTAAGATACGTTTAATCACTCACTTATCGAGTTAGTCATGCACCTACTAAATCATCCATACAGACACTTATACACCCACTCATTCTTCAATACGCCTTTCCCTATATATATTAAAAATATTTAAACTTTACAGAAACACACAGTCACTGATGACATCATCCAGTGACTGTGTGTTTCTGTAAAGTTTAAATATGTTTAATATATATAGGGAAAGGCGTATTGAAGAATGAGTGGGTGTAGAAGCGCCTGAATGGATGATTTAGTAGGTGCGTGACTGAGTCTATAAGTGAGTGATTAAACTAATCTTACTGGATGCATGGGTGAGTGACTAAACTGTGTGAATGTCTGTATCCGTCTGTCTGTTGTTGTGTAAGCAACTGCATGGGTTTCTGACTAGCTAAATGAGTGTCTATATGGGTTATGGATTGGTTCTCTGAGTATCTGTATGGGTGCCTCAGTGTTTGTGTGGGTGGGGTGTGTGTGACTCTGTGCATAGATGTGTGAGTGGGTGATTCACTGGGTGCATGGTTTCAAGAGTGCGTCTGTGATGGACTGTATGGGTGGGTGAGTGTGTGTATGGGTGTGTTAGTGATTGAATGTATATCTCAGTGGTACATGTGTGAGTAACTACATATGTGAAAGGCAGTATATATGTGTGTTGGAGTATATAAATGGCTATAAGTGAGAGTGTGTGATTGTGAGAGTGGCTATATGGATGAGTGTGTACTTGCATCAGTGATTGCATAGGAGCGTAAGAATGTGCTAGTATTTTTATGAGTAAGTGAGCTGGTGTGTATAACTGTATAGGTGAGTAAATTGGAGTGTGATTAATTATTTGCATGACTGACTAGGTGTGTGAGTACCTCTATGGATGAGTTGCGTTGTGTGAGTGTTTATATAGGTGTATGAGTGCATATGATAGTCCTGTACTGAGTGACTGTAAGTATGAGTGACTGTACGGGTGAGTGAGTAGATGTGTGTGTGTAGACCTAAGAATCAGTGAGTGGGTATGTACTTGTTGGTATTGGAGTGTGTATGGTTTTGAGAATGGCAGTCTGTAATGTAGAGTGGGTGTATCAAAACTTATATTAGGGTGTGAGAAGATGCATTAAATTCTCACATGGATGATGTCATCAGTGATGTCATCAGTGATGTCATTTGAGATGTCATCAGTGATGTCATCAGTGATGTCACTGACCATGTCATGAGTGATGTAATATGTGACGTCATCAGCAGTGCATTGCGGGGCGCGAGTTATAGTTACCTGAACTAACTATAACGGGGAATTTCACGGGTTTTGTACGAGTGCAATGTCCAACTAACTATAACTGTCCCTAAAACCTTATGGTTTTTTCAGTGAATTTCTAAGGTTTTTAAATGCTAATTTCTAACTATAACGTGCCTGAAACCTATGGTTTTTTCAGTGAATTTCAAAGGTTTTTAAATGCTAATTTCTAACTATAACGTGTCTGAAACCTATGGTTTTTTCAGTGAATTTCAAAGGTTTTTAAATGCTAATTCCTAACTATAACATGTCTGAAACCTACGGTTTTTTCAGTGAATTTCAAAGGTTTTGTAAATGACAATTTTTAAATGTATTAATTGTTATATTTATTTTTTTCATACTGATTTACTACATTTTTCGAAACAATTTTTTTTACATATTTTATTTTTTAAATTACATTGTAATTACATTATACATTACAAAAAATACTTTCTCAGAATGAATTACTTTAGTTTAAATACTTTGCACATAGGCAATAGACTTTTAAGTACAGTAGTTACAGTTGTTGCAATGGGCAACACATTTTCAAACACAATGCAACATTCAGCTCAATGTGAATTTCTAGTTAAATGCAATTAGTTACTTTATGGATTACTTTTTCTAACCACAGGACTGGATCCTAGATTCAGTCCTGGGACATCTCCTGTAAACAGTTGAGTAAAAGCGTTTTGGTTACAGTAGTGATTTTTAAGGAATATTATTGTATTTTAAAAGTTGACACTTAGAAACTTTTTCTCATAGAATCACCAATGTTATCCTATGGAAGGAAATTCACTTAGCAGGTAAAACTGTTATCGTTACTTTTTCTTACTCAGTGTTGGATCCTGGATCCAGCACTGGTGCATCTCCTGTAAACAGTTGAAAGAATGCGTTTAAGTCATACAGGCGATTTTTAAGGAATATTTGTAGTTTGTGAAAATCGACACTTTGAAACTTTTCTGCTGAAAACCAGACAATGGATTCCTATGGAAGGAAATACAAGTTACTGGTAAGTACGGTTAGAATTACTTTTGAGGATCAGTACTGGGCTGAAAGATGCAGCACTGAGGTCTCTCCTGATAACAGGTGAGTAAATCGGAATTCGTATTTCGGCTGATTTTAGAGGAATATTTTAAAGTTCCAAAACTCCACACTTAGAAGAATTTCCAAGTGAAACCAGTCAATGTTAGCCTATGGAAGGAAATTCAAGTTACTGGTAAGTACGGTTAAAATTACTTTTCAGGACCAGTACTGGGCCAGTACTGGGCTGAAAGATACAGCACTGAGGTCTCTCCTGATAACAGGTGAGTAAATCGGAATTGTATTTCGGCTGATTTTAGAGGAATATTTGTATGTTTCAAAAATCAACACTTAGAAACTTTTTCAGCAAAAAGCAGGCAATGATATCCTATGGAAGGAAATTCAAGTTACTGGTAAGTACGGTTAAAATTACTTTTCAGGATTAGTACTGGGCTGAAAGATGCAGCACTGAGGTCTCTCCTGATAACAGGTGAGTAAATCAGAATTCGTAGTTCAGCAGATTTTAGAGGAATATTTGCACAATGGTGAAGGGAGGGGGCGGGGCCTGAGGTGACATCTGTGCAAACGCACCCTGTGGCGCGTTTTAAGTTGGGGGATTAAGTCCCCTTGAATCATGAGGGTCCCTAGGGGCCAACTAGCCCACCAGGAACCTCCAGTATGCGCCTAGGGGCTGCGTTGCAGAGACGTGTAGAGAGGCCACACCCTTTTACACCTCTCTGCAACGCAGCTCTGTGGCGCTTTCTGGATGTACCTGTTGGGCTAGTTGGCCCCAGGGACCCTCAGGATGGAAGGGGATTTAATTCCCCATCTTAAAAGCGCGCCATGGGGCCTGTTTGCACACATGTCACCTCAGGCCCCCCCCTCCCTTCACCACTGTGCAAACGCGCCCCGTGGCGGCTTTAAGTCGGGGGATTAACTCCCTTGAATCCTGAGGGTCCCTGGGGTGCAACTAGCCCACCAGCTACCTCCATTAAGCGCCACAGAGCTGCGTTGCAGAGAGGTGTAAAGGGGCGTGGCCTCTGTACACCTCTCTGCAAGGCAGCCTCTGGCGCATACTGGAAGGTTCCTGGTGGGCTAGTTGGCTCCAGAGACCCCAGTATTCAAGGGGTCATCCCCTTCTTAAAACGCGCCAGGGGCGCGTTTGCAGAGTACTGCAGGGAGGGGGCGGGGCCTCCAGCACGATGCCGTTTTTTTGTTGTTTTTTTTTTATGGGAGGGGGCTGCGTGGCCCCCTTCCTCGGCCACTTTGGCCCGGGGACCCCATCCCCGGGGCCTGGGCACTTTTTTTGTTTTATAAAAAAAAAAGAAACGGGAAGGCCGCATGGCCCCCCTTCCTGGGCCTCTATTGGCCCCGGGGACCCCATCCCCGGGGCATGCCCTCTTTTTAAATAAAAAATATGGGGGGGCTGCGTGGCCCCCTCCTCAGGCCATTTAAGGCCCCGGGTACCCCATCCCCGGGGCGGCCTTGCCTTTATTTTTTATTTTTTTATTTGGGGAGGGGGCTGCGTGGCCCTCCTCCCGGGCCACTATGGCCCCGGGGACCCCATCCCCGGGGCCTGGCCTCTGGTTGGGGACTGTGGGGGTCCCCAAACCCCCACAGTCCCGCCGGCTCCCCGTGTCCTACGGGAGCCGGCATTCCTTTTCACATGGGGAGCAGCTAACATGCTGCTCCCCGTGTGGAAAAGCAAACTACAGTGTGCCGGGGTAGGCACCCCGGGACACTGCAGGAGCCGGCCCTGGGGGTGGCGGTCCCCAGGGCCATCAAGGGCTCCAGGAGGGGGCCGCGCGGCCCCCTCCCTACATTTTGAAAGCCCCGGGAGGTGGTGGTCCTCGGGGGTTGGGGTCCAAAACGGACCCCCATTTTCAATGTTCTTAGTGCCCCGGGGAGGTGGTGGTCCCGGGCGTGTGGAGGCTGGAGCCCCCACACAGGTTTTAAAAATAAATAAAAAAAGCCCCGGGAGGTGGCGGTCTCCGGGGGCTGCGGGAGGCTCATAGCCCTCCCGCACCATTAATGATAAAGCCCCGGGGGTGGCGGTCCCCGGGGCTTGGGGGCCCTGGAGGCCCCCATACATAAATAAACCCCCAGCATGCCCCCGGGACTTGGCCCACCCGGGGGCAAGTGCTATCGAAGCGCGGAGACCGCGCTTCGATTTTCGGCAGGATCCGCGCTCCTGAGCGCATCCTGCCGATTTTTTATTTTTTTAAATGCTTTTTTGCCCAGGGGGTCCTTGTGGGACCCCTGAGCAGGCCTAGGGGTTAGGGTGTTTCTACCCTGCCCCCTTTGTGCGTTTTGCGCACTTGTTTCTTTTTTTCTCGGCGGATCCGCGCACCCTAAGCGCATCCCGCCGATTTAAAAAATGCTTTCTGCCCAGGGGGTCCTTGTGGGACCCCTGAGCAGACCTAGGGGTCAGGGTGTTTCTACCCTGCCCCCTTTTGCGCTTTGCCCACTTGTTTCTGTCCCTCGGTTCTACCGAGGACAAAATGGCTGCCAACACTTCCTGATTTGAAGTGTTGACAGCCAATCAGCATGCAGCTCGTGATCGGGAGGGTACGCGGATCCGACGCGCCCATAGATATTTATGTGATTTTAATTGTGAATTTCTCAGGAACTACTGAACGGATTTACACCATTTTAGCAAAAGGCACCAGTCTGAACCAAGGGCTACCTCTTTGCCAAATTTGGGGTAATTCCGTTCAGCAGTTCGAGCTGTAGCTGCGACTAAAGGTTCCTATGGAAAAGCGGCGTTTTGGGACCCCCTTTTTCTCGGCCCCCGCTTGACGTATCACCCCGAGACTTTCAGGGTAGGAGCGGACCGGAGCGCCCCAACAAGTTGGAAGCTTTGCGAAGATTCGTCAACCGGCGCCAACGTTATTGCAAATAGAATGTCGCGGATTTCCAATGGATAATAGGTCCTAACTATAACTATCTACTGGCGACCTTAGTAGATAATATATATATATGTATATATATATATATATATATATATATATTTTTTTTTCTGAAAAAACCATAGGTTTCAGGCACGTTATAGTTAGAAATTAGCATTTAAAAAACCTTAGAAATTCACTGAAAAAACCATAGGTTTTAGGGACAGTTATAGTTAGTTGGACATTTCACTCATACAAAACCAGTGAAATTCCCCGTTATAGTTAGTTCAGCTAACTATAACTCGCGCCCCGCAATGCACTGCTGATGACGTCACATATTACATCACTCATGACATGGTCAGTGACATCACTGATGACATCACTGATGACATCTCAAATGACATCACTGATGACATCATCCAGTGACTGTGTGTTTCTGTAAAGTTTAAATATGTTTAATATATATAGGGAAAGGCGTATTGAAGAATGAGTGGGTGTATAAGTGTCTGAATGGAAGATTTAGTAGGTGCGTGACTGACTCTATAAGTGAGTGATTAAACGTATCTTACTGAATGCATGGGTTAGTGACTAAACTGTGTGAATGTCTGTATCCGTCTGTCTGTTGGTGTGTAAGCGGCTGCATGGGTTTGCGAATAGCTACATGAGTGTCTATATGGGTTATTGATTTGTTGTCTGAGTATCTGTATGGGTGCATGAGTGTTTGTGTGGGTGGGGTGTGTGTGACTCTGTGCATAGATGTGTGAGTGGGTGATTCACTGGGTGCATGTTTTCAAGAGTGCATCTGTGATGGACTGTATGGGTGGGTGAGTGTGTGTATGGCTGTGTTAGTGAGTAAATGTATATCTCAGTGGTACATGTGTGAGTAACTACATATGTGAAAGGCAGTATATATGTGTGTTGGAGTATATAAATGGCTATAAGTGAGAGTGTGTGATTGTGAGAGTGGCAGTATGGATGAGTGTGTGCTTGTATCAGTGATTGTATAAGAGCGCAAGAATGTGCTAGTATTTGTATGAGTAAGTGAGCTGGTGTGTGTATAACTGTATAGGTGAGTAAATGGGAGTGTGATTAATTATTTGCATGACTGACTAGGTGTGTGAGTACCTCTATGGATGAGTGGCGGTGTATGAGTGTCTATATAGGTGTATGAGTGCATATGATAGTCCTGTACTGAGTGACTGTAAGTATGAGTGACTGTACGGGTGAGTGAGTAGATGTGTGTGTGTAGACCTAAGAATCAGTGAGTGGGTATGTACTTATTGGTATTGGAGTGTGTATGGTTTTGAGAATGGCAGTCTGTAATGTAGAGTGGGTGTATCAAAACTTATATTAGGGTGTGAGAAGATGCATTAAATTCTCACATGGATGATGTCATCAGTGATGTCATCAGTGATGTCATTTGAGATGTCATCAGTGATGTCATCAGTGATGTCACTGACCATGTCATGAGTGATGTAATATGTGACGTCATCAGCAGTGCATTGCGGGCGCGAGTTATAGTTACCTGAACTAACTATAACGGGGAATTTCACGGGTTTTGTACGAGTGCAATGTCCAACTAACTATAACTGTCCCTAAAACCTTATGGTTTTTTCAGTGAATTTCTAAGGTTTTTTAAATGCTAATTTCTAACTATAACGTGCCTGAAACCTATGGTTTTTTCAGTGAATTTCAAAGGTTTTTTAAATGCTAATTTCTAACTATAACGTGTCTGAAACCTATGGTTTTTTCAGTGAATTTCAAAGGTTTTTTAAATGCTAATTCCTAACTATAACATGTCTGAAACCTACGGTTTTTTCAGTGAATTTCAAAGGTTTTGTAAATGACAATTTTTAAATGTATTAATTGTTATATTTATTTTTTTCATACTGATTTACTACATTTTTCGAAACAATTTTTTTTACATATTTTATTTTTTAAATTACATTGTAATTACATTATACATTACAAAAAATACTTTCTCAGAATGAATTACTTTAGTTTAAATACTTTGCACATAGGCAATAGACTTTTAAGTACAGTAGTTACAGTTGTTGCAATGGGCAACACATTTTCAAACACAATGCAACATTCAGCTCAATGTGAATTTCTAGTTAAATGCAATTAGTTACTTTATGGATTACTTTTCTAACCACAGGACTGGATCCTAGATTCAGTCCTGGGACATCTCCTGTAAACAGTTGAGTAAAAGCGTTTTGGTTACAGTAGTGATTTTTAAGGAATATTATTGTATTTTAAAAGTTGACACTTAGAAACTTTTTCTCATAGAATCACCAATGTTATCCTATGGAAGGAAATTCACTTAGCAGGTAAAAACTGTTATCGTTACTTTTTCTTACTCAGTGTTGGATCCTGGATCCAGCACTGGTGCATCTCCTGTAAACAGTTGAAAGAATGCGTTTAAGTCATACAGGCGATTTTTAAGGAATATTTGTAGTTTGTGAAAATCGACACTTTGAAACTTTTCTGCTGAAAACCAGACAATGGATTCCTATGGAAGGAAATACAAGTTACTGGTAAGTACGGTTAGAATTACTTTTGAGGATCAGTACTGGGCTGAAAGATGCAGCACTGAGGTCTCTCCTGATAACAGGTGAGTAAATCGGAATTCGTATTTCGGCTGATTTTAGAGGAATATTTTAAAGTTCCAAAACTCCACACTTAGAAGAATTTCCAAGTGAAACCAGTCAATGTTAGCCTATGGAAGGAAATTCAAGTTACTGGTAAGTACGGTTAAAATTACTTTCAGGACCAGTACTGGGCCAGTACTGGGCTGAAAGATACAGCACTGAGGTCTCTCCTGATAACAGGTGAGTAAATCGGAATTCGTATTTCGGCTGATTTTAGAGGAATATTTGTATGTTTCAAAAATCAACACTTAGAAACTTTTTCAGCAAAAAGCAGGCAATGATATCCTATGGAAGGAAATTCAAGTTACTGGTAAGTACGGTTAAAATTACTTTTCAGGATTAGTACTGGGCTGAAAGATGCAGCACTGAGGTCTCTCCTGATAACAGGTGAGTAAATCAGAATTCGTAGTTCAGCAGATTTTAGAGGAATATTTGCACAATGGTGAAGGGAGGGGCGGGGCCTGAGGTGACATCTGTGCAAACGCACCCTGTGGCGCGTTTTAAGTTGGGGGATTAAGTCCCCTTGAATCATGAGGGTCCCTAGGGGCCAACTAGCCCACCAGGAACCTCCAGTATGCGCCAGGGGCTGCGTTGCAGAGACGTGTAGAGAGGCCACACCCCTTTTACACCTCTCTGCAACGCAGCTCTGTGGCGTTTCTGGATGTACCTGTTGGGCTAGTTGGCCCCCAGGGACCCTCAGGATGGAAGGGGATTTAATTCCCCATCTTAAAACGCGCCATGGGGCCTGTTTGCACACATGCCTCAGGCCTCGCCCTCCCTCACCACTGTGCAAACGCGCCCCGTGGCGCGCTTTAAGTCGGGGGATTAACTCCTTGAATCCTGAGGGTCCCTGGGGTGCAACTAGCCCACCAGCTACCTCCATTAAGCGCCACAGAGCTGCGTTGCAGAGAGGTGTAAAAGGGGCGTGGCCTCTGTACACCTCTCTGCAAGGCAGCCCCTGGCGCATACTGGAGGTTCCTGGTGGGCTAGTTGGCCCCAGGGACCCCCAGCATTCAAGGGGAATTACTTCCCTTCTTAAAACGCGCCAGGGGGCGCGTTGCAGAGTACTGCAGGGAGGGGGGCGGGGCCTCCAGCACGATGCCGTTTTTTTTTGTTGTTTTTTTATGGGAGGGGGCTGCGTGGCCCCCCTTCCTCGGCCACTTTTGGCCCCGGGGACCCCATCCCCCGGGGCCTGGGCATTTTTTTTGTTTTATAAAAAAAAAAAAACGGGAAGGGGGCCGCATGGCCCCCTTCCTGGGCCTCTATTGGCCCCGGGGACCCCATCCCCCGGGGCATGCCCTCTTTTTAAATAAAAAATATGGGGGGCTGCGTGGCCCCCCTCCTCAGGCCATTTAAGGCCCCGGGTACCCCATCCCCCGGGCGGCCTTGCCCTTATTTTTTTTATTTTTTTATTTGGGGAGGGGGCTGCGTGGCTCCCCTCCCGGGCCACTTATGGCCCCGGGGACCCCATCCCCCGGGGCCTGGCCTCTGGTTGGGGACTGTGGGGGTCCCCAAACCCCCACAGTCCCGCCGGCTCCCCGTGTCCTACGGGAGCCGGCATTCCTTTTCCACATGGGGAGCAGCTAACATGCTGCTCCCCGTGTGGAAAAGCAAACTACAGTGTGCCGGGGGTAGGCACCCCGGGACACTGCAGGAGCCGGCCCTGGGGGTGGCGGTCCCCAGGGCCATCAAGGGCTCCAGGAGGGGGCCGCGCGGCCCCCTCCCTACATTTTGAAAGCCCCGGGAGGTGGTGGTCCTCGGGGGTTGGGGGTCCAAAACGGACCCCCATTTTCAATGTTCTTAGTGCCCCGGGGAGGTGGTGGTCCCGGGCGTGTGGGGGCTGGAGCCCCCCACACAGGTTTTAAAAATAAATAAAAAAAGCCCCGGGGAGGTGGCGGTCCTCGGGGCTGCGGGAGGGCTCATAGCCCTCCCGCACCATTAATGATAAAGCCCCGGGGGTGGCGGTCCTCGGGCTTAGGGGGCCCTTGGAGGCCCCCATACATAAAATAAACCCCTCAGCATGCCCCCGGGACTTGGCCCACCCGGGGGCAAATTAACTATCGAAGCGCGGGAGACCGCGCTTGATTTTTTTTTTCGGCAGGATCCGCGCTCCCTGAGCGCATCCTGCCGATTTTTTTTTTTTAAATGCTTTTTTTTGCCCAGGGGGTCCTTGTGGGACCCCTGAGCAGGCCTAGGGGTTAGGGTGTTTCTACCCTGCCCCCTTTGTGCGTTTTGCGCACTTGTTTCTTTTTTTCTCGGCGGATCCGCGCACCCTAAGCGCATCCCGCCGATTTAAAAAAATGCTTTTTCTGCCCAGGGGGTCCTTGTGGGACCCCTGAGCAGACCTAGGGGGTCAGGGTGTTTCTACCCTGCCCCCTTTTGCGCTTTGCCCACTTGTTTCTGTCCCTCGGTTCTACCGAGGGACAAAATGGCTGCCAACACTTCCTGATTTGAAGTGTTGACAGCCAATTAGCATGCAGCTCGTGATCGGGAGGGTACGCGGATCCGACGCGCCCATAGATATATATGTGATTTTAATTGTGAATTTCTCAGGAACTACTGAACGGATTTACACCATTTTAGCAAAAGGCACCAGTCTGAACCAAGGGCTACCTCTTTGCCAAATTTGGGGTAATTCCGTTCAGCAGTTCGGGCTGTAGCTGCGACTAAAGGTTCCTATGGAAAAACGCGTTTTGGGACCCCCCTTTTTTCTCGGCCCCCGCTTGACGTATCACCCCGAGACTTTCAGGGTAGGAGCGGACCGGAGCGCCCCAACAAGTTGGAAGCTTTCGCGAAGATTCGTCAACCGGCGCCAACGTTATTGCAAATAGAATGTCGCGGATTTCCAATGGATAATAGGTCCTAACTATAACTATCTACTGGCGACCGCCAGTAGATAATATATATATATGTATATATATATATATATATATATATATTTTTTTTTTTTTTCTGAAAAAACCATAGGTTTCAGGCACGTTATAGTTAGAAATTAGCATTTAAAAAACCTTAGAAATTCACTGAAAAAACCATAGGTTTTAGGGACAGTTATAGTTAGTTGGACATTTCACTCATACAAAACCAGTGAAATTCCCCCGTTATAGTTAGTTCAGCTAACTATAACTCGCGCCCCCGCAATGCACTGCTGATGACGTCACATATTACATCACTCATGACATGGTCGTTGGGGACCGTGGGGGAAGCCCCAATGCCCCCACGGTCTCGCGTCTCGGGGCTCTGGGGGTCCGTAACGGACCCCCATATTTAAATATTTAGTGCCCCGGGGAGGTGGTGGTCCCCGGGGCGTGTGGGGGGGCTCGAGCCCCCCCATACAGGTAATTTATTTTAAAAAAACAAGCCCCGGGGGGTGGCGGTCCCCGGGGCTGCGGGGGGGCTATGTGCCCCCCGCAAATATTTGCTACGCAAACAAATGATGGACAGAATGCTGAATGAATCATACATTCACCCCCAGTCAAGAGATCTAGGTTAAATCCATCGTTCTTTTGCTCACCATGCCACCCCAGTTTAGACCCAGCCATATGTAAATCAGTCTTGACCCTGTGCCTCATGGGAACAGTCCAGACCGAACTGCCAAGCCAGGTCCTCCCTGGACCGGAAACAAGCATCCTGGGACCGGTTTCAGGGTATGTCACCCTTCTTCAGCCAGGCTAGCTTGAATCCAGTGGCACAGTGAGCAAGGGACCCACATCTGGGCATACCCATCCCACATAGGGCGAAAAGTCCTACGCAAACAAATGATGGACGGAATGCTGAATGAATCATACATTCACCCCCAGTCAAGAGATCTAGGTTAAATCCATCATTCTTTTGCTCACCATGCCACCCCAGTTTAGACCCAGCCATATGTAAATCAGTCTTGACCCTGTGCCTCATGGGAACAGTCCAGACCGAACTGCCAAGCCAGGTCCTCCCTGGACCGGAAACAAGCATCCTGGGACCGGTTTCAGGGTATGTCACCCTTCTTCAGCCAGGCTAGCTTGAATCCAGTGGCACAGTGAGCAAGGGACCCACGTCTGGGCATACCCATCCCACATAGGGCGAAAAGTGCTACGCAAACAAATGATGGACGGAATGTTGAATGAATCATACATTCACCCCCAGTCAAGAGATGTGGGTTAAATCCATCGTTCTTTTGCTCACCATGCCACACCAGTTTAGACCCAGCCTTATGCAAATCAGTCTTGACCCTGTGCCTCATGGGAACAGTCCAGACCGAACTGCCAAGCCAGGTCCTCCCTGGACCGGAAACAAGCATCCTGGGACCGGTTTCAGGGTATGTCACCTAGGCCTGGGCGGTAAATTCCGTTCCGTTCGCGGAATTTGCGGAATTTGGGTAATTTCGCGTTCCGCGGAGAACGCGAAATTGCCAAAAATTCCACGATCCGCGGCTTCGCGGAGTTTTTTGCTTGTTCGCGCTTTCAAAATGCGTGTTCGCGAGATATTTCTCCCCGAGCACGCAAACAGCGTTCGCAAACAGGAAAAAAGCATTGCGAACGGGCGGAACAAGCAATTCCGCTTGTTCGCGGAACTTTTGCGTGCTCGCGGAGATTTTTTACCATTTCGCGGAGCTTTGCGTAGCGCGACTACGCAAATTCCGCCCACCCCTAATGTCACCCTTCTTCAGCCAGGCTAGCTTGAATCCAGTGGCACAGTGAGCAAGGGACCCACGTCTGGACATACCCATCCCACATAGGGCGAAAAGTGCTACGCAAACAAATGATGGACGGAATGCTGAATGAATCATACATTCATCCCCAGTCAAGAGATCTGGGTTAAAGCCATCGTTCTTTTGCTCACCATGCCACCCCAGTTTAGACCCAGCCATATGTAAATCAGTCTTAACCCTGTGCCTCATGGGAACAGTACAGACCGAACTGCCAAGCCAGGTCCTCCCTGGACCGGAAACAAGCATCATGGGACCGGTTTCAGGGTATGTCACCCTTCTTCAGCCAGGCTAGCTTGAATCCAGTGGCACAGTGAGCAAGGGACCCACGTCTGGGCATACCCATCCCACATAGGGCGAAAAGTGCTACGCAAACAAATGATGGACGGAATGCTGAATGAATCATACATTTACCCCCAGTCAAGAGATCTGGGTTAAATCCATCATTCTTTTGCTCACCATGCCACCCCGCAAATATTTGACAAAAGCCCCGGGGGGTGGCGGTCCCTGGGGCTTGGGGGGACCTTGGAGGCCACCCCAACATTAAAAAAACCAAGCCCCGGGGGGTGGCGGTCCCCGGGGCTGCGGGGGGGCTGTGTGCCCCCGCAAATATTTCAGAAAAGCCCTGGGGGGTGGTGGTCCCCGGGGCTGCGGGGACCCCCTGGGCCCCCACAATTATGTTGAACATGCCCCCGGGACCTGGCCCACCCGGGGGCTAAATATTAACGAAGTGCGGGAGTCCGCGCTTCGTTTTTTTTTCTTCACGGCGGGATTCGCGGATCCTACGCGAATTTCGCCGTTTAAAAGCTTTTTGGCCCTGGGGTCCTTGTGGGACCCCTGATCAGGCTCTAGGGGTCAGGGTGTTTCTACCCTGCCCCCTTTTCTTTTTTTTGCGTTTTTTATTCTGATTTCTTGTGACTCGGTTCTACCGAGTCACAAGATGGCTGCCAACACTTCCTGGTTTGGAGTGTTGACAGCCAATTAGAATAAAGCTCGTGGTCAAGAGGGTCTGCGGATCCTCCGTGCCTCTAAATATCGAAACTTTTATTTTTGATTTTCTCAGCAACTACTAAACGGATTTACACCATTTTTAAAAAGGTCGCTTTCTGAGCCAAGCAGTACCTTTTTGCCAAATTTGGGGTAAATCCGTTCAGTAGTTTCGGCTGTAGCCTTGCATAAAGTTTCCTATAGGAAATTGATTTTTTGACTCTTATTTTTTGAATTTCTCTGGAATTACTGAACGGATTTACACCATTTACAAAAAGGGCACTTTCTGAACCAAGCACTACTTTTTTGCCAAATTTGGTGCAATTCCGTTGAGCAGTTCAGGCTGTAGCCGTGGCTAAAGTTTCCTATGGGAATTAACATGGAGAAAACACGTTTTGGGACCCCCCTTTTTTCTCGGCCCCCGCTTGCCGAATCACCCCGAAACTTTCAAGACAGGAGATGACCGGAGCGCCCCACTAGTTTTGAAAATTTCACGATGATTCGTCATCCGGAGCCAAAGTTATTGGGAAAACAAAAAACGCTTTTCCTATGGAAACTAGGTCCTAACCATAACTATCTACTGGCGACCGCCAGTAGATAATATATATATATATATATATATATAGAGAGAGAGAGAGAGAGACATTGTTTTTGTATATTTTGTAATGATATTAGTGTGAAACAGTATTTTTCCGATATTTTTGTACTTACTATTATTAGGGTAGGGATATTTTTAAGTTGATATTTGTGTTACATGATATTGTTGATTCGATTTTGTGTAATTGACCCATTTACAGCCAATTACTAAAAGCTATCTTATTTGCGTTTAGATATACATATCAATCTGAAGACATCCATGTTCATAAGAGTGAACAGGAAGCATGCGATATATAGTGTTTGTTTTATTTCTTATCTTATTTCTCTATCCATGCTTCTACCTGTCACATATCCTACCATGTGTGGTCAGTGTAGGAGAGTAGGATCTGCTTCACATGGGTACCCCCACTTTTTGCTGATGCTTCACTGTTTTTCGACTTTAGTCTGGCTGGGGCCCTGCTAATCAGAACCCCAGCCTAGCTGCTTCCTCTCTAAAATGGTTGCCATGTACCTTAGGTACATCTTTGATTGGAATCTGGGGTGCCCTTATAAGTCCCTAGTATATGGTATACTATGTACCCAGGGCATAGGTACCCCAGAGGCCTACCAGGGGCTGTATTATGCCACCCCTGGAAGGCCAGCCAAAATGACACCACAGGTCTGCTACTGCAGCCTGTGTAAGGTGGTGCATGCACCCCTTACTGTGGTATAGGCTACCTATATCACTACCATTGCACACACATATAAACCTATAAGTCACTCCTATGGCAGGCCTTACCAATCCTGAAGGCAGAGTGCTTGGTTTTTATGTGAGAGGGTGCCCCTGCATGAGCAGAGCCCCTCTACAGCGTTCGGAGTCCCTCCTCTGATGCTGTTTGTGGTACAGCCTGACCATATACTCTTAGGGTGCATTATATCCCCGCGGTACAATGCTAACTTTGGACTGGCTGCACCAAAACATGTTGTGTTTGGTGTCAAACATCTATCAATCAATCAATCAATCATGTCACTTATAAAGCGCACTACATACCCGCGAGGGTCTCAAGGCGCTGGGGGAAGAGGGGGTGGTGCTGCTACTGATCGAAGAGCCAGGTCTTGAGGAGTCTTCTGAAGGCCAGTAGGTCTTGGGTCTGTCGGAGGTTGGTGGGGAGGGTGTTCCAGGTCTTGGCGGCGAGGTGGGAGAAGGATCTGCCGCCGGTGGTCGTTTTCCGGATGCGGGGGACTGTGGCGAGGGCGAGGCTGGTCGAGCGGAGCTGGCGGGTGGGGGTGTAGAAGCTGAGTCGTCTGTTGAGGTAGGCTGGTCCGGAGTTGTGGAGTGCTTTGTGTGCGTGGGTGAGGAGCTTGAAGGTTATCCTCTTGTTGACAGGGAGCCAGTGCAGGTCTCTCAGGTGGGGTGTGATGTGGCTGCGTCAGGGGATGTCGAGGATAAGACGTGCAGAGGCGTTCTGGATGCGTTGCAGCCGTCTCAGGAGCTTAGCCGTCGTTCCTGCGTAGAGGGCGTTTCCGTAGTCCAGCCTGCTGGTGACGAGGGCCTGGGTGACTGTTTTTCTTGTTTCGGTGGGGATCCACTTGAAGATCCTGCGGAGCATTCGGAGGATGTTGAAGCAGGATGAGGAAACGGCGTTGACCTGCTTAGTCATGGAGAGGGTGGGGTCGAGGATGACCCCTAGGTTGCGTACGTGGTCGGTGGGTGGCGGGGCTGTTCCCAGTGATGTTGGCCACCAGGAGTCGTCCCAGGCTGAAGGGTTGGAACCAAGGATGAGGACCTCCGTCTTGTCCGAGTTCAGCTTCAGGCGGCTGGTCCTCATCCATTCGGCGACGGCCTTCATTCCTTCGTGGAGGTGGGCTTTGGCGGTGTGAGGGTCTTTGGTGAGGGAGAGGATCAGCTGGGTGTCATCGGCGTAGGAGATGATGTTGAGGTTGTGCTGTCGGGCGACGTGGGCGAGGGGTGCCATGTAGATGTTGAACAGCGTTGGGCTGAGGGAGGAGCCTTGTGGTACGCCGCAGATGATCTTGGTGGCCTTGGATCGGAAGGGGGCGAGGCGGACGCTTTGTGTTCTGCCGGAAAGGAAAGATGTGGTCCAGTCCAGGGCCTTCTCTTGGATCCCGGCGTCGTGAAGGCGTGTTCGTAGTGTGTGGTGGCAGACCGTGTTGAAGGCGGCTGATAGGTCCAGGAGGATGAGGGCTGCTGTTTCTCCGTTGTCTAGCAGGGTCCTGATGTCATCGGTGGCGGCGATGAGGGCGG
Organism: Calotriton arnoldi; assembly: GCA_963921515.1. Lineage (NCBI taxonomy): Eukaryota > Metazoa > Chordata > Amphibia > Caudata > Salamandridae > Calotriton > Calotriton arnoldi. The sequence goes on from CAWUFW010006193.1 coordinate 642,217, forward strand.
TTTCGGTGCTGTGGTTGCTGCGGAAGCCGGATTGGGAAGGGTCCAGGATGTTGTTCTCCTCGAGGTATCGGGTCAGTTGTTTGTTGACGATTTTCTCGGTGACCTTCGCGGGGAACGGGAGCAGAGAGATGGGTCGGAAGTTCTTGAGGTCCTTGGGGTCTGCCTTGGGTTTCTTGAGTAAGGCGGTGATCTTGGCGTGCTTCCAGCTTTCCGGGAAGGTTGCTGTCTCGAAGGAGATGTTGATTCTTTTCCGGAGATGGGGCGCGATGGCTGTACTGGCTTTGTTGAAGATGTGGTGAGGGCACGGGTCTAGCGGTGAACCGGAGTGGATGGTGTTCATGATCTCGCTGGTGTCCTCGTCGTTGATGTTGGTCCAGGAGAGCAGGCGGTTGGTGGTTGTGGGGGCAGTGGTCTCGGTGGTTGCCGGGGCGGTCGTGGTGTTGAAGCTGTCGTGGATGTCGGCGATTTTGCGGTGGAAGGAGGTGGCCAGTGAGTCGCATGGGTCTTGCGACGGCTGGATGTCGTTGGTGTTGGAGAGTTCCTTCACGATGTTGAAGAGCTCTTTGCTGTTGTGTGCGTTGTTGTCTAGGCGGTCTTTGAGTGAGGCCCTTTTGGCGGATCTGATGAGGTGATGGTGATTGCGGGTGGCGCTCTTGTGGGCGGCGTAGCTGTCCGCTGTCCGTTCGTGGAGCCAGATCTTCTCCAGTTCTCGGCATGTTCGTTTGGAGGCCTGGAGGTCTTCGGTGAACCAGGTGGCTTTCTTGCTGGTGTGGCTGTTGGGCGGATTCTTGAGCGGGGCGAGGGTGCTGGCGCAGTCGTCGATCCACTGTCTGAGGTTGCGGGCGGCGGTGTCGGGGTCGGAGGGTTCGGCGGGTGGGCTCAGGGCGAGGGTTGTGGTTAGCTGGTCTTCCGTGACTCTGCTCCAGCAGCGGCGAGGCATTTGTTCGGTGCGGTGGTGCGTGGTGGGCTTCCTGTAGGTGAAGTGGATGCAGTGGTGGTCAGTCCAGTGGGGTTCGGAGGTGTGGTTGAAGGAGACGTGTGGGCTTGCGGAAAAGATGGAGTCTAGCGTGTGGATGGCGGCGTGGGTGGGTGTAGTCACGAGCTGTCTGAGTCCGAGGGTGGCGAGGTTGTCGATCAGGGTGGTGGAGTTGGTGTCCTTGTTGTTCTCGAGGTGGAAGTTCAGGTCCCCGAGGAGGATGTAGTCCGTGGAGGCGATGGCGTGTGTGCTGACGAAGTCCAGCGATGGGAATCGCTGAACTGTGGTCGGGGTCCGGGGGGTCTGTAGATGAGGGTTCCTCTGAGGGTGGTGTTGGGATCGGTGTGGATCTGGAAGTGCATGTGTTCGGCGGTGCTGAGGGTGTTGTCGGTGTTGGTTGAGACTCTGAGGGAGTTCCTGTGGACGATGGCGATGCCTCCTCCGACTCCGTTGGTGCGGTCCCTGCGGGTGATCTTGTATCCGTCCGGGATGGCAATGGCGATGTCGGGGGCTGAAGCGGGATTCAGCCAGGTCTCCGTCAGGAATGCGACGTCTGGGGAGGTTGAGTCGAGAAGGTCCCAGAGTTCGATGGCGTGTTTGCGGGCGGAGCGGGTGTTGAGGAGGATGCATCTGAGGTAGTTGGGTTCTTTCCTGGGCGGTGGTTTGGCAGGGCGGGTGCTGGTGAAGCTGCAGTTCCGGCAGGTGAAGGGCCCTTGGGTGCGCTTCGGGGTGGCCTGGTAGCAGGCGTGTTCTTTTCCAGGGTTGAGTGCGTGGAGGGTGCTGGCGTCATATCGGCGTCTGTTGATGTGGCGGGCGCGGGGGATGCCCGGACCAGGGGGTCTGGCGCTGGGCGCGGCCACGGCGCGGACGGGCGCGGACGGGCGCAGACGGGCTTGCCTTAGGCGCGCCAGCGGCGCGCCAGCGGCACGGCCGCGCAGCGGCCGCCATAAATGGGGAGGTGGGAGGGAGGAGCAGGGAATGGGGCAGCGAATGGGCAGTGAGGGGGCGGGCCGCAGGGGCGCAGCGGCGGGAAACAGGCACAGAAAGGAAAAAACGATCACAATCAGGGGCAGCAAGGGGGCACAGAAAGGAAAAAACGATCACAATCAGGGGCAGCAAGGGGCACAGAAAGGAAAAAACGATCACAATCAGGGGCAGCAAGGGGGCACAGAAAGGAAAAACGATCACAATCAGGGGTAGCAAGGGGGCACAGAAAGGAAAAAACGATCACAATCAGGGGCAGCAAGGGGGCACAGAAAGGAAAAAACGAGCACAATCAGGGGCAGCAAGGGGGCACAGAAAGGAAAAAAACGAGCACAATCAGGGGCAGCAGCAGGGCACACAGACGGAGCTGTGTGGTGGGGGAGCGACCTACCAGTCAAGGTCAGGGGTCGCTCTCTTCACTGCGCAGCGGCCGCCATAAATGGGGAGGTGGGAGGGAGGAGCAGGGGAATGGGGCAGCGAATGGGCAGTGAGGGGCGGGGCCGCAGGCGCAGCGGCGGGAAACAGGCACAGAAAGGAAAAACAATCACAATCAGGGGCAGCAAGGGGGCACAGAAAGGAAAAACGATCACAATCAGGGGCAGCAAGGGGGCACAGAAAGGAAAAAAACGATCACAATCAGGGGCAGCAAGGGGGCACAGAAAGGAAAAACGATCACAATCAGGGGCAGCAAGGGGGCACAGAAAGGAAAAACGATCACAATCAGGGGCAGCAAGGGGGCACAGAAAGGAAAAAAAACGAGCACAATCAGGGGCAGCAGCAGGGCACACAGACGGAGCTGTGTGGTGGGGAGCGACCTACCAGTCAAGGTCAGGGGTCGCTCTCTTCACCACGCAGCGGCCGCCATAAATGGGGAGGTGGGAGGGAGGAGCAGGGAATGGGGCAGCGAATGGGCAGTGAGGGCGGGGCCGCAGGGCGCAGCGGCGGGAAACAGGCACAGAAAGGAAAAACGATCACAATCAGGGGCAGCAAGGGGGCACAGAAAGGAAAAAACGATCACAATCAGGGGCAGCAAGGGGGCACAGAAAGGAAAAAACGATCACAATCAGGGGCAGCAAGGGGGCACAGAAAGGAAAAAACGAGCACAATCAGGGGCAGCAAGGGGGCACAGAAAGGAAAAAACGATCACAATCAGGGGCAGCAAGGGGGCACAGAAAGGAAAAACGATCACAATCAGGGGCAGCAAGGGGGCACAGAAAGGAAAAAACGATCACAATCAGGGGCAGCAAGGGGGCACAGAAAGGAAAAAACGAGCACAATCAGGTGCAGCAAGGGGGCACAGAAAGGAAAAAACAGAGCACAATCAGGGGCAGCAAGGGGGCACAGAAAGGAAAAAACGATCACAATCAGGGGCAGCAAGGGGGCACAGAAAGGAAAAAACGATCACAATCAGGGGCAGCAAGGGGGCACAGAAAGGAAAAAACGATCACAATCAGGGGCAGCAAGGGGGCACAGAAAGGAAAAAAAGCGAGCACAATCAGGGGCAGCAGCAGGGCACACAGACGGAGCTGTGTGGTGGGGGAGCGACCTACCAGTCAAGGTCAGGGGTCGCTCTCTTCACCACGCAGCGGCCGCCATAAATGGGGAGGTGGGAGGGAGGAGCAGGGAATGGGGCAGCGAATGGGCAGTGAGGGGGCGGGGCCGCAGGGCGCAGCGGCGGGAAACAGGCACAGAAAGGAAAAACGATCACAATCAGGGGCAGCAAGGGGGCACAGAAAGGAAAAAACGATCACAATCAGGGGCAGCAAGGGGGCACAGAAAGGAAAAGACGATCACAATCAGGGGCAGCAAGGGGGCACAGAAAGGAAAAAACGAGCACAATCAGGGGCAGCAAGGGGGCACAGAAAGGAAAAAACGAGCACAATCCAGGGGCAGCAAGGGGGCACAGAAAGGAAAAAACTAGCACAATCAGGGGCAGCAAGGGGGCACAGAAAGGAAAAAACAGAGCACAATCAGGGGCAGCAAGGGGGCACAGAAAGGAAAAAACGATCACAATCAGGGGCAGCAAGGGGGCACAGAAAGGAAAAACTAGCACAATCAGGGGCAGCAAGGGGGCACAGAAAGGAAAAACGATCACAATCAGGTGCAGCAAGGAGGCACAGAAAGGAAAAACGATCACAATCAGGGGCAGCAAGGGGGCACAGAAAGGAAAAAACGATCACAATCAGGGGCAGCAAGGGGGCACAGAAAGGAAAAAAAACGAGCACAATCAGGGGCAGCAGCAGGGCACACAGACGGAGCTGTGTGGTGGGGGAGCGACCTACCAGTCAAGGTCAGGGGTCGCTCTCTTCACCACGCAGCGGCCGCCATAAATGGGGAGGTGGGAGGGAGGAGCAGGGAATGGGGCAGCAAGGGGGCACAGAAAGGAAAAAACGAGCACAATCAGGGGCAGCAAGGGGGCACAGAAAGGAAAAAACTATCACAATAAGGGGCAGCAAGGGGCACAGAAAGGAAAAACGATCACAATCAGGGGCAGCAAGGGGGCACAGAAAGGAAAAACGAGCACAACTCAGGGGCAGCAGGGGCACAGAAAGGAAAAAACGATCACAATCAGGGGCAGCAAGGGGGCACAGAAAGGAAAAACGATCACAATCAGGGGCAGCAAGGGGGCACAGAAAGGAAAAAACGATCACAATGAGGGGCAGCAAGGGGCACAGAAAGGAAAAACGATCACAATCAGGGGCATCAAGGGGGCACAGAAAGGAAAAAAAAACAGAGCACAATCAGGGGCAGCAGCAGGGCACACAGACGGAGCTGTGTGGTGGGGGAGCGACCTACCAGTCAAGGTCAGGGGTCGCTCTCTTCACCACGCAGCGGCCGCCATAAATGGGGAGGTGGGAGGGAGGAGCAGGGAATGGGGCAGCAAGGGGGCACAGAAAGGAAAAACGAGCACAATCAGGGGCAGCAAGGGGGCACAGAAAGGAAAAACGATCACAATCAGGGGCAGCAAGGGGGCACAGAAAGGAAAAACGATCACAATCAGGGGCAGCAAGGGGGCACAGAAAGGAAAAAACGAGGCACAATCAGGGGCAGCAAGGGGGCACAGAAAGGAAAAAACGATCACAATCAGGGGCAGCAAGGGGGCACAGAAAGGAAAAAACGATCACAATCAGGGGCAGCAAGGGGGCACAGAAAGGAAAAAACGATCACAATCAGGGGCAGCAAGGGGGCACAGAAAGGAAAAAAACGAGCACAATCAGGGGCAGCAGCAGGGCACACAGACGGAGCTGTGTGGTGGGGAGCGACCTACCAGTCAAGGTTAGGGGTCGCTCTCTTCACCACGCAGCGGCCGCCATAAATGGGGAGGTGGGAGGGAGGAGCAGGGAATGGGGCAGCGAATGGGCAGTGAGGGGGCGGGGCCGCAGGCGCAGCGGCGGGAAACAGGCACAGAAAGGAAAAACGATCACAATATGGGGCAGCAAGGGGGCACAGAAAGGAAAACGATCACAATCAGGGGCAGCAAGGGGGCACAGAAAGGAAAAAGCGAGCACAATCAGGGGCAGCAAGGGGGCACAGAAAGGAAAAACGAGCACAATCAGGGGCAGCAAGGGGGCACAGAAAGGAAAAACGATCACAATCAGGGGCAGCAAGGGGGCACAGAAAGGGAAAAACGATCACAATCAGGGGCAGCAAGGGGGCACAGAAAGGAAAAAACGATCACAATCAGGGGCAGCAAGGGGGCACAGAAAGGAAAAAACGAGCACAATCAGGGGCAGCAAGGGGGCACAGAAAGGAAAAAACGATCACAATCAGGGGCAGCAAGGGGGCACAGAAAGGAAAAAACGAGGGGGCACAGAAAGGAAAAACGAGCACAATCAGGGGCAGCAAGGGGGCACAAAAAGGAAGAACGATCACAATCAGGGGCAGCAAGGGGGCACAGAAAGGAAAAACGATCACAATCAGGGGCAGCAGGGGGCACAGAAAGGAAAAACGAGCACAATCAGGGGCAGCAAGGGGGCACAGAAAGGAAAAAAACGAGCACAATCAGGGGCAGCAGCAGGGCACACAGACGGAGCTGTGTGGTGGGGGAGCGACCTACCAGTCAAGGTCAGGGGTCGCTCTCTTCACCACGCAGCGGCCGCCATAAATGGGGAGGTGGGAGGGAGGAGCAGGGAATGGGGCAGCGAATGGGCAGTGAGGGGGCGGGGCCGCAGGGCGCAGCGGCGGGAAACAGGCACAGAAAGGAAAAACGATCACAATCAGGGGCAGCAAGGGGGCACAGAGAGGAAAACGATCACAATCAGGGGCAGCAAGGGGGCACAGAAAGGAAAAACCGATCACAATCAGGGTCAGCAAGGGGGCACAGAAAGGAAAAAACGAGCACAATCAGGGGCAGCAAGGGGGCACAGAAAGGAAAAGCGAGCACAATCAGGGGCAGCAAGTGGGCACAGAAAGGAAAAACGAGCACAATCAGGGGCAGCAAGGGGGCACAGAAAGGAAAAACGATCACAATCAGGGGCAGCAAGGGGGCTCAGAAAGGAAAAAACGATCACAATCAAGGGCAGCAAGGGGCACAGAAAGGAAAAAGCGAGCACAATCAGGGGCAGCAAGGGGGCACAGAAAGGAAAAAAAACGAGCACAATCAGGGGCAGCAGCAGGGCACACAGACGGAGCTGTGTGGTGGGGGAGCGACCTACCAGTCAAGGTCAGGGGTCAAACATCTTGGAATACTACCCCCCCCGCCAGTCCTGGCGGCGGGGGTAGCATTCCACCCTTCTAGAGGGAGAGACATGTACCCACCGACCTACCCGGTAACTTCTTTACAGAGCCCTGGCATCACAAAATGGATGCCGCTGCCACAGACACGGGTCTGGCCTCCTGCTGCTGACTGAAACTCCGGCAGGGGAGGCCTGGACAATAGGTTTCCTGTCACAGGGAGGTGTAACCACCTCCCCAGACAGGAGAATGTGTATTGGGGCTGGGCGGAAGCACTCTCTGGTGCTTTGAAGTCCTGCACTGGGGGCACACTTGGTGTCGCTGTGCATATGCCAGTTCAGACCGGTTGCAGGGGCTACCTGCCCCTGCTCTGGCACGAAACTGGACAAAGGGAATGGGTGTAACCACCCCTCTTCCCTGACCCTCCCATAGGTGGGTCCAGAGAGTATGTCCAACCCCCTAACTTCGTATAAGTATGGGACCCCAGTCCTTAGGAGTTTAGATTACCCTGAACGAAACTCTGAAGCCAAATCCTGGACCTTCGATGCTCTACTTCAAGATTAGAGGACTGAAGAATCTCTCTTGGGGTCAAGGAGTGGCTCCCCTGCTTGGCAGGCACCTAAGAAGCAATTGTCCGGTCTGCATCGCTGAAGCTCCCGCCGGATGCCGAAGTCTTTGCATCACCAGAGGTAGATTTACAGACTTCCCCAAGTCTGCCCTGAGTCCCCAGAGAAGCTGAGGCCTGTAGCTGTCGTGGGTAACGTGGGACCGTGACCCCTGGACACCAATAACTTTTGCAAGTGCATCCTCTTCGTGGTATCCCACGAAGTTGTGCTTTGGGCTCCAAGTAGCCCCCGCCTCCAGCACCGACTGCACCGAAGATCACTGGCCTCCACTCCACAAGTGTCCTGTGAGCCAGCTCCTGGTGCGTCCACTTGAGGCTCCTTTGCAGTCGCTAGTCCGTTGGCTAGTGGGCCCTCCCGAAGGCAACTCTTCTTCTGCTTGGGCTTTCCTGGTTGCTCCAGAGGTGCCCTGACTTTCCCTTGCTGGGTGAGTCCCCCAGACCTTGCTGTTCTGCCTCAACGTCCTTTCTTCACTTCCACGTGACTTGCCGTTGCCAAGGCTTGTTGGGTCTAATCCGGTCGCCGACACCGCAGCAATCGACAGACATTGTGGGACAGCTCGAATACAGCTCCTGGTTGTCGTCGACGCCTCCTGGACCTCGTGGCTGAAGAGTCAAGACGACCGTCAACCTACCTGAAGCACCCGACATCGGTGGGCATCTGCTCCTCGCCTTCCTGGTCACTGGCTAGTGACCCAGACTCTGTCCCCTCTGCTTTCAGGTTCTCCAGATCCTCGATGCATCCTTGGATCCACCCGGACACTTTCGACTTGGCCGCCAGCAGCACTTTGCAGCAGATCGCCATTGAAAACGACGACGAAACCCGACCCCGAAAGACACCTATGCACCCGGCTCCCCTGGGTGAGGTAACTCGAGTACTCCGGTGCTCCCGTGGGTATTGACTCTAGAACGGCCTAGTTCTAAAGGGGTTTGCTCAAGTCCTCCTCAAGTGCCCTTTTTCTTTAAAACTCCAACCGCGACATTCCCCATAGAAGTCAACGGTGGCTCGCGGCTGTGTTCACACACTGCACGCGTCCCCCGTGGGTCCCCTGTGTCACTACCTTGGGTGGTTCCTTGTGGTCCAAGCACTTCTACAGGCTCTAGGCCTTGTGTCTAGCTCAGTCGTGGTTCTTATACCACTTTATTGGTATATGGTTTGGTACGCCCCTAGGGCTGAAACGTGTATTTGTGCTATTACTGTTGATATTCGACTTGTAACTTATGTACTTCGAACTCTAGCCTCATAAAGAGACTAGAGGGGTGTGTTTAAGACTAAATACATATATTTTAAATATATACCTGGTGTGGTCCTCTTTCATTTGGTCACTCAAGAGATTATAGACTGGTAAAACAAGCTGCTTTACATTCCTTCAAGACTTAGCCTGAAAGCTGCTCTCCATAGCTACCACTAGGATAGCTTTCAATAAAGGTTGTCTTTAACCTATCTCCAATAAGGGGTTGTTTGGACTGGTGCAAGGTGCCCACTATAATTAGTGGACAGCATATACCAGGCCAACTTCTCACATTGGTGTGCAGCGTGTGGGATTCCAGCTTGCTATTGTTTTACCAGATAATCTCAATTGAATTGATCAACTGAAAACCACTAAGGGTACCTTAGGTACATATAATTCAAGCTTAGGATACAGTAAGTTCTACTGAACTTAGAGTTGTGTGTTAAGGGATAGCACACCCTTTCTACAACTCAAGAGAGTTTAGTAGGCCACACTAGAGTAGGTAGTGCATACACCACACCACACTAGTAATGTCTTCACTGCCAGGAACCAGTGGGCTCCTGCCATCCAGATATGACAACCTCTCATTCTTGGAATTAAGAGAGTTGTGCAAGGTTAGGAAGTTGAAGACAGGCAAAAGTGCCAACAACCAACGTCTCCTGGAGATACTTCTGCTAGATGATCTTAGAAGACCCATAGGGTCTGCAAGGGTAGGCAGAGAGGGTGGGGCAGAAGATGAGGGAGGGACCAGGGATGAAAATGCCCAGGACCTGACCTCTGAAACTGGCCAGGGGATGACAATGATCCTGACCTGGACAATGCAGCTACTCCTGAGGATGAGGAGGAGACTCAGAATGACCTCCCCTTTGTCCCCACCAGGAAGAGTTGGGAGTGTGCCCAGAAGGTCTAGATCTCCTTCTCAGGAGTCTAACCACTCTGACACCTCAGTAGGGACCTCTGTTTCTTCTCATAGGAGGGAATCCTCTCATGAAAGGAGAAAGAGACTGCTTCAGTATGAACAAGCCCAGCTTGAGCTCAGAAAACAGCAGTTGGCTATAGACAGGGAGTCCCTAGATCTTTATAGACAAAGGAAAAAGTTGGGACTAGAGTCCCATGGTGGCAGCAATTTCCCCAGCGTTAGGGAAAGGTCTTATGACCATAGAAACCTGAGCAAGATTGTCCCTCCCTACCAGAGTGGGGATGACATCCACAAATGGATAACTGCTCTAAAGAGGGCCTGTAAAGTACAGAGGGTCCCTCAGGAGCAGTGGGCAGCAATCTTGTGGCTCTCCTTTGCAGACAAAGGAAGAGATAAGCTCCTCTCTGTTAGAGAAGAGGATGCTGACAATTACACAGTCTTGAAGAGTGCATTGATTGAGGGGTTTGGCCGAACCACTGAACAATACAGGTTAAAGTTCAGAGATACCCAAAAGCACAGACTCAAGACTGGGTGGACTTTGTTGATTGTTCTGCTAAGGCTCTGGAAGGTTGGTTAGTGGGCAGTAAGGTATGTGACTTCAAAGGATTGTACAATCTTATCATGAGGGAGCAGATTCTTAATAACTGTCAAAATCAGCTGTTGCATCAGTACCTGGTGGACTCTGATCTGACCTCTCCCCAAGAATTGGGAAAGAAGGCAGACAAATGGGTCAGAACCAGGGTGAGGCAGAAGGTACAGAACCAAGGTGGTGACCCTAAGAAGCAAGATTCCAAGAACTCTGATAAGGGTGGGGAGAAGGGTAAAGACCAGAAGTCTTCACAAGGCCCCCAAAAATCTTCTTCAGGTGGGGATTCACAGTCTAACAAGGGAAAAGGCCAAAAGAAACCATGGTGCAAGGTCTGTAAGCAAAAGACCCACTGGACCAGTGATTGCACCAAGTCCAAAGACTCTATTCCAGCCACCACCACTGCCCCTAAGGCACCTGTTCCCCCTAGTACAGTTACAAATGGTGGTGGGAGTACTCCAGCTAAGGGTTTAGTAGGGTTGACCCTGGGTAATGAGATGAGCTCTGGCCTAGTCAGAGAACTCACTCAGGCTGTCCTAGTCTGTGATGGAGGCATGGATGTGACCTCCTCTGTGAGTCCCAGTAATCTGGGCAAGTACAGGCAACAGCCATTAATCAATGGAAAAGAGGCTTTGGCATTTAGGGACACAGGGGCGAGTGTCACCATGGTGACACAAGACCTTGTGGATCCTGGGCAGATTATACTTGGTGAAATGTACCAAGTGACCAATGCTAGCAATGTCAGAACAGACCATACTCTGGCAGTTGTTAACTTCTCCTGGGGAGGGGTAACTGGCCTTAAGAAGGTTGTGGTGAGTGCAGACCTACCAGTTGAATGCTTGCTTGGCAATGATCTAGAAACTTCAGCTTGGGCAGAAGTGGAGCTCAGGACCCATGCAGAAATGCTGGGCATCCCTGCAGATGTGTTTGCTGTGACCAGGTCACAGAGCAAAATGCCTAACACTGAACAGGCCTTGGATCCTGGAACAATGGACCAAGTGCCATCCAAGAGGAGGAGTAGTAGGGTAAAGGCAGTGCCTTCCCCTTGGCTCAGAAGGAAGATCAGTCTCTTCAGGGAGATGATCTCAGTCCTGAGGAAGGAACTGTCCCAGAGGAGCTTGAGCCTGATCAGGTTGAGTTCTTGGGGACAGGGGCCCTTCCAGGGCAGATCTGAGCCAGGAGCAGCAGAGCTGCCCCTCTCTTGAACCCGTCAGACAGCAAGCTGCTGCTGAGGCTGCTGGGAATGCTAGTGGTCCCCATAAAGTGTATTGGGATGATGGACTCTTGTACTCAGAGTGTAGAGACCCCAAGCCTGGTGCCACCAGGAGGTTGGTTATACCTCTGAAGTTCAGGGGCTTCCTTTTGACCCTAGCCCATGATATTCCCCTAGCAGGTCACCTGGGCCAGAACAAGACCTGGGACAGAATTGTCCCTCACTTTCACTGGCCCCACATGTCTGAAGACACCAAGGAGTTTTGTCGCTCCTGTGTAACCTGCCAAGCCAGTGGGAAGGCAGGTGGCACCACAAAGGCCCCCTGATACCACTACCTGTGGTGGGGGTTCCCTTTGAAAGAGTGGGGATTGATATTGTTGGTCCCATGGATCCCCAAACAGCATCTGGGCACAGGTTTATCCTGGTGGTGGTGGACCATGCCACTAGGTACCCAGAGGCTATTCCCCTTAGGACCACTACAGCACCTGTGGTGGCAAGAGCCCTCCTGGGAATTTTCTCAAGAGTGGGCTTCCCTAAGGAGGTTGTATCAGACAGGGATGCAAACGTTATGTCTGGATACTTGAAGGCAATGTGGAAGGAGTGTGGAGTGACTTACAAGTTCACCACACCCTATCACCCACAATGCAATGGTTTAGTTGAGAGATTCAACAAAACCTTAAAGGGCATGATTAAAGGGCTCCCAGAAAAGCTTAGGCGAAGATGGGACATACTCTTGCCCTGCCTTTTGTTTGCATATAGGGAGGTGCCTCAAAAGGGGGTTGGCTACAGCCCTTTTGAACTTTTGTTTGGTCACCCTGTCAGGGGTCTATTGTGCTTGGTGAAGGAAGGATGGGAGTTACCTCTCAAGCCCCCAAAGCAAGACATAGTGGACTATGTACTTGGTCTCCGCTCCAGGATGGCTGAATACATGAAAAAGGCAACTAAAAACCTTGAGGCTAGCCAGGAACTGCAAAAAGCCTGGCATGACTAAAAGGCTGTACTGACTGTTTACCAGCCAGGACAGAAGGTGTGGGTGCTGGAGCCACTGGCCCCAGCAGCTCTCCAAGACAAGTGGAGTGGACCCCATACCATTGTTGAACAGAAGGGTGAGGTTACCTATTTAGTAGATCTAGGAACACCCAGGAGTCCCCACAGGGTTCTCCATGTCTACAGATTGAACCCATATGTGGACAGGGCAGACATGGGCTTGCTCATGGCTACTGATGAGGGACAGGAGGAAGAGAGCGACCCACTCCCTGACCTGCTCTCACAGAACCCTGATGATGGGTCAGTGGATGGTGTAGCCTTGGCAGGCAGCCTCACTGCCCAGCAGCAAACTGATTGCAGACAGGTGCTCAATCAGTTCAGACATATGTTCTCTCTGACTCCAAGTCAGACCACCTGGTGCACTCATGAAGTGGACACTGGGGACAGTCTGCCTATTAAAAATAAGATTTATAGGCAACCTGACCATGTCAGGGACTGTATCAGGACAGAAGTCCAGAAAATGTTGGATTTGGGAGTTATTGAACCCTCAGATAGCCCTTGGGCTAGTCCAGTGGTCCTTGTGCCAAAACCTCACACCAGTGGTGGGAAAAGAGAGATGAGGTTTTGTGTGGACTACAGGGGTCTCAATGCAGTCACTAGGACTGATGCCCATCCAATACCTAGGGCAGATGAGCTAATAGACACTTTGGCCTCAGCCAAGTATCTAAGCACATTTGACCTGACAGCTGGCTACTGGCAGATCAGGCTAGCTGATGATGCAAAGCCAAAGACAGCATTCTCAACCCCTAGTGGACATTATCAATTTGTGGTAATGCCCTTTGGTCTGAAGAATGCACCTGCCACTTTCCAAAGGTTGGTGAATACAGTTCTCACAGGTCTGGAAGCCTACAGTGCAGCTTATCTTGATGATATTGCTGTCTTTAGCTCCACCTGGGAGGATCACCTGGTCCACCTAAGGAATGTTTTAGAGGCCCTGCAAAGGCAGGCCTCACTATCAAGGCCACCAAGTGCCAGATAGGGCAGAGTCAGGTTGTGTACCTGGGCCACCTTGTGGGTGGAGGCCAGGTTCAACCACTGCAGAGCAAAATCCAGACCATCATGGACTGGGTTGCTCCAACTACCCAGACTCAGGTGAGAGCCTTCTTAGGCCTGACTGGGTACTATAGGAGATTTGTCAAGGGGTATGGATCAATAGTGACACCCCTGAATGACTTAACTTCCAAGAAAATGCCCAAAAAGGTTCAGTGGACAGCTAGCTGTCAAAAGGCATTTGATGACCTGAAGCAGGCCATGTTGCACTGCTCCCATTCTCCAGAGTCCTGATTACTCCAAGAAGTTCATTGTCCAAACAGATGCATCTGAATTGGGGGTAGGGGCTGTACTGTCACAATTGAATGATGAAGGTCAGGATCAGCCAGTAGCTTTTATTAGCAGAAGGCTGACCCCTAGAGAGAAACGTTGGTCAGCCATTGAGAGGAGGCCTTTGCTGTGGTCTGGGCTCTGAAGAAGTTGAGGCCATACTTGTTTGGTACTCACTTCCTTGTTCAAACAGACCATAAGCCCCTCTTATGGCTAAAACAAATGAAGGGTGAAAACCCCAAACTTCTTAGGTGGTCCCTTTCCCTACAGGGGATGGACTTTACAGTGGAACATAGACCTGGGAGTGACCATGCCAATGCAGATGGACTCTCTAGGTACTTCAACTTAGAACATGAAGACTCAACTGGTCAAGGTTAGTTTAATGTCCTTGCATTTGGGGTGGGTTGTGTAAGAGAGTAGGATCTGCTTCACATGGGTACCCCCACTTTTTGCTGATGTTTCACTGTTTTTCGACTTTAGTCTGGCTGGGGCCCTGCTAATCAGAACCCCAGCCTAGCTGCTTCCTCTCTAAAATGGTTTCCATGTACCATAGGTACATCTTTGATTGGAATCTGGGGTGCCCTTATAAGTCCCTAGTATATGGTATACTATGTACCCAGGGCATAGGTACCCCAGAGGCCTACCAGGGGCTGAAGCATGTATTATGCCACCCCTGGAAGGCCAGCCAAAATGACACCACAGGTCTGCTACTGCAGCCTGGGTAAGGTGGTGCATGCACCCCTTACTGTGGTATAGGTTACCTATATCACTACCATTGCACACACATATAAACCTATAAGTCACTCCCATGGCAGGCCTTACCAATCCTGAAGGCAGAGTGCTTGGTTTTTATGTGAGAGGGTGCCCCTGCATGAGCAGAGCCCCTCTACAGCGTTTGGAGTCCCTCCTCTGATGCTGTTTGTGGTACAGCCTGACCATATACTCTTAAGTGCATTATATCCCCGCGGTACAATGCTAACTTTGGACTGGCTGCACCAAAACATGTCGTGTTTGGCGTCAAACATCTTGGAATACTACCCCCCCACCAGTCCTGGCGGCGGGGGTAGCATTCCACCCTTCTAGAGGGAGAGACATGTACCCACCGACCTACCCGGTAACTTCTTTACAGAGCCCTGGCATCACAAAATGGATGCCGCTGCCACAGACACGGGTCTGGCCTCCTGCTGCTGACTGAAACTCTGGCAGGGGAGGCCTGGACAATAGGTTTCCTGTCACAGGGAGGTGTAACCACCTCCCCAGACAGGACAATGTGTATTGGGGCTGGGCGGGAGCACTCTCTGGTGCTTTGAAGTCCTGCACTGGGGGCACACTTGGTGTCCCTGTGCATATGCCAGTTCAAACCGGTTGCAGGGGCTACCTGCCCCTGCTCTGGTGCGAAACTGGACAAAGGGAATGGGTGTAACCACCCCTCTTCTCTGACCCTCCCATAGGTGGGTCCCCAGAGTATGTCCAACCCCCTAACTTTGTATAAGTATGGGACCCCAGTCCTTAGGACTTTAGATTACCCTGGACGAAACTCTGAAGCCGAATCCTGGACCTTCGACGCTCTACTTCAAGATTAGAGGACTGAAGAATCTCCCTTGGGGTCAAGGAGTGGCTCCCCTGCTTGGCAGGCACCTAAGAAGCAATTGTCCGGTCTGCATCGCTGAAGCTCCCGCCGGATGCCGAAGTCTTTGCATCACCAGAGGTGGATTTCCAGACTTCTCCGAGGCTTCTCTGAGTCCCCAGTGAAGCTGAGGCCCATAGCTGTCGTGGGAAATGTGGGTCCATGACCCCTGGACACCAAGAACTTTTGCAAGTGCATCCTCTTCCTGATCTCCCACGAAGTTGTGCTTTGGGCTACAAGTATCCCCCGCCTCCAGCACCGACTGCACTGAAGATCACTGGCCTCCACGCCACGAGTGTCCTGTGAACCAGCTCCAAGTGTGTCCACTTGAGGCTCCTTCGCGGTTGCTAGTCCGTTGGCTAGTGGGCCCTCCCGAAGGCAACTCTTCTTCTGCTTGGGCTTTCCTGGTTGCTCCAGAGGTGCCCTAACTTACCCTTGCTGGGTGAGTCCCCCAAACCTTGCTGGTCTGCCTCAATGTCCTTTCTTCACTTTCATGTGACTTGCCGTTGCCAAGGCTTGTTGGGTCCAATACGGTCGCCGATACCGCAGCAATCGACAGACATTGTGCGACAGCTTGAATCCAGCTCCTGGTTGTCGTCGACACCTCCTGGACCTCATGGCTGAAGAGTCAAGACGACCGTCAATCTACCTGAAGCACCCGACATCGGTGGGCATCTGCTCCTCGCCTTCCTGGTCACTGGCTAGTGACCCAGACCCTGTCCCCTCTGCTTTCAGGTTCTCCAGATCCTCGATCCATCCTTGGATCCACCCGGACACTTTCGACTTGGCCGCCAGCAGCACTTTGCAGCAGATCGCCATTGAAAACGACGAGGAAACCCGACCCCGAAAGACACCTATGCACCCGGCTCCCCTGGGTGAGGTAACTCGAGTACTCCGGTGCTCCCATGGGTATTGACTCTAGAACGGCCTAGTTCTAAAGGGGTTTGCTCCAAGTCCTCCTCCAAGTGCCCTTTTTCTTTAAAACTCCAACCGCGACATTCCCCATAGAAGTCAACGGTGGCTCGCGGCTGTGTTCACACACTGCACGCATCCCCTGTGGGTCCCCTGTGTCACTACCTTGGGTGGTTCCTTGTGGTCCAAGCACTTCTACAGGCTCTAGGCCTTGTGTCTAGCTCAGTCGTGGTTCTTATACCACTTTATTGGTATATGGTTTGGTACGCCCCTAGGGCTCAAACGTGTATTTGTGCTATTACTGTTGATATTCGACTTGTAACTTATGTACTTCGAACTCTAGCCTCATAAAGAGACTAGAGGGGTGTGTTTAAGACTAAATACATATATTTTAAATATATACCTGGTGTGGTCCTCTTTCATTTGGTCACTCAAGAGATTATAGACTGGTAAAACAAGCTGCTTTACATTCCTTCAAGACTTAGCCTGAAGGCTGCTCTCCATATCTACCACTAGGATAGCTTTCAATAAAGGTTGTCTTTAACCTATCTCCAATAAGGGGTTGTTTGGACTGGTGCAAGGTGCCCACTATAATTAGTGGACAGCATATACCAGGCCAACTTCTCACAGTCAGTATTGCTTGTGGTGAGCGGTGGAAGAGTGCATCTCTCTTGTTACATCCAAAGTATCAGGCTTGTGCTTTCTAACAAGTATGTAGAGAGAACACTAGATGGGGGCCTTTGAGTGGAAAAAGGATTAAAACAATGGGGATCAAGATAAGGGATCAACGAACACGTGGGGGAAGCTCAGAAAATGAGGGCAGGGATGGTAGTGAGAAAAAGTGGCCTGGGGAAAGAGCAAGGAAAGAATACATGAATTGCCATGATGTAATGAATGAAAATGAAATATAAGTGTCCCTTCAACTCTGCAGAGGAAGGATACACCTCTTCCATTCACAAGCAATGCAACGTATCAATGCTCCAGGAGAGGGACAAACACAAGAATAGGTGAAAAACGATTGATTAAAGAACAGAATTGAGACTGGAAAGCCATCCAATCATGAGTAAGGTAATGGGACCAAATCCCACTCTATAGGACCTATTCACAATGGTATTTTGGAGTACAAAGACAGTACTCCTATAGTATTCTTTTAAATACAATTACATGCCTTTGAGATTTAGTCCCAACACATGTAAAATGAGAATAAAATGTGAATATTCAGGGAACGTTTACATACAATTAGTACAAATATAAAGTACTGTGCTCTCTTTGTACTTTTACTAATAGGGAGGTGCACATGTCAGGGTTAATTCAAAAGGGCATATAAGAGTACCGAAAAATGTACACCTGTTGTACTACCTCCTGTAATAACAAATGTTTTTGTAAAGTGGCCCATATGTATTGTATTGTAAACAACCCTTTATTACGAAACACCTGCACACCGAAACGCCGCGTCGACAGTTTGTTCTCTCATTTTATTTTGTGTTTTACATAATTTTTAATAATATGTCTATGAATTTATAAAATGTTTCTATGCTGTGAATTAGCCAAATACATGACATTCATGATATTTTTATGTATGATACATTGAAAAATAAATGTGTTTTTAATATACATTCGCTATAAGAATTGGTTATTTGAATATAAATGTTTTTATTCTGTGTGTATAAGAATTTGTGATTTAGCGACCTGGAAATTTTTCTTCTATGATAGCTTTGTTTTACATCACGGAGTGAATAGTAGTGCCTGTTAATGTATTTAATATCAGTTGGATCTAAACCTCATAATTAACAAAGGAAAAGGGAACTTTTTGTGTTTTGTATTGTAAACAATACATGTTGTAAAACAGACATCTGTCTGTAAGCAGGATCAAAAATTGGTGATGGCATTTTTAGGTACAAATGAAGGGAGGGATTGTTGAAATTCATTTGGCCTCATTTCGTATCCTTCTTAAGAATCAGGCACAGAAGCTTTCTTGTGAAATGCAATCTATGGACAGTGTTAGAAATGTGGTTTCTGGTTGGCTAGATTATGCACCTAAGCTAGGCAGAACCCACCACTCAAGTAAGGGCAAGTAAATTGTGCACCAAAGATAACCTGTGCTCACCCCCTTGGTAGCTAGGCAAGGGCAGTCAGGCTTATCCCAGGGGCAATGTGTAAAGCGTTTGTGCATTACACTCAAACCAGTAACACAATGAGCACACCACACAAGAGACTCCACACAGGATTATATCATATATTGTACATAAAACATAGACCAAAACAACATTATTCATAAACACTGTGTATATTATGCAGTCACTTATAGAGTACCTGTTATACTGCACAGTGACATATATTAGTGAATCTCTAGGACATGGAATGCAAATCAGGTTATGAACAGTACACATGAGTTATCACATGTCATCATACATCACCAAAATCCTGTGGGGCACAGAACACCTGTTAGCCTATTAAGCTTTATACAGTTATGGTTGCAACAGCGTAGGCACAGAGGACCTGGGTCTATATTTTACTTTTTACTGCAATCAGGTATGAGAATGCAAGGGTACACACACTTGAAAGCCCACCATAAATGCCAACAAGCTACAGGAATCACAATAATTAAACATGAGGCACTGGAGCTCCTGTGCTCCTATTACGTTGCATACGGTAATTAAAAATAACATGCAGGGCCCAGAGACACCTGTGTGTCTATTATACGGGTTACTGTAGTTTCCATGAATTCCCTGAATCCATTAAGCAGGGGTCTCCATCGGGGTCTCACCCTGTAGTTGCCACAGTTGAGTAGCTGTCCTCACAGGGCATCCTTCCAGGTAAGGGGGGCACAAAATCTGTGGTCTTTAGTGGGGAGACCTCACTGGGTCCCCCATGTACAGGATCACTAAATGCAGCTGCCCGCGAGCGTGCAGGCAGCTACTGTCCAACAGGTATGGCAGTGGAGCAAGGGCCAAACCAATGCCACCCACCGGGAGTACAGACCTTGTCAGTCCAACTGGTGCCAGGGAGCGGTGGCCACACTACCTGTAGCCACATGGTGGGGAAAGCTCCCACGAGGAGTGTAGTGTTGGGCTGTACGGACGGCCGCAGATCTCCACAGCCAGCACTGGTGGCAGGTGGTCGGAGTGGGGCCCACGTCCTACAGCTCCCAGCAGCTCATATCCTTAACCCAGCGGGTGGGGCCCGTGGGACAGCCATAATCCTTGGCAAACCTAAGGTGGCTCGATGACTCATGCCTGCACTGCTGGTGTGGCATGAAAGGCACTTGCCAACCTCACTCCCAGGATATATGGGGTCCAAACATAGTTAATCCCTCAACTCACGACACTCTTTAAAGGTGCTTCAAATACGAAGATCTCCACACATACTGCACATGCAGGGACCAGAGTAGAGGGCAGCGCTCACCATGCGCTACCCTGGGAAGTATGAGGGGTTCAGTGTACGCTGATCCTAGAACACGTGCCGATTGTGAACAATGCTCCTTGCCGGAATCACCAGGTACAAAGTCCCAAGGCAGGGGCCGAAAGGAGGGATCTTTGAAGGCCCTGAGATCCCTAAGAACAGAGGACAAGCCAGTATGCTCTTGGAGTCATTCTGAGAGCAATCTGTAGCCCTTCTTGGCATGGCAAAGGTCAGCAGTCATCAGGGCAGCACAACAAAGCAAGGCAGCAGTTCCTGGGAACAGTGAGTCAGAGCAATGGGGCAATCCTTTCAGTGCAGCAGCCTTTACTCCAGCAGAGGCTCTTCCAGGTCCTGAAGTGATCTAAAAATATGGGGTCAGAGCCTATGTACTTATACTCAAAATGTCTTTGATGTGGAGGTAACTTCAAAAGAAATCTTAGAAGTGCACAGCAACCCCATTCAATCCCAGCCCTGGCTCTAGGCATCAGTAGGGGGTAAACAAGCCCTTTTTGTGAGGGCAGGGTCCAGCCTATACAAATGTAGGTGTGCCCAACCTCCCTCTCATCCAGCCCAGGGAAACCACTCAGTATGCAGATGGATGCAGATGGAACCGTGTTACGACCAAACCTTTCTGTGTGATGGTTGTCTGGAAAGTATGCACAAAGTTTAGCTGTCACTCTGCCCTAAACGTGGGTTGAAATCAGTCTGCAAATGGCAAAGAGTCATAAGCACACAGAAATGCCCGTCCATCATCTCCTTTGGTACCACTTTCTAAAAGTGGCATTTCTACGATAGTAATGAGAAATCCACTTACACCAATAAGCAGGCTTTATCACCACTATTAAAAAACATACCAAACAGGGCAGCGCTATTCTTTTCAGATCAGGAATTGCCACTGAAAAACATATCAGAGAATTCCCAATGCAAACCTATGAGACTGAGCAACACTCACAGTAGTGAAAAAAGAAATAGGGTGTTTGTCACTACCAGGATATGCCACACAATAAAGGCACATGCCCTACCTTTTACCTACACAGCACCCTGTCCATAGGGCTACCTAGGGCCTACCTTAGGGGTGAACTATATGTAGTAAAAGAGGAGTTAAGGCTTGGCAAGTACTTTATAAGCCAAGTCAATGTGGCAGTAAACTGCGCATGCAGGCCCTGCAGTGGCAGGCCTGAGGCAGGTTTGAAAGGCTACTTCTGTGGGCGCAAGCAATGCTGCAGGTCCACTAGTAGCATTTAATTTACAGGCCCTGGGTATCTGGGATACCACTGTACAAGGGTATTACATGTAAATTAAATATGCCAAACAGGTATAAACCAGTCATACCATGTTTTAAGGGTGAGAGCAAATGAACTTTAGCACTGATCAGCAGTGGTAAAGTGTCCAGAGTCCTAAAGCCAACAAAAAGAGGGTCAGAAAATTAGGAGGAAGAAGCCAAAAAGTTTGGGGACAACCCTGCAAAAAGGGCCAGGTCCAACAGACAGTTTTATGGAGGCTTTTGCAACCATTTCTAGGTTTTGCAACACACAATGGAGAATAATGCACAAACACTCTTTGCAACTATTCTTTCATCTTATGTACCAATTAATGTGGAATATTCTTATTCAAAACCTGTGACTGATTACACTTTGTGTGAATCCTGTGATGTACACTAAGGGCCTGATACAAGTACCCCCCGGTAGCGGTCCGACCTCCGCCTCCTCGGCAGTCGGACTGCCCGATTACAACCATGGCAGTCGGACCACCACAAAACCGCTGTCACTGTCAGGATCCTGGAACCTGTGGCAGAGGCGGTAGGGAAAGCGGTGGGAATTTGAGGCGGTGCTGATGCCGGCACCGCCGTGCTAACCACAACCTACATTTCTGCCGACCTTTTCATGGGGGGGGACCTCACCATGAAAAGGTCGGCAGAAAGGCAGGAAAGGGGCCCAAAACAGGGCCCCAGGGCATTTTAGATAATTGGGCATTGTGGCTGGGGGCACATGTTGTGCCCCCCTATGCCTGCATTGTAGTACGCGCACTGTGTGCCATGCATGACATGGTGCATTGTAACAGTGCGCGTATGACAGTGCAGGCGCTGCAGTGCAGCAGCATTGCCTTCAGGCTCTGACTGTGAGCCAAGACTGCCGCCGGCACACTGCCAGCCCGGAGGTTAACTCCAAATCCGGTGGTTCAGATGCCACCAGCTTGGCGGCGTTCTCCCGACTGCTGACGCAGCAGCCTGGCATTCCGACCGCCAAGGTTGTAATAAAGCCCTAAGCGTAAAATGGCTGTAAATTACATTTACGCCCAAATTTTACACTCACCACAGTCGTCAAAGCAAGGCAATTGGTGAATTGGTGGAGTGTGGTTTTACATAAGTCAGTAACCAATGACGCCAGTGTGGAACTAAGTTATCATCTAACATGCAGCCAGGAAAGCACTAAGGGGCATATTTACAAGCCCCTTGCGCCACTTTTGAGCCGCCGTTGCGTCACGCATGTGACGCAGCGGCGACGCAACCATGCGCCCGCGTTGCGCTATATTTACAACGTGACGCATCTAGGGAGATGCGTCACATAGTAAACCCCTGCGCCACATGAAACCTGCGTCAGGTTTCATGTGGGCGTACCGGCGCAGGGGGCGTTCCGGCACAGGAACGCCTCGGAAAAAGTGACGTAGTGAAATCTACAAGATTTCACGCAGTCACTTTTCCAACGCTGGTGCGTCAAATCCTTACGCCTGCTTCAAGCAGGCGTAAGGATTGACGCACCATGTTAGGATAGGGAAGGTTGGAACAGTGCTGGAGTTGCGTCGTGCTTGCGACACAACTTCAGCACTGCGCCAACCTTCCGCTCGGCAGATGCGTCACGCATCTGCTTATCCTGCGCCACGATGCGCCGCATCGGACGTGGCGCAAGGGTAAACTTGCGTGACGCATTTTCCCTGGCGCATCCCTGCTGATATGCAGGGATGCGCCAGGGAACGTAAATATGCCCCTAAGTTTGTATCTAGTTAGGGACAAGGAAGATGCAGCGGTGCACAAGGCTTCATTTCCTTTCTTCAAAGTTATTACCAGACATGCGTTAATCAATGGTGAAATAATTCCTAGCAGATTGCGACAGGAGGGGTCTGCTCACACATTTACACCATGAATGAATCGATACAGCTTTCTGGGTGCTACGGTTCAACCTGAATCTTATTAAACAAAATTCAGCTCACAACAAAGATATACCTGGGCAAATAAGAAGAGATGATATCTAGAATGTGAGAAATGATCCTGCAAACCTTAGTGAGATTTTTGCAAAGATTGAAGGAATTGGTTTCCAGTGAGTTTAAAGCGGCAAAGAAGTCCCTGGCAGATGCTATCCATAAATGGCAACTTCAATCAGAGCATTTTCCAGCACAGCTTTGTGTTTTTGAGGGCTTGTGATATTGAACATTTGAGACAAATTAAAAATAGTCATGCATAGAAACATCCCTCCTAATCAATTTCTCTGGCAATTTGTTTGTGTTAAAATCTCAAGCCAAAAGTCAGAATCCCCAGATAATAAAACTCATCTAAAGTTCCTGCTATCAGATACGAATGACACACGTGGCGTCCTATGGACAGCCTCAAAACATTAAAGAATTGTATTCGGTACTTTCATATAATTGTATGGACTTCCAGTAGCATTTCATGAATCAGCCTAACATCCTTTAAAATGGTAAAAGATGTTAAAAAGTTGACATTATTCAATTCTGTAAAAGTATATCTTGGATTCGTCTTAAATTCTACAGTGCATATAGATATTTTCCCGGGCAAGGGATTTACAGCAAGGCTTCTTTCATTGTTACACAGGAGCTTTTTATGTTTTCTTAAAATAGTATTTACTTTAGTGAGTAATCTACCAAGTAAGTCATCACATGAACTTTTGAAAGTTAGTAGAAACAAATCTGTAGGAAATAATTAGAGCCTCAACCTTTGACAATTTTGCATTTTGGGTCAAATGCAAATTTCACCGTCTCATATGAATTATTCAAATCATAAGTAGGTAATAATAAATATGTTTTATAAATGCATGCTGGGAGCACTGGATGCAGCTGGGACATCAGGTTCCCGCGCACGAGGCTTCTAAGAGTTCTGATGTGACAAAGGGCGTCTTCCCTATTATTTATGAACTGCTTGCTGCTGAAAAACAACAAGAACGAGCGAGTGCTCCACCTGTTTAGTATGCATTCACATATGTGTTCAGTTTGTTGTCTGTGGCACCATTATATCGCTTTCTAGTCACATTGGGTCTCCTCAGGAAGGAAGGCAAAATCAAGTCAAAGGTAATACTCATAACGAAGACAGGGAATATGAACCACATTATTGGTAGATTATTTATTTGAGAATTTTCATATCAAAGAAGTACACATGCACCATTATCGTGATCAACATGAATGTCGCTCTCCTCCCCGTAACCGTAAAAAAAACGGCTCGAATAATTTGGTCGATCTGCTGTTTTCACCCTCAAGCTCATAGGGATTTAAGGCCCTTGCACCACTTTTGCGTCATTTTTAACATGGGAAAAGTGACGCTAAAGTGGCGCAAGGGGCTTGTAAATCTGCCCCATAAAGTTCAGTAACTTGTTCGTCCAACAGAGTTCTTTCTTTTCCAATGAGCTACGGCGTAGGAGTTTCTAGCTGGCGATCCATTCTGCGAAATGTTCCGCAGTAATTCTTCCAGTAAGTAAGGGCATTAATACACATCTAGGTACCACATTTACGTCTCCAACAAAGTAAACATATTCCTAGATTGTGGGTCTCAGTCTCTCTCGTTCTGTACGACTTGGTGACATCTTCCGCTATAAAGATTTTAAATTCTTTGGTAATCAATTATATTTAGGCTTGGCTGGCAACATTAGCAAGTTTCCAAGCTTCAAGGGTTATCCATAACCCCAAGTCCACCTTCACCACCAATTCATGATCAAAAACAATACATCTTGTGCAGTCGCGGCTCCTGGAGGGAGTGCTGCGGTGGGGCGGGGCGGGGGAGGGGCAAGGTGGGGGTAGTAAACTCCGGCTTACGGCCGAACGGAGTTAAGTACATAAATAAATAAATAAAACAAATTACATTGCGCGCGCCGCATCGCCATTTGGCGTTGCAGCGCGCGCAATGTAATTCGTTTTATTTATTTATTTATTTATGTACTTAACTCCGTTCGGCCGTAAGCCGGAGTTTACTACCCCCCACCCTGCCCCTCCCCAGCCCCACCGCCCCGCAGCACTCCCTCCAGGAGCCGCGACTGATCTTGTGTGCTTTGGTGTTTCCATTATGAAATACTTACATTCTTTATGGACCTTCTTGTATTCTTCTTTTCATTGTCTCATTACTACTTTCTTGGCAGAGTGAGTGACGAAAATCTACACTTTGCTTCTTTCTTTGTGTTCTTCTTTAGGCCCTAGCAGAGCAAGCCTGGCTGATATGCTCAGTCACGACTGAGTTACTGCATCAAGGGGCATATTTATGAATTTTGTGGCGCAGGACAGCACAGCAAGTCACCTTGCTGCGCTGCCCTGCATCACAGGGAAAGGGCAGAAGTGCGCAGTATTTATGCAATACAGCACATTCCTGTTCTTTTCCCATGTGCTGGTGCCTTCTTGTCAGCCTAGCGCCAACGAAGGCACCCTTGCACCACGGTGCAAGGGTGCCTGTGTTGTAGGCAGGATTGTTTTTGTGCAGGAAGGGGACCTTCCTGAACAAAAACAATCCCGAGAGGCTTTTTTTTCTTTCTATGTGTGCTGCAGAACATAGACAGAGGCCATAACGAGGAGAAATAAGACATTTCTCCACGTTACCCCTCACCTGGGAGGCATTTCATTTTGGCGCATTCCCAGGTTTACAAGGTCATGTAAATCTGGGAATGGGTCAAAAAACATGGGAGTAGCATGGAAACACCCACACAACACCCACGGAACGTCTAGGCAGGGAACTGTAACTCAACGCAGCAATTTGCACTGTGTTGCCCTCAGTAGCGGCCTGTTGTGGGAGTGCTGCCGGGCGGTGACGCAGGGCGGGGGAGGGGCAGGGTGGGGGGTAGTAAACTACGGATTTCGGCCGCACTGAGGTAAATAAACAAAATAATAAATAAAACTAATTTCGTTGCGCGCGCTGCATCGCCAAATGCGATGCAGCGCACGCATCGAAATTCGTTTTATTTATTTTTTGTTTACTTACCGCAGTGTGGCCAAAATCCGTAGTTTACTACCCTCCCCCGCCCCGCGTTCCCGCCCGGCAGCACTCCCACCACCGGCCGCTACTGGTTGCCCTACTCTAGGTTTTCGCAGCTTTGTAAAGCTTCAAAAATCTGACTTAAGGCGACGCAAACTGGGTCATAAATATGGCCTGTAGTTTTGGGCTATCTGTGACCAGAAAGTTCTCAACTTGGGCTATTCCTTCAGTATGTCAAAATGCCACCCTATTTTACACAGTGACTCTAGCATTTTAAGAAACATGACCCTTCCTCAATTTACTGTGTGTTGGATGGTTTAAGTACAAAGCATGTAAAGTATAGGAAAACAACTTTATTTTAGCATCCATAGAGCTCTCATATCATTGGCATGAGGTGTCCCAAGTTCAATATCTTTGAATCAAAGATCCATGTTTTTCTCCTGCTTCTCTCATAGCTTAGGTTTCATTTCTCTTAATTTGCAGGGTCACGTTGACCCGTGAAATCTTCATTTTCCATCTTTGCAGTATTCTGACACAACTGTGTAATGGCTAGGTGTTTGCTCTGACAGCTTCACATTAGGCAACCATTCAGAAATGAACATTATCGTATTTTCTATTTGTGATATTACATTTCCTTTCTACCTCCGTTCGTGCACTGTCTGATCAATCCTATGCCAGTATCATCCCATTCCTTTAACATCATTTTGTGCCATTGATTTGAACATGGTCATTTATACATATTGTGGCATTATGGGACAGTGAGGATTTATATTAATTCTTAGGCATACTTCTCTCTAGAGGGGCCTACATCCTTGTATTCCAAAGCGAAGCGCTATGGATCAGTTGGGATTTTGCATTTTGCTTGATTGGCAGAGTCACGGTATCTATCAGGAGTACCTCAAGTCTGTAACCATAAATGATTACATTAGTATGTTCACAACTCAAGTCTCAGCATTCTCTGGTTCTACAATACTTCTGTTTACATAAACAACTCACCACAGTACATACAAATGGTGCCTCTATTGCGTCTTAAAGGTTCCTTATCATGCATACTTTGTTGCTTTTTTTGAGGTTTTATATTTGCGAGCCTAAGCAATGTTCTAATGTTCACTGAAATGTGCACTTCGTTATTGTCCTTTGAACATTATGACACGTCTCTCGAAGAATCTCTTGTAATGTCTAATATACCGTAAACAAAATCCTTGAATGGTTCAGTGTGTTGACATTAGTTCTCAAAGAGATGCTTCGACTGCACCTTGTACCATATTCTTAAAAGTCTCTTTTCTTTTGCATGGTCAGGGTTTGCACAAAAGAGAAGAATCACGATGATCAAGATCGCAAGAGGAGAAGTGCCAGGAGCTCAGCACAAGTCTGGGACGAATCACAAGGTCCTTCCCCAAGGAAAGTCTTGAAGCCAAGTAGAGTTTCACTGGATGGACGCAGTGTTTATAGACTGCGCCCAGTTATGGCTACCAAGTCCCACGAGATTTGGAGATCCCGAGAGATTTCACGGGAGCATCCCGCCAAGTTGCAGAAGTGAACCAGCCTGCAATAAAAAGGAGGAGCAGGTACCTAGTGAAAGAAAAGCATATATGTTGGGGGGAAAAAACTCATGCTCTACTTTAAGAAATGTGAGCAGGATTTAATCAACTGGGCTACAAGGAAAGGCCTGAGGGGCATGATGCACAAGCATGGGCAGTAGAGAGGTTATATCATGGTGCAGCTAAAAACCAAGGACCTTAAGGGGATGGGGAGCTGAATAATGGAGAAAGGGGCCACAGATGGTACAAGCCATGACACCAGGACCTTGGTTACAGCACTTGGGGGTCAAGACTCACTCTAGCAGAGGCCATTAGTAGGGTCCAGGGCAGGTCCAGTTGGAACCGGTCAGCTGACCAGTTGCAGAACAGGCCTCTTGTAGCTTGTTGTGTCCCTGTATCTTGAACAGGAGGTCAGCCTTATGATCTTTGCAGTCCACTTTGTTGTCCAGAGTATGAGAGGAGAGCAGCTTCAGTCTTCTAGGCTCTTCTCAGGTCACAGACAGAAGGTCCAGTCCTCTTCTGTTCTTCCACAGGTCCAGAAAGTGTTCTGGAGAGAGTACTGTGGGTGCCATATTTATGCCTGGACCCTGCTTGTGGGTGGGGGTGACTCCTGCCCCCTCCTTAACCCAGGGAGTAAAAGTTCCCAGGGGCAACCCTACCCACTTTTGCAGCACATCCTTTGTGCCTTCCTGCAAACAATCCCACAGTGCCCCCTCTATCTACAACAAAGATGGCAGAACCTTTCCTGTCCTGTGCAGAGCTCCTGTGCCCACGCCAGAGGTGTTGCCAGGGAAATGAGGAGCCCCTTCCAGGGGGTAGCTCCTCTCCCGCTGGGATTGATAGCTGGTTTACTGGCAGAAAAGAGAAGGGCTCTATACAGATATAAGCTAACATTTGCCTGTAGCAGGCTAAGCCTGGGCACAGCCAACACGGTCATCCTGTGAGAGTATCAGAACACCTCCCCACACCCAAGGATTTTGTCTCAGCTCTGGGAGCAAGTTCACACCTCATCAAGGGGACTATTCAGCTATCATATGACAGCTTGGCTCATGGGAATAAGCATGGAAAAGGTAACTTTCTGAATGCACCTTTTCAAAAATATTTATTAGAAATCTGTCTTCACCAGTGAATTGGGCTTATAATAAATATTTCAAAAAGTCCAAGAATGACATTTGTAGGTGCCTCCTAGCTGAAGGTACCATTATTAAATTTAGAATTATATCCCAATGCTTTCTTATGAATCAGCCAACTCTGATACTGTGGAAATAGTTTTTAGGGCCTGTTCACTGTAATGAAATCTGCCATTACACTTTTATATGTCCTGCATTTAAATACCATTCCTCCTACCTTATGGACAGTAAGGCCTACTTAAGGGTGACTAATTAATACTTAAAATAATGGTTTGTTCCTGTCAAAAGGAGTTATTTTGACCAGTTACATTTGCAGCTTAAAACTGCACAGCCAGGCTATATACGGTAGGCCTGCAGTCATGGTTACTCTGCCACTGTAGTGGATCGATGATGGGTGGTGCAGTCCACTTGTGACATTTAACATACAGGCCCTGGGTACACTGTTGTACCATGTAATAGGGAGGTATATATAAGTTAAATATGCTAATCAGGGTATGCCAATTTCATCTGTCAAATTGGGGAACACAGGCACTTAGCAGGGATAAAATGCACAGAGTTCTAGATCCCTCCAAAACAGTCATAGAAAAAATCTAGGGGTTCACCACGAAAAAGTTTGTCATTTACAACAGGCAGCAACAGGGGCATCCATCCTATAAGTTGATAAATCTATTAAAGGGAAGCAATAGTGAGTAGAAAAGATCCCAGCAGAGGAGTATAAGGGACAGGGGACATACAGAAGGGCAGTCCTCATCAAGGGGGCATTTTCCAATATAACAAATTCTGCATGATCATATATTCAGGAATCCAGAAAGAAGGGCACAGAGAGGGTGAGGGACTTCTCAATCACATAGAGTAATTAGTTTGAGTAGCAACATAAGTCTTGGAAAAGAGGGTACAGCAATATTTGCTCTTTCCCCCAGGCAGGATAAGTTCCCCCATTGTTAAAGTATAGACATGTCCCAAACCCAAAGACCCTCCTTTTGACTGTTAAATCAATGACAAACAATATGCTGTGGGAGTCTGTATGGGTATCATAGCGTTTGAAGTACAGAGGGTGAGGTGGAGGGAAAGGATATATTAAGTAGGCCTGGGAGTAATTTTAATTTTGCTGAAGTAATCAAAGTAATTTCAGTAATTCTGCATTATTCTTTGGAACAGAATTACCTATAACAACTTGATTGCACTCGCTCACGTAATTAAGAATAATTTGGAGCATCAAATTCAACTGTGACAGTTTATTTAGCAAGCACAGGTGGGTGCTTGCACTGCCGTTCTGTGGCATTTAGCACTATTTTTGCTGCACAAAATGCACCCTCACATCCATTTTGTATGGAAAGGTGCATTTTGCACTAGGAAACTAAGCCAAAATGCCAGGAGTAAGATGGGAAAAATTCTACCTCAAGTACACATATTGCAAAAGTGAGCAGCTTCTTGCACTGATATTTGTGTTCTGTTGCATTTAGAGCTATTTCTTAGCGCAAAATGCATCCCTGCATACATTTTGGCTAAATGTAGAATTACTCTTCTCATGTAGTTTTGGGTAATCTAGCAGAATGTTCAGGTAATTCTGTAAGATTACACTACAGGGAATAACAAAAGTTCTGCGTCCCCCCATATATTAACAACCACGCAACCTGTCATTAAATTTAGCCTGTAGGTAATACTTTCAGTGATGAGTGATAACATAAACAAAAATATTGTGAAAGCAAAAAGATGTATACGAAAGGAATAGTGCTCACATCCTTTCCGTGGAGTCAATCCTGTTGTTAGTGTCCTCCTAATAGCCTTAAAGTTCGCACCTGTCAATTCACGTGTGACAACCACCATCTTTTCGCACCTGTCTTTCACGTGTGACAACCACCATCTTTTCCGGAAAATTGGAAGGGATGAGGAATTTCATCTTAGCAGGGAACATGGTTATGTGACCACTTGTGAAGTCCTAGTCATCTCCTCTTATAGTTGTTGAGACCCTGAATGTCTAACATATTATGAAATAGGGCTTATAATGCATTATAGGTTATGTTGAGATTACTTGATCTTTTCAAAAAGTCCATGTTTTTCAGGTACTTGGCAAGAGCAGGACAGGACTAAATAATATGAACAATATTGCATGTTTGTTGATGGCCTCTATAGCAGGGAAACCTAGGGTATAGGCCAACTCTTTCAATCATTGAAGTGACCAGTGCCAGCTTTGAATCACTTTAACAATTTTAACTTCTGTTGAGTTTCTCTCAGATCATGATTATGTACCAAGAGTAACTCTGACCAGTACTCTTCAGAAATTTGAATTTGAAATTCCTTTTGACACAAATAACACAGTTCCATTGAGGTAGGTTTTGAGCAGCACTCCTGGATCACTGTGCCATGTAAACTGTATATCATACCCTTACATTTTACACTTAAAGACCAGTACAGGCATACAGAGAATTGTTATGATTTCCAAACCTTGGATGATATTCGATAAGTCAGACAGTTTCACATTTCCATCTCTGACCATTGGGTAATAGCTTTCTTGTTGCAGCCTTTCAAACAACTTGATCTGACCCTCCACTTGACCAAGTGTGGCATTATCATATGATTCCCAGTTGAATGGATGAAATGAAGATGATGTGTTCCCCTCATCCTTCAACAAAGCTGTTTCTGGAGATGCTCGTTCACACCTACTAAACATTGTTGAAGTCTCCTTCCCAGCAGGCATCTTCCCAGAAGCTCTCAGGAGACGCTAGATTTTCCCACTCCTAATAAAACCTACACAAGGCCCTGATGACCTCAATAACTACCGGCACATCACTTACTTATCATTTATCAGCAAGATCATTGTAAAAGTGGTCTATGTTCAACACCAAAACCACATTAATGCTAATCAACTCCTGCATGACTACTAGTCTGGCTTCAGATAATGTTGCAGCATGGAGACATACACATCACAGACAATGCCCTCTAGACCACAGATGAAGATGACTCTTGAAATTGCTGGAGCTCTCAGCTGCCTTCAACACGGTCTAACATCCCACCCTCATACGCAAACTGGAGTCCCTAATGAGATTGGGCAATGTCCTTTACTGGTTCTCATTTCCAACAGACACGAGATTGTCCACATGGGCATGTGTAGGTCACAAAATATCTGCATCACCACTAGAGTCCCCAACCATTCCACACTGTCTCCTATCACCTTCCACCTGTACATGCAGCCACTTGATACTCTACTCACAAATAACAGCATCATGATTCACCAATCTGCCAATGATACACAAGTTTCCTTGAAAGTTTCCTCTACTTCAGACACCCAATGCCTCAAACATCATCATCCATACGTGGAAGTTGAGTGCCTACCTGACGTTTAACCCAATCAAAACAGGATTCCTGTTATTTTCAAAGAATACACTACTGGCTCAATGACATGGACCTTGCCAGCTTTGAAACCCAAGTTTCAACAAATGCCAAGTCACTTTGATTCACCCTGGACACAAACCTCACCCTCAAGGAATACATTGGAAAAAACGGCCTGGTACCACCTTTCTCTTCTAAATAAAGTCAAACGATTTGGTCCAGAAGAATGCAACTTCAGAACTGCTGTTCCAGTCCTTGTGTCGTGGTGGTAATGCCCTACCCCATGGCCCCTCAGACTTGACTGTGGCACACCTTAGGGGCATCCTACATGCTGAAGCACATTGCATCCAGAGCCTGAGGAAGTATGATCACATCATCCCTATCCTGGTGGAACTCCATAGACTCTCCTTACTGAACCATACCATCTTCAAAACAAGGTGCATCATTTTTGAACTTTTCATGCAGACAAGCTCCCCATATCTGATGGATCTCAGTACACCCACAGTGAGCACACTATCAGACTGCAGACTAAGAAGAGTAAACAATAATTTTATAAGACAGCAGAACCTTTCCATCTATGCAGCCATGATCTGGAATAGCATCCCAGCATCCATCAAGACCGCGCCAACACTGCTTCAATTTAGGAAAGAGTTTAAGACTTGCCTCTTTAAAGAACATTTCATTACAATGTATTAACCATCCACAACTCAGCTTCCTCTCCTCTTACTCATTGAATGTATGCATGTCTTTGACCATGTACAGTGCCCGCTGCCTTTTAGTTAGGTTTGCTGTAGAGAAATACCATATACATATAGGCATGCAAAGAATGTCCTCTTGTGAGGAAACCAATATTATGCCATAGTGGTTTGTAAAGATGATGTGGGGAAGTTTATGCACTAATTGCCATGTCAGGAGCATTTAAATTCAGGTTAACTGTCTCAGACAGGAATGTATCCCTCTTGTAGAGAATCTCTATTCCAACTAAAGTAGTTTTCAACAGAGACCTTTGAAGTACTACTTAGTTGAGAGTTTTAGTGGTGGCTTATGAGAAGAACGCTATTTGTGATAGTTGATGGGCCTCATAAGACGAGCGCATGTGGGGAAACGTATTCAACATTATGTTGTATCAGAGTAAAGTTTTGATATTCTCATTCTTGGGTGAGACGAGTCCCAGATTTTTTTATATGCTCATCAATTTGAAGAAGCAGGCACTTAGGGATTTTTATAGGCAGCGTTCCAATTGGGAAACTGAGCTTAAGGGCTTCCACCTTTTTAAATGACTGCACCCTGCCTCATATTGAGAATTGATTTTATTTCTAAAATCTGCCCTTTTCTTGTCTATGAGTTGAAGCAGGTAGTCTTGTACCGTGTGAGTCAGACTCATGAAGCAGGCTGTCTTGTACCATGTGAGTCAGACCCATGTTGATAATGATGCTTAGATACTTCTTGTTTTTAGTATCCATTTTAATGGATGGCATGATACAGAGGAATTACTTGTGTTTTCTGACATAGGCAGTGCCTCATACTTAGTCCAGTTTATTTGGTACCCTGAAAAAGATGAAAACTCAGACACTAGGTCCATCACATAGGGTACAGATACATAAGCTTTAAAAGTGCCAGCAGTTATTCATCAGCATATAGCAATACTTTAATTTCCCTTGCACTTGTATCTATGCAGTGAATTAATGTAGAAGCTATAATTGCCACCGATAGAGGTTTCAAGGCTAGAACAAACAGCAGTGGGGATAAAAGGTATGACTGGTGAGTGTTTGTGCTGAATTTTATGGATCTTTACAAGGAATCATTGCAGCATGTTTAGGCCCTATGAGCTTGATACAGGTACCTTACCTTCAAAATGAAGTCTGGGCATATTCCTACTAATGAAGGAACCCTGAATAAGTAGCCTCATTAAACAATACCAAATGTTTTCTATGCATCCAGAAAGTGCTATTCCATCGATAAAGTCTTTGCTGGTTTGCCACAATAGGATGTGTAATGTTTGTAGGTTGTTTCTGGATGTTCTCCCTGGTACAACACCCTTCTGAAATATGTGGATAAGTGCTCAGACCGCAGATTTCAAATGGTTGGCCAAAGCCTTTGCCAGATTTTTGACATCTCAATTGATTATTAAGATTGGTCTACAACTCACATAGCAGAAGGTATCTTTGGCTGCCTGCGGAAGTACAGTTATTCTAGCTCTATTAAATTCAAATGTAAGCAGACCTGCATCCTCTTTCATAACTACCTTCATTGTGGTTGCCATCCTATTGAAATGTATTTAAGAGCTTTCAAGCATTCAACGAGGAGCCATTTTCTAGGGGTGCTCTATTAGTTGGCACTGAATTGATAGCTTCTTTTATCTCATGTATCATAATCCCCCTGTCCATGGACTCCTTAGTATCTCTGAAAAGTGATGTTTCAGCACCCGAGGTCCAGAGGTTGGAAAAAAAAGTCAACACTATCCGATGGATATCTGATCAGTTGGCCTCAGCATTATGAATTGCTGGAATCACTGTCCAAATTCAGGTTTGGACATGAGAAGAGATTCAAATCAAATTTAGCTTTTTCAAATTGTAATATTAGGGCTTCTAAGGGACTGGAGTCATGTTTGTATGATTGGGACTTAATCCAGAGCCACTTGTTCATCAGCAGCCTTCTACCTCTCTACTGCTGAATATCTTGTCAAGTTGCGTCTCAGATAAGCTATACCTACAGACTAACACAAATGATTCAATGATACTGTACTTTAATTCACTGATTCATATTCTTTGAAATGTTGTTGAAGCATGTCTGTCTCCTTTGAGTTTCTATATTTGGTAGCATTTATTATCATTATCTTTATTGAAGACACCTGCAGGCCTAGAGCAAGTTTTTATAGTGCAAGAGAATGATAGGAACATTTTCTCCCAGTTTTAGTTATAACACTTAAAACATTTTGAAAAAACATTAAAAATGGAAGTGGTTATTTACATGGCTGCTGGCCAAATAGTACATCTCTGCTATTTACCCAGTGGCTGGCAAAATAGTACAAAATCTCTGCTGTTTAACCGGCCATAGTTTAAATAGTAGAGATGATGTACAATTTGACTGATGGCCAGATAAACAGTGTGAAGGAGGTCTTTACATAGCTGGCCATGATGAAAAAGGGGCTCCAGGAAATGGTAGGGAGTAGTCATCTTGTAATGGAGATGCAACATGTGTGGGGCATTAAAACCATAATAGAGGGGACTAGGGTCAGATGGACAAGAACAAGGTAGAACAGGCAAACTAGAAGGATGTTTAGGGCTACAATGGGGCAGGAGGATCGGTGGACAGGAGGGCTAGGGAAATAATACAGTGGGGTGAGCCCCAGCAGACCCGATACATGAGGACCAGTCAAAGGAGTACCAGAACTAAGACCAGGACTAAATCGTTCAGAAGAAACAGGAGCAGAAGGATTAGGAACAAAGCAAACCAGAGAAATAGACAAACTAGGGGAAAGGACCGATGGATGAGAATTAGGGTGAGGGGGTTTGAAAAAGTGCAGTACAGGGAGCCTGTTAAACAGTAGCCCCAGGATTCAAACGACTAGGTGCAGGAGTACACAGGAGTGACATCAAGACAGACCAGGAAGTACAGAGTCAGGAAGGTCTAAGGCTAGTGTGAACCAGATGTCAAGGAACATCAGAACTAGGAAAGGCTAAGATGATCTGTGGTGGGGACGGACACATTACTGTAGAACAATTAGGGCAAGGAGCAGAAGGACTAGGACCTGAAGATCAGGACCAGATTGCAGTGGACCATAAATACCAGGACCTGGAGGGCAATGAGTAGTAGTACCAGGAATCCAGGATAAGCAGTATCAGGAATATGAAAGGGACCGGTAGCAAGGACACCTAGAACACCAAAGCAAGTAGGACTAGGTAAACTAAAAGAATCATGGCCAGGAGGACTGGAAAAAATGTTAAGAGGGCCATGAAATCAGGATCTAGGGGACCAGGTCTCAAAAACCAATTGGGGCCGAGCAAGGGGACTGGACAGTGGTGACCAGGAAGACCAGGACCAAAGCAACCAGGCTCAGGATGACCCAAACCAGGAGAACCTGGTTTAAGAGGACCAGGATCAATGGCTTGAGTACCAGTAGGACTAAGAGGCCATGGAACAGATCCAGGAGGACGAGGACAACCCAACCCAGGACGACCATAGCAAGGAGGATCATGATCAGTTGGTGCAGTAGCATGAGGACAAAGAGCAAGAGGATCAGGACAAGATCCTGGAAGATTAGGAGCTTGAGGAGTATGGCCAATAGAACCAGGGGTGTAGAATAAGCAAGGAAGATTAGGGGGTCCATACCAAGGATATACCAGTAGGACCAGGAGTCATTAGGACCACGACCAGAGCAAGGAGGATTATAAGTATGAGCATTGAAAGGGCAGGAACATGGCTAGGGGTGCCAGGGAGTCTGGACCATAGGACCAGGGCCCAGAGTACCATGTGGAAGAGAAAGACCAGGACCTGTGGGTAGGAGGACCGGGGTGGGGAATATCAGGAGGACCAGAGCAGCCAGAGACAGGAAGTCTAAGGGAACTGGACCTGGAATGTCTAGGAGAACCATGACCAAAATGATGAGGCTCAGAATGGCCTAGACAAAGAGAACCAGAGGGCCCAGTCCATTGGGTGGAGGACCAAGATGATCCAAACCAGGAAAACAATGGCTAAGAGGGCAAGGTCTAAGAGAACCAGAATACAAGAGGCCAGGGGCACCAAGGGGACCAGCAGGACTAGGAACTGATCTACTAGAAATCAGATGATGAGGGTGAGAGGGATCAGAATGACCAGATCAAAGGGCTGAGGGTCAAGAGGATCAGGAAGGAAAAGGAAGAGCTAGGAGAAGGGGGAATGGAAAGACCAGGATGGCTAGGAGGACCAGAACCAAAAGGATTAGATATACAAAGACCCAGACAAGGAGGACCAAAAACAAAAGGATCAAGTCTAGTAATCACAAAAACAGGAAGAGAACACAGCCTTGGAGGACCAGAAGTAGGAAGACCTATAAATATAAGGAGATGGCTCATTCAAACATAGCCAGCATGACCAGGATGAGAGATAAGAGGACCAGGGCAAGGATGACTGGTGGGACCACCACCAAGGGAAAAAGAAGATCAAATCATAGAAGCCCAGGAGTATCACGATCTGGCATATCAGTATGACCAAGAGGACGAGGAAAAATAGGACCAAAACAAGGAGGGTCAGGATTAAAGAAGCCAGTATGACCAAGTCGGGTGGCTAAGAATAGTATAACCTGAAGAAGGAGGATCAAGACTAAGCGGACAAGTTAGTGCAGAATCAGGATGACAAGGAACAGCAGCACTATGGCCAAGAGTATCATGACAAGCTGGAGGAGGAACTAGTCAGGGCAGGAGCAGGTGGGTCTAGGGCCATGGAGATCAGAGGCCTGATTGGGATGGGTTAGGTGGACTAGAAGGTTCAGAATAAGCAGGGCCAGGAACAGGGCGAGGAGGAAAAGACGGTTCATAACCAAGGGACCAAAACCTGAAGTACCAGGTGGAGCAGGTTGAGAGATCAAGGAGACCAGGACAACCAGAGCCATTGGGACCAGAAGCACAATGAACAGGCCCAGCCTGAGAGGATCTAATAAGGAGGACCAGGATCCGTAGACGTAGTCCCAGGTGGACCACAAAGACGGGGCCCAGGACAAGGAGAATCAAGATTACCTAAACCAGGAAGACTAGGAATGCCAGATCTAGGAGAGCCAGGATAATGGTGCTAGGTGAAGAAGGACCCAGCAGACCAGCAGGATCATAGTAAAGACCAGAAGTACCAGGATCAGGAGCCCCAGAAAGTGCTAATACATGCAAGGGGCAGCACCAGGAAGACAAGGGTCAGGAATTACACCAGGGGCACCAGATTCGGGGAATCAGTATCAGGGTGGCCAGAACAAGGTGGACAAGGGCCAGGATGAGGATCAGGAGGACCAAAACAACCCAAAAAAGGAGGCCTCAGAGCAGGACCAGGAGGAGGACCAACCCCAAATGGCACAGAAAGAACTAGAGGAGAAGGAAGAAGACCAGGAGGACTCCTATATGATTCTATGCCACATGTATTAGGATATCCTTGTGTAAACGGTTCTTATTTATACTTCTTATGCTGCCAACCTCCAGGAACCTTTACCTTCTTTAGCCCACGTGGAGAACTGGTAAGAAATTTGCTGGAAAATTAGGGCATGCAAAGGGAAAAATGACAGGGCTGTTACACTGTGACCTCTGAGTGATAGCAGCCGCCATCCGACACTGGTACAGTAATCTGAGGGTGGATCTGGTGGCAGAGGGACTGAAACTTGGCAGAGGAGTTTAAAGGTGGACAGGTTGGTTAAAAGGAGTGCACTTCTGTGAAGAATGGCAGAAAGGGTTTGAGACACTCAGGTGGCGGAAGTCAGCAAAAATGGTTAATGGCTAACATAGGGGGTCAGAGGGCTATGGCAATCTGCAAAAAGGAGCTCAGGATCAATAGAAGTCTAAGAAGAGCAGAAGAGAGGATGAGGGAGGCTCCAGACAGATTGTCTCAGGAGATCTCAAGAGTGATTTTGAGTAACAAATGGCTCTGATTGCTAGCTGTGATAGCACTGGGAACCAAGACCAGCAGTGAGAGCTTCAGCACCAAACTAGTGGTGTGTTAAATTCTAGGAGCTACATTAAGAGTGGTGTGGATACATATGTGGGAGAAGTGTTTAGAGTGCTGGCAAAGAGGCAATGAGTGTTGAGACCTGTAAAATAGTCTGTGTGACTCCCAGACCTTTGCGTTGACATTCTATGTGTATGCATGTGCTGTGGATATGTAGCCAGTGTAGTAGTAAGACTCCATGAGTGGTGAAGGTCTAAGTGCATGAATGCATTTAAGTGACATTTTGGAGAGTAGATGCAGCTTACCTAGACAGTGGAAGAGTATTGACTGCATCCCTGTGGCTGGAGGGTGGAGACTGGAGACTAAGATATTATAGTGAGGGAGAATGGAAATAGGCTACCCACAGAAATTCTGTTAGGTCCTTGTTATCAAAGGGCTGCTGATTAGCTCTTCCTTATTGAGACATAGGGTAGATGTTAGGGGTGAGGGGTAGTTCAGAGTTTCTCTTGTTTAAGGTGAGAACATTTCTAAGCATGGCTGCCCTTTTGTTTGTGCCTGATGTCTGACTGCTAAGGGAGGCTGAAGACAGGAAGGTGCTGAGATCTCAAGCTTCATTGTGTCTTTGTTTTGGATTCTGCTGCTTGGAGCCAGCACTATTGCTATTGCTGTGAGACCCATCGCCAGGCAAAACGTGTGTGTTGGAGGTACAGCAAGAAAATGACATTTAAAAGAAAGTCACCCCAAATCAGTTCTGAAACCTCAGCAGTGGATCCACATCCCCTGTCTGGGAAATGAGTAAAAAGGTGATACCTTTCTCTGATTTACTGTGAATATTAATTCATATTCCAACTGACACTAAGAACAGTTAATTATAGCTCCATTCCTTTGCTCATGGCTCTTTGATGGAATGCTTTCTATGGCACCCTGACAGAGTAAAGGTCATCGGAGGACAGACCCACCCTATTTAGAGTAAATCCTGGTAGTAAGGGACAGGAAACAAGTAATGTCCCCAACACCCTGGGAGAAAAAAATTAGTTTGTGGGGCTCATTAGTTTTTTGTTTTGCAAAAACAAATTCCTGCTTCGGGAGCTTGTTTTGAAAAACAATTAAAGTTTGGAAAAGTTGTGGGCCGACCAGCCCTCATGTCTGATGGCATTGTCTATAAAACGTTTCCTGCATAGACAGGAACCGCCATGACAGCAGTTCCTGTCAATGTCGAGAGATATTGACAGGGTTGGTGGACAACTAGAAATGTGGAGGGCGTAGGTCCCTCAGGATGGTGGAGGTATTGTCCTCCATCATCCTGATGGAGTTAACTCCATTCCACAAACTGTAAATCAGGTCCATACTTTTCTTCTTTCCGTCATGAGATTGTAATATAGCCTTATAGCCCGGCATAGCGGGCTATACCGGCTATTAAAGGCTCGCTCCCGCGTTAAAGGCCCGAGCCGAAGGCGAGGGACTTTAACAAGGGACCGGGACTTTAATAGCCGGTATAGCCCTTCTACGAAGGGCTATAAGGCTATTAGAACATTCTGCCACTAGAGGGAAGAATGTTCTGACAAATAAAACAAAGGCTTCTCGAAGCTCGAGGGGATTTAAATTCCCTCGAGCTCCGAGAGGCCTTTGTAAAACATTGGAATGTTGCTCTGCAGGCCTTTACCGGCCCGTAGAAGCAGGGAGCACTCCATTGTCTTCAATGGAGCTCCCAACATTCCAATGTTCTAATAAAGCTTCTTAATAATACTGTGGCAGTGACTTCATAAGGGGTCCTATGCGATTGTTTATATTTTGATAAGATCAACCTAAATATCATCTGGAATATGTCACTGGGATACAACATTTCCAGTTTCAGGCCTATGTTTTTACAAATCATTGTTTTCAGGTGTTTTAGTCTGATTTGTTTAATTGAACTGAACCACAATTACTAATTCCAAAATGCACTGATTTTCTGCAGAGAAAAATGTGTTCTAATACATGGAGACTTTCGGTAATCCTATATCTGGTCCTGGACCATTCCAAAGGAATGAGCGAGTGCATAGCAGTAGAAGAGTAAACAGCTTTAACTAGTATTGCAAATGTTCTAAAAATCTTTATCATTAGCCACCTTGGCAGGTAAACTCAAAGGAGAAGGAGCATGTGTGGAGTATGAGACAGCTCAATAAAGGGCCTCCCAAGTCACTGTGTGTTGGCCCATGGTGCAACTGAGTGGAATTCTGTGCCTTGTCTGTCAACATCACTTGGAAGCATTCAAACATTTGGGACATATTGACCTCTAGATAGGGGTGGCCGAAAGTTTTGCAATTTTCTGCAGCGTAATTGCATGGAATAAAAGCAAAATTATGCAGAATTGCACGAGGCACATATCCTAAAATTTAGAGTTATTTTCTTAGTGCAACATGCACCCTCGCATTCAAAATTAAACTGAGGATGCATTTTGCACTAAGTAATTAGTGCTCAATGCAACAGAAAAGGAACAGCAGCAGTCAGCATCAGCTCGCATTTGTTAAGTTCATTGTGACTGTGCTCCTTTGGCAGGATTTTTCCCTAAATCACTCTTCATTATGCAAGCAGGAGTAATTGTGTAATTTTCTGTAATTTTGCAACCAAAGAGTATTGCAAACTTACCGAAATTACTTAGATTTTTCTGGTGTAATTAAAATTTCGAACAGGTCTGCCTATGAGCTAGCGCTTGCATCTAAGTCAGTTTTAGCATAAAGCTCCTCATGTCACAAAATCACAGGGTTTGTGGACACAAAATAGCTTATCATTATGCACAAAACTGATTTTATGAGCTGGAAACAACTTTTGACTTGTAAAAGGAATTTTGTGGTCTTTTTTGAATTGCAAAGAGGAGGGGGTATGAAAGAGGTTTCCCCCACCCCTTTTCAATTAAAAATAATGTATTCATAGTTTATGACTGCAGCTGCTGTCACAAATCATTGATGAGCTAACGACCCCCGAGTAACTAATTTGCTAAGGGGAAGAGTTCACCTTAAAGCTTCTTTTGGTAATCATGTTGGCAACCTCAGGGGGGAAGAAGTTTTCCAAAAGGGGTAAATAGTGAAGCTCCTTTGCTGTTTGAATGTCCACAGCCAAATAGTAAATGATCTCTGCTATCAGTTAGCTGCTGGGTAAAATAGTGACATTTGCTTACTATTTCCGTGGCCATTGGCCAAATAGTACATAATCTCTGCTATCTAGTCGACAGCCAAATTAATAGAGAAGTTTCTTTGCTGTTTGTATGGCCGCCGGCCAAATAGTAGTAAATCTCTATTTAGCTGGGGCCAGGTAAATAATAACATTTCTACTTATTTACACATCCACAGGACAAATAATGCATACTCTCTGCCATTTAGACAACAGTCCTGTAAATAGCAGCAGAGATCCACTATTTACCAGGCTGCCAGGTAAAAAGTTGCTATTCTAAAAAATTGCTTACCTGTGAAGCAAAGCACTGTGTTGTAAATTACCAAAAATCTAATCTCGTTGTACTTACCTGTGCAGTGACAACTTTGTTGTATTGGTAGCATAAGATGACTAATTGTGAGATGACTAATTCCAATCTTGGCCAAAATTAAAAGAAAATTGAAAAGATTTGATACTGAATGCTAACTCTAGATTTTAAAACGTATCTCAGATATTCACCAAATCTTCCTAAATTTCCAAAACCATAACACAGAAAATCAGTTTTTGCACCTGAACAAAGACTTTAAAATGTTTACAGTAGTCTTTTTTCCTACATTAATAGCATTGATGGAAGAAAAATCAATGAGAGACCGGAATGGGTAGAAAGACGCCTGAAGAAAAGACATGTGAGGTAAGAAGGAAAAGAATGAGGGTGAAGTACAGATAAAAGGTAAGAAAGGAGCGGAGTAGAAAGTAACATGGAAAAAAGTAAACAATTGAACAGAGCAGTTGCCATATACTGGGGAAGGGAGAGTTTGAATGTTGAAAAGAAGACAGACAAATTAATTGTAAAGTGATGATGTGGCAAGAGGATTAGTTAGGCTTTGAAAAAAATCAAAGAGAGAGGAGAGAACAAAGGGAGGAGAATGATGGAGGATTGAAAAGAGAGAAGGCGGGGAGCACAGTGCATGTCTCTCGCTGAGGCTCAAGCAAACAAAATACATTCTATTGAAAGGGACTTTCAACTGCCTTCATTTGGAAACCTAGCTACTGCTACACCAATATCATTACATAATGGAACGGTTAGGAGACATTTGAGATAACATAAATTTCTCTTTCAACCACTTCTGTTTCCTCTCCAGCTCATCACTGCAATTTTTGGCATATCTTGATATCTCATCAATGGACTTGTTTTGCCAACAAACCAAATGCTGTTGAATCCTCATACTGATCTCAGGTGGTAATCCCATTGCAAGGTTTGACACAAAACTTCACATCTCTTTCCCTTCTGGGTTCTCCAATATACTGTGCTGTTTAAACACTTGCAACAATCTCTCATAATAAGCATGCACTGTCTCTTTAGGTACCTGTGTGCTCCTATCGATCTTCACCCAATCAATATCTTTTGCAGGCACCTTCCCTTTCAAAAACATTATCATATGTTCATACTTTTTCTTCACCTAAAGCTCCTTATCTGGCCACCAAACAGACACTTTACATTCAGCCCATAAATCACTCAGCACTACAAAGTTGAAAAAGGAATTCAAATCCACCCACAACACCTGCCAGACTTAACAAACCTTTCAAGTTAGGGTTACCATTAAATAGGATTCTCTCTTAGCTTTGGGAAATCATTTGTGATTACTGCAAGATCACCCCTACTTCATGGCACATGCATATAGCCTTCACCTGGCCCTTCCCTCAGTGGAAAATGATGTGCTCCCTCTTCTTCCGGTGGACCCGGAGGTGGTTCTCCTCTTTGTGCTAGGGTACATACTATCATCAATTTCTTCTGATCTTTCTTTTTGGCCCATTTACCTTCCTACTTGTCCAAATCACTCCTCTTCTGTATACTGCCAATCAGTTCTCTTACTTGCAGTTGTATCCCTGACACTGGACGAATATGAACGAACTGGAGCCCTTCACCATAGAAGACACTGCCGGAATTAGGAGCACCATCCATTCA
The DNA here is from genome assembly GCA_963921515.1 of Calotriton arnoldi. Taxonomy (NCBI): domain Eukaryota; kingdom Metazoa; phylum Chordata; class Amphibia; order Caudata; family Salamandridae; genus Calotriton; species Calotriton arnoldi. Next base: position 685,629 of record CAWUFW010006193.1, read on the forward strand.
GGAGCCCCCATTGACCCCTGCCCGCACCACATCTACAACTTGGGAGAAACACTGATCAGCGCCAACCTCACCATCATCATCAACACCTCCATCCTTAGCGGAACCTTCCTAGATAACTGGTAGCACACAAAGGTCATAGCTCTCCTGAAGAAACCTTTGTTAGACCCAGAAGAGCTCTGCAACTACAAAACCATCTTGCTCCCAATACTCCTGTCCAAAGGCATGCAGAAAGAGATCAACCGGCCAATCTTCTCCCAGCTAGAACAGCACCACCTCCTGGATATCACAAAGTCAGGGTACCGCAGCAAGCACACCACGGAAACCACCCTCCTGGCAGCAAAAGACGACATCCGGATCATCATGGACAAAGGGGAAACCGTTGATCTCATCCTCCTCAACCTCTTAGCAGCCCTTCAACATTGTATCAAAGGGCCCCCTTATCTCTAGACTGCATGACTCAGAAATTCAAAGACCCATCCTAAGATGGATTGCCTCCTTCTCTGACAGAACACAATGAGCCAGACGACCCCAAAACACCTCCCAACCCAAAAAGCAAATTTGTAGGGTCCCACAAAGATCTTCCCTCAGACCAACCGTTTTAAACCAACGTGTACGTGGCACCCCTCATCCACATCATAAGAACCCATGACTTCAAAATTGAAGACAAACAGCACATCCTCTACCTCACCAATGAGAACAACACCGCCAGGACTAATTTCACCTCCTGCACGACCAACATGGCCAACTGAATGAGGGAAACCTGCCTAAAACTCAACACGGACAAAACTGAGATCCTGCTCTTCACAAACTAGAGCACCCCATGGAAATCCTCCTGATGGCCAGCTAATCTGTGACCTTGGTATAATCCTAGATGACAAACTCACAATGACTAAACAGGTTAATGCAGAAACCTTATCCTGCTTCCTCGTCCTCAGAATGCTCTGCAAGATTTTCAAATGGCTTCCCATGTACACAAGATGCACTGCCCTCATAACAATCAGACTGGACTACGGCAACGTGTCTATGCCAGCATTTCAAATCAGCTCACCCAAAGACTCCAGACCATCCAAAACACCAATGCTGTACTGATCCTCAATATTACCAGAAGCACTCACATCACTCCCTACCTCACAAAGCTACACTGCCTACCCATCCAGAAACTATGCCAATTCAAGCTGCTTACCCACGTCTACAAATCCCTCCACAACACCGGATTTTGCATACCTCAAGTACCTACTTTAACTCTTCCATCCAACCAGACATCTACGGTCAGCCTCAATCACCCTTGCACTTGATCCAAGCATCCACAGAAGCAAATCAGGAGGGCGCTTCTCCTACACCGCCACCAAGAATTAACTCCCTCAATGCATCAAGACCGACCCTTCTCTACTCAACTTCCACAGGAAACTGTAGACCTGGCTGTTCATCTATGATCACCGTCCGACATATGTTCCTGCTCCAGCATCTGGATTCCCTCACAGGCGATAAGTTGCATCATGCAAATCGAGCTAACATAACATAACACACTCTCAGGCTCATTATGGCCTCTCCATCAAAGTAAATACAAAAACTTATTTTTAAAGACTTCTTCTCATTTAGGTCTCTGTCAAATAAGTCGGCTAAGTCTGAAAGTCTATAATGATCATGGCCAGCACAACATGTAATATCTTTACACAAATGAAGAAGTTAATTCTCTTGATACGTGTCAATGTTTGAAAAATCAATATTGCCTGAAATCAATGTGTCTAGTTCTAATCTCAACCTGATCATGCCCACATGTCTTTCTTCTCTCTCTATAGTTCGGTCTTCCTCCCTTGGCTATACAACTTTACCACTTCCAGGAGACCTAATAAATAATTTAACCAAATCATCTATTTCTTATAAACCAGCCCCATTTTGTGACATTGGGGTATTAAACATTATTCATTCTTTAGGGCTACTGCTTGGGATACATTACAGTGAATTCCAAATAAATATGGAAGAATTTAGCAGTATCTGGCATGTTCCTCCATAGGAATGCTCCTACTGCGCTTAACTTTGAGGACATAGGGGCTGCTTTCACTGGGGCTCTCTCAGTCAGGATCAAAGGTAACCCTCCTGTACCTCTTAAAGCCATAGTCATAGGGGCATTCTTCTAAAGGGTCGTCGTGGTCAGGACTGCCAAAGATTGTGTTGTTTCTCCAGGTTTCTTTGGATCATACATAGGAATGGTGAGACCGATTGCAGCAGGGACAGTTACTGAATCCAAAGCATTAGCAACCAGAAAGTTTGGAGGGGCATAAATCAAAGGCGTTTCTCCTGTAGGGACCTAACTAGGGTCTATGGGGGATGTGGCACCCTCAATACTAATACTTGTGGCAGCACCACTCGAACTATCAGATGAGGCAGTTTTATAAGGTAGTGGAAGAAAAGACCATACCAGGTCCAAAAAGTCATCGCTCGAATCACTATCACCACCCAAATTCTCACCATCATCTGTCTTTTCTTCTCCCTTCATCTTTTTCTTTTTCTGGGTCTCCTTGTTTGTCATTGCTGGGTACAACCTAGCTCCCTCGACTACCTCCGTTCACCCCTTTTGTTGCTCTGCATCTCACTTAGTATCCACATAACTACGCATGGCTTTCTTATTCTGATATTTCCACTTAGCATGTGCTGCATGCTCCGAAGCATTAAGAGCTTCATATTGTTCTGATCCAAGAGAAGGGTTTCATAACATAAAATACTCCCCTTAAGTTCTTAGTAATTCTCAAATTGAATGTGACATATTGAGGAAATCTCAAAGCACCTTCATTCTATGTGATCTTACACAATTGACAAAGCCGCAAACATTAAGGAAGCCCTACAATCGTCCCTATGTAATCACCTGGTGTTACTTCTGGTGGAGCTTCCTCAACCTCACTGAGAGAAATTCACACATCACCTCTCATCAATTCTCTAAGTGCCTTGCAAATTTCATGATTGCAGTAATATCAGGCAAAGAGCATACAAAGCAATTGAGAAACAGAGAGGATTCAAATATTCACAAAATTCTGCCTGTATCACTGTCTAATTAAGGTCAGCACTTGCATCCAATCACATCACAACCTCGATTTCTGTGGACCTATTTCAGCACGGTACTTGATGACCCAACCAACCCCAGTGCGGTGTTGACAACAACCAGCCTATGCCAGCGTGACACCGGCTGGCACAATCCTCACTCCTCACAGCAGTTCACCCTCTTTTACAATTTTTCTATACGTTCAAATCTCACACCGCAAAGCAAGTACAATTAACAAATATCTTTTGTCTGCTCTGCCAAAGAAGTTCAAAGTACTCACTCATTTAAAAATAACAGGAAGAACTTCCAACCTCCACGCACAGGAGATCTCGACCTGTGGGAAATCACCCTGGCCAATGTAGTTTCACCTCTGCGCAACAAAAATCTACTTACATCAATCACTATAGGCACATTCACAAAAATTGATAACAATCCCTATCTCATTTATGTAGTCGATGGCACCTCATAATCTGACACCACAAAACTTAGCAGCCAAGTTTAACAACAATAACTTTACCTATCCTGGGATCTTAGACAACGTCAGATCCGATAACAACTCCAGCTGCTCAGCATCAAGCACATACACACACCCCCAGGAGGTTTAAACAGTAATGTCACCAAGACAGAAATTGCTCACTATTTCTACGTAATACTACAAGCTCAACATGACACCTGCAATACAACAACTCTATTAATTGTCACTCCTCAGCTACTGCAAGCTCCTTCAGATCCGGTAATCTACTGCCGGTCCTCTGAACATGGCCATTGGTTTGAGAGCATGGACTGGACTTTCTCCAGGGAATTCTGTCTCCCTTCATTTCAGTGACTAACTATCCTCTGTTTGCTAACATTTGATGGAGCAGGGTCTCTAAATCTCAATCTCTTTTTATAGTCATCAAACCAAATCCCCGATTGGTTGTATGGATCTTTGGTAGTCGACTTGAAGCATTGAGGGAGAACTATCATTCAGAAGTAATTTCCATCTCAATAACCCAATATAGTTCTATAATAACAACAGAGAGGATGATATGTAACCATGAAAGCTTATTTTCCGATCCTTAGTTCATAATATTCAACAAAATCGACAAGGATTAATAAAATATAACATCACAGACAAGAAGTTAAGGTGCTCATGCACCCTGAATCGAGATATTATAAGGTACAGAACCCAAATAATCAATGTGTAAATAATGTAAATTATCTAGATTTAGTGTTCCGTAAAGAAACTAGCTCTAACTAAATTAAGAAATGAAGGTGTTGAGGGGGTTTCTAAAAGGGGAAAAAGGAAGGTGCCAACGTAATGTGCACCACAGTAGAAGTTCAGAAAGTAGAAAGACTGTTTAGAATGAAGTCTCACACTCATGGAAATCAGACATGGTCGAGAGCTCTTCTTTCTTCCAAGTCAGGAATGGGTCTCTGCCCAAACCACTTTGGAACACTAATTAAAAGCACAATTGAGAGTTCTAGACCATCCTAGAACACCCATCATGGCCGCGCGGACGTAGGCTAGCTCGGCTCCGCTCCGAGCCTCAGAGATTTTGCGGCTGCCCCGAGTAAACTGCGGTCCAGACCGCATCCGCCGATGGATTACGGCACGGGGCATCAGAAGGGCTCTGCAACGACCCCGAGCGGCCCCCAACACTCGTCATTGCCGGCAGGGAGAAGACGACCGCGAGATGGAACGAGGCAGGCAAGATGGTGGCGGCCCGCAGCGGGAGCTAAAGGACAAGTGACCGCTGCTCCCACGCGACCGCAAACGCCTCCAAGAGCACGGCGCGGAGATCGTGACCCAAACCACCCCAGTTTGAGAGTGGGGGGCTTCCTCTGGTGCACGCTTGAAGACACCATTGAAGGTGCCTGCGGAGGGTCTACCCATGTGAGGACAGGCAAGGAGCACCCGATGGACCTCATAATGCCCAGGTGGGGGACCGCACTGCGAGCGGAGATGTAAGGGACACGCTCAGCACCTCTCATTTTGGCCGCAATTTAAGCCACACAAGGCCCCCCAACCCGACCAACATACACAGTGCCTGACCTTAAGATGGCAGCGAGCAGGCCCTAACACTTATCAGGGACAGTGTGCAACAGCGGGAGTTCGGCGGGGGGAGCCACCCCACGCATCTTTACACCAGGACCGGCTGCTGGGAGGGGACAGCCCCGGGGCCGGGAGAAGACATCCGAACTGATCTACGCAGAGCACATCAAGCAACAGAGGTGAAAAAGACCTGATTCCCCCTGGAAGCAAGACAAGGCGGCTTGGGAGGTGAGACACGGCCTTCCTTGCTGGGCGGATTGAGTGTGGAATTGCAGCGGTGACGGAGCGGGTACCCCTAACTGTGCGGACTGGTGGTGAGCTGACCCCCCCTGTTCCTGCGGCCTGTGTGAAGACGTGGGAACGTAGGCCCTCCTTTTCCTTACCTGACTTTCTGCTGCCTACAGGGGTGGACGTTCGCGGCCTGTTTTTATTTTATTTTGTTTATTTATTATATATCAAAATAAAATTACCGGAGCCTGCCGCCCCCCTCATGCTTGGGGGTGGATCGTATCGCAGCACCCAGAGGCCTGTGACCAGTGGGGGTGCCGCCCGAGCACCCGTGGCATCTCCTGCGGATCACGCCGAAGCAGGATCCCGCCAGCCAGAGGGCCCAGTGGGATCCTCAGGCTCACATCATTTCCCTTGAGGTACTGTGTGATCTGCTTCTGCATAGTCTCCATTAGTGAGCAGCGCCCATTTTGTCTCTCCCGGTGTTTGGCATCCATTTTGTACTCCTAATTCAGCTAATATAAATAGAAGAGGTGTGCTCTCTTCCCCTGATCCTTACACTGTGGGCCATGAAAATGAAAAGAGGACTGCTCTATCCTCCACGTATGGCGGCCATCTTGGACTGGTCAGTTTACCTTAACCCTACATTCTTGAATACTGAGGTTTCCCTTATGTCTTACTTGTAATCCCTTTTTCATAATAGAACAATATTCGCCTAAAGTCTGCTGATGCATCTTATCCTCCTATCATATTGGCCAATGATAGTTAGGTGGGCTCACATTTTCTCCTCCTCATTTCCCGATTGCATTACTAAGGGCCTAATATCCCACCTTGATTCCGCAGTAAATGTTTGGTTGGACCAGAGACTTTTGCCCTGCTAACCTGGACGCCTCTTGACCTCACATCTGATAATTTCATTTGATTACCAGAATATGTGCCCTCTTCTTCTTATACTTCTTTTCACTGTTGCTACCCTAGCAGCACCTTCCTCTTCCCCCCACCACCCTCCTCCTCGTCATTTCCATAATATGGCCACCACTTGAGTTAAGTCTGGGGTTAACTGCTTCAAAATCATTTATCCCCCTAATATGTCTAAAGCTTGAGCCAAACGGTTCAAGCATAACACCATTGAACAATTTCCTGATTCCCTCTTTGTTGACCAATTCCATAATGGTCGTTATGGGAGGCTCAAAAACGATTTCATTTTTTTCACTCACGACATTCCTTCCTGGTCCACCAGCTTCTACAACTCCTTCAACGTCACCTCCTCCTCATCTATCCCACATGGGCAACAGCTAAAAATTTCCCCCTCTACTTGTTTCAATGGCTCACTCACTATTTCACTTTATAACAATGGTACTGTCTTGATCCAAGCTAAAGACACCTGTCTCTCTCTCTTTGACCACCTTTTCCCTTCCCTACTCCCCACCCCTTCGACTGTGATCTCCCTTGATTCTTCATCTAGCTCCACCCTTTACTCCCTATCTCCTCCCATGACCCCCCTATACTCCAATAGGCGGCTCTCCAAGAAGGCACAGGCCGACCCTCTGCCCCCCATTACCCTACTTCTCCCATTCTTCCCCCCTCCCATTGTGAACTTCCCCTCAACACGCCAGCCATACCTCTAGCTAACACTCTCCATTTCCACTTTGCACCTTCCCGGTATTCCAATGTTACCTCTTCCCACCTAACCCTGCCCACCACCCCCTTATTTAGTCCACCTTTCCTACAACCTGATCTCCCAGTTAACTTTCCATACTTTCCCCCTTGTTCCCCCCCTTTTCTTCTTCCCTACCCGCTCCCCCCTCTCCTTGTACCCTGAACTCTTCACAAACCTCTTGCATCACTCTTTATCCTCCCATTCCTCCTGTAATGCTGCTCAACCCTTTATCCCCCCTTGGTAATCCCCTCCTTTTCCCTCCCTCGGACCTAGCAGAACCATATTCTTTCTTCAACTACCCTCTAGCCCAATCCACTCCACTCTGCCTGGTGCCTGTCCCTTCACATTCACCTCTCCTAGCTTACGGGACCTTTCCAGCCCCTTCCCCTCTCTTCTTCCCAAACCTCCTGCCATTCTATGACTCCCCTCTTTCCCCTTCCCGCATTCCGCCCTCCTTCCTCGTTCCTCACCTGTCTCCTCCTAAATATGATCTCAATTCTTCTCCTCTGTTCAACATCAGCAATGATAACTCTCTTTCCACCTCAGATGCACCAACAACCTCTCTCAATCACCATCTATCCCCACCTTTTACTCCTGCACCCCAATGCCCCCCGCACCTCCACCTCTCCCTGCCCTCCCTCACCAATTGCACTCCCTCCTGTATCCATCGAGCCACCTAACTTTCCGTGCTCAGCCCTACTCTCTCTGGAAAATAAATTAGGATTTCTCATCTCCTCTACTTCCCAGCTTGAAGCTTCCATCTCACTCCTAAGCACTAAGACATCCAACTTTACAAACATCCCTATTCCCTTGGCAAATATTCACTTGCCCAAACTCCCGAGGAGCACCTTGCTCCTGCGCCCCAAAAAAGCCAATCACAATCTGTCCTCTGCAGACATCGCTAACTTACTGGCTAGTTACAAGACTTCTAACGCCACCCCTCTTCCACTTTCCTCTCCAAATAAGTCTACTCTGTACACTATTCCGACCATCTCTTCTGACAGAACTAATCTTCAGCCTTATCCTACCCTGGCACCCTCTTACAAGAACATTATCCCCATCACCCCTAAAAGCCCAATCGCCCCCGTAACCAAAACAGTCTCATCAGAGTTGCGCTGTTTGCTCCACAACTGTAGATCTGCAATTGAACACAAACTGGAAATTTCTGACATCATCATTCTCCACAATCTTGACATGCTCTTCCTCACTGAGACCTGGTTCAACGACACCTCTCATACTATGTTTGATCTTCTGTTACCCACCAACTATTCTATCCTTAGAGATGACAGAATAGACAAAGTTGGGGGAGGTGTTGCTATCATCTTCAGAAACTCCCCAGCATTTCCTAATAGCTCCTTCCGTACATTCGAATGCCTGTCTCTGGAGCTTCAAGTGCAACACTGCTCACCCTTCAGATTTCATGCCATTTATCACCCGCCTGGTGACTGCTCTTCTTCTTTGGAGGAGCTCACCGACTTCAACAGCGACCAATACTCTCAAAGTGACAGACAGATCTTCCTGGGAGACTTCAATCTTCACTGGGGCTCTTTGGAAGACTCTGCTGCCAATAGGCTTGCCACCTTTCTCTCAGCAAACGATCTTATCCAACACTGTACTGAAACAACACACTCTAAGGGCTCAATTCTGGACCTTGTTATATCTAAAGCAGACATGCTTACTATTGCTATCCCTATTCATGTAGACTGGTCTGACCACTTCCTCATCCCCTTCTCTCTTCACCTTTCACACTCTATAACTCTTGGCCAACCTAAAAGGACTACTACCTGGTTCCGTAACACCAAAAACATTGACCTTGACACTCTTTGTGATTCTGTTACGCTATCACTTCCAAGGCTAGACCCTAACTTGGATGTCAACGATCTTACCTCCCAATGCCTCTCAGTCCTTGCAGTCGAAATCGATAATGTCGCTCCACTCCAAAGCAAAAGGAAAAGGCCTATTCCCTCAGCACCATGGTTCAATAAATCCCTTTATGAAGAAAGGAAGAACCTGAGAATCCTGGAGAAACAATGGAGACAATCTCCATCCACCACTAATCTCTCTATTCTGCGTTCAGCAAGATCAAATTACCACAAACACATCTTCCATGAAAAAGCTTCACATTTCAGAACCCTCCTCGACTCAGCCAAAAACAGACCCAAAAAACTATTTGACCTCATCAAAAATCCTCACTGCTCTACCCCAACCATCAAGCCTGAAGATTCTCCAAAGAAAGCAGCAGAATTCGCTATATTTTTTTATGAAAAAGTGAAATCACTGGTGGATCAGGTCATTCATCCTACCCCCCTAGAGGAGCGCAAATCCTTAGTCATTTGGCAGAACTTTGACGCCATCTCTGAAGATGCCCTCCTCAAATGCATCCTCAAACAAAGCCCTCTAACCATTCTTTTGACCCCATCCCTAGTGACATTGCCATTGATTTCTACACCCATACTCTTTCCTACTGGACCAGTCTGGTTAACCTCTTCCTCAGCCAAGGCTCCCTTCCTGTTGCCCTTAAAACAGGACAGGTTACCCCACTTCTTAAAAAACCCTCCGCTGATGCGAACGACCTCAACAACTTCCGCCCCATCACTAACCTCCCTTTACTTGCGAAAATCACAGAAAGATGTGTAGCGAAACAACTTTCCCTACATATTAAGGATAATAATCTTCTTGACAATTTCCAGTCTGGTTTCATTCGAAACTGCAGCACTGAAACAGCCCTGCTGCAAGTGATCGACGATGCGCTGCTTATACTCGATTCAGGAGAGTCTTGTCTTCTGATTCTTTTAGACCTTTCTGCAGCTTTTGACACTGTTAATCACAACACTCTCCTCAACACTCTTCAACAGAGAATGGGTTTGGAAGGCACAGTGCTTAAATGGTTTGCCTCATTCCTCTCGGACAGATCCCAAATGATCAAAATAGCTAACAGTCTTTCGTCTTCTTTGGTGGTAGGTCAAGGTGTCCCTCAAGGTTCTATCCTTGCACCCACTTTGTTCAATCTCTATTTGGAACCTTTGGGGAATCTCCTAAGTAAATCTGGGATCCTGTATCATCTCTATGCGGATGACACTCAAATCTATCTTAAGGTGTCTTCCGCACACGATATCTCATCCTCAACTCTACTCTCAACTCTATCCAAAACTGGTTGTTAGTTCATCAACTCATTCTGAATCCTTCCAAAACTGAATACCTCCTCCTCTCTACCTCACTCTCTCCTCCTCCTGTTCAATATTGGATGGATCAGTTGAATTTACTCAACACGAAACCTATCGTTGTCGACAGCGCAAAATCCCTGGGTGTCATTCTTGACAAAAGGCTCAATCTACTCTCCCACATCAATTCCATGGCAAAGAATGCACGATACCAACTGCGCCTTCTCTGGGGGATTCGTCATTTCTTTCCGGAGCAAGACCTAACAACCTTGGTCCAATCTCTGGTTCTCTCTAGATTGGACTATTGCAATTCTCTTCTTGCTGGCCTCCCCAAATCCCACCTTTCCCCTTTTAAATCCGTTCTCCATTCAGCGGCTCGTTTTATATTTGGAGCCAAAAGAAGTGACCACATCACACCCATTTTGGCTTCTCTTCGATGGCTTCCCATTGAGGCAAGATCAATCTAGAAGACTGCCTGTATCACCCACAAAGCCTTGCACACTTCCTCCCCTCGATACCTGGCGAATAAACTGAAAATTTCTGGAGGCTCTAGACCGTCTCGTAATGCGGAAAATTTACTGCTTGAGCCACCCACCTTCAAAAGGGAAAGATCGATGGCTCAATCCTTCTCAGGCAATGCAGTGAGAATCTGGAACTCGCTTCCTCCACCACTCCATACCACCACCTCTACTCGGACCTTCCAAACGGACCTCAAATCTCTTCTCTTCCAAAGACAATTCCAGAACTAATACACCCCTTTTCATTTCCCTCAAGGAAGCTCTCTCATTACTGTAAATTTGTAATCTATGCCTGCACAAACTTCATCCTATTATGTTTTTTGTGTATTTGAGTGATTGCCATCTATTATTTTATATTACCTGTTCTTGTTTCTTGTTTGTTTCTGCAACTTGTAAATTTGTAATGTGTTTTTTGTGTTTTTGAGTGATTGCCATCTATTATTTTATATTACCTGTTCTTGTTTCGCGTTTGTTTCTGCAACGTGTAAATTTGTAATATTCTCCTCATGCATTAAATAAAAATAAAATAAAAAATAAATCCATATCTTGCTCCCATAATTCAGAACCAATCCTATGTTGACATTTGTCGGCAAACCCCAAAATTCCCAGGCCAACACAATTAGGTACACATCTGCCCGTCCTTGAGTGTTGCATCTTACTAGTACACCAGGTACAGAAAACTCCTTTAAATGTCTTTTCGCCATATCTGCAGCCAGCTTTTTGTCTCCATATCTCACTATCAGTCTAAAACCAAATAATGAGTCGATCTCTAGCTAAATGAGGGACTTTATACCGCACCTGCAGGGAAAGAAATAAACAGTATACTAACAGTCTCAAAATGTGTAGTACTCAGCTAAGGCCTAATGTCAAGCTAAGTTAGCTCAAGAGTCAAAATGGAAGAAGATTAGAACGTTATCAACCATAAGAAAGCAAACTGTCTTCATTATATTGGGCCCGATTCACAGAATTAACTTAAAACAAAATCCTAAACTTACTACCATTTTGGTATTCACAGAAGGCACTTACTCATTTTGGTATTCACAGAAGGCACTTACTTACTCATTTTGAGTAACTTACTCATTTTGAGTAACTTACTCATTTTGAGTAACTTACTCATTTTGTGTAACTTACTCATTTTGGTATTGACAGAAGGTACTTACTCGTCAATGAGTAAGTGCCTTCTGTGAATACCAAAATGAGTAAGTTACACAAAATGAGTAAGTTACTCAAAATGAGTAAGTAAGTGCCTTCTGTGAATACCAAAATGAGTAAGTGCCTTCTGTGAATACCAAAATGGTAGTAAGTTTAGGATTTTGTCTTAAGTTAGTTCTGTGAATCGGACCCATTGTGAATATCTAATAACTGTAAATTCATATGTTAATTATTCAATTCAATACACTACAGTGTGATCTCTAAATGTGCACAGCAAAGTTATCTATGATAATACATAAATATGAAACACACAAGTTAATGAGGTAAGGCACACATTGAATACATGGATTATGTACCATAACATATGACTAGAGCATATGTAAAGGGTGCAGTCCAAACTACTCTGCTCCCAAGGGGATGCTACTAAAAGAAGCAAATGTTCAATTTTTCCCTACAAGCTGTAGGGGCCCTCATTACGAGTATGATGCACATTTCTGAAAGGTACAGTACCTTGTGTTATTGCACAAATCAGAATTATGAGTTTTACATTTTTTTTTATTGCATCCTGTATGTATCGGATGCATTAAAAAAAGTTGTCTGTTAAATTTCACCAGGTCAAACCTGTCGAAATCACAAGGAAGTGAAATGCTAGGAATTACCTGAACATGTAAATTTTGATGCAGTGAGAATAAAAATCTGTGTTATTCCCCATTTCATGGGCAAAACTCATAATGAGCATAATAAGTGCACCCAATAAAGTTTGTACAGTTTGGTGTCGGATTTTATTAGTGTGATAACTACTGCATCAAAAAACGGCCACTCGTTATGTGGCCGTCTGAGTCGAATTCCATTTAACTAACACAATATGGAAACATTAGTTCTGGGGATAGAGCGTGATATTAATAGATGCGGGCAGCATTCTTTTGAAATATGGAATGCATTGACTGTGGTGTGCTACTAGAAAAGGTGAAATGTGATGACTATTCTCCAAGGACGTGGTGCCTTCAAGTGAAAGTGTGCTTATAAAGGATTCAAAACGAGAGATTCCAAACGCAACTTGGCGTCCACAGATGAGTCTAATGTGTAAATCTGGCCATTGTAAGGGAACCATCGCCGCTCCTTGTGAGGGGGCTGGGAGCTGCAGCCGGAATTACAAATGAAACCGTTTATAGGCTTTCTCCAGTAGCAACTAGATATTTCGAAGCAAGGCTATTATTTTGCCTGGGCTTAGCTATTCCCTAGTGTGTCTTTATGATCTATTCAACTTTATGGCAATTTACGTTGTTAGCTAAGGCTATAAATTGTGTAAATTGCTGTAACATTATTGTGCTTCTGAGCCGAATTTCAGAATACTAATGGCATTCAAGAATGATTTATAGGTTCTGAGAAAGTCATGTTCTAGCATTTCCTTCATTCCTTACCTTACCTTCTTGCTGTCTCCCTTTGAGTCAGCCGTGGTTTATTTTTCTAAGAGAATCTCCAAACTAGGGTAAAAAAGTCACGGTTACCTTGAATGCAAATTTCTGCAATGGGCAAACCATCTGCATGTGACAATACCTGCAATGTATGATTACAAAATGGCTAATTTATTAATTGTGAGTGTTCAGATATATTTTATTTTTCATAATAAAGCTGTGTGTTGCTAATTTGCTGTCCAACATGTGTCGAAGTTGGAGACATGTAAGCAGGAGATTGTTTGTATTAGAAAGACTTCACTGTCATTAAGGACATAGCACAACCCAAAAATTTGGCTTGAAAGTATCACGGCATTATTGCAGCACTGATCAGAGTAATGATGCCATTATGAACATGAACCACAAATATCATAACAAAAATACAAAACACGACAAAGCAAAGAGACTCCCACCACTGCAACTGAAAATATGGAACATCACACCCACCTTCACAAACGCGTGAATCACATTCACATTCATAAAAGCCATAATGACATGATGCACTAGAAAGAGTGCCTGAAGTACATTGGTTATACAAAGAGTGACTGAAATGAGTACAATACATGTGCCATATGTCTAGTATCTCATGAACCTCTGCTCACGTGTGAGGAACTCCTGCACAAATAGGCTCATGCAGGTGCTACTAATTATTACACAGTGGAGGGGCGTGGCTAAGCCTCTGACATTTTGACATGGAGATCTGCCACCTTGTCACCATCACCTTCATCTCGTTTGGGTGCTATGGATTAAGAAGCCGAGCCAGCAGGCACTGCAACATGCAGCTTCTTTAGATATGCTTTCCATCTATTTTCATGATTCCTTGCAAGGAATTTCAGTGGCCCTCAGAGCCAAGTCCATTGCCTGGCTTCACACACCAAAATATGGCAATGCAATGAGGTTTTATTCTTTTGAAAGTAAAATATATCACAAACCTGTTCTCTTCTTGGTGGTGATAGACATGTTAGGCTCCAGAGTACGCAGGATTAAAGGCACAATGAAGGTGAAGATTTTTTATGCGGTTGCAGTTCTTCTATGTGCTGACCTGTGGTCTATTTTAATTTTTTTGTCAGAGGCAACGGGAGCAGCAGAAATGGCAAATGTTGCTGTTTGCCTAGAAATACTTTCCATTCTTTCAGTGCCAACCACACTAATAATAACAGGTTAAATATAATCCCAATTATGACTCGTGGCACCCAGACCTCCCTGAAACATTGTGGTCTCCTTTGACGCTTAGTCCCACCATCCTCCGAAGGGTTGTTTGCAGCACATGAAGGACTGTTTTGTACAGAAGATGTTGAAGAAGATGGTAATGTCAAACTACAGACTTCTCACAAAAATGTAAAGGCCATGCACCAAACCTGTGCTACATTTGTGGTGGTAAGCTATGAAGGTGGAGTTGGCAGTGGTCACCTTGTTAGTAACAAATATTGAGAAAAATAGTCAGGAATAAGGAAATTCAGGCTCAAGAAAAGAAGTGCTACTTGAGCTACCTGGAGGCAAGAAGAAATTAGAATGAATACAGATGGTCAGAATTGGGCATTGGGATCCAACAAATTACACAATAAAATGTATGCATATCACAAAAATATAAATACAAGTAGTTTCCCTTAATAAAAACGTTCTGTTATGGCCCAGTCTCTAATGCTCCTGGGAGTCACCACACCACCAAGAAGCCTATGGTGAAAGTAGCCCTAGAGGAAAATAGAAAGAAAGTACCATTTTCAAACATGTGGCGATCCCAGTAAGAGGAGAATTATATTTTGCAATTTATGGCCTCTGGACACCACTACCAGGACTCCTTGTGACACAAAAGAAAAAAAGAGAAATTCAGGAACATTGCTTGTGGTCACCTCAGGACCCCTACCACGTCTATGATCCTTGAAGATATCATATAACAGTGGCATGAAAATCAAGGAAATTATGTGGGGGTGATCCAGCGTAAAGCTGGTTATTCTTTACACAACATGAAAAACGATTTTGACAACAAAACTTTAATGCGCATTTTGCACAAGTGTAGAAAATTAACATTGAAACTGAGAAGAGTTGAAGTACAAGCACTGAAAAAGTGTGCTTGGATTTGTAGAAATAGAAGAATTTTGAATATGGCGTGTTTAATATGCTTAATAATTGATTACCTTGATATTTTAACAACGTCGTAATGAAACATTATTGATGGAAAATGCTTGATATGATGAAAATTAACACAAATTATTATTACGAAGTAGTATATGTATGTATAAATGAGTCACACACAATTATGCAAATATTACTGATGAAACTGAGCATCTTGAACTCCTTCGTTGCAATGCACAATAGCAAGTGAAAAGTTGGTGCAACTAGCTTATACTATGTGTTCCATAAATTCAACTTTCAGCATAAAAGCTTTGTACTACAAGAGTCTAAGATTTCCTAAAACAATATTTTTATAATTACTTTTAAGAATAGTTTGCATGTATGTACTTTGACAATTGTGGAAGTAGGCCATATTTAGAGTTTAAAAATGTTATCAATCAATAAGGGGTTTATAAAGCGCGCTACTCACCCGTGAGGGTCTCAAGGCGCTGGGGGAGGGGGGAGGGGGGGTCAGCTCCGGATCAGTCGAAGAGCCAGGTCTTGAGGCACTTCCTGAAGGTGTGCAGAGTGGGGGATCATCTAATGTTGACTGGGAGCTCGTTCCAGGTCTTTGCTGCGACGTAGGAGAAGGCTCTTCAGCCTGCTCTGGTTCTGCGGATGCGTGGGGTATCTGCCAGGGCGAGGTCCGCGGAGCGGAGGTTCCTTTTGGGTACGTGGAAGGAGACTCTTTCGTTGAGGTATTTGGGTCCGATGTTGTGGAGGGATTTGTTATGCAAATAGTTGCAATTATTTTATTATATGACATGCTTGATTGAATTTTGCTATGCTTGAACTTAATCATGAGAACATTTATGAATTAAGAAATGTTGACTTTAAATACATTAAATTGCCTTTGTCCCTTAGACCTGCACTATTTCATAGTTTGGTGAGACAGACTCTTGACAGTTTCTCACCAATGTAACTTTCTTGTACTTTCACATGACATTCCTAAGGGAAACAGATACTTTTCTTGACACTTTTTCGTGAATGAAATCATGAGAACCTAAACTCTTAACCTCAACACACGAAGAGCTACAAAGTAAATAGGCTCTTTATTAACTAACCTGTGTGAACAGAAAGGACAGTCGTTTCTCATGACAGACCTGGAATTTTTTTTCAAAATGACTATTTTGCACCTTGTAAGTGGAAGATGGCCACATGCCAAGCAAAGTATAGTGGAGTGGCAATTGATGTCACCACCAGAATACATGGAATATAAAAAGTGACTTTCTTGGAGGAGTGAAGAGAGTTTTTCCGATCTGAGAGCAATGCAGATGATTCCCCTCTTTCCTTCTACCTTACTGGCATTCTTTATTGATGCAGTTGCCTACTGGACGATTTGGAGCTGTCTGGTGAGAGACCAGACCAGAACTTTCCCCAGATCAGAGCTCCTTTCCCTTGCCATGCCCATGGACTTTCCTTTAGTGAACTTTAACCAGACTCTTTTGTCCATGTTAAGAGAACGTTTCTGAACTGTCCTTCTGCCCTTGTTGGTGGTAGGAAACCCTAGCCTAGCTATCCTTTCATGGATTTCTTTATTTAGCAATAGATTACTTCTGACTAAATGTGTGGTTTTATACTACGTGTTGGAAGACTCATGACTGAACTGCTTAAAATGCTACTTATATGCATTGGTTTCAGACCTTTAACACAATAACAAAATAATCTTAATTTGTCTGAGTCTTTTTATATGTGTCTTAACATTCTTTCCACATAAACTGTGCTTACAAAGATTTGATTTCTAATGCATCATAGATTGTTTTCAGAACATTAGTTTCTTTTGCTCATATTCTGCGTAACTACAGCAGAGCTATTGGTTTGTGTGATTCTTGTCAGATTTAACTTCTTCATGTAGTTTGGTCTCCCTGTTGTTATTCTTTACATGGCATGGCTCAGAGGGTGGTATATATAAATTTGATCACTAACTTGTGAGTTGGCTACCAATTATTTGCCCTAATTGGGTGGCCAACAGTTCGACACCCTAGGTTCTCACCCCTCACTGCAATGAGCAAGGTCGATCGGAGGACCAATGCTACTGCAAGTGTAATTTAAAATCTGATTGGCGTGACTAAGATAGAGATAGACATAGTAAAGCAATTTATTTTAAATCCTTTTTGAGCCCTGAACAAATTCTGCTGCAACAGTGGTAACTCAAGGGTTTCTCCAAATCCTAGGACTCCAGCCATTAAACTGAAAACAATGCAGAGAATTGAGTAAGATGAATGTGCTACCACAGGACCCCTACCACTTCCAAAGGCCCGCTAGACAAAATGTGATTAAAGAACTAGGCCCTGAAACACCACCCAGACTCATAGGACATACAACAAAATGGGCCCAAAAAATTCACACTGACTCAGAAAGCCCCATAAATTCTAAATTTGCAGTACAAAATGATGAATACTGCTTCAAACACTCCCACAAGATGTTTGCTAGATCATGCTGCGATCTGTGTCTCTCTTGTGGGTTATGGGCGGTCACCAAGGCCAAGATGGACTCTAAAGAGAGTGATGCTGAATGATCCAGAGATAGCAGTAGCACTTAAACAAGCATGTGTAGACTACTTTGCTGTTAACATCAGGTCTACTTCATTAGATGTGGTATGGGATGCCTTTAAGGCTTTTATTAGGGGCACTCTGCATAGTCTTACCTGTGCTAAAAATAAAGCGAAGCGTCTAATCCTAAAAAAGAGGGAGGATAAGGTGGGCTCGCTAGAGGCAGATTTCTCCCGGATGCATTCAGGGATGTTAGAAGCAAAGACTCGGGTACAGAAACTGTTGGAAGAGGCCCGACAGGAATATAGGGTCAAGTTAGACCAGAAGTGTAAAGCACAATGGTATTTAAAATCAAAGCAGAATTCGAGTATGGCGAGAAATGAGGCGCTCTGTTGGCTTGGAAGGCCAGAGCAGATCGGGCTAGGAATTATATAAGCAAACTAGTTGTAAATCAAAACGGGGACGTCTCCAATAAAATGGAGGGTATGCAAGCCTGTCTAGTCTCACTCTTTTCTACGTTATAGAGGGAAGAAACTTCCCCAGACCCGGAGGCCCTTAAGGTCTGGCTAAGTGGGATTCAATTACCGAGTCTAACAACAAATAGCCGAGATATTTTGGATGCCCCGATAACAAGGGAGGAGATTCGTTCAAGTCTTAGCAAAAGTAGGAACGGTAAAGCAGCAGGCACTGATGCACTTCCTAACAAACTGTATCACCTATTGATCGAGGAGCTGGTACTGATTTTGGAAACTTTGATTAATTCGGTCTTTCAACTAGGGGGTCAGGTGCCCAGGTCATGGAAAGAGGCAACAATTGTACTTATTTTGAAACCCTCTAAGGACCCCACGCGAGCAGATTCCTACAGGCCAATCTACCTGCTGAATGCGGATTATAAGCTCTTCATGAGTATTTTAGCAGGGAGATTGGCAAAAATTGCCCCACAGCTAATTCATCCCGATCAGAAGGGATTCATTCCAAAAAGGTAGATACAGGAGCAGACCCAGCAGCTCATTGGCACAATAGATCTTGCCATTGAACGCTCCGTGCCCTTGACCGTGGTAGCCCTGGACGCGGCTAAAGCGTTCAATAGAGTGTGCTGGAAGTATTTGTGGGAGGTGATGAGAGCAATGGGTTTCGGGCCTATCCTTCTATACACTTTAAAAATGAGCTACGAAGGAGCCTCAGCTAGGATCCTACTAAATGGGGCCTCGACATCTAGTTTTAATATATTGAGAGGGACAAGGCAGGGCTGCCCTCTTTCACCTCTGTTATTCGACATATACATAGAGCCACTGGCTCAGGTGTTGAGATCTGATGCCTCCGTAATCCCTTTTAGATCTCTATCCTACAGCAGTAAGATTGCACTCTATGCGGATGACCTGTTGCTCTATACGGCTGACCCAGCTGCTTCTATCCCGAGAGTCGAAAATCTCCTAGAGGAATTTGGGTCCTTATCAGGATATTCAGTCAACACCTCGAAAACTGAGGTGATGTGCTGGAACATCCAAGACTGGGATGGGAAGTTAGCCCTAACTTTAAGTATCTTGGAATCATAATTTTTGACGAGATAGACAAAATCTCACAGCTTAATTTAGATAGGGTAGCAAGAGAAATAGACCGTCTATTAGCAAGATGGAAACATCTCTCCCTCACTATATTTGGACGGGTCAATTTAATAAAAATGATTATGCTCCCCAAACTAACTTACCTCTTTAATGCCATCCCCATTGGCTTCCCTAAATCAGGCATTGATCAAATCCAAGGGAAGGTTGTAAGCTTTATATGGGCTTATAAGGGTGCAAGGCTAGCATGGAAAAAACTTAGACGTAGGCTTATTGAAGGGGGATTGGCTTTGCCAGATTTTAATTGGTATTGTGCTGCTTCTCAATTTAAAAACATCCGGATGCTGCTTGGGAAGGTGGATGGCTCCACCTGGGGGAGGCTCCTAGGTGAAATGGTAAGGCAATGGGGGGGGTGTTGGGTTCTTGTTAAGCCTGGGCGTAGTTCGCGAAGTAGCGCTACGCGAAGCTACGCAAAGTGCAGTTCGCACTACGCGAGCTACGCGTAGCACTACGCGAACTGCGTAGTGCACTGTTCGCAATGATTGCACAGTGCCGGATGCTTGTCTGCACTGTGCAATCATTGAAAACGGCATCTTGCACAGTGCGAGCTGTCTTTTACTGCCGCTCGAGTAGATTTTTACTCGAGCGGCAGCTTTCTCAACGCGGACTGGTAGTTTCTCATCGCGAGCGGTCGCGAGCATACGCGACCACTCGCAATGAGAAACCTGACCTCCCCGCGTTGAGAATCTCGCCGGGAGGTTTATTTTCCACGCTCGCGATCGGCAACTTGATGTTGCTGATCGCGAACGAGGAAAAAGTCTCGCCAGGATGTCATTTAGCTTGCTCGCGGTCGCCAACTTGACGTTGAGGACCGCGAGCAAGCAAAAATGACTGCTGCACTACGCTACACGTGTTTGCACTGTGCTACGTGCAATTCGCGTTGTGCGAAGTAGCGCAAACTTCGCAAACTACGCGAGCGTAGCGTAGTGCTTTGCCCAGGGTTAGTTCTTGTACAAGTTTGGCGCCCCCAGTTACTTTAAGAAAGTCCGACTAAAAATACTGACATTGGCCCTTTGTTTGTGGTACAAGGTCAGGAGAAGGTGGGGCCTAGGCTATTATTCTGATTTAGCTCCAATCTGGGATTGTCGTGGGACCCCGCTATGCTTAAAAGATAGCCTGAGTGTACCTATCAGAAGGGCAGGTATAATAATTTGGTTAGACTTGATGACATCAGAGGGCGTGTACTCATGGGAAGTCCTTAAAGCAAAGATTGGCAATGATTTCTCCAGGTTCAAGTTCATTCAACTTACTTCTTGGTTTATAGCCGCCAAAGGGGAAGTTCAAGGCGATTGGGAACTGGAGATTTCTTTACAAGATGTAAGTCCTAAAAACAAGGAAGTCTCAAGTGGTATGGGAAGCTTCTGGAGGCAGAGTGTGCACCTCCTTATTCAGTTTGGAGTGGGTTCTCCTTTGATTGCGACATTAAGGCGATCTGGAGAAGAATCATTTTTTCACTATCAATCGCTTATATTGGACTCTAGCAAAAATCGTAAAGTTTGTGTCTAGCCCCCCTCCTAAGTGTCCAAGATGTGGCTGTATAAGAGCAAAGGACCTTCATATTTTCTTCGACTGTACAAAGCTGAGGGAATACTGGAGCGGAATTGAGATTGCCTTTAAAGGTATCTTTGGCAGAGAGATTAATTTGAATACAGCTCTTGTTTTATTCGGAGACAACGAAGTCTGTAAGCTGCTGAAACATTCTCACAGAGGGCTGTTATTCTACTTGATCTTGATCGCTAGAAGAGAAATTTGCATAAAATGGAGGGATTCTTTGCCCCCGAAGGTGGAAGATTGGGTTAGGGCAGCCATTAGAGTCGCACGTATTGACCAGGGAGCGGAGAAGGGGATTATTCCTGTCATTTGGTCCGATTTTCTGGTATGGAGCAGCTCTCTGGGTATCAACTCTCTAGTCCAATGATTACACCAAGGCACCGACAAAGGTGTCGGTCTGGTAAGGCATTCAGACCAGAGCGATTGCAGTGGCCGCTGGGCGGACAGTTTAGTGGAGCGGCTCTACAAAGTATTGCAGACGCTTTCTGGTGATATGAGGATAAAAAAGAAAAAAGAAAAGATGTTTGCTAGAGAAACAACAGTCACAGCACAAAACATGTTCATTACCCTTCTATCAGAACCTCATAGTGTATGAAATCAAGAATATCATGTGACACAAAAATTGTATCCAAAATATTGCTTACAAAAATATAACAGAAAATTTTAACTTTAATTTGACAATCATTTTTAAACCATGTGAATGCACAATATTTCTGTCAATCGACATTCTTTCTAAGCATATTTTGACATACAAAACCAATTAACAACAATGACTTTAGTTAAAAAGAGAAAAAATACATTGTTGGCTCATAATCATCAGCTAACAACCCATTAATTAGAAATAGCTCACAAATAAACTAGAACTTAACTTGATTTTGCCAACGAGGAAGTGGATGGTGTGGAGAAAGAAGGATGTGAGGCTTTGGTACTAGTCTCCAAATCAAAATGGCAAACGAACCGAGAAACACCTGGTTGGGGGCAGGATGAAATCCCTTTTGATTTTCGTTCCATTGTGTAAAACAAATACTCTGTCAATTGCAAGAATTAAAGTTCACAATTTGTATGTTTGCAATGGTATTTCGTGTCAAAAATCCACCAAAATGAACTTTACAAAAAAATAATAATAATAATTATAAATATATAGTTGTGAGATTTTTTTTTTCTAAATCCTTCCTGTTTCAAAAGTATAACAAAAGCGTAGCACAAGCGTTGTTTCCAGAGATGAATTGCTTCCTCCCTAATAAAGTTGTTAAATAACTACATCAATTTCGAGTGCAAAAGTTAAAAATTGGGAGTAAATATAACATAAATTCTCTCTCAGCAGAAAACGTATACCTAACAATCACTTAGAAAAATGTTTGCACTTTCATGTCAACAAAAGACTGTTTCATCTACTATGTTTACATGAATTGTAGCTGACACATCAGATAATCCTGGGAAAACAATTTGCTTCAGCAGTGGCCGCTGGTAACATTGGAAAGTGGTGGGGAGTAAAAGTTGAGTATGACTTTTATGTAGTGAGCGAAGCAAGCAAGGTTAATGGACAAATGTGGGGTCCGCGGGGGGGCTCTTCCTCCAGAGAAAAAAAATGAAAAAGACTTGTAAATTGTGCATTTTTAAGCAGTTGAATTTAGAGAGAAAGGGAAGTTTATAAAGCAGTGGGAACGTATATTCTTGAAATGTTAAACACATGAAAAATTGCCCAATATCTGACTGTCATTAATATGTTACTATAATGTGCAAATTATACAGCATGACAACTTCAATCCCTTTAGAGTGTGTGCTTGCCCAGTGTCTCGCACTGCATGCGGCATTGACTTTAGAAGAAAATGCTATAACCAGGCTTCAGGAAGCATCCACAGCTGCTGGTTGCAATCAGTCACATAGAAGTATGTTCAGACAGGTCTTTAAGTAGGATAAAAAAAAGTGGGGGCTCTATAAAAGGGAACATGTAAAATAAATTTCTGTGATTCCCATAGTGCGCCACCCGTCAGGTATTTTGGTTTCTCTCTGAGATGTTATTGCATCCAGATTTATAACACAACAACTGACATACACCTAAAACATGCCAGTACTTTTGGCTTTGTCAATCAATCAATCAATCAAACATTTACAGAATGCGTTGGATCACCCATAAGGGTCTCAAGGCGCATTGTCAATGGTTGTTAGCTGTTTAAAATAAATGAGTAACAACAATGATTAGTTATAAATAAATAACATTGGAAGTGTTTCAATTCTGAAATTGTGACACTGCAAATTAAATATTTTTTAGGTCTGTGAAAGGAGTATTTGCCTTCAGTTATGGTACATATGTATGCCCTTTGTCACTGCACATCTCGTCCATCTGCACATCTTCAACCTCATCTCTTTTCTCTTCAGCACCTTTTTTTTCATTCTCCCTCGAATGCACTTCCTCGCACCTCCCTCACTTCAACACTCCCAAACATCAGGGCCGGCTTTAGAGATGGTGGCACGTGCTCCAGCTGACCTCCCTAACAGGGAGGGCAGTGTACATGGGATGGATGATGGAGTGCAGGATGAGGAGGGAACACGCAGGAAAGAAGGTACCCACTGGCCCACATGTAACCAATTCCGTCTCTCTCTCTCTCTACTTGCAAAGAGGCTAAGAAATAGATGATCATGTAATTTGGATACTTTTCTGACCCAGTGACAAGCACTGAACGACATACACTGGTTTCAGTCTCAGATGCACAGCTCTAAATCATGTCCCATCCTCAACACCCATTCACACTATAAAGTTGCACTTTACAAGACTCATATTACATGAAAACCAAAACTACAGAAACTCATCAGAGAAAATAAAATACTACTATAGGTTAGGGCAGCATACCATGGAACATGATCTAAAATGAGTGAAATGTAAAAGAACCAGATGAGTTTTTTATTTGCAAAGTTAAAGGCTTTAATATAAGACAGCATAGAATCACATTTCAATGGCAGGCTGTATTTACTGTCAGTGCTTACCACTAGCAGGGTCCTTCCCTGCACACAGCACAATCGGAAATTTAAAAGTAAATGCTTCTTTTAAAGATGCATGCCGATGACTCCAGCGTGCCCCTTTTCCCTCCCACATACAGTTTTTGAGTGGGATGGAACAGGGTTGTAGGGGGTCTCCAAAAGAACCATGGCCAAAGAAACCTAACAAGGAATCCTCTTCAAAAGTTGAGGCCTGTTTAACTGTGAGACTTAAAATATTTGAATTCAGTTCTTTTGACAGAGTGCCACCTGTAAATTATTGTGTGCCTCACTGAGTTTTCTTTATTTGCATCCTGATAAATCACAGAACAACGAACATGTGCCTAAAACAAACCAGGCCTATTGGCTTTGCCAGTGCTTATTAACAGTATCAAATAAATAAATAACCCCATGTGAATAATTAGAATTGAAAATGCATCAATTCTCAAAATATGAGACTGTGAATTAAACATTTCCAAGTTCTGTGGTAGGAGTAGCTTTGGAGTGAATCATTTATTCAAGTTCTTCCTTCTGTACCATTTCCCTCTGCATTCTCTCATTCTGCTATACGCTTAGACCCTCGTATTCCCCGCATCGTTCTGAAGTCCTCTCTCAAATTTCCTCCATCACGCTTTTCACTCAGACCTTTTGCATTTACTTCTTTGCATCACCTTCTCTTCATCATACTCTCTCACGCGTGTACACACACACACACACAAACAAAAAGCACACTGTCTCTCCCTCATCTAGAAACACAGAATTTCCTTTTCCTTTTTGCTCAGTCCTAATTCCCACAATTGTGTACCACCATCACCCACTTTCACATAAATTAGTCATTATTATCAGCACGCAAGTAAACATTGCTCTGAAGAGATGCTAGTGATTGGAAGAGCATGTAGTCTGCACACCTTTATGATCTACTGACACGCACTGCGAGGAACACGTACCTCCTTCAAGTTGTACCCTGAAGTCACCCAGACACCTAGAAGTGACTCAATTCAGCTTATGTGCGATATAAGAGTCATTTGCTACATGGAAAAAAAAACACAAAAACACACATCTATAAAACGCAAACATTGTAGAAGATGAAAATTAGCTACATCTAAGACAGGGACTGGACCGCTGCCTTAGATTACCTTAAGAGTTATTACAACATTGGAAAAAAAGATCAAAGTTTTAGAGAGCAAAATGAATGACTTGAACATATTGTCAAGAATAAACTCTATTCAAAGTTATGTTCCTAACAGCTGTGGCTCTCCTGATCGTTTCTCTCAAGGCAAAAAAAAGCCTCCATGGTAATTGTGGAGCCATAAGGGCCTCCTGCTCCCATGACAGGCCTATGACATCTCTGGCCCTCTTCCGCACAGAATTTTCTTGCCCTGCTGCGCAACAAAAGAAAGACAAACAAGCTGCTCGTCTTTTTAAATAACAAACTGCTGCTGCTGTCATAATCTTTCTTCTGGTGCGAGGAGTTGCATGAGTGCTCCCACACAGCCTCTAAGCTCAAAGACAGAAAGATGGGCGAGCAGGCCTGCAACTTGCTAGCTCCAAACCATGTGTGCTTTAAGTCCCCCACCCGAGCTTGGCAGCCGGCCTTGCCAAACATACACTGCAATCACCCACATTTAGTCACTTTCTTAACTGTTACTTTTGGCTTGTAAATAGTTTGACAACTGTGCACCCCTTGACACACATTTACACAGAATTTCAATTGCAACTGGAATACATGACCATTGTTCCTTGTGCTCTGTAGTGAGACCAACCCACAGACAGGCACTTTGCTTTGACTTCCACTTCAGTGCCAGAACATTCTCAATTAAAGCCTCTCATAAACACCTGGCATGACTCAAATTATGCACTATACAAGAGAATAAGATGGAGGAAAAATACAGAAACAAAACATGATGAGACAGCTAATACTCTTGGAGAGTGCAAGCTCAAGTAAAACATGTGAAATAAAAGAGGAACTAAATCGCTGACATGCATTAACTTAACGTTTTAACATTCACTTGTTGTAAATCAATCCATGTTTTTGACAATAATGTTTAGGGCATGAAGATAGGGCCAGTTTTAAAACCATACAGCATGTAACTGTCTTTACTATGAGCACATATTGCTTGCTCCCTTTGTAATTGACTCAGATATTTGGATAAACTTCGCAAGGCAACAAAAATCCTGCTTGTTTTTTGGATCATTTTTGCGTGGCATCAAATACAGCAGCTCCTCTTCTTAAGGGGCCACGACCGGTAGCCTGGCCTGGGTTGTCACAGTGAGGCATAACACTTAACATTACAGAGGCTAAGGCTCCAAATCACACATGCTTGCATCCAGTCCTACTGTGTGATGAATGGGAAAGTGGGGGATCTATGCCTGTGAATGATGGACGTCTGGCCTCACGCGGGGTGCAGACTCTGACACCTGAAACCATGACACTGATAGCATCACTTGCCTACAGTAGATTCCACCTTAGGCTACAATGTCAACGAAGGGCTTTAGAAAGGTAAGCCCTA
The DNA here is from genome assembly GCA_963921515.1 of Calotriton arnoldi. Taxonomy (NCBI): domain Eukaryota; kingdom Metazoa; phylum Chordata; class Amphibia; order Caudata; family Salamandridae; genus Calotriton; species Calotriton arnoldi. Next base: position 712,137 of record CAWUFW010006193.1, read on the forward strand.
CGTAGTGCATCACATTGCACAAAGTTGATTTACTGCATGGCTTCTGTCTCCTGCTTCAGAGGGAGACAGGGCAGGCAACATGGAACAGACAGCCCAGACATAAATACATTGATTCATTTAGAGATATGAATGTATGTCTAAAACAATGGACCTATTTAATATTTTTGAGGCAAATGTGTACGAATTTCAGAGGGGCACAGCCCCAGAGCCCTAATGAAGAAACCGCCCTTGTGCTTCAGTAAAGAGAGAGGGAGAATTTCACAATCTTCATGAAGGCCAATAATCAGGATCTTTGTAAAACTTTTCAGGAGAAGAAAAGATCACACGCTCTTAAATAATACGCCATAAAGCCTTTCAAATAAACTGCTACTATTCATTGTTCTCGAACAGATATAGCCATTTCTTTAAAACATACAGAGAACAATCCAAGCAGCAAGGTTGAAGTACTCTATCATTCTCGTTCATGTTTGATTTAGAAGTTGCCACTGCAACTTCGTTTTAGCCAATAGATTAACAAAATGCCACAGCATATTTTCTGTTCTTTAAACAAAAGCACATAACAGAGTCTCAAAGTTCCACCTAAGCTCGACAAACAAATCAACATACCAGAGTGCCCTTTTGTTGGTGAGTAGGAGAGATCAAGGATTGAATAAATATAACTTTATTTTTTCACTACAGTGGACGTCCTCCTTAAAGATCAACATAATCCCTGGAGTTGTAATCTCAGGATTAGGTACAAAGGACCTCAGAGTATTTCATCAAACCACAGGGCTTTTAGATTTTTTGCAATTTAATTTCATTCATCAATTACTGTAATTTACCAATCAACCAGAACGCTACACTCAGCAACACCTGCATGGACCATTATATTATTTTGTGCAATTCTTCCTTCTCTCACATATCATCTAAATCAAACAAGTGAGAGCACCAACTACATTCCATAATCTAAAAACTCAGATAATGCTCATTGTGTGAGATACCCTTCTCCATCATATCCAGTGATCTTTTGTCTCTGCAAATACTTCAAATCTTCCCAGCAGCAGAGCTCACAAGCTTTCTATTTTACAGTCACTAGATCGTTATATTCTTTCCTGGCAGTTGTCAGATATCGCACGTTAGGCCTAACTCCTGCTTTTATCAAACTAAGTAGATAGATACCACATTTACAAGAGGATTTTACTGTTGCAAAGACGCGATTCATGAGATCACAGTGGGTACCAACTGCTAAAAACCTTTCTGTGATGTATAAATGCTATTTTACAAGCTGCAAAATGCTTTCAGACTCACAAAAAGGGTTGTCCGACTCATTTTAAGTTATGAATAGGAGGGGGAATGAAAATGCCACCCCCTCCTAATTTTAATTTGCAATGGCATCTATAAACGGTTTGTAATCCGAACAGTCGTCACAAATCATTTATCAGATGCCAATGCCAGAATTGATGTTTGATTTGTAAAGGGGAACAACAGGCGGAAATGTATTATTGACTGAGAAACCATGCGGGACTCTCAAGTGAAAGCTGCCAGAAACATAAACAATAAAATGAAAACCAGTATTTACCACCGTCATTTTTCCCGAGATACACAGACTGGTGTCCCAGACACCCAGCTACCGGCCTTTAGGTTTGTAATGCAGAATGAAATAATAAAGTGTTTCTAGGTGTAGCAATGCCAATGACTATAATCGAAGGGAGTCTCGTTGCCCCAAAACCACAGGGAAGTCATAATACATTGAACTCAATATTTAGAAAACAAACAGTAATTTCAGGGCTCTGAAAAACAGCAGGTCCATTCACGAGTAACTCCACCAGACCAGAATGTTGCTTTTCGTTCGGAGGCTTGTAGTTTTCTTTTTCTCAATATGGATTTAGGACTTCAAGTACCAGAACGCAAACTAAGGGGCAGATTTACAAGCCCCTTGCGCCACTTTTGCGTCATTTTTCCCATGTTAAAAATGACGTACGAGTGGCGCAAGGGGCTTGTAAATCTGCCCCTAAATATCTGACGTTAAGACATACATGGTCAGGGCAACTTTCAAGCGCTATTTCGGGGCATATTAGTAACGAACTGCGATAAAGATCGCAGGGCGCGCTAAGTGCGATTTAGCTTAACGCCGGCTATCGCCGGATCAGATCGCCGAGATATCGCGTTATTTACAACGTTTATCTCCACGGCGATGTGAAATCCGGCGATAGCCGCGAAATGCAGGATTATCGCTGGGAATCCAGCGATAATCCTGCAGCGATAGGGAATCCTTGCTGATAGGGAGATGTGGATTTAGCCACTCAATCCACCTCCCATGTCACAGATAGGTTAGTCAGGAAAAATGCAGACGTACAATAACGGCGATAACCGCCGTTAGCGCGGGTTTAAATATCGCTATGGGTGTCCTGGGCCGTATTGTAAATACGGAGAAGGACAATTAGCGATCATTTTTAATCTGTTTTCGCAGGGAACGCCTACTTTGCATCTCATTAGAGATGCAAAGCGAGGCGTGAACAAAACGGGAGCTGAATTAAGGAAACACGCGCTAGCGTGTCCTTGTAAATAATGCGATATAATTATCGCCGCTTTTCGCCCGAAAACGGACGCTAAAGCAGCGATAATTATATCGCCAGCCCTTGATGATATGCCCCTACATGTTTAGAATGTAGAGCCACGCTTTCATGTGGCTTGGAAGGAATTTTTGGGACTTTTAGGACAATCCATTATGATGCCTATTTGGAGAATAGAGGGATAGGTAGAGACCCTCACCTATGCCTTCCTGGCACTGTGCCGCCAGCGGTATCAGTCTGGGTTCTCTATGCCTTTAACTCAGCTGCCAGTATGACTGCTGCAATAAAGAAACTGATGAACGGCGAGCAGGTGCCATTTTAATTTCATTTGCTCATCATTCCTTTTTCCCAATGTGTGACATTGCTTTAGAGAAAATAATCCCTGGTCAAGACTTCGTGTGGTTTATTGATCTATTTTCCTTCATGAAACCAACATGCCTTGCAAGGCATTTCCGGGTATGCAAATATAGTGCCAGCTCTGCAGCCCTAGCACGAGGTGGACCATCACTGTGACCTGGCAGTCCTTTGGTGGATGGACCAACACGTCAAGGGTTTCTGATGGGTGAACCACCAGTCTCTGCCGTCAGTAGCGCAGCAGCTCCGTCAGTTCTAAATGTGGCCAGGAAACAGCTGATTTTGGAGGATGGGGCATCTGCAAATTTATTGACGAATGCACTAAATTCTAAAGGCCTCTGTATGTCGATTATCATAGATCTCAGGAAGCAGACAGATCAGAATTAAGTGACTATCTTTAACTTTGCAATCTGTTAAAAGGCTTCTTCTGTTTACGCAGCAGGGGTCAGATGCACAAAGCTATTCATCGGTCACAATGCCCGAGTTTCACTAAATCACAAGGTTTACTACTGCTAAATGGTTTATACAAAGTGTACTAAACCTATTTAGCGATGGATTCAGTAACGTTACAGATTCACTAAGTATATTTAGGATATTATAAGGAATCGCTATTTGGAAGGGGCGTGTTTCGAGTGTCCCTTCCAAACAGCAATTCCTTATATTTATGTTTTGCATCCAAATTCTGGTTGCAAAACAGCAATACGTTACAAACTTCTCAAAGGAGGTGGTAAACCATTAGCACTTGAGAATTATAATTATTATTATTATTATAAACATTTGTTAAGTGCAACTGCAACCCCAGGGGTATCCTGCCACTGCGGGATATAAGCCTGATGTCAAGAGAGGAGACTACTGCCTGTAGATCCACATTTTCAGGAGTTTCCTGAGTGATAAATGGTCCTGAGTCAGTCCAATATGTGCTGGTATACTATTCCACAGTCTGGGTCCCTTAGCTGAAAAGGCTCTTGCTTTCTTGCACCTAGGAATCTGAAGTTTAGACACGGAGGCTGACCGGAGTAATCTGCCTGGCTGGTACGGAGTAATCCTGTCTGCCAGGATGCGAGGTGCCTGCTGGTCGACCATCTTGTGCGTCAAGCACGCTACTTTAAATTAAATTCTCTTTTTCACTGGCAACCAGTGCAAAGAATCAAGGGCTTTAGAGGTGAAGGAACTCCATTTCTGCCCAGGCAGCTGCAGCTTGGATTAGTGAGAAACACTTTATTGTCTTCTCAGTTGCACCAATGAAAAAGGCATTACAATAATCAATCTGGCTTATGATGGTACTATGGATGGTGCGGGAGTGCCAGCTGCTCGGAAGAAGTGGGAGGATTTTAGGTAAAGCTCTCATAAGAGCAAGGCAGGTATTGGATGTCTTCTTTGTGTGGTCTAATAATGAGAGGATGGAGTCTAATTGTACCCCCAGATCTCTTACGGAGTCTGCCCATACAGCAATTGACCCATCTCCTGTCGGCCTGAAATCATTTAGATGAAAGGCGCCTGCCCTCCCCACCTGGCAGAGCATGGTCTCCGTCTTGCTAGCATTAAACTCTACAGAGCTCGGGTTAAGCAAGACCGTTAGCTGGCTGTCGTTCTCATAATTAATGCAGTTCATTCCCAGCACATGTATCAGTTTAATGAGAGGCTGGATGTATATATTAAACATGGTGGGACTGGGAGAGGAGCCCTGCGGAACTTCCTGCTTTAGTGTGACGTAGCTGGAGCGTAAAGGAGGAAGTTATGCTGCCTGCTCATGGTCAGATAAGTATGAGCCTCACCAGTCCAAGGCTTTTCCCGCTATAGCACTACTCCAACCTCTTGAATGGAGTGAACCACAGTATCAAATGCTGCAGAGAATGCTAAAAATATAGGGGCAGATTAACAAGAAAGTGACACATCTGTAGAGATGCGTCACTTTCCCTGCGCCACCCTGAGAAAGCCTTGCGCTACCATGGATGCGCCGTATTTACAATACGGCGCACCATGGCGCAAGGGTTGACAGATGCGTCAGAAATTCTGACGCATCTGTTGGGGCAAAAGTCACGCATTGCTGGAGTCGTGTCGCAAGCATGACACAACTCTAGCAATGCATTTTGAGGCCTATTCCCACTACACTGCGTCACTCCTTACGCCTGCTTCAAGCAGGCGTAAGGTTTTGACGCAGTGGTGTCCTAGAAGTGACGCAGTGAAATCTTGTAGATTTCACTGCGTCACTTTTACGAGGCTTTCCTGCGTGGGAACGCCCACCCTGCATACATTATACCTGACGCAGGTATAATGTGACGCAGGGCTTTACAACGTGACGCATCTCCCTAGATGCACCACGTTGTAAATTGGCCGCATTTTTTATGCCGCCGCTGCGTCACAAAAGTGATGCAACGGCAGCGTAAAAGTGTCGCAAGGGGCTTGTAAATCTGCCCCATACATTTTTAAGAATAAGCAGTGATCACACAGGCCACTGCCTACTCTTGGTAGTAATACGCTTCATACTTCATAATAACACTTCATATCAATTACAGAAACCTTACAGTTTATTCAAACTCTCAAATTCCCCAATGTGTTGTCAGTAGGACCATTTACCCCAATGATACTATCATTTACATGTATTTGATAAACAGCTGAAACCAATGTCCTGAATCAAGGAATCTGAAAATGTCTGAGCTATTGTACAAATTCTTCTTGTATGTCTCTGCTTTGGCATTGATGAATCCCTATGATTTATAAATAGCTTCCATAATGGTCATTTTCATATTAGAAAGATTCTGAGAAAATATTGGCACCATTTTGGAGAGCAAATCCATCCATCAAAGACTATATTCCAGGTTACCCTCAAATCGATTTTAGGTGTGCCAGCAACTTGGGACAATAACTCTTCCAACCATATTTTAAAGACTAATGAAAGAGGCGTGCAAGTTTTTGAATAAACCAAGTGACTTCTTCACTTGTCAAAGTTGCTCTATCTTTAAACTAGAGACAAACAAACTACCACCATTGCGATCAGCAATGGATAACAACATAGATTTACAGAATGGATTAACTGTGATGGCACCTTCACAGCATAAGCTATACAATGTCACTACAACCTAATCTACATAGGCAGCAACAAAGACCACCCAAAAAACGGATCAAGGATAATTACTGCAAGATCCACAAATTGGATACAAAGGTGCCCCTGGTAGATCACTGCATGAAATACCATGAGCACCACAGATTGTTTACATTTATGGGAAATGAAGAAATGCCAAGTCCTAGAGGTGGACACCACAAATTAATACTGAGGAATAATTAAAGTGAATTGATTCTATCGTTGGACACAGTACGAAAATTACTGAACCAAGATGCAGAGATGTACTTCTGGTTATACTACAAAATAAATGCATACGAATTGCATCTCACTGTTGGATAAAAATCTTGTTTCGCTAACCCTACTAAAAACTAAGAATACTGTAGATGTTAGGTACCACTACGGTAACTTTCATCTTCAGGCACACTGTTTGCTTTGCCACATGTTATGACAACTGCCAATATCGGATACATCTGTTGTTAGTTAAGTCTTGCCGAAGGTTTCTCCCCGAAACCCCCATATATTTTCTGAGGGTCTCATGCCCTTGTCACCTCTCATCTCGCCAGCCATTCATGGATCCACCCAACTGAAAGCCTTTCGCTCCTCATGTTTTGCACCTTAGCATGGACCCAGTGATGACAACATAAGCGGAATAACCCTTCTATCTTGTACAGCGCTTAGTGCTTGGTATCTCATGATATCACACAAGGTTTTCCAAACTCTCACAAGATTTTGACATTGCTTGTGATTTGGCAGCCATATTGGGCGCGCAAGCATAAATATTGTGCCCCCTGACTCAGGCCTTGCTTGATATTGTCTCCTGGAAGTCCAATGAATGCATGCCGCTGCCCGACAGAAAAGAAATTCAAGAAGTTCAAGTCCTTACCTTCCTCCGGAGAATCCAGATCGTGTCCACGAGCTACGAAACCAGCAAAAGACAAGGACATTCAATCAATATTAACCCATTCAAGATGCGCGGAGCACAGCTTGCATTACTTCTAAGAAAAAAAGTGAATGCACTGATCCCTACTGGGTTCAGTTCGGTGCTATATTTCACTATGAAACCGTGCTAAACACTTGAACATTGAAAATCCCTTGTTAAAGAGAAAGACTGCTAAAACTAAAGACCAATTACCCCTGGTGACAATTGCGATTCTACATGCTTTTTCGGCTTTGAAATCTGTTTATTTAAGATCCCTTTGGATTGAGGAAATAGTGCGCCAAGAACTGAGCAAAGAACATTCTTGAGAAAAGATTGTGAATATGGCTACATCTATGTCTGGTGTCTGGTTTTTTATATTGTCATATTTTTGCTTTTTGTACTTTTATGGCTGCATGCTCAGCTGAATAAAGCTGGTTTGACATGATTTGACTTGGCCACTCATTTGGAGGCCTTTTCCTTTGGTTGGAAACAGCTACTTTTGGTTGTGATCCAGTAATTCATAATGTACAACATTTTTTGGTCTAGTGAGCAAACAACATGTTTAAGCAATGTAGTATTGTTTAAGTTAATAATGATGTGTAACTACTTCTACAGCTAAAGGCACAGCAAAGCAGGAGAATTAGAGAGACTTCAAAGCGGTTGAACCAGATAGTTTGAGGTGAATACTGCCCATCAGAAGACTGCGATCCAGAGGATCCATGAGTACCAGTTAAACATACAGTCACCTCCATTATCTTTTCTTCCCAACACCCCTCCTCCTTGACAATATCTGTCCGCTCACAGGGCCTTCCCTGAGCTGAGAGTTGTTCTTGAAAGGAGTGAGGGGAGCTTCATCTCTTCTGCGGAATTCCTAGAATTCAGGTGAGTGGTGAGCACAACACAACATGTGTTACTCGAGAAGGTGAGCACTCTGAGGGAATACCTATCACAAACTCCATGCTGCCCCGTAGGAAACGTGCACAGGATGCACAATTCCCTCCTCGCAATTTCTGGATTTCTGTCTTTTAATTTCTATTCCAATAGACATTGTTTTCAGTAAACACACAGATTGAAGCAAGTGACACTTCCAGTTGTTATCTTACTAGATCTCAATAATACCTTAAATCCAAATCCAAATTCGTAACCTACAGGTATTTAAGATAAATATCCACCAGTTTATGAACATAGAAACTACCCAGGGACATCTTAAGGATTTTGGGGGCCCCGGGCCAAACCTGTTTTGAGGGCCCCTGTTCAGAAAAAGTTTGAGTTTATAATTCAATTTCAGCTCTTTCATACCTCTTTAGCCAGGTCACTAACGGTGCACAGGCACTCTGGTCAAAGTTCTAAATGTCTTTACATCTAATATTCAGGGATAGTAACGTATGTTTTCAATATTTTAGCACAGCATCAGCTCTCTAATTTTACTCCAAATAATTTCTGTGACATCCTCCCATTTCTCATATGTGAGGTCCTGTTTTTATCTTAAATAAACTTTTTATGGATGTTGCATGAAACATAAACACAACATTTCTCTGCAAAATGTCTGTAATGGACTCACACATCACCCACAAACTTTATTTAAAACAATACTGTTTAAGAATGATTCAAAGGTCACCAGGGCAACACTCTGCAGAAAAGAGCTGGCTCTATCAGGGCCACCCCTAAAAGGCTGGGGCCCTGGGCCAGAGCCCACTTTGCCCATGCATTAAAACGTCTCTGAAACTACCAATCATAGAATTATGCCCAAGTGAGGTTGCCATATCTTTTGCTGGTCATATTTACATGAGTTTATAAACATAAAGGTATTGGCACATATACAACTTTTTTTCGAACAAATATTGAAAAAAGTTCTTTATGTGGGATTGATTGATCGATTTTATGTTCATGAAGTGGTCGATATGTATGGTAAATTCCTGCAGGTTGCGAATTTGCATTTAAGGTATTATTGAGATCTAGCTAATAATGGAAGGATACTGTGAGCTCCCTATCACATTTACTGTGGGGTGTAGTCACATATGTTATACACTGTGTACATGGAGAATTCCAGTTACAATTGAGATTCTTAATTGAATATGAGGAGGCCTATCTGCTGGGGACAGGGTGCCCTCTGAATATATCTGGTATATGCTGCAATATAATTATTTTTTTTATATATAAAAGATTACGTATTTACGACCCGTGTTTGAAAAATTCATGATATTGTTTGTTTTTTGGCTATCTATGCCTTCACCACACTTTTTTCACTTTTAAGGATGTTATTTGTATATTTCAACTGCTTCACTGAAATGTTTTTAGTGACTTTCACCTCTTTATAGACAGCGCTAATGTTTATTTATTTATTTTATTTCACAGAGTTTTATATAGCGCGAACTTGACCCGAAGGTGTCGGGTATCAGAGCCTTTATATAGCACCAGTTGCGTTACATGAGGAAACATTAATTTTTGTTAGGCAGGGGAGATTAAGTGATTTGCCCAGAATCACAGGATGTTCAGCGTCATTGCCGAGACTCGAACCCAGTTCCCCAGATTTAAAACCAATATCGTCCTCCTTCTATGTTAGATGAACTCAGTGAGTGCTATTTAAATCCTGTAGACCACCAATGGCGTTATGTGATCAAGGCCGGTTGCGATACCAAAACACACTGGGGCAGATTTACAATAACTGGCGCATCCCTGCATATTAGCAGGGATGCGCCAGTTATTTTGCATGACTCAAAAAAACCCTTGCGCCACATTTACAATGCGGCGCACCGTGGCGCAAGGATAGACAGTTGCGTGACGCATCTGTCGGCGTAAGTGTGACGCAGTGCTGGAGTCGTGTCGCAAGCGCGACGCAACTCCAGCACTGCTCAGGGGTGCTCTATACCTAACATGCTGCATCACTCCTTACGCCTGCTTCAAGCAGGCGTAAGGATTTGACGCAGCAGGGACGTAAAAGTGACTCAATGAAATCTTGTAGATTTCACTGCGTCACTTTTACGGGGCTTCCTTGCGACGGAACGCCCACCCTGCATACATTATACCTGACGCAGGTATTATGTAGCGCAGTGCTTTACAACGTGACGCATCTCACTAGATGCGTCACGTTGTAAATATGTTGCATAGTGGCGCATTGTTTGCGCCGCCGCTGCGTCACAAAAGTGACGCAACAGCGGCGTAAAAGTGTCGCAAGGGGCTTGTAAATCTGCCCCAGAGTGGGGAGAAAGAAATAAACAACCTCTGCACTGCTATTTCTTGAGCTAGCATCTGTTCTAAACATTGATGAGAAATTCGTTTTGATACATATATTGTACCACAAGGACAGTAAATTTTAAAAAGTAGATACCATGTATACCATTCATTTAACAAATAAGGTGCGGAGCACCCAATATCCCGAGGTAAGCTATTACATTTACACATAAAACAATTATATACATGACTAAAACGTTTAGAATAAAAATTATTTTCTAGAGATAAATGTTTTTAGCTTATGTTGATGTTAATAAATTAAGAAAAAAATAATTACACTTCATTTAAAATTGGGGATAGGCTATAAATGAAAACAATTACTAAGCAATAAAATAATTTTATTTGTGTGATTTGAAATATTAAATCAAATGAATGAAGCACATGCATTTAAAGGTGGGGATTAGGAAATAAAAAAAATAGTAAATAAATGAAAAACATTATTAAATCAATTCAGAAACACTATAAGGAAGGGAATGGACCTGCTATTATCATGTAAAATTAATAAGTTCATAAAAATATTGACATACAAATACATATGTAATACAAACTAATTGAAGCAATTAAAAAATGAAGTTTTGAAATAAGGTAGTGGTTGACAATTTGGGCCTGTTTTTGAATTGCCCGTCAAATCCCAAGGGGCCATTAATGAGGGTTACCACCCCCAGCTTCTCTTCAAGGTCTGAGGAAACAATACAGATACCTTTTGTTTCATCCAGAGATTATGGAAATTGACATGTACAATCTTCAGGTGAATATAAGAGGAGTTAGAATTAATTGTTTTTCCATATGGTGCTTGGAGGGGAGGGGGTAAACTCACATAATTTATGTAAAGACTGAGACAAGCAAGGGTTAAGATGTAATGCAGCTCTGCAAACTAGCAGATATGATACATAGATTTGCAGTGATGGATAACAGCTTCACACTGCTCTGCCTAATCTGACACCTTGTCTGAAACGCAATTGTTACCTTCGTCCTCAAACCAGCAGGTACCTCAATCCCTGTTCATTGACAGTCTGGACAGCTGGTGGGTGAAATACAAGCCTGTCTCTGGGGACGCATCAGATAAATAGGATGTGAGAGGAACTCCATTTTCTGCTTGAGCAAAAGATACAAAGAGCATGAAAATCCCACTACTTGTCTACAGGTGCTGGAAAGCCTATGGAAAGTATGGCACTAAATGTACGTTTAAGGTACCGACAAAGACAGACTAAAACTGTGAAGACTGTCTTACTCTTATAGTGCTCTCACTATAGATCTTGGTGGTGAGATTGAGTCACCTAAGCGATTGCATTGGTAGGACATACATAGTCAGCCATCACCAATGCCCTTAAAGGGTTGCTTTATTTTCCTCTATAGTGCCTGCTATTTCTCAATTAAATACTTAAACGCCACTGTGGAGGTGAGAGGGTTGTTCCCTCTTGCAAAGGGGGGGGGGGGGGTCTTTGGGCTAAATGCCACTTTTTATTTCCCAGAGTGCGCAGATAACCATAGGGCACCCAAAAGTTGACTTCCCGGAATAAACACCCAAATCCCCTCTCTATTTGCATGGAGAATTATCCTGCACCCCTACATCTAGGGTAGATTGCAGGGATTCTTCAACACAGCATCACCACTATGTCAGGTAGTATGTGTTTTTTCCGTTCCATTATTTCGGTTTTAAAGTACTCAAAATGAGAAGGGAGAATTGTTTAAGGTATTTGTCTGATTTCAAATCACAATGAATGATAGGGCATATTTTGTGCAGTTATTAATGACAGGAAATGTAATGTTAATTTCCTTCTCTTCCTTTTAGCAGAGGTTCAAAAGCTCCTTTATAATATATATGTCTCTCTAATGTCTGGCACAATTCCCCAGGGACATCAAATACATTTTCTACTTTTTGCAATGTTGGTTTGCCCTTTCCTAAGATACAAATTACCATTTTGATTTTGAATTCCTGAACGTTATTCTGTAAACATGCATCACTGTCTATACTGTTATTGGCATTAGATGAATATGGCTGGAGGGTGCAGTGTGGGACACAGTCCAGCCTCAAGGCGGGAAGTCAGGTAGGAGTAGCATGAGAGTAGGGCTATTGAAATTTATGACATGCTAACATGCTAATAATTGTCCCAAAAAACATGCTGTCCTTCCAGGTTGGGTCTATTAATGTTGCACAATATATATAGAAAAAAGTTAAAAAAACTGTGCAGCATAAATTTGATACAATCATATTTTTCAATGGCAATGTACATGTATATGTATATTTTGCAGCTAGGTAATTTTTTAATAACACACTTAGGGGTTTATCACGATGGCGGTCGGAAAGCCTCCGACATTCAGACAGCGACTTTCTGACCGCCATCGTCGGTTTAAATTCTGACTGGCTGATTATGAATCAGCCGGTCAGAATTAAAACCGGCTGGCTCCAGGCAGGCTCAAGGAGCCCGTCGGCCAGTCAGAGGCCTGCCCTTAATCCCAAAGGGCGGCCTTTCTGCCCTCGGGATTACGATGCACGGTTTCCGGCAGGGTTTCCATGCCAGCCTTTCCGACATAGAAACCCTGTCGGAAAGTGTGTTTGGGGGCCCCTAGCAGGGCTCCCTTGTGTGCGCGGCCTCAGTTAGGGCAGAGGGGGCACCTATGGTGCCCTCCTGTTAATCCCTGCACCCCGTGGCAGGCACCTTGAGGTGCCTGCCATGGAGTGCAGGGATTAACACCAACTCCCATTTCCCTATGGGAGCATGTACTATGGCCGGTTTACTGCCGTAACACATGCTCCCAAAGGGAAGTGTCGGAATGCGACCGAACACTGTTCAGTCGCATCCAAATCAGGCGGTCGGGACCGCCGACTGGAGGTCGGTCGGTCCCATTTACGAGCGGGTGTCCCGCCCAACATCGTAATCAGCCCCTGAGTGTGTGATGAAAGTGACTGTCATCTCATGATTTCATTTGAGCTTTTCATAGATTTGAGAAAAAAGTCTATTTTTAATTATGGCAGCGGTCACAAATTAAATCATACCTCTTGCCGTATTATGTGAATTATATATGGGGAAAAATGGCTCTGTGACATAGAATCACATAAAAATAACTTCTGGGTGCCATAGGGAACCAGCCATGTTACTGTCTGACTATATAACAGGTGTTTGCATTCAGTACAACAATTCATGTTGTTTTCTTATTTCCTTGGATCATTCAGCTGCTCCTGCTGGAGGCCATATCCCAGCCTATTGGTTAGAGATAGCTGCTCAGCTGTGCTAACAAAGGATGGAGGCCATTGTGGTGGAGTGCCGCCTGCTGATGGTCCTGGTAGGAAGAAAAGGAGGTGACAGCTGCTGCTGCCTTAGATCATCCACTGGAGGATCCCGTTAGTGCCATCACAGGCAGCTGAGGTCCACCTCCTTAAAACTGTTACCTCCTTCAAACACAGAAGCTCTCATCCAGCAACTCATCAAAGGCCTGAAGGAAGTGAAGGAGGGCCAGGGCTGACGGTATTAAAACCAGTGGAATATTTTAATGAGACAGGAGGCCTAGGAGACACATTTTTTTAGTAAGGGGACAGGTCTGTTGTGGGAGACATGAATGCTGAGCATGTTGCAAGAGTTGACAGTGTGAAGGACAGTTTGGGACAAGTTTTGTTTGGTTTAGGTAAAGGGGTGGGCCTGCTGCGAGAGGCAAAACTGGGACTTTAGAATTTTTGTTACTAAAGAGGTGCGTTTTTTCCTTTAATGTGTTTTTTTTTATTCATCTTTAATTTATCAGTTGGTATTACTGGTAAGTGTTTTATCACAGTTAAGTAACGAGGAAACACCAGCAATGCAGTGACACCAAACATTGAACCCCACACTTGACCTATCACAAAGCAATTGTTCAACCATGTCCATCCCCTGTGTCTTCTTTTAATCTCACCCTACTTAAGCTCCCTTGCCACATTACATAGTTTATTTACGTTACTTCCTCCAGTCTACCCCCTGTTAGCATTGTTGGAAAACTGACCATACACATGCTACCCCTTTCATATCTTGATCAGGATGAATAATACCTATCCTCCTATTAGTAATAGTTGTACACTTACTGCACTTGCACCTGTGTAACCTCTGTAACTATTGACCACTAATTGTGCCTGCCAACACGGAGTCAAAAACAACAATCCTCCTTCCTGTACTTAGAACTTCTTTTCTTACTTGATTAAAAATAACGATGTCTGCTACCTACCTCCACTTAGCTCAATACCTTAAAGCAGGGTTTCAAAAGGTCCTTCTTAATGCTGGTGGTGGATGGACCACTTCTAGCACGGAAGACATTACAGGGAAAACAAAGTTATTCATAGCCAGCATGATGCTGGTGAATCAGTCAAAGGATTCTCATTCTGCAACAGAGCTAGGTACACCAAAAGAAAACACAGAGTGAGTGGAAAATAAAATACAAGAAAAATCAGACTCTATGCAAAAGAATGACCTATCCACATTCTTCTAGCACTCTCCGTGTTGGGTGCAGGCTGGGCTAAATTGTTGAGCATAAGCTCATGGAGACTCCCTGTATAAGAGAAGGTCTATTGGATGCAAAAAGCTAAAGACAAAATTGGAGAGTCAAGGTAAGCATGGTTTATGAGGAGTCACTGTCAGAGAGCAGAGCATAGGCTGGTGGAGCTGTGTACGATTAACCAACAGCCACTCTGTGCCCAATGTATGACGATGTCCAGACTACAACCACTTAATGAGACTTTGACACTTGAGCCACTGGTCTGCATTTTCCTAATTAATGCACCTCTCTCCAGTCACAGGGGTAGACCTCTTTGAGTCTTCTTATTTCCCATATAAGTAGATAGGCATTGGCCTTTTTTCCGGGTGTTGTCCTCAGCACCCTAAGATTTCAGCAAAAAATTACATCTCAAGATTAGTTTAACAGACTCTCCAAGCCATCACATGAAATGTAATACTTTGTTATTCATTGGTGCAAGGTACCTCTTCTAAGTGTGGTATAAGAGATACATGATACAGTTTAGTTTTTAAAATATTCACTGGCAGCACAGCATGGGAATGAAACAAAGGATAGTGATGGGAGGCACTTTCTTGTTCTTTTTGTGATATAGGGGCTTCCATTGCAGACTGACACCACTGCTTATTTCACAGCCTATGGCTGAACAACAGGCTAATTTATTCTTTCTCTACTTTTACCCCTCAGTCAGCACCAGCAAAACAATTCTGTGTCCTTGATTGACTGTGTACTATACACACTGGTCCACTTAAGTTTATTTTTAGTAGCTAGCAAAAGTTGCACACCAAATATATATTGAGAATTTATTTTGTAAAGCAGTTATATCTGCTCTGTTGTTGTGCTATGTATGTAATCAGGGAAATAGATTTTATATGGGGTCGTCTGGAGGATGATCACTAGCCACACTTATGATGTCAGACCAACTGCCCCTCATCCACAGTTGTGTCTTCAGGAAAATGATAATTTTTGGTATAAAGTGTTTGTTCATTTGACTCATTGTCAATTTCTCCACATTTTGAGTAAGGGTGGGTGCCAAACTCCGCTCTGCCAGTGGAGTTTCCAGGGTTATGCCTACTTCGCACTCTGCTTGAAACGTGGAGTTCTGCAAACCTCCGCCTACTGCCGGCGGAGCAGAGTTTAGCAGCGCGGTCACCGCTCACCCCTAAAGTTGTGCCATTGTTTACGTTCTGTGAATGGGCTTTGTGATGTCACAAACAGATCTCTGTACATGCATGCTCATGCAGACAGCTGTGTGCTGCTCTGTCTTGTCCCTGTGTACCCCCGGCCTGGGTTGAGTGTCGGAAACAGACAGAAGCAGGCAAGACTAGGAGGCTTTTGCAGTGTTATTGCTATCCAAGCTGTCGGATTGCACGCTGGCCTCACGGTAAGAGGATCGGACCAAAAAAAAGAAAATTGGCCAGTTGGCAGAGCAGGTGGGTGGAGAGAAGAATAAATGAAGAGCCGGAAAGGGGATATGCTGTGTATGCTTTCCAGGGGTGTGGTGAGGGGTAGAAGGAGTGGGATGACAAGGATTTGGCACAACTTCAGAAAGCATTCCGGAAAACAGCTTTATTTTAATATATGGACCATATTAAGCATGGTTGTATAGTCGCTAACCACCTTTCATCCAACATATTATCAATTGCATAAATGAGTTAATCCATCCACACTAGCCAAGACATGGTTGAGCTGCAGACCTTGGAGCACAGAAGCACATCAGTCTCGGAGTGATTCTTGTGTGGGAGTGGAGAGGAGGGAATGGGGCTGGAGAGAGGAGGGCTGCTGCTGGAAAGGCTGGCTGTTCTCTTCTGCCGGCTCCTGGGCTGCATATAGTGTGCAGCAGGAGCCGCCACTCCCAGGGCTGGGTGTGCCCGCACTGCGCGCCCCCACGGTGCTCGAGCGTCGACTGCCTTTGGGGAGGTACTTTACTACTTTTGTGGTGGTGGGGGGAGCTGGGGCGATGGAGGAGAGGGAATGACGGTCTGGAGGGGGAGAGGGCACAATCCTGGATTGGGGGCATGGGCCTGGAGTGTGGCCCTGCCCTGGATGGAGGTGCACTGCACTGTGTGACATGCTGCTGGTGCACCCTCCTTTAACAAGAGGCCTGTCGCTCTGCCCTACCAAGGAGACTTCTGCACAGTGCCCTGCAGCGGGGAGCATGGTGCTTCTCCTGAGTCTGATGTGAGGGGAAGGATGTGTGGGGGAGGGGGCCAGGTGGGTGCATGGGAGGGGGAAGGAATGGGCTGTGGGTTTGTGAGTCATGGCACTCTATGAGACAGTTGGGGCACGAATGGGGAGAGAGGAAGTGGGAGGAGGGTGGGGATTGTCAGAGTGTTCTTGGTACGGCGTGGAAGAAAGAAAGGTTTGGATTTTGTGGCTCTCGGGGCCAGGCCAGTTGGTGACCCTCCTCCCTCTACAGCCCGAGAGAGAGTGTTTTGCTCTTCTGTCAAGGGACTTTTTGCGACCCCTACCTTCCTTGCTGAGACAGCTGGGTGACCGGGACCGTGCCCACTCCCTTCCACAGGGTCTGCTTGGGGTAGCCCTCATCCCACACACTCTGGGGCCATTCCTGGAGTGCTGTCCGAGCTCCTCTTTGGCGCTGGCGCCTACTTCCGGCAGCAGATCTGGTCTGGCATTTTTTTTCCCTGGAGGGTCGAGGGATCCCGTGGGGGCTTGGGCCCCAGGGCCTGTGCAGGCAATTGTGGCCTGCACATGGGGAGGAGGAGTGGGGCTGTGTGGCCACTTGGACTACACTCCATGAGGGAGAGTCAGGGGGTTCGCAGTCAAACCGACACATGCTACATGGGAGCGCCTGCAGTGCGCATGCGTTCGGCGGAGTTGCAGTGCACAGACATGGCGGATGGCGAATACAGGCCCGAGAGGCACACATATGTCATGGTGCTGGGTGGCCAAGCAATATACTCCGCCTGCCAGTGGAACTCTGCGGAATTCCAAAGAGTTTTTGGGTGACTCCATGGAATTCCACATGGTGAGGCTCCGCGATCTCTGCCCAGGCCTAATTTTGAGGAGAGAAAAAGGTCCTTCTGACTGTGACAACTGCACCACCTGCACTGAGCACATGCTCCGAAGACGCACTGACTACTGCCCATGATTGATACTTAATAGCCAGTCTCCTGTGTTCTGGCTACTGTCCCTTCTTACCATGCCATTACATCAATTGGTCCTGATCCAGGTGGACCTCTGTTGTGTCATTCAGCTAGTGTTACACCATCTTTTCAATTGTCATTTGTGCTGCCGCTTGCATTTTCTGCATTGCCTGCACCTGGGCAACTGACGTAAGTCTTGCCATATGAAACCAATCCATTGCAGAGGTTGGCAGTGAAGCTGTTGTTGTTATTGGTTTAGTACTAGCCAGTGAGGATGTTGGTTGCTGCTGCAAACACTGAGCACCAACAGTACTTGCCCTGCCTGAAGGTTAAAGTTATACCCTGGCTTCGAATTTGCAGTTCTTCCTTGTCTATATCACCTGCTTCCCTGATGATCCAAGTCTTGTCAATTGAGATATCCAATTCTGATAAAGACATGAAAGTGGGCAGCTATTTTTTGTACAGTGGACCCACTATTGTGGCACAGGTGTATTCTTGGATGGACACAATCTCTTTTTGCAGCCTTTTATTAATGTTCAAGTGAGTGAATAAGCTGTTTACCAAAGTGCTGCTACTTCATTGACATTGCTAACTGTTTGTTCCACGTTTTGCAAATATTCCTACAGCAGGTGCACTGACAGGATCACTTGGCTCATTATACTTTCCTCCTTGCTGATTTCCAGTGTCATAATTTCAAAAGGGAGCACAATTTGGATCAGGCATTCCACTGTCCCCCATTTTCCCACCTTCATTGTCATTGCTTTGGAAATTTCACCCCCCCTCTTTTGAATTACATAATCATAAATAGACTTGTACTGCTCAAACAGGTGTTCCAGACTGTAATAAGTTACATTCCAACATATTAGCACCTCCTGCATGAGGGCTTTAATAGGTACTTTATTAGCACTCTGAATAATTCTCAACTGCTTCTAGGCTTTGAAAGAATAGATAAAATGGGTGCAAATTCTTAGACAGGTGATAAGTATGTTGCTGACTATGTCTACTTTTCTGAGGAAGTCCTGCACAATTAGCAATGTGCTAAACGTAGAACCCTGATGTGGACCCTTAATCTGACACCGTTAATTGTGATGATGAGACAGGACTTTCAGAGATGGAGCCATTTCCCTCTCAACATGCTAGGGAGAATTTCTCTATTCAAAATGATGGTTCTCCCCAGGTTTTTGTATACTCTTCAACACGTTCAGCTCAATATTCTGAGTCAGTGGTTTTTGAAGCTGAACACCCTAATCTGTAATTTCATATCAGCTGGTCTGCCTGGCGTATGTCAAGCTATATTACTTGGCATCACAGCTGACGGTGTTAAACGATTGTCTGACAGGCATGTGGGATGAGCTGGCATACTGACTTGAACTCTCTGGCTTGGGGTTGGAGGCTGTCATGGCACTGCTCTAAGGGAACCCAATTCACAGCCACCTCCCGGAATTAACAGTGGTGGTATTTAAGGTGTGGAGGGGTGCCCTAAGATTCATTAGATGTGACAAAACACTCACACAACACACTCCATTGTGGGAGGGGACTTGGCTTAATCATGTGAGCTGCCTTACCGGGTTCCGGACTTGGGAAGAATAGGTCTCATGACTGCCTGTGGCGTTTGGCAAAATGGGCATCTCTGTTCCTTCCAATACCTGTAACTACAGTTCTCCTTAGCTTATAATAAATTTTACGAATATTTACAACTCCGTAATGCACTCTCCCACCACCTAAGTGACTCAATAGATGTACCTGCTCCAGCCCGCTGGAGGACAAACTTCTAATGGGCCACCTTGGCAAAAGGGCAATATCCTGCATATATCGTACTTTGGCGATTCATGCGCCTGATCACTTTCCAATGCTTAAACAAAGATGGGAGAACTGGGTGGGTCCTCTTGATGATGCAGACTGGTGGGATTCCCCTCCAGCCCTAGTGAAGTTATTTCCTACAAACTTTTATGACTTGAGGGGACAATACCTAATCAGCACTGTTTTTACTGCGCCCACACTGACGCAGATTTTTTTCATATGTTGTGATCCTGCCCCAGGCTAATGGGCATCTGGCGCAGGGTGGAGAGATCGCTGTCACATGTCCTGGATTGACAATTGGAACTCACTCCGTGAGTGGGCCTGCTGGGCACATTAGAGGACTTGGGCGGTCCGAGATGTGAAAGGATTATGATGGGGTGGCCAGAGGGATATCGCTCACAAATGGAGGTTGTCTCTGCCTTCTACCCTAACAGAGTGGTGCCGGGGGGGATTGGTACACCAAAATGGAGAAACAGCTTTATCAAGCACGAGGCTGCCCGCAGAAACAAATGAAGATCTAGGGCAAATAGTCAGAGTAAAAGGCCTGCCTCTTCTGTCTGAAGAACCTAAAGGATGACTAACCTGTTGACCTTGAGCTCTGGCTCCAGAAGTGACTCCAAGGGTCAGTTGGACCCCAGAAAAACTCCAAGGGTCAGTTGGTTCACCTCTTGTATAAGCTACAGGGACACAATAAGCTTCCAGAGGCCACTCTACCTCCAACTTCCTATCTGACCAGTTCCAACTGGAACTGCCCTGGACCCTGCTTCTGGCCTGTGTTTCAGTGAGCTGTAACCCTTGGCTGGTGTTAGAGCTTACTCCTCCTGCCCAAACTGCAAAATCTAAAAGCACAGATGATGGACGGAATGCTGAACAAATCAAACATTCAACCCCAGACACAGATCTGGGTTAAATCCTTTGTTTTTCTCACCATACCATTCCAGTTTGGATCCAACCATATGCAAATCAGTCCTGACCCTGCAACCCATGGCAACAGTCCAGCCCGAACTGCCAGGCAAGGTCCTCCCTCCCTGGAATGGAAAAAAGTTAGTTAGTTAGTTGGTTTATTTATTTGCATAGTTACTAAAAACCGTTGCAATACAATAAGTCAACCAATAAAATCATTAACACACATAATAGTAAAAATACGGTGCTGCACGTTCATATCCGGTAATAGGCCCATTGCAGACTTAAGGCAACTAAAAAAATAACTCTTCGTAAAACATTCTGTTGTTGCTTAAATGTGGTTAAAGGGAGCAACATTGGCGGTTACAACCCACATACGGCCTAATGCCAGGACGGTTACAAAGTGCTCTTAGTGCAAAAAGTGGTTGAGGTATTTTTAAAGTGCTGATCTCGTGTTTCGTCCCAGCATGATTAACTCTGACTAAGTGAAGTTAATCGGGGCTGATTGTGATGTTTGGACCTGCCCCCCACTAAAGTACAGACTGCCTAATAAGTAAACTTGGATAAAATAGTTTTGCTGCATGATTGATGGAGCCCAGTGCTTTAAGGACAAGCAGTTTACAATCTTAAGGATGCACAAATTTATAATTTATGTGTTTGAAAAATCGATTGAAGCCTCTTCTTTTGTTTTCTTTGTGCCTTTGCGAGCATGGGCATTTTGCTTAGTAAAGTTATGCTTTGATCACTAGGTGGAAGTTGTTCATCGTGAGGCCCAGTGCTCACTGCGGAGGAGGTTTAAGATTGTTCCAAAGAAAACTTCCCTTTGTTGAAGACTCATCCGTTATTCTGGCATTTTATTTTCACCAGTCTCAGAAACTTCACCAGACAATAGTTCAACTGTGGTTCTCCAGGTGCAAAGCAAGCCAGCACTGCTTGTCTCCGAGTGCGAATCCCTTGTTGGTTTAAATGAGGTTTTAGTAGTTGTTTCAGTTCTTCCAGAAGATCTTTGCATGTGCATAGGAGGTGCAGCAGGTCTTCTGGTGCTAAGCCACATAAGCGGCAGGTAGAGCCCGCTTTTCTTTGAGCCAGTGAGGGAGGTGCTGTATGCAGGGTAAAAGGCCTAGTCGGTGCTTCAAAAACTTAATTTTGGTGGCTTTGGCGTACCCCAGGTCGAAGCCGTTGGACTAGAAACAAGCATCCGGGTATCGGTCTTGGGATATCACCCCTCATCAGCCATGCTAGCTTGAATCCGGTGGCTTAAGGAGAGCGGGACCCACATCTGGACATACCCTTCCCATTTAAGGTGACAATGTAAAAAGAACAGATGATGGACGGAATGCTGAATAATTCAAACATTCACCTCCAGTCACAGATCTGGGTTAAATCCATAGGTTTTTTTTTTGCTCACCACACCATTCAGTTTTACCCAACCATCTGCAAATCAGTCTTTGACCCTGCTCCCCAATGGGAACAGTCCAGCCCGAACTGCCAGGCCAGGCCCTCCCTAGACCAGAAACAAGCATCCTAGGACCAGAATTGGGGTATCACCCCTCATCAGCCAGGCTAGCTTGAATCCTGTGACATAACAAGCACGGGACCCACATCTGGAATATCCTTCCCACTTAGGGCGACAAATGCAAAAAGAACAGATGATGGACAATAAAAACGAAGCATGAAGTCAATGAGACTTGGACCATCTAGTCAATGTAATACAAGCCATCATCGTCATCACAAATGCTTAACAGTAGTGTGCCCATGCATAAACTAACATTGTTTTTGCTAGACATTGCACAGGAAAAGCTAAATTGGTGCCTCTCCAGGGCCCATGGGGTCCCTATGGGGGGCATGCCAAAATCAAATAAATTGATACCCTATTTGCTGATGTCCAAATCAAACATTCACCCCCAGTCATAGATTTGGGTTAAATCCATAGTTTTTTTTCTCGCCACTCTATTCCAGTTTGGACCCAGCCATATGAGAATTAGTCTTGACCCTGCCCCTCATGGGAACAATCCAGCCCAAACTGCCAGGCCAGGTCCTCCCTGGACCATACACTAGCATCTGGTTACCGGTTTCGGGATTTCACCCCTTATCAGCCAGGCTAGCTTGAATCGGGTGGCATAGCAGCTTGGAAGCCAAGTCTGACCCCTGTCTGGGCATACCCTTCCCACTTAGGGTGACAAAAGCCAAAAGAGCATATGATGGAAAGAATGCTGAACAAATCAAACATTCACCCCCAGTCACAGATCTGGGTTAAACCCATCCTTTTGTTGCACGCCACGCTTTTCCAGTTAGGACTCAGCCATATGCAAAGCAGTCTTGACCTGGCTTCCCATGGGAACAGTGCACCCTCAACTGCCATGACAGGGCCTCTTTGGACCTTAAATAAGCATGATGGGACCGGTTTCAGGGTATCACCCCTCATCAGCCAGGCTAGCTTGAATCCAATGCCATAGTGAGCACGGGACCCATGTCTGGGCATACCCTTCCCTTTTAGGGCGACAAATGCAAAAAGAACATATGATGAACAAATCAGATATTCACCCCCAGTCACAGGTGGTGTTTGTGGAAATACATGATTAAGAGCAGGCTGAAAAAAAGTGAACTGTACCTCTGTGCCACTCTACACACTAATGATCACTGGCTCATCATCACCTTTCTCACTTCCATGGTTTTTGGGAACCTTCTCTTTCCCTTGTCTATCATGGTGGGTCTTTGTTGGGTTCCTATCCATTTCCAAATCATCAGAAGCGTGGCTGGAAGAATATAGAGGACTACCTTTCTTTTCCTTGCCAGAGGTCATAATGTTGAAGTGTCCATTGGAAAAGCAATCACAGCATAATCTTGCTGAACAGCAAGGTCAATTTCCTGCTCTGTTCCTACTTCTAAAAGATCATGTGTTGGTGGCTGTGGTTCTTGCTACTGACTTTTCTATCAAGATTCAGGTTGCACCTGGGACAAATCAGTTCTGTACATTTGCAGTCACTGCACAGCTGCGAGAAATGAGCTTTGGTTTTGGTGGTGGGTCATTTGATCCTTGGGTGATCCTCCTGCAAGCCTCTTCTTACCCAGAGAGTGTGCAGCAGGTATGTTACGTTTCCATACAAATGAGGAGGGCTTGATGCCAGTGGTTGAGCTGGCAAGATTTCTTCTCACTGCACTGGCCACTTTCTTAGCAAGAACCTCCTTCTTTGTGGCCAACTTCTTTTATGGGTTAGCAGCACTTAGCACAAACATAAGCACTTAGTAGAAAACTCTGGTGTCGATGTCACCTAATTCACATTCTTCTCTCTGTCTCAGATGCGTGCTTGATGTGACATCTTGTGCACCTGCTAACAATAAAAATGAAGAATGAAGTCAATGAGACTTGGAAAATCTAGTTAATGTAATACAAGCCATCATCGTCATCACAAATGCTTAACAGTAGTGAACCCATGCATAAACTAACTTTGTTTTTGCTAGACATTGCACAGGAAAAACTAAATTGGTGCCCCTCCAGGGCCCATGGGAACCCTGTGGGGGGCATGCAAAAATCAAATAAATTGATACCCTATTTGCTGATGCCCCTACAAGACCCATAAGGCCCACATGGGAGGCAGGGGGTGGACATAAATTGAATAAAATGATCAAACTAATTGCTGATGCCCCTCCAGGACCCATTGGGAATCTATGGGAGGTTAAGGGGAGGTGAATATCAAATAAAGGAATTAAATAATTGCTGGTGCCCCTCCATGGCCCATGGGGACTCTATGAGAGGTGGAAGGGCACGGACAAGTCAAGTAAATGAACTAAATATTTGCTGGAGGTCCTCCAGGCCCATGGGAACCATATAGGAGGCAATAATAAAAAATCTATCAAAAACAACAGCACCAAATATTAATAATGCTGTGAGAAATACTCTCAGTACCCTCAGTAATCTTTGTGCAGCTGTCCAGAGGAATACTGGGAGAATATAGCAGAGTGTTCCTTTAAGGGCTCACACATCCTTCCTCAGCAACCACCACTACACTTAGAGGACACATGCAACAACAGATGTCAACAGAGGGATTTCATAATCTTCTTGAACTGAGAGAGAGTAGCAAAGAGGAAACAAAAAGATGTGCAGATCAAACACCAATCTCCTCAGTTATGCATTTCTTCTTAATGTAGGTAGTAATCACAGACATCAAGAAAAGAACAAGACTGGATTGAAGGGTACACTAATAGTTTGCCACCTCCAGCTTTCTAAAATTTCCCTAGATTATAAAATTTTACTTCTAAAATAACTGTCATACTAACTGTGGATTTGGAGACTTTGTAGCTCCAGTTTAGTAAAAGAGTCTCTCCTGCAGGGAACACATTTGGTTTGTAGAAGAAACCTCACCCACCAACTTAGTTGGTGGCATGCTTCATCATTGGGTTCCCACCAAGGAAGACGAGTGCCTCCTATGTGTGCTTCGACGCCTGATTACAGCGGAGCTGGTTTTTTGTGGTTATGTTTCATTGATTTGAGTAGTGGATATCGTGAAAGTGAAAGGTTAAAACTACCTCCAGGGTACCAAATTCTTTAATGTATGGTCCCTGGGGTAGGATCAAAAATCAGTTATTTGGAAGTGAATGGGAGGATTAATCTCACACGTCTCTTCAAAGATATGTGAAAATAATAATCCAAGTGAAGAGGTCTACATGTTTCAGCCAATGAGTTTCCAATTGATTGGCTTTCTTCAGGACCTGTGGTTCAGAGTAAACCCTGAACTCACGTGAACTATGCACACACCCTAAGGTGTGCTTAGGTGTGTAAGGTGCATAACTTATGGGTTTCCCCATCAGATTTTGAATTTCTGCAAAAGAGAAAGGAGACACAACGTAATTAAGAACTATCAGAAGGTCCCCCAAGGTCGGGATCCTTTATCCATGCATGTGTTCTCAGGCAGCATATTATCCTATACTGACAAGCACATCTGTGAGTGTAGTTGACGTGTCATCAGGCATGCAAAACTAAAAGTATGATGTCACTCGTAGGCATATAGCCTATGCAGGGGCTATATGATGGTAATCCAAATTTAAAGAAATCCGGATCGTGCATCGTGTGCCATTGGTCTAAAGGTTAGCCCATTAATATTATTTGCGGGTGAAAAATCACATTATGTGGGTGTGTAATTTAATCAAAGCTGGGAAGTGCATACTGACATTGCATCAGGCTATGAAAAATGTGGCCAGGTGCGCACACAAGAATTCAAATGCCACCTACTTAAAGCACGAATATTTTTCGTGACATAGATTCTGGCGGGAGGCGGTGCCTAATGTCACACTCTGTGTGTGGTAATACGGGTAAAGGAAGGAAGAAAAAGGGGATCAGTACAAGAAGTACCTATTGAGCGGCATCTCAAGCAAGTGGTATTCTAATTTAGTTACTCACTGCGTCAAGGTCAGCCGCCTGCAGAGTTACCTACTCATACCTATCTTCTGGGATCTCGGCGAAGCCGTGTCCCCGGTCCCGGGAGGTTTAAAAGACCCATTCCTCCTGCCTGTGTAGACGTGCGATGCGCTTTGACGCTGGAGCTTGTGATTAGTTAAAGTGGACGGGCCCCTCAAGAGAATTAACCCATAACTCTCATGGAGAGTGCGGTCTATTTCAAAGCTTTTACGGCATGTCTAGGCCGTCAAAACCAGAGCGGTGCAGGGTAAAACCGAGTTATTGATAGAAAGTGAAAATAATAGCAAAGAGATGCACTGGGCATCTGGGTGTTGCTAAAAAGGTTTTTTTTATTTCGTGTATATTTTACTGCTTAAAGCACATAGTTCATTACTAGGGAGAACAACTTTTTGGGGAAAAAATTACATATTTAATATGTTTTTTTAATTTAACTGATATTTCTAAATGACCTTGCCACTTCAGTTAAACTACAGACGGAACATTATATACGCAAGTAACCATGTACTGGAACCATAAGATTCAAGGTTAAACATTCAAATGATGTTGTTAAACTGTGATTGATGAATAATATAAGAAATTGGGTTATTAGTTGAGAAGACTAAGAGACCCACTCAAGAAATAAACACAATCCTTGTCAGGGTGAACCACTAAAGTCACTAACTAAACCCATGCTTAACTCTCTGGCAGCTTGGAACAAAAATAGTCAGGCAACTTAGAGGCAATATCTAATGTAAAATGCAGGTCCAAAAAAGTAATCAGGTGAAAACACAAGAAAAATCCCAAAACAAGTTTGATATTTTAGTAAATTTTAATAATTAAAATGACACCAAAATTACAAAAATCCAATAAGTAGATTCACAGTTCAGGTGGAAATAGCTTTAAAAAGCACAAGACGCCACTTGTGGTTATCTGGCTGCGTTGACTTGGTCAAAATCACTTAATACTTTCAGGCTGAGACCATAGTCGGATACAGGGGCCAGGTTAGTCCCAGTGAAGATATTAACTTCTCTCAGTCCAAGTCCATGTGAGGATCCTCAGCAGGAGCTTTACGTTGGGGGAGGCTGCAAGGAGATTTTTGTTGGCACAAGGAGTAGGTCGCCATCAGAGCTTCACATTGGCATTCTGGTCATTCTGTTTGGGAAGAACACTTCATTCTGAAACAACACATGGTGGCCGATTGGTCTTGGCTCATTACCCTCCTAGGTCCAGAGGTAAAAAACCTAGGAATCCTATTTGATGATCATTTAAACTTCACAGGTCAGATCAATTGCATTACAGCTTCTTGTTTTTATCTAATTAAGATATTAAAAAAGGTGTTCCTGTTATTCCCAGAGAATTGCAAAAAAAGGTGGTGGTAGTTTGGTCCTGTCAAGGATAGATTAGTGTAACACTCTCTACTTAGGGTTAAACAAACAGCTTCAGTCGAAAATACAATCTTTGCAGAACTTGGCAGCTTGGTTTACTTTACTCCTGAAGCTGCCTAAATTCAGTTCAGTCTCCAAAAAGATCCAGTATCTACATTGGCTGCCAGTGGTGGACAGAGTAAAATTTAAGTTGTTCTGTATGGTTCATAAGGCCTTGTATATCTCAGGCCCCTTATATGTTCAAAACAAGTTACCCCCAGCGGAGAGATCTAAGACCCTCTATAGCCAAACCGGTGGTCATCCCAAAAATAAAAAGGACCACATGGGGTGGCATGAGGTTCTCCTTCTAGTAAGCAAACTTTAGAACTCTTTGCCCTGTCTCTAAGATCCCAACTCAGCCATTCTCTCTTTATTAGATATCTAAAGACATGGCATTTTGTCACCTCTTCTAAATTAATTTAGTCTCTTGTGGGCAGGTGTTTGATGTTTCCGCTAGCGCGAAGATACTTTTGTAATCGCGAGCGTTGTAAAATACTTACTTGTAGGAGTCGCAATGGTGGTTGCTGATGTAAGGAGTCTGCTTGTGTTCATCAAGAGCCCAAAACTTATGGATTTTCACCTGCAGTTCAGTATTTGCAATCTCGAATTAGGATGAGTACAATCTAATGCTAGCCAAGGGTCCAGGACCTGGTGGGGCACCACCTGGGGATACAGACTCATTCCAGCTGAGGTCAGCAGCAGGGTTCAGGCAGGCACAGTTGGTGCTGGTCAGCTGGGCAGTTGCAGGGAAGGCCTCTGGAAGCGTGTTGTGTCCCTGTAGCTCACACAGAAGGCCAACTGAACCTTGTAATCACTTGGGGGGCTCCTGGCTTCAAGGCAAGCAGGTCCTGTCATATTTCTACAAACAGGAGGGCAGTCCTTATTCTGAACCTTCCACAGATACAAAAGTGTTCTGATGAGATGTTCTGAGTGTACCAATCTTTTACCCAGTCCCAGTCTGTGGGTGGAAGACGCCCCCTTTGTTTAACTTCCCCCTTCCTGGATTTGGGACCAATCTGTCCAGCGGGACAAAGGCAGACATGTCCAGGTGTGAGCTAAACTTGTCAGTGACAGGACAGGCAGCTATAGAAGTCAGGAAGTGGATAGGCATAGCCATCAGGGTACCTTTTTAAGCTCAGGAAAGGCAAAGTACAATTCCCCAGGCCATCTTGCTCAGTTGAGGAACATCCAGCCCCACACCCAAGGCCCTTTAGTCCTCATGCCTGGAAGGAACACACGCCATACCACAGGAGAGCTATTCAGTCAGAAGTCCCTAGACCATGGCAAAAAGGCACATTTGGTTTAGGCATAAAAATGCCAACTTTCTATGATTGTCAAGAAAAATTGAAACTCATTCTTTACTTGTGACATGTTCCGCAAGCTCATTCATTCAGTTTTGCTTCAAAAATTGCCTTCCAAATTTACTTTTGATTTTTCCAACTTCACTATTGAATCACTCAGGATATAGAACAGGCCTGGGTGGAGCTTGTGGAGTTTCACTCCGCGGAATTCTGTGGAGTTACTGAAAAACTCTGTGAGATTCTGCGGAGTTCTGTGAGCGGACGGATTAAACCACGATTGTAGTGCCAGTGCTCCTTACAGCTCTCATTCCCGGTGCCACTGTACCTGCTGCACTAATGATAGCCATAGTGCCCATCCAGCCTCTAGGTACCAACGTTGGACACTTGCCCCTTGTATTCAACATTTTAACATTGGTACTGTGCAGACACAGTTTCGAAATGGATGATGTAAGAAACCTTACAATGCAGAGAAGAAAGGTAACCACCCTCAGGTCATTAGTGATGAGATATCTGATGCAATTCGCAGTCTCTACTGTACAGCACTACAATGTGCAAGTACGTACCAGGAAGCATGCAAAAAAAGAGGTAGAAGGTGACTTCCAACAAACAGATAAATTAAATGAACACTTCTGCTACAAACAAACACGATAAAACACTACTCCCACATCATAACAGTTTGAGGGGTTTTCAAAGGATGAAACATTTGGATGTTTTAACAAATAAGTGTTTAACAACAATAGCTGAAGATTGGCAAAAGTGTGTTTGGGCAGTGCTGCCAAGTTAGTTACCACATGCTGTGTAGCACACCCTGGGCCAGTCCCGGACTCTGAGGCACCAACGCTTTGCATTCTGGGAACAGAACTATCGTTTGTTCTCCCAGGAGCTTCCAAGTTTCAGCATGCTGAGCAATGTTAGCTAAAAAACAGAACTGGTAGGGCGTGTGATAATGTGCAGAGGGTGCATTTGTAAATAATGCCTAATGGTAGATTTAGTGGACGATATTTGCATTAGCTTCCAGTGACAAAGTAAAGTTTGTGAAGTATCTCATTGGCATAATTCACCAGGTGCAGCAGGCAGTGCCCAAACCTCAGCTCACACGTTTGAATTAGATTTAGATCACACAGGCTATCAGCCTCCTGACCAGTAGCGTAGCAAGTGGGGGTGGGGGGCAGTCGCTCTTACATGCGGCCATGCAGTGACCGCTACTGGCAGCACAACGTCTAGCTACCCCACTGCTCCTGACATATCATTTTAGGCAATATAGGGTTAGATAGTCACAACAAACTTTTTTTCACAGCGCAGTGACACCTGCATTTTACAGCGCTGAGAACTCACACTATCTTTCTGTGTCATAATTAAAGCAAAATCTTTATACAACGTCACACAGCTTCTCACTGGGATTTTCAAAATAATATTGTTCAGATTTAAATGATAGGTTATTAGTCTTCACAGAAACACTAAGCCACAGTTCTGTACAAAGCAGTAAATACACTACACTACACTTCCATTTGTTCCTCTTGACCTTCAAAACCCCTTTCTTCGCAAAGTCCAGGTGCGATTAAGTAGCTGCTTGATAGAAATCAAATCAACGTACATGTTTGCAGTATTCCGCAACAACCCTTGTACTCTTGCTGCCTGTAATGTTTTGTCAACTTTGCAAATGCCCCATGGTCGTCATTGTTAGACCTGGCTTTTTCAGCAGGTTTATCTCCAGACTTTTTGCTTTATTGGCCTCCTGTTTCTGACCTGTTTTTGTTGGTTTTATGACTCTGGGCACTTTACCACTGCTATTCAATGCTAAAGTGCATATGCTCTCCCTGTAAATTGTTGTTATGGATTGGTGTTTCCATAATTGGCTATTTGATTTACTAGTCAGTCCCTAGTACAGTGCACCATGTGTGCCCAGGGCATGTAAATCAAATGCTGCTAGTGGGCTTGCAGCACTGATTGTGCCACCCACATAAGCAGCCTGTAAATGTAACTCTGGCCTGCCATTGCAGAGCCTGTGTGCAGTCTGGTACTGCATGTCGACCTGACAAGTGCCCCCACTTGCCAGGCCCTACCCTTCCCTTTTCTTACATATTAGTCACCCCTAAGGTAGGCCCAAGGTACCCCTGTGGGCAGGGTGCAGTGTATGTGAACGGTAGGACATGCCCTGGTGTGTGTGGCATTCCTGATAGTGAAATACTGCCAATTTCGTTTTTCTCCATTGCAAGGCTACCTGTTCCTATAGGATAGAATGGGGAGTTTGTTTATAACATCTTAGAAACATAACTACCCCTGGGAACAAGGTAGGAAAATAAAGTTTATAGTATGCCTTAAATGAGAATGTTAAAATGCATCTTTGAGTGAGGGTGATTTTTACATTCTGTGTTTGAAAATACCACTTTTAGAAAGTAGGTATTTTCTTGCTTATCCATCCAGCGTGCCTCTGCTAGGTTGGTGTATTGCATGTCTGGCATTTGGATGACATGGGTTGGGGAGGAGCAGTGGCTCCAGAGAGGCTGATGAGTCAGGGTTGGGCTGAATAGACCTGGGTTGCATTTAGAGTAGG
This sequence comes from Calotriton arnoldi, assembly GCA_963921515.1. Lineage (NCBI taxonomy): Eukaryota > Metazoa > Chordata > Amphibia > Caudata > Salamandridae > Calotriton > Calotriton arnoldi. The sequence continues at coordinate 743,214 of CAWUFW010006193.1, forward strand.
GGGAGCACATTTCCTTTCACCTGAATGGGCCTAGTCTGACTTCCACAATGCTGTCTCCACCTCCTGCCAGGAAGCTGCACCAGAGAGGACAGAACCGGTTTTGACCAAGCACAGGGCTTCTCTGCCACAAGAGAACAAAGGTTTTTGTAGTATAAATATTGGGGCCCAGACTCCAGGACTTTAGATCACTTCTGGGAATCAAGAGGAACCTTTGCCAAGGAGAAGAGCCGGAGAAGCTGAGGAGGAATACTGCCCCTGTGCTGTTTGCTGTCTGGAGTGGGCCTGCAATGGCTACTTGCTGCCAAGGAAAGGAGAAAAGGACTTTGCTGTTTGCTGTGTCCCCTGCTTGAGGAAGATCTCCAAGGGCTTGAAACTGAGCTTGCCTCCTGTTCTGCAGTCTCAGGGACACAAAGACTTCACCACCAGCTCCCCTGAACTTCCTTGCTGGGAGTTCTGACCTGCAAAGAGGTGCCTGCTGTTGTTTTGGACCTCTCGAGACTGTTTTTCGCAGGGAGCTAGAAAAATCCACGCAACACCGAGAAGCGTGACGTATCCGTACCTGTTTCCGACGCATCGCTGAAGAAACCGTCACAGCGCCTGCCGCGGCTCGAGAAATCGCCGCACGCCGCATCGAGTGCAATGATCTCCGAAGTCCGAGATCACCGCTCCGATTCTGATGCAAGCCCTGCTGTGCGGCTGCAAGAATCCACGCATCATCCCGGATCATCGCATCACATCAAGGCGCCAAGTCTGTTGCATCGTTGGGAGATGCAGTAAGAAACCGACGCATCACCTCCCCATGCAGTAAGAAACCGCCGCATCACCTCCTCTCTGGTAAGGAAGTGACGCATCACCTCCCTTCGCAGCAGTAAGGAACCGACGCATCACCTCCCCCGGAGCAAGGAACAAATGCATCACCTTCCCTGAGTGTAAGGAACCGACACATCACCTTCCCTGCGGCCCATTTTGTTTGTTTACGTGACGCATCCAAGGTACTTTGTGTGAAAAGTGTTGTATCTGCAATTTAATTTGAACTGAACTATTTCTACCATTTGAAAGGCATATCTTTTTACTGTATTGTGGATTTTTGTTGTTTTGGGTCTTGTTTGCTTTAGATAAAGATTACTTATTTTTCTAAACTGGTGTGGTGTACATTTGTAGTGTTTTCACTGTATTACTGTATGTGTTCACAAATACTTTACACTGCCTCTGAGATAAGTCTGTCTGCTCGTGCCAAGCTACCAAGGGGGGTAGCAGGGGTTATTTTAGAAGTGTATCCCCCTTACCCTGACTAGAAGCAAGGGTCCCTATTTGGACAAAGGTACCTACCTCTGCCAACTAGAGACCCCCATTTCTAACTGTCATCATCAGCTGTTCCCAGTTCTCAAACATGAGCTGGAAACTGAAAGCCATACTGCACACAGATTTCCAGCTCATCCTATTTACCAGCGTGTGAAATCAGCTGGCACCGGTATAGTGCAAGTAAAGGCGATATTGCGGTGGGACCGCATGCTTTGACACTGACACTGACTTAGTCAGTTCTCGACACGAGACCCCCGCACAACATGGGGAAATATTTAAGCCAGAGTCCAACTGGAAGCAACTATGCCTCCCTCAAGAGGGCAAGAGATTATATATTGCGAGAAAGACAGAGAGAGAAAGAAAGAGCGAGAGAGGGGGAGGTTCTCTTCACTTAGCTTTTATGGGCCTCTCCAGTGGGGAAACAGTGTTTACAATGCTGTAAACACAATGCGATAGTTTACAATGCGGTCGTTACAACGACTGCGTTTTTACCACGCCATTACATCGCAAGTCGTAACAACGACTTGCTGTAGGGGGCATGCAACACCAGGGAATGTGTTGGATTTTAAATCCAACACCTTCCCTGCTGTTGCACAGACTGGAGTAGGAATAGTAATTAATACTATTCCTAAGTCCATCGCGCCCCCTACAGCAAGTCGTTGTTACGACTTGCGATGTAATGGCACGCGTGGTAACAACACGGTCGTTGTAACCACCGCGTTGTAAACTACTGCGTTGTGAATGCACACGTTGTAACGTGCTATATTCTTCAAGTGCCTTCGACTTGGTGGACAGGGGCAGGCATTGGGACATAATGAGGGGGGAAGGGGTTGAGGCCTCACTGGTAGAACTCCTAAAACTCCTCCATTGGGACAATACTGCCCAAACCACATTCCGTATGAGCAAGAGGCAAAATGTATCCCCTTCCCCTTTGGGACCAAAAGGGGGGTCAGACAGGGTTGTATACTTGCTCCATTTTTATTTCTATTCTAGATTTACTCCCTCAATCAAGGTTTGAGGGCCAGAGGGAAGGACTCTCCTAGGGTGAGTGACTGATCAGTGCCTGCCCTCCCCCATGTGGATGATGCTGTGCTTATCTCCTGCACGGCAAATGGCCTACTGCAGTTACTTGACTGTTTTAATGAATTCATGGGTGAATTGAAACTAAAGGGTAACAAACAAAGATCATACACCATAGTCTGTGGGTCAAAGAATACATGTTCACGCAGTTTTACTATTGGTGAGACTCCCTATTACCAAGGTCCCACATTTTAATTACCTTGGAATTATGATGGACTCAACTTTTAAGTGGGAGAAGCTTCTATCAAAGAGAGATTTTTAAAATTGCAGGGTCTGTGGAGGCCATTTTTAAATTTGCCAGAAAATTTGGTCAAAAACCTATTAATGAATTAATTTCACTTTACAATGCTAACTGTCTCTCGCTGGGAATGTATAGAGTGGGTGTTTGGGGCTACACCAATCCAGGGTGCTTGCAGATCATCGAAAACAAATTCCTTGGAATATTGTTAGCAGTCCCAAAGAGTACTGCCAGCTTTATAACTCATAAAGCTGGTCTCCTTATATAGATAAAAAAATAAAAATTGCACCCCTCCTACTGTGTTTGAAGAAATGGCATTCGCCTCACACTAACTTTTCACGCCAAGTTCAGATTACAACCACTGATGGGATTGCACCTTATTCACCCTGCTGTCCCTGCAATAATATTAAATAGCAATCCCTTATCCACTTTATGTTTTTCTGTGTTTCTTGAGGCTGCATCATAGTGATGTGCAGATGAGTTTTGGGAAGTTCAGAACTGGTTCTTCAGTACAATGTTTTTTTCAGAAGAGGACAGTGGAAGGATTCATAAGTGGGGCGTATGGACTTCAAGTCAGGTGAATCTGCCATGTTTAGACAAAGCAGTGGTTGGCATTGCAGCACAAAGCTAGTTATATGAGAGCTAAGTTAAGAAGGCCATTGCAGCAAATTCAGTGTAACATTTAACATCTGAATGACCACAACTGTTATTAACCATAGCTTGAGCTGGTCTGGTGTGGCTGTGTTCCCATTCACAGGGGACCTAGCCTGACAGTTCAGACTGGACTGTTACTGTTGGAGCAAGACCAAAGTTGATTTGCACATGGGTGGCTTCTATCTGAGGCGGCATGGCGGACACAAAAAGCTATGCACTAGGATGCAGTTCAAGTGATTACCAGTGGCTGAGATTAATTCAAGCATTCCACCCATCACATTTTCATTTCCTTAAGTGCTATTGGTATTCACAGACATGAGTCCTGTGCTCATTTGTGTCACAGGACTCAAGGAGTACTTCACTGGTAAGGCATAATTACACTGAAACAGGTGTGGTGTTGCTGGTGTTCCCATTCAGAGGAGATCTGACCTGGAAGTTTGAGATGAACTTTTCTTATTGGAACAGGACCAAATGCTGGTTGCTTAATGTCTGAGTAAACATGGTGGGGAAAAACAATACACTGGGATGTTTCCCTCAGGAAATATCAATGCAAGTGTCATGATCTGTGGCACAGGCTCACCTTGCAGCACTCACGCACCAACTGAGCGTGATTATCTGAACTCATTTACACTGCACTCATTTTGGGGAATGAAAGTCTGGCAGTGCACTTGGACCTTTTGTGCTGCTTGGCACAAGGCTTCATTTCTCTGGAGGATGTAGTTCAACCCAAATTCAGAAATAATATTTTCCGTTAATTTACAGAAATGTTTGAAAATGTCAGCAGCCATTTTGGAGTTAGTGAGTATAAGATTTTGCATGGTTCAGAATGCCCTTGCTAAGCAATTAAGGTACTTTGTTGCTGCAGCCAGGACCTTGTAACCAGACCTTGTGAAAACTTTTATAGATTTTGTATTTCCTTTATGGAAGAGTATTGAAGCTGACTAAAGGGACGTAAACTAGGGAATTCATTCTTAATTTAGAACTGAGCCTGAGACGTTTAAAGCACTGATGCAGAGATATCTGGGAAGGAAATTAAACTTATATTTTATGCACAGCTGGATGCTAAGGGCCTGATTTAGAGTTTGGCAGATGAGTACCCTATAACTAATCTGACGGATATCTCGTCTGCCTTATTATAAGTGCCATGGGTATGATGCACTTTTAATAAGGCAGACAAGATATCTGTCACATTTGTGACAGAGTAACCTATCCACCAAACTCTGAATCAAGACCAATAATTTAAGGAAAGGCAAGGAGCCTCATCAGCTTTAAAGTCTGTAGGGCATATTTGCAAGGCAATGGCGCGGCATGGTGCCGCAAGCAATTTTGCTGTGCTAAGCTGCGTCAATGTCTAAGTGCAGGAATGCGCTGTATTTACAAGAATACAGCGCAGTCCTGTGCTCACCCCTGTGCCAGCGAGAATGAGATTATCCCAATTAATATCAGTTTCATAAATAATATTTGTTTTTCATGTCCACAAATTTCTGACTTCCAACACTGTCCCTGAGAGTGAGACGCAAACATATTTTGGAGGTTTATTATTTGTTATAATGAGTATCAGATGATTCTTTACAGAGATAATGAATTAAACATATCAGTTTTATGTTTAGGTATTGCTGGAAGGTGGTTTATAAGTAGGTGCTGGTAGGTACCTACAGCTAGTAATACCACCACAATCACAAATAAGGTCCTGCCAAGTCTCAATAAATTAATCCTTGCTCAATCCCTAGTAGCTTGGCTCACGAGCAGTGAGTCTTAATTTAGGAGGAAAGTGTGTAAAGCATTTAATATTACAAAAATAGTAAATAAGTACAACACAACACATAATAAAAAAGCAACACCAATTTATAAAAATGGAAAATATTTTTATCTTTCAAATGACACTAAAATGACAAAACCCGAATGTAGGAAGCCGGAGACATGAATTTTTAAAGATTAAAAGTAAAACTAGAGCTTAGAAGCAAATAGCGCTCAAAGGGTTAAAACAAAGTTGGGCTGGACCAGGGACAAAGTCAAGAGTACAGGCCACCCATGATGTAACACTTTTACACTTACTTCCAGAAGTGTTTCTTGATGCAGGAAAGTGGTCCACAGCACCAGCCAAGGGTTCAGAAGCTCTACTTTGCCTTTTGGGGTCTGGGACTACAACTCCCACAATGCACCTGTTCAATCCAAGTAAATCCATGTGAGGATTGTCAGCTGAAGTTTTCCTTCTTTTGATTTTGCAGTTAGCCCTTCCAGCTTCCACCTTTTGCTGATCAGGGAGTCCACTCAGTATCTATTCATACAGACAAAGTCCTTTTTTGTGAAGCATTGTGAATTCACTAGGTGCAGTTTTAATGAGCAGTAAAATCAAATCTCCCCTTGGGAATTCAACATGTCACATACGTATACTACACACACCGTTTGAGGCACCCTTCATGCTAATATCACATACACCGTTTTAACAGCAAATTCAGTACCCCAACAATATAAAGAATCACAAAGCTTTAATGGTGTATTCGTGAACACAGTTTTCAATTGCAAATCTTTATAGTGTATGTATAAACAATATTACAGTGCTGATATCACCTACACAAAATTAAAAAACATTTATTACAGAAAAAAGTGTGAATATTACATTATAAAACCTCTCAGTTTGACGCAAACTACAATAAATTAGCAAATTTAATTAAAAAGGGAGAGACAAAAAGATAATTAGCTGGAACCAAGCTCAACCCAGCTGATGAGCACACATCTAGGGTGAAACCAGCTCTGGGATGCTTGTGTTCTGGTTCAGGGAGAACCTGGCTTGACAGTTGGAACAGGGTGAAGACTGATTTGCAAATAAGCTTGGTCCAAACTGAGGTGGCATGGTGTGCAAATTGGCAATGGTTTGAGGTGCTGCCTGAGTGATTGTCAATGGCTGAGATTAATTCAAGTATTCCATCCATCACTGTTTTGTATACTTTTGAAAAGCTGCCATTGTCTTGTCTCAACTATTTGGTGCCTGCAGCCTGTATTCTGGGTAACAATAAGAGGTGTAGGTGGCAGTTGGTCTTTGTGTATTGCTTCCAGACAGTAATACAAAGGGAAATACGTGTTGCAACAATGGGTCATCTCTGACTTGATAGGGGGCAGAGCTGTTACCTACCATACTTGAACAACACAAAGACTCAGCATCAGCACACTAACACAGGGTTTCACACTAGCCTTTTGTGCCCCCAGACAAGCTGGCCCAGGGCAGGGAATAAGGAAATCCCAGAAGGAAATCCCAGACACCTCTGTAGCGGAGGACTCTAAAAGCTTCTCCCACTTCAAGTGGACATGAGGTATAAATAGTGGTCCCTCAAACCCAAGTCTTCAGTACCTCTGAAAGACTCAAAAGAATGGCTGCTACACTGCTGCAAGAAGGATTGCCCTGCTGCCCTGCTGTCCTGCTGCCTGAATGAGAAGGACTGGACTTGCATCTTGAACCTAGGACCACCAGAGTGACTTCAAGAGCTAGTTAGCTGGCCTCCTGATCAGAGCCTCAGGGACAGAAATAGCCCCATCTTGACTCCTGCACCTGGACTCTGCCTGCTGTGAGTCCTAATGCACCCCTTAGTGGTGACCCTCCAGACCGGGACCCTTGGAAATTGGGCTAAAGATGCTCTGCCAGCCCAGGTGTAGTTCCTACCAGAACCGATGCAGTGCAGGGCACTGCTCTTCACAGCACCTCATCGAAACTGACTCAGCATGATGCAGCTTCGACCCAAGCATGCATAGCAGCCTTCACATCTCATCAGAACCGCCAGTGTGTGACGCATCCTCAATGTGGATCTTCCAACTCCCCATTGGAACCACCTCTGCGGGATGGATCTTCGATGCAGACCTCGCATTGTTTCTCTGCACTGCCACTGCACAATGCTCCACAACTCTCTGCAATCTGGTTTTAAGGTACATTTCTCAGTCATACTAACTTGGTATCTGTATCCGGCCAATGCTACAATGTAGTTGGCTCAAACATGTGACTTTTCCCAGTCCAACGTGACCAGATAACCAAAGTTGGCGCTCTGTTCTTCGAAGCGCTATTTGTACATAAACCTTTAAAATTGCGTATCTCCGGTTGTACTAATTGGATTTTTGTTATCAAATCATTTATTAGATTTTGCTTTTTTTTCAAGATTGGTGTGGGATTTGTCTTGTGCTATGTTTTCTCTTTATTACTGTTTGCAAGCAAGGGAACCGTGTCTGGGCATACCCATCACACTTAGGACGAAAAATGCTGCGGCAACAAATGATGGATGGAATGCTGACTAAATCAAACATTCAACCCTGGGCTTACTCTGCCACTGGATTCAAGCTAGCCTGGCTGATGAGTGGTGATACCCTGAAACCGGTCCCAGTATTCTTGTTTCTGGTCCATGGAGGACCTGGCTTGGCAGTTCGGGCTGGACTGTTCCCATGAGGAGCAGGGTCAAGACTGATTTCCATATGGCTGGGTCTAAACTGGTGTGGCATGGTGAGCAAAAGAATGACGAATTTCACCCAGATCTCTTGAGTGGGGTTGAATGTTTGATTTGTTCTGCGTTCCGTCCATCATTTGTGTGTCTTTTGCTTAACAGGAGAAAAGACACCACTGGATGTCTTCTGCATAGTGCCCATTTTTGCCCTTTTTTAGGGAGAAGATTTTAAAATGACGATAAAGACATTTAGATTTTATTTACAATAAATTGTATTCATAGCGGATACAAGGTACCTGTCTCAGGTAGTGGACAACTCTGGACACCTAAGATTAGTGATGTGGAATTGGGAAAAGTCATAATGATACCAACTGGGGAGGAAGTGAGGCAACCTGTGGATGTCTAATCTGACTATTGGAAAAGTGATTTTGGAGAGACTCACTACCCGGGCTAATGAGAAGGGAATCTCTTTGACCTGCAATACGGTTTCAGACCTACGCGAGGCACAGTTGAGCAGAACTTAAATCTGCACCGAAATGGGGTTCTGTCCACTTGGCCTTTATGGACCTCAGCTCAGCCTTCGACTGTGTTAACAGAGAGAAGCTCTGGGCTGAGCTGGGGTCCTTGGGGGTGGACCAGGCACTTGTTTCTTTTATGAGAGACCTACATAGTGGCCTAACAGGGGTGGTTAGGTATGGATCTGATGTGGAATGCTCCCAGCCCTTTGAAATAAAAAAAGTGTCTATCAGGGCTGCATTCTGGCCACTTTTTTGTTTATCACGTACACATATTGGCTAGAGGAGGTGCTCATTGATAGTTGTTCTGATGTTCCAAAAGTTGGTGGAGGAGCTATTCCAGTACTTTTATATGCCGACAATGTGTTTTTTTTTTTTGCTCGTACAGCTAGGAGCCTCCGACAACTTTTAGATACATTTATCAATTTTATGAATTGCTTGGACTAATTCACACATTTTAAGAAGTCGCATTTTATGGTGGCAGGCCCTAAGACCACAAAAGCTTGTTATCTCTCAGCACAGGGTCAGGTTTTAACCAGAGTGGAACAGTTTTCTTATCTGGGTCTGTTACTCCATTCAGGTCTCAGCTGGAAACCTCTACTCACAAAGAGCCGTCTCGGGGCTATATGATTTTGCCAGACGCATTGGGCATAAGCCCCCCAAACTTCTATTAGATGTACACAAGGCTAAATGCGTTATGATGGCCACTTATGGCTGTGAAGTCCGGGGGTATGCTGATATTGACAGTGTCCGTCAAAAAGAAGTTTTTGAAAAACCTACTGGCCATCGGTCAAGGAACTCCCAATTAAATTATTCACGAAGAAATGGGCATGTCCTTTATTGCAGATTTTGTTCATCCATTATACTGCAGTGCTCTAAATGGCTTAAAGAGGATATACATTAAAATAGGTTCATTCTCCAGGATAAGTTTGCTTTTAGATAATGTAGACCAAATCCCATGGCTACAATACGCAAAAAAAATATTTTTATGAATCAGGTGACCAGGTCTGTTTATCAACCCCAGGGGCATAGTGAAAAGTGATCTTGCGTGGGCCAAACAGGCTTTATCCTAAAGGGCGGCTGCTGAACATGAGAATTCTGCTTTAACAAAGTAGACCATGTACAAGTATGTCCTAGTCAATTTTGTCAATGGGATAGAGCCCTACCTACTTCTTAACATTTCCAATAGGCAACGTAGCCATCTGACATTTTTTAGGTTGGACATTTTTCACCAGCTTTTGTTTCCGAAGGGGGTCTGGTATAAACCATCTAATCTGCCTGTTTACTACTGTGATAACATCTCAATTTGTGACACCATGGATCTATTACTTGTTTGTCATAGATTTTCTAATGTTTGACATAAGTGTATCAGGCCTCTTCTGATTTCTGAACACGGACAAATTTGAGCTGCATATCTCCTCTTACAGTTGCTAGCAACACCTAATTTGTACTTTTTTTCTATCACATTTTCTTGCTGGTTTTCTATAAGCTATTAAGTATTGAAATTTCAGGACCTAATTATCCTAGGAAAATTATGGTAACTTTAGTATTTTTTATATTTTAATTATTCGTTTTATTCAATGTATTTTTAACTGATGTATGCCTATTTTGATATACTGCTGGTGCTTAATGAGATGTACGTTTTCATGATTTTATCAAAATTGAATAAAGTTTAATCATAATGATGACTAATATGACTGCAGGGATACTAATCTTTGGGGTATATTTATAAGGAAAAGTTGCAAGCCGCATCATTTAAAAACCCAGGTGTTAGGTTTGAAAAATCCTTTTTCGTTATGCACTTGTTCTATGCTATATTAGGTTAGCAGTGTGCAGGTAAATTCGGCATCATTCATATCCATTTTATGCAACCCACTGAGTTATCCCTGCAATGTGTAAGCTTCAATTAGCGAGTGTGACTCCATTTTGTATTTCGTAATCCCTATTAGGCTGTGTCTGAACTAGGCCTCATTATTCGTATTGCTTGCCTCAGCAGAACACTGTATTCAGTATTATTTTCCTTTGCTGTTCAAGGTTGGATTCTGACTCACTAATGAAAAGGCCATTCTGCCCTCGCATACCTATTCCTGTGTGTAGTTCTGCTCCCACGTTAGGAGACGCCGAGCCCCAGCACGGTAACCTTGAGAGAATGATAACATGTACCCATCTAGCAGGTGGTAGCTCATCTTTCTGTGCCTCCTTTGTTCATGTTCGGCCTGAGCTGGTAACTTTCCACTGCGGGCGTGGTTGGGGGTTCTTGGAGGAATGATTATGCATTGCAGACTGTTGGGGGGCCAGTCCCTCGGCAGACATCTTAGGGTGCAGGTCAGATTGGACTCCTCTGCAGAGTATTGCTAATAAATAACTGTTTGTATTCTCCACTGTCTGACCGACTCTTCATTTTGGTAGAAGGCGAGTAGGGGGTTGTAGATAACCCGGGTGGCCCCTATGGGCCACTTCCTTCAGTTGGCGCCCGAACAGGGACCCCGCAAGGTGATCCGACTCACCCGTAATCAGGTTGCAGGGACCGGGTTGAGTCCGGTTGGTCCGGCGGATCGGGGATCCCCACACGATAAGAGCCTGGTTCTCTTGGCTGCCCCGCACATCTGATCGGGCGACTCCTCATCTAGTGGTCACCGGCTGGGGTCCTGAGAAGGCGAAACCTTGGATTTGACCGTCTGGTCCGAAGAGTCAGCAGTGGAGAATAATCTTGCTCGACCTGAGTGCACCAGGTGAGTGATTTGAATTCTTGGAAAATGTGGCACCATGGTTGAACGACCCGAGCCTACGGGCTGTGTCTGGTACAGTCTTCGGACTGTCTTGTCTGGATCTTGGTGGGTTTGCGGACCCTTAAAAGACACAGAGTGTTTGTGAGCAGTCTACCAGGCCAACTGGAAATTCGGCCTATTCTTGAAAAGGACTGGGACTGTTTGTGAGCAATCTGCCAGGCCAAACTGGAAATTTGGTCTATTCTTGAAGAGGTCTGGGGCTAAAGCCTGGCTCCTTGTCTTGGTGCAGTCTTTGGACTGTCTTGTTCTGGTGTAGTCTCCGGGCTGCCTCTTGTTCTTGTTCTGGTGCAGTCTCCGGGCTGACTTGTGGTTTGATTGTTGTGTTTGGGTGCTATAAGGTTTGTGGACTGACGTCGGTGGTGGTGCTTGTGAAATGCTTGTTTGTGTGAGTAGCAACAGTGCTTTTCGTGTGGAGGTAAGGATGCCTTGCCTCACCAAGCTGTGTTGTGTGTTTTTTTTTTTTTGACACGGTCTGAGGACCGTCTTTGGGAAAAGTACTTGCAATTCCTTTGCCAGGCAAAATAATGAATGTGGCCCCTTCTTGAACATGTCTGGAATTAGCTTAATTTGGTCTCTTGTTGTCGTTGTTGCTCTGCAGATGCCAATTGGAAGGAGGTAGCTGGTGCCTTCTGACGACACTTTAAATTTTGAAGAATGTAAAAAAAAAAAAAAAAAAATATGGTTTGATCAGAAATACTAGTAAGAATGTACATTTGTTTTGACATAGGAAGAGTGCAACATGAGAAAAATGTAAGGAGGGAATGTGCATTTAAATTGAAAACAGTGTTATGACGATTCAAGGTAATGTATATTTGTGCTGAACAGACACGCATTCTAAAAGTGCAGTAGGATAAGTGAAATCCACGCTCGTAATTCAGTAGCGCTGGCAAAAGGGCTGCTGTTTAGCTTTGAGATAAGAACGGAATGTGTTCGGTCTCTCCATGAAAGGGAGGCATGCAAGCAGGCACAGTTTTTTCCCTCTTCTCGAGTTCTGGAGAGAACAAATAGGAGGGAGGGAGGATTGAGCAGTTAGAGGACGTGTAGTTAACATATGATTGATTTGAGTGAGTGTGTTTAATTTGGAAAAGGTGTCTCAAGCGCTCCAGGCAGCGTGTATTTATGCTGGATAAAAGGATTTTTTTTTTTATGTGCAACACACAGCCCGTGACTTCCGTTTGTTCTGGCAGGCTTGCTGTGGCCTTTGGCCTTGAAGAACAAAAAAAAAAGAGGAATTCCCAAGGAGGGGGCTCAGAGTTTGCTCAGAAAAGTTGTTTGCAGGGAATGAAAAGTGAGTTAAGATGCGTTGTTTCACAAGCAGAAATAAAAGGTGCAATATCAAAGTTGTTGGAATTTTAAAGGAGAAATTACACAATAAGTTTTAGAGAAAGTTGCAGCAACAATAGGTTCATTTGAGAAAGGTAAAGCACAGATTACTGTACACCAGATGTTGTTAAATATCAGATTCCTGATGAGTATGTACAGTTTAGAAGGGCCCAGCAGGAGACAGCCGTAGCATTGTTTTCAGAAATGTCAATTTGCAAATATCCCTCTGATTTTATTGCTTTAAACATTCAGCTGTTCTTTTATTTCTGCTGTTTCTGTTCCTACTGTGACGTTCAGGCTGTTCTGGTTGCTGCTGTCAGAGGAAAGATAAGAGAGTGAAGGTATTTTTTAGATTTTGGTGGGCAGGATTTGTGTCTTGAAAGAGGAATTTGATTGTTTGCTTGCAGATTCGTTTTTATTGTGTTTTTGCAATAGTGACTTGGTTGTAGATATTGGGAAGTAATTGGTCTATATTGTTTCTTTCTGTAATGTATTTAACATAGAACAGTGCTATGCGTGTATTGGTGGGTGTCTTAGACGCATTAGTTGTAGCACGCATTTTGCGCCCTCTTGCTTTGGCTATTGGTCCTTTTATTGTGGATTTTGCGTTTGTGTTAATGCTTGATTGTGATGAATGCATGATAATGGGTCTTATTGTAAGGAGTGTTGTGGTCGCCAGTGCATGGTGTTGCCCCCCGAGTTTTGCGGATGTGCCATCCACTTTGTGGGCAACAGGCGATGTAGAGCTAGGATTCCTGCAGATTTCACGAGCCTTGTTGTGTATGATACAGGATTTAGTTGAGGAAGGTGTTGGTGAGGAGACGACTGGTACACGGTAATAGTCCCATTATTTTGATTGTATTCATAATTTTGTTGCTGATTGGGGTAAAGTTCATGAAAAGGTGGTTTTCCAACATCCTGCTGTTCTAGCCATTGCTATGCTTCTGCTAATGATTCTTTCTACTGCTCAATATCTTTTCTATCGCTGATGTAAAAAAAAATTTTGGGGCGGTACTATTTATTTCAATGATAGGTCTTTGTTCAGATTCACATAGACTGGTAGGAGTCATAGGTTCTGCTGCGCTTCTTAGGACTATGAAGAAGGAGTGAGCATCCATAAACAGGTTTAAAAAGGAGGTAGTTACTTGTTCATTGTTTCAGACACACAGTAGAGTTGTAGGGACAGTGCAGTTAAGTAGTGTGCGACATGGCATCCTTGGCGTGGTTTTCTTTGACTTTTTGCCTCTACCCCCTATGTTTTTGATGCTGTACTGGATTTCGTTTTTGCTGCCTTAGATGCTTTGGGCACTTTGCCATTGCTGATCAGTGTCACAGTGCAAGTGCTTTCTGTGTAAATCGATATTGTGCTTGGTTCTCCCTGATTGGCATATTTGCTTTACTTGTAGATCCCTAGTGAAGTGCACTGATTGAGCCAGGGCTGGTAATTAGATTGCTACCAGTAGGCTTGCAGCGCTGATTGTGCCACCCACATGAGTAGCCTGGAAAAGATGCCTCAGGCCTGCCACCACAGTGCCTGCGCGCAGTTTGTACATAGGACACACCTATGGTAGGCCCACGGTACCACCCTAGGCAGGGTGCAGTGTATGTGAAAGGTAGGATATGTACTGGTGTGTGTAACATGCCCTAATAGTGACATACTGCCCATTTCGTTTTTCACTATTGAAAGGCTATATTGCCCATAGGACAGAATGGGGAATGCGTTGTAAAATTTTACAAGCATATCCTCCCATAGGGATAAGGTTGAAAATTGGAGTCTGGTAACTCTGGACTCAGAATTTGATAACACACCTTTTAGTAAGGATGGGTTTTAAAGTCTGTGTTTGCAACTGGCCCTTTTAGAAAGTGGCTATTTTCTTGTCCAACCTTTCTCTGTGTTTCTGCCTGATTGTGGATTGCCTGTTTGGTTTCAGTGTGACAGAGACTGAGGATGTGCATTTGGTGTGGTGTCTTCTTGTGGTGTTTTTCACTGTGCTATTGTGAGTGTTGGTACAAATACTTTACACATTGCCTTTGGGATAAGACTGTCTGCTCGTGCCAAGCTCCCAAGGGGGCGAGCAGGGGTTATCTAAAGTGTGTATTCCCCTTACGTTGACTGGAGGGAAGGGTCCCTATTTCAACAAAGGTACCTACCTCTGACAACTAGAGACACTAATTTCTAACAAATTGTTCTTATCTTTAGTTTTGACTGACCAGGGAGTTTGTTTTTAAAAGGGGTAAGTATTTTCGACAGGAGGTTTCCTTCTCAGGTCACCTACTGTCGAAGGGGGGTAGGAGATTAGCTCCTTGGCGAACTAACACATTAAATGGGGTGCATGGGGTGCGTGAGCCTTAACTCTGAATGCCTAACACTTGAAACTGCGTTTTTTTTTTCTTTGGCTTCTGTGCTTGGTACATATATTGTTGTATGCTGTTTTGTGTTGTAAGTACACAAGACGGCTTGTTGTGCACTTTCTGTCTTTTGAGCCCGCCCGCACTTTCTGTCTTTTGAGCCCGCCTGAGCTGCCTAGGAACGGTCATGATGGTGGCCATTTCCATAAGACAAACGGTTGGACTCGCTTTAGCCACTCATCTCACAGGATGCTGTGAACATGCCCTTGAATAAACAGAGACACAGCACCTCACCAGTGCACGTTAATTGGCTATAAAATACCACTGTTCGCAAAAATTGGCATGATTAGAAAAATGTGTCACCTTGAAGTTAGCCATGTTACTGCCCCTCCCTTCTATACAATTGATGGAATTGGAATTGAAATGGAGATGAAAGGATGGGTAGACTAGACTGATGTTCCCTTATCTGATCCTTAAGGGAAACCATATGTCGGTGGCTTTCGTTTGAACGCCCAGGTGGCACCACCATTATTGCTCATGTTACCGCAACACTACGTACAGTTGTAGAGACATCACAAGTCCTTTATTAGTAAGCCTGAGTAACTGGGTTGTGATAGATGATGTGGGAAGGAACAATGCGTTTACAGAAAATGACTAAAATGAAATGAAAGAATGTTTGTAGCAGGCCCTGCTGGCACATTGTCAGGATGAGACATTGCTCAGCCTGTGTACTGTATGGTGCACATGATGCACATTACTAGGAAGGGTACCTGTATGCCCCCAATAATTTCGCACCACACATTGTCTTTTTTGAGGTTCTTCAGATTAATAATATAGGAATGGACAGATGCAATGATTCAAAGTATGTACGGATTGTTCTTTCAGAGCTTAGTAAATGAATTAAAGGCTTACCCCACTACTTGGTGTTGGGAGAGAAAACAATTAATTATATAAAGTTTTATCCTTGCCAGTTAACTGAAAGTTTACATTCTATCTATCAATAGGTCCAGGAAGCCTTGCAGTCACAGGGGCCCGGACCCGATGCACAGCCTTGCTGCTTGTTATGGAACATCTATGAATACGACTGAGGCAAAGCTGCAGAAAAAAAAAAAGGTACTGGACGAGGCAGTACCACCGAACACGGAAAGAAGGAGGGGCTATCCAGAAATCCCAGCCTGCTGGTCCACCTTTGCTTGAGTCCCAGCCCATTGAGCCCAGCCTGAGGGCTTGCCTGTGTTTGAGTCACTGCCCCTTGGTCCCCCTTGAGTTTGACCCCCTTTTTCCCTTGACCCCATCTGAGTATGGAGTGACAAGGTACAATATACGTCCGACGGAGGAACAGTGCACCAAGGGAAAGTTGGATTAGTAGGGATGGACTTCATGGATGAAGAATAGGGTGCAGGTACCCTGTCTAAGGGGCCAGCGACCGAGCAGGGTAAGGAAGATTGGTGCACTGGCCTGGGCACTGGACAGGATTAGTTGAGGGTGTCCTCCCAGGAGGGGGGGTGCCCTATCCTGAGTGAAGAGGATTTCTCCAGAAAGAGCTAGACGAGTAGCTCCACCGCCGTGCTCAATAGCGCCTACGCCGGATGAACAATAAGAGCCTGCCAGTGATGGCTCTCTGAAAGACGCTGGAAAGAAGAGTTTTTGCCCATCTTCTTGTTCCTTGGTCACCAAATCCATTGTGTTGCATTTCTCTCCCAATCACCATGTACCCGTTTGGTCATCCAATTGATGCGGAAAATAGCCTTTTGCACCTCCCTGTCCAGAGCGGGGACGGTACATAGAAAGTACAAGTTGCATCCCTAGTTGTTATTGTGCTAATAATAGTATTAGGAACATCCTACTCCCTGAATGAGAAGTATCCTGTGCACTCTCAAGTTCATGCAGCACCTGTTTCTCTTGTGAAAATGTTTGTTACTTTGGCTCCTCGCACAGGGGAGCACAGGAAGACATAAACCGATAATACAAGTTTCCAGATTGGTGTACCTTCAACTCTGTTCTCTAGTCCTAGATAATGCATTTATTGATTTCCGCACTACAAATGAATGTGTACATTGGGCAGATGCCTGTCATGATAGTTAATATGACAGTTCGTTTTTATATCCAGGGGCGGGGGTGATTAAGGTGGGTGAGAGCACATATGACTTCACTTACAGACTGAACATGACAACAATCCCGTCTTAGATCCTGCATCATAATGTTTACTTCGCCTGTGGATCACAAGTTCATACTTGGCCTCCGAAGGGATGGTTAGCAAGTGTTGTCTTTCTTTTCTTTTTCCTACTGTATTTGTTGCCCCATCTACATATCTCACATGCCATCAGCTACAACGTAAAAACATGTTACACGAGAAATAGGCCCTTGTATGCACTGTCTCCCAGCTTGTTGTGTCTACTGAAATAGGTACATTGACTCCTAAGCAAAGGATATCCATGCGATACAAATGCTAAGATCATGCTTCAGAAAGAGATCGAAGGGTTGATGAGCATTGATGTAGACATTTTTTAGGTCAACATGTCTCTTATAGTTTCCCTGCTTAATAGCGGGCATTTGAACATTTCTGAGTATTAATATATTGATCACGTGAATAGAGATTTCCCCGCCTAATTAGAATTGTAAAGACCCTTACCGGATAGCGTCAATAAAGTAATTTAGCCTCCACTGCTAAAAGGAGGGTCTGTAGGTTTGAAAAATCCTTTTTCGTTATGCACTTGTTCTATGCTATATTAGGTTAGCAGTGTGCAGCTAAATTAGGCATCTTTCATATCCATTTTATGCAACCCACCGAGTTATCCCTGCTATGTGTAAGCTTCAGTTAGCCAGTGTGACTCCATTTTGTATTTCGTAATCCCTATTAGGCTGTGTCTGAACTAGTCCTCATTATTCGTATTGCTTGCCTCAGCAGAACACTGTATTCAGTATTATTTTCCTTTGCTGTTCAAGGTTGGATTCTGACTCACTAATGAATAGGCCAGTCTGCCCTCGCATACCTATCCCTGTGTGTAGTTCTGCTCCCACGTTTGGAGACGCCGAGCCCCAGCACGACAACCTTGAGAGAATGATAACATGTACCCATCTAGCAGGTGGTAGCTCATCTTTCTGTGCCTCCTTTATTCATGTTCGGCCTGAGCCGGTAACTTTCCACTGTGGGCGTGGTTGGGGGTTCTTGGAGGAATGATTATGCATTGCAGACTGTTGGGGGGCCAGTTCCTCGGCAGACATCTTAGGGTGCAGGTCAGATTGGACTCCTCTGCAGAGTATTGCTAATAAACAACTGTTTGTATTCTCCACTGTCTGGCCCACTCTTCATTTTGGTAGAAGGTGAGTAGGAGGTTGTAGTTAACCTGCGTGGCCCCTAAGGGCCACTTCCTTCACAGGGATGTGCCATATTTACAAAAATACGGTGCATCCCAGTATTTTTCCCCTACACTGGCATGAAAAATAGCTGCCTAGCGTCAACACAGGCATCCCTTGGGCCATAGTGCAAGGGTGCTTGCATTGAAGGCAATCATCTCTGCAATGCAGGCACCCATGCACCATGGTGCAGGGATGTTAGTGTTGCAGGGAATGATTGTTTATGTGCAAGAAGGGACACCTTCCTGCACATAAACAATATTTAAAGGTGATGTCCTCTTTCTGTGTGTGCTGCAGAATGTAGCACACGTAGAGAGAGCATAAAAGAGGAGAAATAAGAGTATTTTTCCTTGTTGCACCATTCTAATACTTACTTTTGTCGTTGTCAGATTTAGACATCCTTGTAAATCTAAAGCAGTGTCACAAAGCAATGAATGTTGCGGTGGAAAGCCCACAGCAACACCCATTGCATGCCCCTTTCTCACAGAAAACTGCTTGAAAGGGTACCATATTTACAAAGCGACGCTAAACCATGCAAATTGGCTTAATGCCGCTTTGTAAATATGGTGCAGGGCATTGCGCTATCGGGACGTTGAAAAAAGTGGCGTTCCAGAGGTGCAATCTCCTTGAAAATATGCCCCTTTCTCTCTACCATTGATGGTGCTTACAGCTAACATACTTTCATTCTCCTCATCACTTTCCGTATTCAAAATACACTGAGACTTGTTGACAAACATCTACATTTAACTCCTTCGATGCACGTGACGAGCTCAGCTCGTCATGCTGCGCGGTAGCGCTGTGCGCATGACGAGCTGAGCTCGTCACGACCGCACCCGCGATCGGAATGTCCAGCACACGAGCGGAATTCCGATCGCGGTCAAGGGGTTAATTATGGTTAATGGTGTCAATGGAAACAGAGCATGCGATATCATATGCCTTTTTACTTATTCTCAATTTTCGCCTGTTCATTCTCCAAAATGATAGAGTGAGGATGCTTTTAAATCTTTAAATCTCTCATTTCTGATTACTGGTGCACACACAGAGATCCCTTGGTAGCGCACTTGAAAGTGTCTCGAGGCATGGCAGTGAACAGCTGTTTGCAATAGCTGCCACGCCTTCTAATATTTATTTTATATATAGTCAACACATGCCATCTGTGAAAAATCATAAAAAATATTAAATAAAGTAAATTATGGGGATAATCATTGGTACTCCTTTGGTCAGTACTTCTAGTTTCTAGACCCGAGGGTTAT
Source organism: Calotriton arnoldi (assembly GCA_963921515.1). Classification (NCBI taxonomy): domain Eukaryota; kingdom Metazoa; phylum Chordata; class Amphibia; order Caudata; family Salamandridae; genus Calotriton; species Calotriton arnoldi. Next base: position 762,498 of record CAWUFW010006193.1, read on the forward strand.
TTTTCTTGTGATAGATAATCATTGGTACACCTTCTTTAAAGTGCTATTTCTAGTTATTTGTACTTGCACTTTGTATCAGTGTTCAACACTGCAAAGCAGTACCATACCTGTATATGTGGAAACAATCATTGTTTTCCATTTTCTCTTATATTTAGTGCAATTTCGTAATTGTATGATAGATAAAATGCTGATCATACAGAGGCCATTACAGTTTTAACCACAGGATAACTGCACAGTCCTTATAATAAAATATATGTCAATCACCTCTTTACTGTACCACACACCTTCTGATCACATCATCCAAATTGTCTTTCTTCCTGCAAGAGAATTTCTCGATATCATATCACAATAGGATAATTGCAGTGCTTCATGTTATTATGCAGTATTTGGTAATGCTGGTGCAAGATGCACTGTAGGGCACACGGTATAAAATGCCCTCGGAATGCGCATTTTAGAGCACCCTTTATGCTCTGTTGGTGTTATTGTCTTGTTTTGTATTAGATTGTTTAAAACTTGGATGATTCATACACAAAACACGTATTCTAATAAATTCATAAGCAAATATGTTTTACAATTGATGTTACGCTATATGTAAGGACAATACATCATTCAACTGAATTATTCGGAAAGTACTATTTTATTCGTTTGAAAAATAAATGCTTTGTGGTATCGAACCAAAAGTGTCCGATACTGTGCTGTAATACCAGACGTATTCACAGACCCACGCACCGGCTGGAGAAAGCTGACAATATTCATAGCCCCGCAACATTACTGTCTTGACAGTTCCTCTCGTCCAGACCCGCTAACTTAAAGTGTAATGTAAGTTAGAGAAATATATATTATGAGATAAATAGTTGGCGACTGAATGAAGAAAGTATACATGTATGGAGAAAGTTACGTTTTTTTTCAAAGCATTTCCCATAAATAGACCCCTGTGGTATGAGCGGGCTGTTCTTTTTTGATACCTGTACAAATACATGTTTGCGTAAGGATGAAAACACTTTTTGCAGCATTTTACCACATCCGCAGTTTGCCAACAGAAAATGCCTGGGAAATAATGGGATGAGCCATTTTTACGTTTTTTGCTGTTTAATATATAATGAATTAAAGAGAGTCACGGAGACAACGAGGCAGAGAGGGAGCGAGAGAGAGAGTGCGAGAGATAGTTTAATCGAAGCTCTACTAAAAAAAGATTAAAATAATTAGGGCCTCATTTATGAGGTTTTGCCTTAGGGCCTTTCTGCTGTGCTGACCTACGGCGAAAGAAAAGGGCAGGAATGCGCCGTATCTATCAGATACGGCGCATTCCTGTCCTTTTCGCCCGCGCACAACGCGTTGCCGTGCGCCAATGCAGGCACCTTTGCACCATGGTGCAAGGGTGCCTGCGTTGCCGTGATAATTATTTTTGTGCAGGAAGGGAAACCTTCCTGCACAAAAAAATCACAAGAGGCTTTTTCCTCTTTCTAAGTGTGCTGCAGAAAAAGGAAAAACAAGGAGAAATAAAGATTTCTCCACGTTGTGCCTCTTTTAAGTTTTTGGCTCTGCCTCAGATTTCTGATTTCTCATAAATCTGGGGCAGTGTCAAAAAGCTATGGATGTTGCTGAGAATGCCCCAAGCAACATCTATTGCACGCCCCTTTAACACGGAAAACTGTGTTAAAGACAATGATATTTACCAGGCAGTATTAAGCTAAAAAAAGTGCCTTAGTGTTGCCTCGTAAATATGGAGCAGACTCCTGCGCCACAGAACGCCACAAAAAGTGATGTTCCGGCGGCGCAAGGGGCCTCATAAATGAGGCCTTTAGGTTGGAGATACATTATATATAATTAAGAGCAGTTATATTTCAGGAAAGGCTGCCAATCAGTGCTTAATTTGAGCCGGTGCTTTCCGGTGCTCGGCACCGGCACTTAATTCGTTTCCGGTGCTCAGCACCGGCACTTAACTGTCATCACACCTTATGACACTCTGCCACATGGTGGTGCTGCTCATCTTATTTAGAGATGAGCAGAACATCGGTTGTTTATGAATACAAAATACATTAAAGAAACATACTAATTCCTGCCTCCCCAGCCATTCCTTTAGCTCTGGGGACCCGGAATAATCTGAACTGTCGCACTTGAAGGTGAAAGAGCTGGTTAGCAGTTGTTTTGGTACCGTCATTGGCAGTGATGACGGGGCAATCGGTGGTGCAAGCTGTAGTGGCCTCCTGGTCAGAGCCCCGGCATTTATTATATTACAAATTAAGCACTGCTGCCAATGGGCAGGAATGTTGCTGACAGTATTTAAGCTACCAGATGTTGAAGGGAAAAACTGTAGTATTTGACACATTTCTGACTGTCCATTAATCCTATTCATTTTCTCCCAAGAAGGGGAGAAGAACAATCAGCTAGTATTTTTTTCTGGGAGAAGCTAAATATATGGGAGCAACTAATAATTCTGAACATCCCTATCTCTGATGACTCCACAGCTTTACTCCAATGTCTGCCTACCTGATCCAGGTGAAGGTAAGCTCCCACGTACTATCGATCTAAACTATATGCTTGGTGTTTCTATAATTATAAAGATTTTATTTTAAGTGTGGGAAATAAGTTAATTAATGGAACCAAATGGGATAGATAAAAGACCCGAGCACGTAACAATTTTTCATCGAAAAGCACATAAAAACAAAAACCTAACATAAAATGTGTCTTAGCTACAAGACGGAGCTTCTCCTGGAATTGAGTAAGAGTAGCCATTACGCATACCCACAGCACACCGTCATACTGGTATGCTTTAATATAAAAATACCTCTGTCTACTGTCAATGTCTATATTCTATCTACACTGCTATTTTTTATTGCTATATATGTATGAAGTTAGATTGAGCAAGGTCACGTGTGCAATCACTAACGAAGCAGAAAGGACTTAAGGATATAAAAGTAAAATACCATCTTGTATTATTGCTATAGCTAAAAGAGAATGTGTCCACCTGTAACTATGCTGGCAGATTCGACTGTTCAGCCCTGAGCATGTCTTCAAGACGTTAGTCTATTCCTTATTCTGGCTCCAATAAAGACACATAACCATGGGGTAACTCGCTTTGTCATTAGGAGCAGACAGTTTTATCACATCACCCCATCCTACTCATGCTCCAATGGCTAAAGCTAGGTCAAGCTACAAAGCTGCCTGTATTTTGCAGAAAGCCGTGCTTACCAACACTCCCCTTCATCAGAGCAGATTACTGAAAATGTCTGACAATAAATGGTCTCTGTGCACTTCGGGGTTACTCCTACTGCAGATCCAGCTTTGAAATAGTTCACACTTTTAACCCAGTCCTTACCAGAATTTGGAAAACACAACTAACTGCCTGCTTTGCACACAGTTCCTTCAAATTATACATTCGAGAGGAGTCTTAAACTTCTTATCGAAAGATGTTTCCAAGCAGATTCATACTAACGGCCCTTTTCACCACATACTTTATTCTTCAGCTCTCTAGCTGAAGCACTCACATTATTTCATATTCTTCACCATAGCATAGCTTGTATTTTTTTTCGAGCGTATATTCTCCTATTGGGGCATCTTGTCGCAGTGGTAGGGCATTTGTTTTGGAACTGACATTCAATATTTTTTAGGAACTTGGGGGCATATTTTCAAGGAATTGGCATACGGCAACGTCGCAAATCATTTTGCTGCACTGCCCTCCGCCAATTTGAAAGGACAGGAATGCATTGTATTTACAAGGTGGCACAATTGATCCTGCCAGCTAGAATTGAAGACTGCACTATTGTCCAGATAGGAAGCACTGAAGTTCTCTAACCCAACAAGGTTCTGGTTGACCCACCTCTAGAAGGTGGCAGGGGGGGGTTCTTCAACCTGAAGGGCATCACCCTGAATTGGAAGTGCCCTTCTGTGGTAGAGAACGCAGACTTCTCTTTGGCCCCCTCGGTCAAGACAATCTGCCAGTAACCAGACATTAGATTGAACGTGCAGAGGAACTTGGCAGCTCCTAGCCAAGCTATGAGCTCATCAGCTTTGGGGGATGGGGTGTGCGTCAGTCTAGGTGACCGCTTTGAGCTGACTGCATTGAGCCCACGGTAATCTACACAGAAACTAAGTTCTGGAGTGACACCTGGAGGAGAAGCTTTAGGTACCATCACCAGTGAGCTGGACTAAGGGCTGTTTGAGGGCTCAATAACCCCTCCAGCATCTTGGAGACCTCCTCCTTAATGCTGGCTCTCACCTCATTTTACTCTACACAGGCATACTGTCCCCAGTGTCAATATCATGGGTACACCGTGTAGAGAACCCTGGGGTAAGGAAGAATAAAGAGGCAAACTAGACCGACTAGGATATTGGAGTTACCATAAGATCTCCTTAAATATCCAACTCTCGTTTTTATTAACTGCCAAGGGCCCACCCATTAAAATAGTCATTTTTTATCCCAGGGACCCTTAGGACAGCTTTTTTAACATTCACTCACTTCCTTTCACTGCACTCTCACGGCACAATACCAGCTCCGCTGTATCCAGGCGTCGTAGCACACCCAAGGTGCACTCGGTGCCTTAGGTGGGGCCCGATGATGAAGCATGTCACCAACTAGGTTGGTGAGTGAGGGCCTTACTACAAACATAATGTGTTTCCATTCTAAAACAAACATACGCTAGGAGCACCCACTCCAGAGTTAGTTCTCTTTGATAAAACATATATACCAGGGGAAGTGAACTGGCTCCAGTATCTTTCCTCCCTCTCCTTTTGATTTTTACCCCTTCTGAATAATTGCCCATAATGCAAAGCAATGATCTATGGTGGAATGACCCTCCCGAAAGCCCCCTGCTCTATTGGAATTCTCTTGGTTTCGCTGGCCCAGTCTTCAATCTTAGAAAAGATAATCTTTGAAAAGATCTTTCGTGAAATATCAGGAAGGCTGATCAGCCTATAATGTATGGGATCTGTCCCTCCCCTTTTTTAAAAATAGGTTTCACTATTGACCCTTTCCAGGAGGGGGGATAAAGGCCGGACGTGGCAATCCGGCTAAACAAGGAAGGATAGACCACGGACCACCAAACAATATTCTTTTTAATTATTACTGCTGGGATATTATCGGGGCCAGCAGCATGTGAGAGCTTTACTCTCTCGATGACGGCTTTTACTTCCTTTATTGAAAACCAAGCAAAGGGGCGTTTTTGTTCGAGAGTTCTATGGGGCCTATCTGAGCCAGTGGGTCCCTTATATAGGTCTCTCAAATAAGTAGCCCCTTGAGCTTCCGGGATCATACAAACGAGAGTACCCCTATTTTGACCACTAGACTCGTTGACCTTTGCCCAGAACTTCTGCTGATCCTTGAGGAAGATCATTTCCTGCATCTCATCCCACTTACTGTGATAGAAGGAGGCTTTTTTCATCAGCACAAGAGATTTGGGTTGCCGTTTAATCTTGGCCAATTCCTGGGAGGCTAAGGAGCTTGGATGGCGCGTTGCCCTCCTGACACTACGGCTCACCAATCACTTCAACTCTCGGCAGTCGGAGTCAAACCACCCCCCCTACACCCTTTGAACGCGGGTATGCTAACTGTGATACAGCCGAAAACTTGTTGTACTATTTTATTGTACCATACAATTATATCACCTAGTTCAATAGGGGGGATATCAATCTTCTCCTCTAATTGAAAGGTTGCTAACTGTTGGAGATGAATAGGATCCAGGCGTGTTGAGAGCCTACATGGGAAGGACATTCCTAGGGGAAGAACCCTCTCGGGGGACACTGGCTCACACAGGTGAAGGACTGCTGAAATTGCCCGGTGATCACTACTCTCATATTTTGCCACCTCAAACTCCTTAAAAAGGTTGAATTGCCGAAGAGACGTAAATATGTAGTCAATAAGGCCTAAGGACTGGCCCTGCCGGAAAGTTACTGCTGCTGGCGAATCATTTTTATATCGTCCGTGTAAATAAATCAAGCCATGACTCAACATTTTGGCCTCCTTTTTCATGACGCCAGAAGGGAACTGTGCTGGGAGAATGTTATAAAAATCCAAAACTTCCTCCAGCTGCAGGTTCGGCTGTACAGGGAAGAGATGAGCATTAACATCCCCGGCCATTATTATAACTGCTTCCCGATATTTTGCTACCAGGCACTGGAAGGGGGATTCAAATAATTCCAGCCAGGATTTCATTTGCCGATGGTCTTCTTTGTGAAAATAAACGTTTATAAGTAGAAAGTATCTGATAGTGCTGTTGCTCAGACCCATTTCTACCACTGACAATTGGAGGCCACTTGATACATTTATAACCTCCAATGATCTCTTGATGATCTTGGTATATATAAGTGTTAGGACACCTGCAGATGCTCTCCCTTTACCCTGGCTCCTGCCTTTACTATTCAGTACCATAAAGCTGTCTACCTACTGGTCCTCTCTGAACCAGGACTCCTGAAGAAATACCAAATGGAAGGGTTTCAAACTTTTCTCCAGTTCACCACTGTTCCTTAGGCATTCGAACCCATGTATATTCCAACTCAGGATTCTCAGGTTTGGAGTGGACCCCATATTCTAGGGGGAGCTAGGCATGGTGCTTCGATCGCCATCCTCCAAAAGGTACTGTAAGGGAAAAAACCTATTACCCTGTGCCCATGCTGGTTGCTTAGGCGGCGTGAGTGGTCTATTGTTTACTATAGCCACTCTTAGGTCATTAGGTGGCTGGCTACTTTGCCATGTACATTCAGGCCTTACGGGCTTATTGTATGGTATAAACTGCTCCCATTGGGTGACGGATAATCTGCAGTGCATTCTTAGGATATCAGGAGGAATAGGACCCGACTGACGGGCTAATGGGGGGGCTCTTTTTTAAGGGACATGAGGCTTGTCGTCCTGCCTTAGCTAAGTCCTCTCCGGCCTTTATTACTAGCTGCGCAATACAGGGCGAAATAAAGGAGATTCTGGAAACTTCTCTACCTTGTTCACCAAGTTTAAACCCAACCGAAGATAAGTCTATGGAAGAGATCCCTGAAAGGGAGGGAATTTGAAGAAATATATGGAGGATTTTTGAGCGATTCAAAGGTCGGAGTTTCTTTGCCTTTTTCCCTCTACGGGTAATATCCAACAGTAGCTCTGACGTCACCAACTGCAAACTGAAGGGGGATTCAGAATGAGAAAGGTGTTCTTTATGAGATTTATTCAGAGTCTGTGGCTTAACCACCTTACTGCAAGCTACTTTTGGGACTTTATTATTTGCGGTGGGTCGTGCTACCCGGGGTGAGGGAGTGGGGTCCGAACTACTTTTGGAGTCAGGTTTTACATTTGATTTGATTTTTTTGCAAGAGGATGCATCTACAAATCTACAACCCGGGGGCCTCAAGAATTGACCTTGGGGGCAAGCACCGTTACTGGCCTTTTCTTTCGTACTCAGGGCCTTCTTTTTGCGTACACATTGGGCATGAAACCCAGATAACCCATTCCGAGTACTTGCACCCTGTGCACGGCGGAACCTTAAGGAAAATTTAAAAGGATTTAAATGATGATGCTCTTTCTGAACAATCATAGGGCATTTGGAAATATAAACGGATCCTTCTGAATTTAGTTGACCTTCAATTTCCCCTAGCATAGCACTATGGGCCCCCCTGGTTCTGTGACCATTACTGCAGCGGGTGCCTTACTGACCATGGTTTCGCCCACATTCTTTTTAAAATGCAGTAATTCATGCCGAATGTCTTTAAAATATTTTGACTGGTCCACTTGATTCGACCTTAATGACACCAGTGTTTCCAAGATCCCATGTACAGTGGTCTGCATAAGCAGCATTACATCCAGCAAAGATGATGACTTAGTAGACTGAATAGTGAAGGACCTTCCCTGGGATCCGAAGGTAGAGTTTGGTTCCCCGACCAGGGGAGCCTTATGTGGTGAAGAAATAGCTCGATTCGGTTGTCCTTCTCTGCAATTTAGCTGGGGGAGTTCAGAATCATCAGAACGGGAAGGTGATAAAGAAATGTCTCAGCGGGGTGAAGAGGACAGTCTTGGACCCCTGCTAACAGTCACACTTATAGCCTGGGGAGAGGACACCGAAAGGTTGGCTATTTGCTCTTTATCCATTGCTGCACACAGAACATCTGTTGCTAAGTCCTCAGCATTTGGCAGTTCATGGGGAGTCTTGAGACCCTCCTCTGACAGAGGTTGAACTCCATTATTGAAATGTTTAAGGACAAAGTTCTTTATTGAGGTAACAAGTGGTGAGCGTGGACCTTCCTCAGTTGATAAAACACTTTGTTCGGGATGACCAGATACCTTCTTCCCTCCTGTTTTCCTCCTTTTACAGACTCTCCCCTGCGATTTACATTTTGGAGAGCTGGGGAGGGCTCTCTTACAGCAAAGCACCAGAGGAGATCAATGAGAGGAGGTTTTAATTCCTGAACCAACAATAAGAAATGAAAATATAATGAAAAAGAGTTATACTTACCTCCTTCTTGAGCACGCCCCCGACTGCCGCCGCCTCGTCCTCTTTCTACAAGGATTCTTTGCACTCCTTCAGAGACCGTTTTAGACCCCCTTCCTATTCACAAGGATAAAGGGGTAGTCATCTTCATCCATAAAACGGGAGAAAGTACCAAATAATAGATGATCAGGTCTAAAAAAACTGAAGAAGAATTTCACCTCGGTCCCGGGGTACCTTGGGCTCAATGTGCTTCCCTGGGCTCTAATTAGCAAATAGATTGACAGTTGGCCAGCCAAAACCTAGGTGCAACCTCACACCCCCATTGCACCGCCAAATCCCCCCCGGGGGAATAAGACACAGCAGGGAGAGGAGCCCCTGGTGGTTGTCTGACGATGAATGCCCCAACCACAAATCACCTGGCCTGAGACACTGAGCCCTGCATATAAGTTCGGGCTGCACAGGATAAGGGCAAGATTGGGACAAAAAAAAATCTCCTAAAAAATCCTGGTTGAGAGAAGAAAAAAAATCACCCAGAGGTCCAGTGTGTTCACTCAAGGTACCACCAAGCACCAAACCAGGTACGGTCTCTGCCGACTTAAGACGCTGTCTCTCTGCGCCGTGCGGCCGTGTTGCACCAGTATCGTCCACTCAAGGCACCATACACCACCAAGCCAGGTGACTTCTACACTGCTGTCTCAGCCCGCTGACCATGCGACCGTGTGTGCAAGCATCAATATCCACACGAATATTTCCACTCGGAGCACTACCGAACCGGGTGAGACCTCTGCCTGGACGCCGTCTCAGTGCCATCTCAACGCCGTTTGGCCATGTTACCAGACACCATTGACGGAGCAACGGAGCAACTTGGCCCGGAAGCAGCGAGAGCAGCTGAGGTGCAGTCCGGACGGGTGGGCGGCAGCTGGCAAGAAGGAGGAGGTAAAGGAAGACCTCTTACTGGAAAAGTTACCTTCCCTTAAAGGGTTGCTGAGAGTCTTGAAGTCCATGAGGTAGGTGACATCACTCTTGGGCTTCTTCACCTCATAAGGCCCAGACCAGCAGTCTTGCAGGCTCCATACCCACACATTTTGGCCGGGCTAAACTTTGACCAGGGTGGTGTTCTGGTCATACCGCTGTTTATGTTCTCCCATGATGTTGCTGTGCTTGCTTCCGGAAGTGCTTCATCTGGTTACAGAGTGCCAGCATGTAGCTGAACACATCCTGGGAGGCCTTCCTGGGAGCTTCTCCCTAGGCCTCCTTCATCAGACTGAAAGGTCCTCTCACAGGGTGCCCGTACAGAAGTTCAAAGGGGCTAAAGCCAACCCCATTTGTGGTACCTCCCTGTAGGTAAACAAAAGGCATGGCAGGAGAACTTCTCACTTCTGCCTCATGGGATCCAACAGACCCATTATCAGGCCTTTCAGGATCATGTTAAAACCTTCAAAAAGCCCATTAATTTGAAGGGGCAAGGAGTAGAGAACTTGTAAGTTACCCCACACTCCTTCCATATGGCCTTCAGGTACCCCGACATGAAGCTGGTACTACGGTCTGACACCATCTCCTTGGGGAAGTCATGTGGGGATTCCCATAAGTGTTCTGGCCACTGTGGGCACAGTCCCTGTTCTCAAAGAAATAGCCCCTGGGTACCCGGGGCTTGGTCCACCAAGACCAGGATGAACCTGTTGCCCATGGTTGATTCGGGGTCCAGAGGCCCAATAATATTGATGCCTACCCTTTTTAAGGGGGTGCCAATGACAGGGAAAGGTTGTACAGTAGCCTTGAGCTTTCCTCCTGACTTGCTACTAGCCTGACAGGTAGGACAGGACCCACAGAACACATATGAGGCCCTCCTCATTTGGGGCCAGTAACTCCTCCAGTAACTCCTTCCTGGTGGGACCCTTTCCTTCTGCTAGTTGGCCAGCTCAGGTAGGTGTCCCAGGACCACAACATCCTCCCCTGTAGGCTTCGGAATGTCCCCCTCAGAACCAGCCTCCTCCGAGACAGTGGGAGTTTCAAGAAGGTTTTTCCCTCGCCCTTTGCCCTTCCTCTTTTTGGCAAGCACCTGGGCCATTCTTCCAGGCTCTAGGTCCTCCTGACTACTTTCTCGGGCTGCCAAGGACAGTGTGGTCAGACACACCCACTCAGGCAACCCTAACATCTCCAAGTGAGACCTGAGCTCCACCTTCTTCCAAATGGTGTTCCCCAGGTCTTTGCCAAGCAGAAATTCCACAGCACTGGATGGACTCACAGCTACCCTCAAGGAACATGAGACATCCCCTAAATCAAGGGGAACCAGAGCCACTGGAAAGTGACTCTCATGGTTGTCAGCATAAATAACCTGGTGGAATCCATTAAGAACTACCTGTTCTAATATCACCAGATGACATATGACAGTTGTAATGCTGGCCCCAGTGAATCTCAGAGCCTCCACCTTTTGCCCATTGATAGTGACCCACTGCCTGTATTTCCTAGTGTTACTGAGCAAGTGAGTTCTCTGTGCCACCTCTCCGTCTCCCAGGGACACTATGGTAACCTCTACACTGCCTCCCACTAACTGGGACAATGTCCTTCCCAAGCACTACACTAGGAAGCCACAGTGACTGCCCACTGGTGGGGGGCTGTGCCTGCTTTGGGCATTTGGCATGCCCCTTGAATTGCCCTTCCTGTGGGCACTCATAGCACTTGGGGGGGAGAGGTGCCTTGCCTGAAGACTTACTGTCAGGGAACCATCTGTTCTTTTTCTCAGTTGAGGGAGGGGAGTCCTGACCCATGGAACTAGTTTAGGGCCCTTTTGAGAACTCCTTGCTTTTATGTTTTTTTTCCTTCTCTTCTGATGGGGACCCTGCCCACCCTTGTGGTGATCCCCCTAGATACCTTCTTATGGACCCTGGTGCTGACCCAGCATCCGCCTCCTTAGCAAGCTCCCTGGGGTCAGAGAGCTTACTGTCAATCAGGTGTTGGCAAAGATCTGAAAACCAAAGACTGACCATGTGCTCCTTTGCAATCAAATTGTGCAGCACCTTATAATTCTTTACTTCACTGCCCTTCGCCCAACCATCCAGTGCCTTGTAAAAGGAATCCACACAGTCCTCGCAGGTTTTTTGGGCCAGTTTCTGACTGTCCCTAAAATTCTGTCTGTAGATTCGCATTTAGGCGTGCAAGTAACCTAAAAGATAAACTTGTACATACACGCCCAATACTGAAACCGAAGATCACCATGATGCCAGCCGGACACTATCCATGCGGGAGTTGTTCGGTTTGTGCATTAACAGAGAAAACCAATACGGTGCAGCTAAATAATGGGAAAATATGGCATTTGAATAAATTTTCGAACTGTAACACAACAAATGTCATATACAGATTGACATGCCAGTGTGGGTTACAGTACATTGGCCTTACGACTAGGAAAGTCAAAGTGCGGATTCAAGAGCACTTAAGTACCATTAAAGCAGGCAAACTCACGACACGTCTGGTACAACATTTTAATGAACATAAACATGACCTTCGAGCATTACGGTGGGTGGTTCTGGAAAGAGTGATGGCCAGTAGTGACAGTATTGAAAGAGTGTTGGCTAATAAAGAAGCCTGTTGGATTTTTTCCGAGGGAGCGGATCAAACTGGATTGAATGATCATATTGAATGGAAGAAAGTCAGTAGATGCTAGGGCTCTACGACTGACTTGTTCACTGAGCAAAGATATGTATGTACAGTAAAGAACACCTATACAGGTAAACTGACGTGACTTTGGAACAGACGCAAACTGATATAATATGTAAATATATAGGGAATTCCCGTTCCTCAGTAAAATTCCTGATGGCAGTAACCAAAGATACTGTGTAGAAGATTGATCAATATAGGAAGGTATGAATGACCTCCGTTGTGATAGACCAGCTTAACGAGGGTCCCGTGTGGATGACGCATGGAACATGAAATTTCACCAGATATATATAGTGAACATAAATGGAGAAATTAGGTGTTAAATTAGCTGGGTTAATGAGAATTCCAGAGCATGAGATTGGTGTTACCTGTAAAAAGATCTTAAAACGGAGCCGTTCCAATATGGCCGCCGTAGTGGGGTGGAAAGCGAGCTGAGCTGCACTGGAACGTGAGGTCACGTGTTCTACGCGCTATCGGCGTGCAACACAGCAATGGCTTAATATCGCTCTGAATGCCGGTTTTCAGTGAAGCTGGGACGAGATGCCGCTTTAGGAGATTGTTGATGCGGTAAGAGTGTTCTGGGGACACTAGGGCTGGATTGTTACCGATACGGAAGGGCTGGCAGTAGTCTCCTTGAGGAAAACGGATTTGAACAGAATGTGAGAAAAAAGTCCCGTGTAAGTGGGAGATACACGGGTCAAGTAAAGGAGATGGTCCGTTTCATCCAGTATTATGGGGGCAAACGGTAATGGGCTGATGCGTTCCCGATGAGTTGATGTCGGGGAATGATATGCACACATTGGCATGGTAGTGTGCATGAAATTAACTTCTGGATAAGTTATGGTACTGAGATATGGCCATGAAATTTTTGGCACTTTTTGACAAAGAGGCAAGGTACACATTGATTATATAGCTGATGTATGATATTGTTTCCACAGGTGTAACTGACAAGCAACGGTAGTGCTTTGCAAAGAAAGGTGTAAGAGTGATGTATACACCCCTTTTGGTCTGGTGCAGGCTGGTATGAAAGCCCCCTGCCGACACTGGGTAGTTATATATGTTTGACCCCTAAGAATAAAATATATATCACCTTGGAATAGGATTGTGTCTGGTTGACCGGATTCCTAGTGAGATTGAATCACTGTCTTTTTGTCTTGTCAGCCAACCCGCATTTTTAAAAACATTGTCCAGAGAGGCGAGTGATTGGAACCCCACGCCCTGATGAATTTGCCACAACGTATGTAATTGGCAATGAAACATGTTGGCCTTCTTGGAAAAGGTTAGCAACATGCAGTGCTTTTAACTCGAGCAAGCTCACATTTTCAAATAAAGGGGGTAACGCGACAGTGAGTCTTGACTTGATTTTAATAGCATTTGAACACACTGTTCTCTGCTTATCACGGGGTTTATGTTTTGGAACAGTTGATCTCTTTTTTCTGTCTTTCTTGTCTTTCTCCTGGACACTAATTTCTTTGTTTCAGTGAGTGGGCAACCGATGATGATATACGTGGGCATACTGGCGAGAACCTGCCGGTAGCCTTCCTGGTGTTGCATACGTGAGGTGCCCTCTCACTCTCTTCACTTATTTTTATTTTTACTTTTATAGTAAGTTTTCTTCACTCACATGTTGTGAGGGAGGGAATATTTGGTTGAGTGGTTTGACCGACAGTGATTCTTTTTCCGCTTTGTTATTAAAAAGTACTAATTTGAGAGTTTGGGACTGCGGGAAATTGGACGGGGTGCCATAAAGTGGGAGTAAAAAGTTAAACTCACTTTGGAAGCAGTGTCTGAAGGTGACATTGAAGAAACTCTCCTATAGCCAGGTCTTTATTGTTTTGATGCGTTGTGATTGGAGGGTGGCCTGGTGATTTCCCTCTTGTGCTCCTTGTTGTGAATAGTGTTAGAACGACGGCTCAGCCGTGAGAGCCTGTTCCAAAACATTTCTTGAAAGAGTTTTTAAATCTGGATCAACCAGATAAGTCTTTGATAGTCAGCAGTATATTCTGTCTGACGTTAGGTTCACCTGTGGAAAGAATATACATTGTTTATTAGAAGCACAGCCGAAAAGAGATGGACAGGAATTGTCTGGCGTTCTCTGATGACCAGATTACAGCTATTTTGTCAGGGCCTTCACTGTTTCCAGATTCAGCCTTAACCAATACTAGTTCAGCACGAGAAGAATGGGAAAGGCTAAGTAATACCAAAAAACGCCAGGTCAGGGTGGCTCTGCATGGAGCGCTGATGACAGAGTACCTCCATGCTGGAGCAGCACCAGCTAGTCTACTAGTGAGAATAGAGCCACGTATTTTCCTAGAAGATAAGAAATTTAGACTAGATTGGAGTTATATTGCCAACAAATGTACAAGAGATTGGCTAATATTGATCATTAATACAGCGAAGAGGTTGAGTGAGGAGCTTTTGGTGGAGATCTTAGAACTAGAGGAAACTTTGAAGAAAGACACGACCATTAATGATACTAAAGAACAGTTACAGCGGATCCAAGAGGACTTAGCAGAGTATAAGAGTTACATGGTCAATCACAAAATAAAGGGGTTGCGTAGGAATCTTGAGAGGTATGCACATGAGTGGGCTTTTCCCTATGTAAATGATAAACATTACCAACAGGGAAGCGAACAAGTGTCCCAATTACATTACCAGAGGAGGTGTGGTAGACAACAGCAGAGGAGGACACCCCAGAACTGGACCTACGATAACACCTCGAGGGAGGAAGAAGAGGGGCAACAACCACATAATCCTGGTAGAGTAAGGTTTGACCCACAGTCCAAATCCAATGAGGATTTGGGCGCCCTGTTGCGTTCTTTTTTAGGACAAACTCACAGGGGCAACAGAGGAGGAGGGGCACAGAGGGGCCGAGGTCGTGCCGGACAGAACCAGGGACAGCAATGGCCAATGTTTTCGCAGCGGATAACCCGCAGCCGGGGCAGGACCACTCTCTAAACATAGTCATGAATTTATCGGACTACGAATTGACATCGAATGAGATTCGGGTCCTTAACAAAGGATTGGGATATGTTCCCACTCCACGTCATGATGCCTTTAAATGCAGGACGGAATTTCATGAAACGATGAGGAAAATCAAACTTAAAAAATTCTTTGCTAATAAAGATTTGGAATCAGAATCTTTATTTTCGACTAATTTGCGATGCCCCTCCCAGTTTTGTCCACCAAGTTCGTCAGTAGGACCTGAGGTCTTGGTATTCGAACAAAAGATCTTGGAAGAGATCTTGAAATTGGAACAACTTGAACAACGAAATGGCTTTAATAATATGAGCCATGCAGATTGGGAAGCAGTTAAGACACTACAGGACAATGATGCCATAACTATAAAGTCCGCCGATAAAGGCGGGCGGTTGTAGTTATGAATAGTACAGACTATGATAACGAGGTGTTGAGGCTGTTAGGTGAGCGTAAGAACTACCACCCCCTCACCAGAGACCCCCTGTGTGAATTACAAGACCTGATCACCAAGATGGTGGCTGATGCCAGGAGTAAGAGCTGGATAACTAGTAAGGAGGCCGAGTTTCTTGTTAACACCAAACCCAGAACTCCGGCCTTCTACATATTACCAAAAGTGCACAAGGCACAGCGGCCCCCTCCGGGGCGCCCAATAGTGTCGGGAATTTCTTCCGTACTTGAACCATTGTCCCTATTTGCGGACTTCTTTTTAAGAGAGTCTGTTTTAAAACAACCATCGTATGTACGGGACACTACAGATATTTTGAACACCCTCAATGACTTGGTTTTTGACTCCACGCAGCAATTTTTGGTCACAATTGACATTGAATCGCTGTACACTAGTATCCCCCAGGAAGCTACGCTGGTGGCAGCAGCCAGAGCCCTGGGGGCACAAGAATAGTTTCATGACACTCCCCAGTCGTTCGTGCTCCAGTGCATAGAACTCGCATTGACACGTAATTACTTCTGTTACAAGGATGACTTATACCTGCAAGTGTCCGGTACATCGATGGGCGCAACTTTTGCGCCCAGTCTGGCCTGCATCTATGTGGGCCAGTTTGAGGAACACTCACACCCACAGGAGCACCGTAGTGCTGAAGTTACCTCACCCAGGGGAGCCGGGTGCATAGGTGTCCTTTGGTGTCGGGTCGCGGCGTCGTTTTCAATGGGAGCCAGTGAAGACTTGCTGCTTGCGGCGACAGGAGAAGTGTCCGGAGGAATCCAAGCCTGGATTCGGAAGATGGAAGACCTGAAAGCAGAGGGGACAGTGTTCAAAGTCACTTGGCAGTGACTCGGGGCAAGGAAGATGGATGCCCACCGTCATCGCAAGATTCAGGTCGTTCGCGGTTGCCTTGACTCTTCAGCCACGAGGTCCAGGAGGCATCGACGATGACCAGGAGCTGGATTCGGCGGGTCCCACAATGTCTGCAGCTTACTGCGGTGTCGGCGACTCAATTGGAGCCAACAAGCCTTCGTAACAGCAAGTCTCGGGGAAAGTGTAAAGAGGCAATGGCGCAGACCAGCAAGGTCTGTGGGACTCACCCAGCGAGGGTAAGTCAGGGCAGGCCTGGAGCAACCAGGAGAGCCCTTTGGTGTCTTTAGAAAGTCTTCTGGGGACCCACAAGCCGGTTGGCAAGGGATTGCAAAGATGCCTCAGGAGGATTTGCTCAACAGGGGCCCACGATCACTTGGGACGTGGTAGGCCTCTGATCTTCAAAGGGACTCCTGCTGGAGGCTAGAAACACACGTAGTCCAAAGCACAAATTCGTGGAATGTTGTGAAGGGGTTGCACTCGACAATAGTGCACAGAACCCAGGGGTCACGGTTCCTCATCACTCTTGGGGTCCACTGGCCTCAGCTTCGCTGGGGACTCACGATGGCCTTTGAGAAGTCAGGAAATCCACTTCTTGGACTGCAGGGACTTCGGACTCCGGCGGGAGCGGCATAGTTTGCGACTGTCGTTTGTAGTTTTTGGTGCCTGACAAGCAGGGGAGTCACTCCTTGACTCCAAGGGAGATTCTTCAGTCTTCCAAAGGTAGTGCAACGTCGAAGGTCTGGGATTCTTCTTCAGAGCATCGTCCAGGGAAATCTAGGGTGCAATGCACAGGTTCCCCCTCTTATACTAAAAGAAAGGGAGGGTCTAGCTCTATGACCCTACCTATGGGAGGGTCAGGGGAGTGGGCGGCTACACCCACTTCCCTTTGTCCAGTTTCGCGCCAGAGCAGGGGAAGGTAGCCCCTGAGCCGGTTTGAACTGGGGTATGCACAGAGGAGCCTTCTGCTCCCCCAGTGCAGGACTTCAAAGCACTCTAAGAGTGCACCTACCCAGCCCCAATACACTAAACCCTGTCTGGGAGGTGGTCACACCCCCTTGGGACAGGATATCTATTGTTGGGCTTCCTCCACTGCGAGTTTTGGTCATCAGCAGGAGGGCAGCCCAGTGTCTGTGACTGGTGGCATCCATTTTGTGATGCCAGGGCTCTGCAGGATTCTACCGCGTTTCCACAGCAGGTACATGTCTTATCCCTCTAGAAGGGGGGAATGCTACCCCCGCCGCCAGGAATGGCGGGGGGGGTAGTATTCCAAGATGTTTGACACCAAACACGACATGTTTTGATGCAGCCATTCCAAAGTTAGCATTTTACCGCGAGGATATAATGCACTTAAAAGTATATGGTTTAACCGCATCCACAAACAGCCCCAGAGAATGGACTCTGAGAGCTGCAGAGGGGCCCTGCTCAGGCAGAGGCACCCCCTCACATGGAAACTAAGCTCCCTGCCCTCAGGATTGATAGGGCCTGCTTTAGGGGTGACTGATAAGTCTCAATGTGTGTGCAGGAGAGATATAGGGGACCTATATCTCAGTGAGGGGTGCTAGCACTTCCTCACCCAGTCTGCAGTAGCAGGCCTGTGGTGTCAGATTTAGTCTGCTTCCCAGGGGTGGCATAATACATGCTTCAGCCCCTGGTAGGCCTGTGAAGTACCTATGCCCTTGGTACCTAAGGTACCATATACTAGGGACTCAGAAGGTACCACAGTATCCAATCACTAGTGCACCTACAGTGCACTCCAAATCGTTTAGAGAGAACAGAGAGGCTGGGGCCCTTGATTGGCAGGGTCCCAGCCAGACTATAGCCAGAAACCAGTGTAAACATCAGAAAAAAGTGGGGGCAACATAAGAGGCAGATCCTACTCTCCTACACAACCCCCCAAACGCAGGGACACTAAACTAACCTTGACCAGTTGAGTCTTCGTGTTCAAAGTGGAAATACCTTGAGAGTCCATCTGCATTGGCATGTTGGGTCCCAGGTCTATGTTCCACTGTATAGTCCATCCCCTGTAGGGAAATGGACCACCTCAAAAGTTTTGGGTTTTCACCTTTCATCTGTTTAAGCCATAGGAGGGGCTTGTGGTCGGTCTGAACTATGAAGTGAGTGCCAAACAAGTATGGCCTCAGCTTCTTCAGGGCCCACACCACAGCAAAGACAGCAATATCATCTAGATAAGCTGAGCAATAAGTTTCCATCCCTGTCAGAACTTTATTCACCAACCTCTGAAAAGTGGCAGGTGCATTTTTCAATCCAAAGGGCATCACCACAAAGTGGTAGTGCCCACCAGGGGTCGAAAATGCTGTTTTGGCTTTTGCATCATCAGCTAATCTGATCTGCCAGTAGCCAGCTGTCAGGTCAAACGTGCTTAGATACTTGGCTGAGGCCAAAGTATCAATCAGCTCATCTGCCCTTGGTATGGGATAGGCATCAGTCCTAGTGACTGCATTGATGCCTCTGTAGTCTACACAAAACCTCATTTTTTTTTACCACCCTGGGTATGAGTCTTGGGTACCAGGACTACTGGGCTAGCCCAAGGGCTATCTGAATGCTCAATTACACCTAGCTCCAACATTTTCTGGACTTCAGTCCTGATACAGTCCCTGGCATGGTCAGGTTGCCTGTAGATTTTATTCTTGACAGGCAGACTGTCTCCAGTGTCCACCTCATGGGTGCACCAGGAAGTCTGACTAGGGGTCAGGCTAAACATATGTCTATACTGTTGCAGAACTTGTCTGCACTCAGTTTGCTGATGGTCAGTGAGGCTGCTTGCCAAAGCAACACCATCTACTGACCCATCATCAGGGTTCTGAGAGAGCAAGTCAGGGAGAGGGTCACTCTCCTCCTCCTGTTCCTCATCAGTTGCCATGAGCAAGCCCATGTCAGCCCTGTCAACATATGGCTTTAATCCGTTGACATGGAGCACCCTCAGGGGGCTCCTGGGAGTTCTAAGATTCACCAGGTAGGTGACTTCTCCCTTCTGTTCAATTATTGTATGGGGGCCACTCCACTTGTCCTGGAGGGCTGCTGGGGCCACAGGCTCCAATACCCACACCTTCTGTCCTGGCTGGTATACAATCAGTACAGCCTTTTGGTCATGCCAAGCTTTCTGTAATTCTTGGCTGGCCTCCAGGTTTTTGGTTGCCTTTTTCATGTACTCAGCCATCCGGGAGTGGAGACCAAGTACAAAGTCCATCACATCTTGTTTGGGGGGCTTGAGAGGTAACTCCCAGCCCTCTTTTACCAAACACAATGGACCTCTCACAGGATGCCCAAACAGAAGCTCAAATGGGCTGTAGCCAACCCCCTTCTGTGGAACCTCTCTGTATGCAAACAACAGGCAAGGAAGAAGAAGGTCCCATTTCCGCCTAAGCTTCTCTGGGAGTCCTTTAATCATTCCTTTCAAGGTTTTGTTGAAGCGTTCAACTAAACCGTTGCATTGTGGGTGATAGGGGTGGTGAACTTATAAGTTACACCACACTCCTTCCACATTGCTTTCAGATATCCTGACATGAAGTTGGTACCTCTGTCAGAAATGACCTCCTTTGAGAAACCCACTCTGGAGAAGACTCCAATGAGGGCTCTTGCCACCACAGGGGCTGTGGTGGTCCTCAGGGGAATTGCTTCTGGGTACCTGGTGGCATGATCCACTACCACCAGGATAAACCTGTGCCCAGATGCAGTTTGAGGGTCAAGGGGACCAACAAGGTCAATCCCTACCCTTTCAAAGGGTACCCACACCACAGGTAGTGGTATCAGGGGGCCTTTGTTGTGCCACCTGCCTTACCACTGGCTTGGCATGTGACACAGGAGCGACAAAACTCCTTTGTGTCCTCTGACATATGTGGCCAATGAAAATGTGGAACAAGCCTGTCCCAGGTCTTGTTTTGGCCCAAGTGACCTGCCAAAGGGATATCATGTGCTAGGGTCAAGAGGAACCCCTAAACTTCTGAGGTATTATCATCCTCCTGGTGGCTCCAGGGACTGGATCTCTACCCTCAGAATATAGGAGTCCCTCATCCCAATAAACCTTATGGGACCCACTAGCACTCCCAGCAGCCTCAGCAGCAGCCTGCTGTCTGAGGGGTTCAAGAGAGGGGCAGCACTGTTGCTCCTTACTCAGATCTTCCCTAGAAGGGCCCCCTGCCCCTAAGAACTCAACCTGATCAGGCTCAAGTCCCTCTGGGGCAGTTCCTTCTTCAGGATCTGCTTCACCTCCCTCTGGGGGTGAATCTGTGATCTGAGACAGAGGGGAAGGCACTGCCTTTACCCTACTGCTCCTCCTCTTGGGAAGCATCTGGTCCATTGTTCCAGGATCCAGAGCTGGTTCAGTGTTATGCATTCTTGCTTGTGACCTGGTCACAGCAAATACCTCTGCAGGGATGCCCAACATCTCAGCATGAGTCCATAACTCTACTTCAGACCAGGCTGAAGTCTCTAGATCATTGCCCAATAGACATTCAACAGGGAGGTCTGCACTGACTACAACCTTCTTGAGGCCAGTTACCCCTCCCCAGGAGAAATTCACAACTGCCAGACTATGGTTGGTCCTGACATTGCTTGCATTGGTCACCTGGTACATTTCGCCCAGGATGATCTGTCCAGGGTCCACCAGATCCTCTGCCACCATGGTGACACTATCACCTGTGTCCCTAAATGCCAAAGCCTGTTTGCCATTTATTACAGGCTGCTGTTTGTATTTGCCCAGATTACTGGGGCTTACTAGGAAGGACATATTAAGGTCTACCTCACAAATCAGCATTGCCTGAGTGGGTACTCTGACTAGGTCAGAGTCCACTTCAGAACCCAGGGTCAACCCTACTACACCCTTATTCTGAGTACCACCTCCACCAGTAGCTGAGCTAGGGGGAACAGTTGCCTTAGGGGCAGGAGTGGTGGTGGTTTGGTCTTTGGACTTGTTATAATCAGAAGTCCAGTGCCCTTTCTGTTTACAGAATTTGCACCAGGGCTTCTTTTGGCCTTTTCCCTTGTTGGATTGTGACTCCCCACCAGATGCAGATTTTTGGGGCCCTTGTGAAGACTTCTGGTCTTTTGACTTATCCCCACCTTTCTCAGAGCCCTTAGGATCTTGCTTCTTGGTGTCACCCCCTTGGTTCTGGGGTTTCTGCCTCACCCTGGTTCTGACCAATTTGTCTGCCTTCTTTCCCAATTCTTGGGGAGAGGTCAGATCTGAGTTCACCAGGTATTGATGCAACAACTGGTTCTGGCAATTATTAAGGATCTGTTCTCTCATCATCAGATTATACAATCCCTTGAAATCAGTAACCCTACTGCCAACCAGCCAACCCTCCAGAGCCTTGGTTGCACAATCAACAAAGTCAGTCCAGTCCTGAGTCTGTGCCTTCTGGGTGTCTCTGAACTTCAACCTGTACTGCTCAGTGGTTAAGCCAAACCCATCTATCAGTGCACTCTTCAGGACTTCATAATTATCAGCATCCTCTTCTCTAACAGTGAGGAGTTTGTCTCTACCTTTGTCTGAAAAGGAGAGCCACAAGATTGCTGCCCACTGCTTTTGGGGGACCTGCTGTACTCTACAGGCCCTTTCCATAGCAGTTATCCACTTGTGGATATCATCCCCACTCTGGTAGGGAGGAACAACCTTGCTCAGGTTCCTATGGTCTGGAATAGATTCTCTGCCTCTAGGGACACTGTTGCTGCCACCAAGGGGTTCTAACCCCTCTATTCTAGAAGCTCTCTGGATCTCCAGGGCTTCTCTATCCAGTGCCAACTGCTTGGTTCTGAGGGCCACTCTTGCTTCCTCATACTGCAGCAGTTTGCACATTCTTTCAGAGGAGGTCTCTCTTATGGGAAAGTATGAGTTCCTCTGGTGGACAAATTCTCTGCCAGAGTGATAAGAGTGGTCAGATTCCCTGGAAGGGGACCTATGCCTCTCCTCCACTCTGTCAGCTCTCTTAGGGAGAATTCCTCTGTCCTTTTCAGGCCCCTTGAGGCCTGGCCCTTCAATCACAGAGTCTTGGTCATTCTGATTTTCATCATCTGACCCAGATACTGTAATTGACCCACTCACTGATTCAGACCCATTAGCTCCTAGAGCCAATCTAAGATCATCTGCTGTCAGCAGATCTATCAGGTGTAGGGTGGAGGGACTCTGTCCTAGCTTCAGGTGTCTTTCAACACACATGGCTCTCAAGTCAGAGAAAGCCATGTCCTTATACTGAGGCTGAGTGGATCCACTGGTTCCACCCTTTAAGGACATTCTAGTGTTGTGCAGTGTTGTACTACCTACACTAGTTTGTGGCCTACTGATACTAGCTTGAGCTGTAGAAAGGGTGTGCTATCCCTTGGCACACAGCTCTAAGTTCAGTAGAACTTATTGATACTAAGCTTGACTTTATATGTACCTTAAGTACGTATAGTGGTTTTCAGTTAGTAATTCAAATAGAGATTTTCTGGTAAAACAATAGCAAGCTGGAATCCCACACGCTGCCAACAATGTGAGAAGTTGGCCTGGTATATGCTGTTCACTAATTAAAGTGGACACCTTGCACCAGAACAATTCGACTCTTATGGTAGATAGGTTTAAGACAACCTTTATAGAAAGCTATCCTAGTGGTAGCTGTGGAGAGCAGCCTTCAGGCTAAGTCTTGAAGGAATGTAAAGCAGCTTGTTTTACCACACAATCTCTTGAATCACCAAATGAAAAGACACCACACAGGTATATATATCAAATATATATGTATTTATTAATAAACACTCTCTACTAATCTCTTTATGAGATTAGAAGTCAGGAACAAATGTTATCAAAATAAGTTTAGCACAATCGAATATCACAATCTTAGTTTGGCTAGACCTAGGTCTAGGGCATCTAGAATCGAGGGACCCCCAAGAACCACCCCAGGTAGTTGTGGGAGACGCACAGGGGTCGGACGCGGTGTCCTGGCACCGGTGCGAGTCCTGTACGAGTCTATGCACACAGACGCGATTGAGATTTCAATGTTATAGGTCCCTTGCGTGTTCGAGGCGAACACACCGATCGGTCCTTGTACGAGTCGAAGGACGCAGTTACAGATAGAGTTGCAAGGGAGATGGACGCGCTGTGTCTAACACAGACGCGAACCTTGTGCGAGTCAGTGTAATGGAGGTCTCAATGTTACAGGCCCCTTGTGTTCGAGGCGAACACCGATCGGACTCAGTACGAGTCGAAGGACACAGTTCTAGATAGTGTTACAAAGGAGATGGACGCGGTGTGTCTAACACAGACGCGAACCCTGTACGAGTCAGCGCAATTGTCGCACTTAGAAAATAAGAGTTTTAGGGCACTTCGAGGAAGCTACAAGCAAGTCACTTACAGGGTAAGTAGTTCTAGGGCCCACACCCACAGGAGCACCATAGTGCTGAAGTTACCTCACCCAGGGGAGCGGGTGCATAGGTGTCCTTTGGTGTCGGGTCGCGGCGTCGTTTTCAATGGGAGCCAGTGAAGACTTGCTGCTTGCGGCGACAGGAGAAGTGTCCGGAGGAATCCAAGCCTGTATTCGGAAGATGGAAGACCTGAAAGCAGAGGGGACAGCGTTCAAAGTCACTTGGCAGTGACTCGGGGCAAGGAAGATGGATGTCCACCGTCGTCGCAAGATTGAAATGAATGAAATGAAATGAAATTTGTACTTGTAAAGCGCACCCATACCCCCAAAGGGGTGTCCAGGCGCTGTACGCATACTGCTGTGGAACCCTTCCTGGCTTTTCCCTGTGAAATGTCAACTCATGGGCACCCCCAGGGTGAAGCCAGGCATCCCAGCGCTGTTGGGGCCGTTGTGGAGATTAAGCAAGCTATTGCCCAGAGTTGCAGAGTGGGACCCATGATTAGAATAGGCACCGAGGCGAGAATTATCAGGTCCGAGGAAATTTAGCCCAAGACCCGCCGAGGCGGGAATTGAACCCTGGTCCCGGGCCAGATCTCTGCATCAGGGTCTGCCGCTCTAACCATTGAGCCACACTTCTCCACATGAATCAGGCCATTCAGGTCGTTCGCAATTGCCTTGACTCTTCAGCCACGAGGTCCAGGAGGCGTCGACGACAACCAGGAGCTGGATTCGGTGTGTCCCACAATGTCTGCAGCTTACTGCGGTGTCGGCGACTCGATTGGAGCCAACAAGCCTTGGTAACAGCAAGTCTCAGGAGGATTCGCTCAACAGGGGCCCACGGTCACTCGGGACGTGGTAGGCCTCTGATCTTCAAAGGGATTCCTGCTGGAGGCTAGGACCACACGTGGTCTAAAGCACAAGTTTGTGGAATGTTGTGCAGGGGTTGCACTTGACAATAGTGCACGGTACTCAGGGGTCGCGGTTCCTCGTCACTCTTGGGGTCCACTGGCCTCAGCTTCGCTGGGGACTCACGATGGCCTTTGAGAAGTCAGGAAATCTACTTCTTGGGCTGCAGGGACTTCGGACTGCGGCGGGAGCGGCGTAGTTTGCGACCGTTGTTTGTAGTTTTTGGTGCCTGCCAAGCAGGGGAGTCACTCCATGACTCCAAGGGAGATTCTTCAGTCTTCCAAAGGTAGTGGAACGTCGAAGGTCCGGGATTCTTCTTCAGAGCATCGTCCAGGGAAATCTAGGGTGCAATGCACAGGTTCCCCCTCTTATACTAAAAGAAAGGGAGGGACTAGCTCTATGACCCTACCTATGGGAGGGTCAGGGGAGTGGGCGGCTACACCCACTTCCCTTTGTCCAGTTTCGTGCCAGAGCAGGGGCAGGTAGCCCCTGAGCCGGTTTGAACTGGGGTATGCACAGAGGAGCCTTCTGCTCCCCCAGTGCAGGACTTCAAAGCACTCTAAGAGTGCACCCACCCAGCCCCAATACACTAAACCCTGTCTGGGAGGTGGTCACACCCCCTTGGGACAGGATATCTATTGTTGGGCTTCCTCCACTGCGAGTGTTGGTCATCAGCAGGAGGGCAGCCCAGTGTCTGTGACTGGTGGCATCCATTTTGTGATGCCAGGGCTCTGCATGATTCTACTGCGTTTCCACAGCAGGTACATGTCTTATCCCTCTAGAAGGGGGAATGCTACCCCCGCCGCCAGGACTGGCGGGGGGTAGTATTCCAAGATGTTTGACACCAAACACGACATGTTTTGATGCAGCCATTCCAAAGTTAGCATTTTACCGCGAGGATATAATGCACTTAAAAGTATATGGTTTAACCGCATCCACAAACAGCCCCAGAGAATGGACTCTGAGAGCTGCAGAGGGGCCCTGCTCAGGCAGAGGCACCCCCTCACATGGAAACTAAGCTCCCTGCCCTCAGGATTGATAGGGCCTGCTTTAGGGGTGACTGATAAGTCTCAATGTGTGTGCAGGAGAGATATAGGGGACCTATATCTCAGTGAGGGGTGCTAGCACTTCCTCACCCAGTCTGCAGTAGCAGGCCTGTGGTGTCAGATTTAGTCTGCTTCCCAGGGGTGGCATAATACATGCTTCAGCCCCTGGTAGGCCTGTGAAGTACCTATGCCCTTGGTACCTAAGGTACCATATACTAGGGACTCAGAAGGTACCACAGTATCCAATCACTAGTGCACCTACAGTGCACTCCAAATCGTTTAGAGAGAACAGAGAGGCTGGGGCCCTTGATTGGCAGGGTCCCAGCCAGACTATAGCCAGAAACCAGTGTAAACATCAGAAAAAAAGTGGGGGCAACATAAGAGGCAGATCCTACTCTCCTACACAACCCCCCCCCAAACGCAGGGACACTAAACTAACCTTGACCAGTTGAGTCTTCGTGTTCAAAGTGGAAATACCTTGAGAGTCCATCTGCATTGGCATGTTGGGTCCCAGGTCTATGTTCCACTGTATAGTCCATCCCCTGTAGGGAAATGGACCACCTCAAAAGTTTTGGGTTTTCACCTTTCATCTGTTTAAGCCATAGGAGGGGCTTGTGGTCGGTCTGAACTATGAAGTGAGTGCCAAACAAGTATGGCCTCAGCTTCTTCAGGGCCCACACCACAGCAAAGACAGCAATATCATCTAGATAAGCTGAGCAATAAGTTTCCATCCCTGTCAGAACTTTATTCACCAACCTCTGAAAAGTGGCAGGTGCATTTTTCAATCCAAAGGGCATCACCACAAAGTGGTAGTGCCCACCAGGGGTCGAAAATGCTGTTTTGGCTTTTGCATCATCAGCTAATCTGATCTGCCAGTAGCCAGCTGTCAGGTCAAACGTGCTTAGATACTTGGCTGAGGCCAAAGTATCAATCAGCTCATCTGCCCTTGGTATGGGATAGGCATCAGTCCTAGTGACTGCATTGATGCCTCTGTAGTCTACACAAAACCTCATTTTTTTTTACCACCCTGGGTATGAGTCTTGGGTACCAGGACTACTGGGCTAGCCCAAGGGCTATCTGAATGCTCAATTACACCTAGCTCCAACATTTTCTGGACTTCAGTCCTGATACAGTCCCTGACATGGTCAGGTTGCCTGTAGATTTTATTCTTGACAGGCAGACTGTCTCCAGTGTCCACCTCATGGGTGCACCAGGAAGTCTGACTAGGGGTCAGGCTAAACATATGTCTATACTGTTGCAGAACTTGTCTGCACTCAGTTTGCTGATGGTCAGTGAGGCTGCTTGCCAAAGCAACACCATCTACTGACCCATCATCAGGGTTCTGAGAGAGCAAGTCAGGGAGAGGGTCACTCTCCTCCTCCTGTTCCTCATCAGTTGCCATGAGCAAGCCCATGTCAGCCCTGTCAACATATGGCTTTAATCCGTTGACATGGAGCACCCTCAGGGGGCTCCTGGGAGTTCTAAGATTCACCAGGTAGGTGACTTCTCCCTTCTGTTCAATTATTGTATGGGGGCCACTCCACTTGTCCTGGAGGGCTGCTGGGGCCACAGGCTCCAATACCCACACCTTCTGTCCTGGCTGGTATACAATCAGTACAGCCTTTTGGTCATGCCAAGCTTTCTGTAATTCTTGGCTGGCCTCCAGGTTTTTGGTTGCCTTTTTCATGTACTCAGCCATCCGGGAGCGGAGACCAAGTACAAAGTCCATCACATCTTGTTTGGGGGCTTGAGAGGTAACTCCCAGCCCTCTTTACCAAACACAATGGACCTCTCACAGGATGCCCAAACAGAAGCTCAAATGGGCTGTAGCCAACCCCCTTCTGTGGAACCTCTCTGTATGCAAACAACAGGCAAGGAAGAAGAAGGTCCCATTTCCGCCTAAGCTTCTCTGGGAGTCCTTTAATCATTCCTTTCAAGGTTTTGTTGAAGCGTTCAACTAAACCGTTGCATTCTGGGTGATAGGGGTGGTGAACTTATAAGTTACACCACACTCCTTCCACATTGCTTTCAGATATCCTGACATGAAGTTGGTACCTCTGTCAGAAATGACCTCCTTTGAGAAACCCACTCTGGAGAAGACTCCAATGAGGGCTCTTGCCACCACAGGGGCTGTGGTGGTCCTCAGGGGAATTGCTTCTGGGTACCTGGTGGCATGATCCACTACCACCAGGATAAACCTGTGCCCAGATGCAGTTTGAGGGTCAAGGGGACCAACAAGGTCAATCCCTACCCTTTCAAAGGGTACCCACACCACAGGTAGTGGTATCAGGGGGCCTTTGTTGTGCCACCTGCCTTACCACTGGCTTGGCATGTGACACAGGAGCGACAAAACTCCTTTGTGTCCTCTGACATATGTGGCCAATGAAAATGTGGAACAAGCCTGTCCCAGGTCTTGTTTTGGCCCAAGTGACCTGCCAAAGGGATATCATGTGCTAGGGTCAAGAGGAACCCCTAAACTTCTGAGGTATTATCATCCTCCTGGTGGCTCCAGGGACTGGATCTCTACCCTCAGAATATAGGAGTCCCTCATCCCAATAAATCTTATGGGACCCACTAGCACTCCCAGCAGCCTCAGCAGCAGCCTGCTGTCTGAGGGGTTCAAGAGAGGGGCAGCACTGTTGCTCCTTACTCAGATCTTCCCTAGAAGGGCCCCCTGCCCCTAAGAACTCAACCTGATCAGGCTCAAGTCCCTCTGGGGCAGTTCCTTCTTCAGGATCTGCTTCACCTCCCTCTGGGGGTGAATCTGTGATCTGAGACAGAGGGGAAGGCACTGCCTTTACCCTACTGCTCCTCCTCTTGGGAAGCATCTGGTCCATTGTTCCAGGATCCAGAGCTGGTTCAGTGTTATGCATTCTTGCTTGTGACCTGGTCACAGCAAATACCTCTGCAGGGATGCCCAACATCTCAGCATGAGTCCATAACTCTACTTCAGACCAGGCTGAAGTCTCTAGATCATTGCCCAATAGACATTCAACAGGGAGGTCTGCACTGACTACAACCTTCTTGAGGCCAGTTACCCCTCCCCAGGAGAAATTCACAACTGCCAGACTATGGTTGGTCCTGACATTGCTTGCATTGGTCACCTGGTACATTTCGCCCAGGATGATCTGTCCAGGGTCCACCAGATCCTCTGCCACCATGGTGACACTATCACCTGTGTCCCTAAATGCCAAAGCCTGTTTGCCATTTATTACAGGCTGCTGTTTGTATTTGCCCAGATTACTGGGGCTTACTAGGAAGGACATATTAAGGTCTACCTCACAAATCAGCATTGCCTGAGTGGGTACTCTGACTAGGTCAGAGTCCACTTCAGAACCCAGGGTCAACCCTACTACACCCTTATTCTGAGTACCACCTCCACCAGTAGCTGAGCTAGGGGGAACAGTTGCCTTAGGGGCAGGAGTGGTGGTGGTTTGGTCTTTGGACTTGTTATAATCAGAAGTCCAGTGCCCTTTCTGTTTACAGAATTTGCACCAGGGCTTCTTTTGGCCTTTTCCCTTGTTGGATTGTGACTCCCCACCAGATGCAGATTTTTGGGGCCCTTGTGAAGACTTCTGGTCTTTTGACTTATCCCCACCTTTCTCAGAGCCCTTAGGATCTTGCTTCTTGGTGTCACCCCCTTGGTTCTGGGGTTTCTGCCTCACCCTGGTTCTGACCAATTTGTCTGCCTTCTTTCCCAATTCTTGGGGAGAGGTCAGATCTGAGTCCACCAGGTATTGATGCAACAACTGGTTCTGGCAATTATTAAGGATCTGTTCTCTCATCATCAGATTATACAATCCCTTGAAATCAGTAACCCTACTGCCAACCAGCCAACCCTCCAGAGCCTTGGTTGCACAATCAACAAAGTCAGTCCAGTCCTGAGTCTGTGCCTTCTGGGTGTCTCTGAACTTCAACCTGTACTGCTCAGTGGTTAAGCCAAACCCATCTATCAGTGCACTCTTCAGGACTTCATAATTATCAGCATCCTCTTCTCTAACAGTGAGGAGTTTGTCTCTACCTTTGTCTGAAAAGGAGAGCCACAAGATTGCTGCCCACTGCTTTTGGGGGACCTGCTGTACTCTACAGGCCCTTTCCATAGCAGTTATCCACTTGTGGATATCATCCCCACTCTGGTAGGGAGGAACAACCTTGCTCAGGTTCCTATGGTCTGGAATAGATTCTCTGCCTCTAGGGACACTGTTGCTGCCACCAAGGGGTTCTAACCCCTCTATTCTAGAAGCTCTCTGGATCTCCAGGGCTTCTCTATCCAGTGCCAACTGCTTGGTTCTGAGGGCCACTCTTGCTTCCTCATACTGCAGCAGTTTGCACATTCTTTCAGAGGAGGTCTCTCTTATGGGAAAGTATGAGTTCCTCTGGTGGACAAATTCTCTGCCAGAGTGATAAGAGTGGTCAGATTCCCTGGAAGGGGACCTATGCCTCTCCTCCACTCTGTCAGCTCTCTTAGGGAGAATTCCTCTGTCCTTTTCAGGCCCCTTGAGGCCTGGCCCTTCAATCACAGAGTCTTGGTCATTCTGATTTTCATCATCTGACCCAGATACTGTAATTGACCCACTCACTGATTCAGACCCATTAGCTCCTAGAGCCAATCTAAGATCATCTGCTGTCAGCAGATCTATCAGGTGTAGGGTGGAGGGACTCTGTCCTAGCTTCAGGTGTCTTTCAACACACATGGCTCTCAAGTCAGAGAAAGCCATGTCCTTATACTGAGGCTGAGTGGATCCACTGGTTCCACCCTTTAAGGACATTCTAGTGTTGTGCAGTGTTGTACTACCTACACTAGTTTGTGGCCTACTGATACTAGCTTGAGCTGTAGAAAGGGTGTGCTATCCCTTGGCACACAGCTCTAAGTTCAGTAGAACTTATTGATACTAAGCTTGACTTTATATGTACCTTAAGTACGTATAGTGGTTTTCAGTTAGTAATTCAAATAGAGATTTTCTGGTAAAACAATAGCAAGCTGGAATCCCACACGCTGCCAACAATGTGAGAAGTTGGCCTGGTATATGCTGTTCACTAATTAAAGTGGACACCTTGCACCAGAACAATTCGACTCTTATGGTAGATAGGTTTAAGACAACCTTTATAGAAAGCTATCCTAGTGGTAGCTGTGGAGAGCAGCCGTCAGGCTAAGTCTTGAAGGAATGTAAAGCAGCTTGTTTTACCACACAATCTCTTGAATCACCAAATGAAAAGACACCACACAGGTATATATATCAAATATATATGTATTTATTAATAAACACTCTCTACTAATCTCTTTATGAGATTAGAAGTCAGGAACAAATGTTATCAAAATAAGTTTAGCACAATCGAATATCACAATCTTAGTTTGGCTAGACCTAGGTCTAGGGCATCTAGAATCGAGGGACCCCCAAGAACCACCCCAGGTAGTTGTGGGAGACGCACAGGGGTCGGACGCGGTGTCCTGGCACCGGTGCGAGTCCTGTACGAGTCTATGCACACAGACGCGATTGAGATTTCAATGTTATAGGTCCCTTGCGTGTTCGAGGCGAACACACCGATCGGTCCTTGTACGAGTCGAAGGACGCAGTTACAGATAGAGTTGCAAGGGAGATGGACGCGCTGTGTCTAACACAGACGCGAACCTTGTGCGAGTCAGTGTAATGGAGGTCTCAATGTTACAGGCCCCTTGTGTTCGAGGCGAACACCGATCGGACTCAGTACGAGTCGAAGGACACAGTTCTAGATAGTGTTACAAAGGAGATGGACGCGGTGTGTCTAACACAGACGCGAACCCTGTACGAGTCAGCGCAATTGTCGCACTTAGAAAATAAGAGTTTTAGGGCACTTCGAGGGAAGCTACAAGCAAGTCACTTACAGGGTAAGTAGTTCTAGGGCCCACACCCACAGGAGCACCATAGTGCTGAAGTTACCTCACCCAGGGGAGCGGGTGCATAGGTGTCCTTTGGTGTCGGGTCGCGGCGTCGTTTTCAATGGGAGCCAGTGAAGACTTGCTGCTTGCGGCGACAGGAGAAGTGTCCGGAGGAATCCAAGCCTGTATTCGGAAGATGGAAGACCTGAAAGCAGAGGGGACAGCGTTCAAAGTCACTTGGCAGTGACTCGGGGCAAGGAAGATGGATGTCCACCGTCGTCGCAAGATTGAAATGAATGAAATGAAATGAAATTTGTACTTGTAAAGCGCACCCATACCCCCAAAGGGGTGTCCAGGCGCTGTACGCATACCGCTGTGGAACCCTTCCTGGCTTTTCCCTGTGAAATGTCAACTCATGGGCACCCCCAGGGTGAAGCCAGGCATCCCAGCGCTGTTGGGGCCGTTGTGGAGATTAAGCAAGCTATTGCCCAGAGTTGCAGAGTGGGACCCATGATTAGAATAGGCACCGAGGCGAGAATTATCAGGTCCGAGGAAATTTAGCCCAAGACCCGCCGAGGCGGGAATTGAACCCTGGTCCCGGGCCAGATCTCTGCATCAGGGTCTGCCGCTCTAACCATTGAGCCACACTTCTCCACATGAATCAGGCCATTCAGGTCGTTCGCAATTGCCTTGACTCTTCAGCCACGAGGTCCAGGAGGCGTCGACGACAACCAGGAGCTGGATTCGGTGTGTCCCACAATGTCTGCAGCTTACTGCGGTGTCGGCGACTCGATTGGAGCCAACAAGCCTTGGTAACAGCAAGTCTCAGGAGGATTCGCTCAACAGGGGCCCACGGTCACTCGGGACGTGGTAGGCCTCTGATCTTCAAAGGGATTCCTGCTGGAGGCTAGGACCACACGTGGTCTAAAGCACAAGTTTGTGGAATGTTGTGCAGGGGTTGCACTTGACAATAGTGCACGGTACTCAGGGGTCGCGGTTCCTCGTCACTCTTGGGGTCCACTGGCCTCAGCTTCGCTGGGGACTCACGATGGCCTTTGAGAAGTCAGGAAATCTACTTCTTGGGCTGCAGGGACTTCGGACTGCGGCGGGAGCGGCGTAGTTTGCGACCGTTGTTTGTAGTTTTTGGTGCCTGCCAAGCAGGGGAGTCACTCCATGACTCCAAGGGAGATTCTTCAGTCTTCCAAAGGTAGTGGAACGTCGAAGGTCCGGGATTCTTCTTCAGAGCATCGTCCAGGGAAATCTAGGGTGCAATGCACAGGTTCCCCCTCTTATACTAAAAGAAAGGGAGGGACTAGCTCTATGACCCTACCTATGGGAGGGTCAGGGGAGTGGGCGGCTACACCCACTTCCCTTTGTCCAGTTTCGTGCCAGAGCAGGGGCAGGTAGCCCCTGAGCCGGTTTGAACTGGGGTATGCACAGAGGAGCCTTCTGCTCCCCCAGTGCAGGACTTCAAAGCACTCTAAGAGTGCACCCACCCAGCCCCAATACACTAAACCCTGTCTGGGAGGTGGTCACACCCCCTTGGGACAGGATATCTATTGTTGGGCTTCCTCCACTGCGAGTGTTGGTCATCAGCAGGAGGGCAGCCCAGTGTCTGTGACTGGTGGCATCCATTTTGTGATGCCAGGGCTCTGCATGATTCTACTGCGTTTCCACAGCAGGTACATGTCTTATCCCTCTAGAAGGGGGAATGCTACCCCCGCCGCCAGGACTGGCGGGGGGTAGTATTCCAAGATGTTTGACACCAAACACGACATGTTTTGATGCAGCCATTCCAAAGTTAGCATTTTACCGCGAGGATATAATGCACTTAAAAGTATATGGTTTAACCGCATCCACAAACAGCCCCAGAGAATGGACTCTGAGAGCTGCAGAGGGGCCCTGCTCAGGCAGAGGCACCCCCTCACATGGAAACTAAGCTCCCTGCCCTCAGGATTGATAGGGCCTGCTTTAGGGGTGACTGATAAGTCTCAATGTGTGTGCAGGAGAGATATAGGGGACCTATATCTCAGTGAGGGGTGCTAGCACTTCCTCACCCAGTCTGCAGTAGCAGGCCTGTGGTGTCAGATTTAGTCTGCTTCCCAGGGGTGGCATAATACATGCTTCAGCCCCTGGTAGGCCTGTGAAGTACCTATGCCCTTGGTACCTAAGGTACCATATACTAGGGACTCAGAAGGTACCACAGTATCCAATCACTAGTGCACCTACAGTGCACTCCAAATCGTTTAGAGAGAACAGAGAGGCTGGGGCCCTTGATTGGCAGGGTCCCAGCCAGACTATAGCCAGAAACCAGTGTAAACATCAGAAAAAAGTGGGGGCAACATAAGAGGCAGATCCTACTCTCCTACACAACCCCCCCAAACGCAGGGACACTAAACTAACCTTGACCAGTTGAGTCTTCGTGTTCAAAGTGGAAATACCTTGAGAGTCCATCTGCATTGGCATGTTGGGTCCCAGGTCTATGTTCCACTGTATAGTCCATCCCCTGTAGGGAAATGGACCACCTCAAAAGTTTTGGGTTTTCACCTTTCATCTGTTTAAGCCATAGGAGGGGCTTGTGGTCGGTCTGAACTATGAAGTGAGTGCCAAACAAGTATGGCCTCAGCTTCTTCAGGGCCCACACCACAGCAAAGACAGCAATATCATCTAGATAAGCTGAGCAATAAGTTTCCATCCCTGTCAGAACTTTATTCACCAACCTCTGAAAAGTGGCAGGTGCATTTTTCAATCCAAAGGGCATCACCACAAAGTGGTAGTGCCCACCAGGGGTCGAAAATGCTGTTTTGGCTTTTGCATCATCAGCTAATCTGATCTGCCAGTAGCCAGCTGTCAGGTCAAACGTGCTTAGATACTTGGCTGAGGCCAAAGTATCAATCAGCTCATCTGCCCTTGGTATGGGATAGGCATCAGTCCTAGTGACTGCATTGATGCCTCTGTAGTCTACACAAAACCTCATTTTTTTTTTACCACCCTGGGTATGAGTCTTGGGTACCAGGACTACTGGGCTAGCCCAAGGGCTATCTGAATGCTCAATTACACCTAGCTCCAACATTTTCTGGACTTCAGTCCTGATACAGTCCCTGACATGGTCAGGTTGCCTGTAGATTTTATTCTTGACAGGCAGACTGTCTCCAGTGTCCACCTCATGGGTGCACCAGGAAGTCTGACTAGGGGTCAGGCTAAACATATGTCTATACTGTTGCAGAACTTGTCTGCACTCAGTTTGCTGATGGTCAGTGAGGCTGCTTGCCAAAGCAACACCATCTACTGACCCATCATCAGGGTTCTGAGAGAGCAAGTCAGGGAGAGGGTCACTCTCCTCCTCCTGTTCCTCATCAGTTGCCATGAGCAAGCCCATGTCAGCCCTGTCAACATATGGCTTTAATCCGTTGACATGGAGCACCCTCAGGGGGCTCCTGGGAGTTCTAAGATTCACCAGGTAGGTGACTTCTCCCTTCTGTTCAATTATTGTATGGGGGCCACTCCACTTGTCCTGGAGGGCTGCTGGGGCCACAGGCTCCAATACCCACACCTTCTGTCCTGGCTGGTATACAATCAGTACAGCCTTTTGGTCATGCCAAGCTTTCTGTAATTCTTGGCTGGCCTCCAGGTTTTTGGTTGCCTTTTTCATGTACTCAGCCATCCGGGAGCGGAGACCAAGTACAAAGTCCATCACATCTTGTTTGGGGGGCTTGAGAGGTAACTCCCAGCCCTCTTTTACCAAACACAATGGACCTCTCACAGGATGCCCAAACAGAAGCTCAAATGGGCTGTAGCCAACCCCCTTCTGTGGAACCTCTCTGTATGCAAACAACAGGCAAGGAAGAAGAAGGTCCCATTTCCGCCTAAGCTTCTCTGGGAGTCCTTTAATCATTCCTTTCAAGGTTTTGTTGAAGCGTTCAACTAAACCGTTGCATTGTGGGTGATAGGGGGTGGTGAACTTATAAGTTACACCACACTCCTTCCACATTGCTTTCAGATATCCTGACATGAAGTTGGTACCTCTGTCAGAAATGACCTCCTTTGAGAAACCCACTCTGGAGAAGACTCCAATGAGGGCTCTTGCCACCACAGGGGCTGTGGTGGTCCTCAGGGGAATTGCTTCTGGGTACCTGGTGGCATGATCCACTACCACCAGGATAAACCTGTGCCCAGATGCAGTTTGAGGGTCAAGGGGACCAACAAGGTCAATCCCTACCCTTTCAAAGGGTACCCACACCACAGGTAGTGGTATCAGGGGGGCCTTTGTTGTGCCACCTGCCTTACCACTGGCTTGGCATGTGACACAGGAGCGACAAAACTCCTTTGTGTCCTCTGACATATGTGGCCAATGAAAATGTGGAACAAGCCTGTCCCAGGTCTTGTTTTGGCCCAAGTGACCTGCCAAAGGGATATCATGTGCTAGGGTCAAGAGGAACCCCCTAAACTTCTGAGGTATTATCATCCTCCTGGTGGCTCCAGGGACTGGATCTCTACCCTCAGAATATAGGAGTCCCTCATCCCAATAAATCTTATGGGACCCACTAGCACTCCCAGCAGCCTCAGCAGCAGCCTGCTGTCTGAGGGGTTCAAGAGAGGGGCAGCACTGTTGCTCCTTACTCAGATCTTCCCTAGAAGGGCCCCCTGCCCCTAAGAACTCAACCTGATCAGGCTCAAGTCCCTCTGGGGCAGTTCCTTCTTCAGGATCTGCTTCACCTCCCTCTGGGGGTGAATCTGTGATCTGAGACAGAGGGGAAGGCACTGCCTTTACCCTACTGCTCCTCCTCTTGGGAAGCATCTGGTCCATTGTTCCAGGATCCAGAGCTGGTTCAGTGTTATGCATTCTTGCTTGTGACCTGGTCACAGCAAATACCTCTGCAGGGATGCCCAACATCTCAGCATGAGTCCATAACTCTACTTCAGACCAGGCTGAAGTCTCTAGATCATTGCCCAATAGACATTCAACAGGGAGGTCTGCACTGACTACAACCTTCTTGAGGCCAGTTACCCCTCCCCAGGAGAAATTCACAACTGCCAGACTATGGTTGGTCCTGACATTGCTTGCATTGGTCACCTGGTACATTTCGCCCAGGATGATCTGTCCAGGGTCCACCAGATCCTCTGCCACCATGGTGACACTATCACCTGTGTCCCTAAATGCCAAAGCCTGTTTGCCATTTATTACAGGCTGCTGTTTGTATTTGCCCAGATTACTGGGGCTTACTAGGAAGGACATATTAAGGTCTACCTCACAAATCAGCATTGCCTGAGTGGGTACTCTGACTAGGTCAGAGTCCACTTCAGAACCCAGGGTCAACCCTACTACACCCTTATTCTGAGTACCACCTCCACCAGTAGCTGAGCTAGGGGGAACAGTTGCCTTAGGGGCAGGAGTGGTGGTGGTTTGGTCTTTGGACTTGTTATAATCAGAAGTCCAGTGCCCTTTCTGTTTACAGAATTTGCACCAGGGCTTCTTTTGGCCTTTTCCCTTGTTGGATTGTGACTCCCCACCAGATGCAGATTTTTGGGGCCCTTGTGAAGACTTCTGGTCTTTTGACTTATCCCCACCTTTCTCAGAGCCCTTAGGATCTTGCTTCTTGGTGTCACCCCCTTGGTTCTGGGGTTTCTGCCTCACCCTGGTTCTGACCAATTTGTCTGCCTTCTTTCCCAATTCTTGGGGAGAGGTCAGATCTGAGTCCACCAGGTATTGATGCAACAACTGGTTCTGGCAATTATTAAGGATCTGTTCTCTCATCATCAGATTATACAATCCCTTGAAATCAGTAACCCTACTGCCAACCAGCCAACCCTCCAGAGCCTTGGTTGCACAATCAACAAAGTCAGTCCAGTCCTGAGTCTGTGCCTTCTGGGTGTCTCTGAACTTCAACCTGTACTGCTCAGTGGTTAAGCCAAACCCATCTATCAGTGCACTCTTCAGGACTTCATAATTATCAGCATCCTCTTCTCTAACAGTGAGGAGTTTGTCTCTACCTTTGTCTGAAAAGGAGAGCCACAAGATTGCTGCCCACTGCTTTTGGGGGACCTGCTGTACTCTACAGGCCCTTTCCATAGCAGTTATCCACTTGTGGATATCATCCCCACTCTGGTAGGGAGGAACAACCTTGCTCAGGTTCCTATGGTCTGGAATAGATTCTCTGCCTCTAGGGACACTGTTGCTGCCACCAAGGGGTTCTAACCCCTCTATTCTAGAAGCTCTCTGGATCTCCAGGGCTTCTCTATCCAGTGCCAACTGCTTGGTTCTGAGGGCCACTCTTGCTTCCTCATACTGCAGCAGTTTGCACATTCTTTCAGAGGAGGTCTCTCTTATGGGAAAGTATGAGTTCCTCTGGTGGACAAATTCTCTGCCAGAGTGATAAGAGTGGTCAGATTCCCTGGAAGGGGACCTATGCCTCTCCTCCACTCTGTCAGCTCTCTTAGGGAGAATTCCTCTGTCCTTTTCAGGCCCCTTGAGGCCTGGCCCTTCAATCACAGAGTCTTGGTCATTCTGATTTTCATCATCTGACCCAGATACTGTAATTGACCCACTCACTGATTCAGACCCATTAGCTCCTAGAGCCAATCTAAGATCATCTGCTGTCAGCAGATCTATCAGGTGTAGGGTGGAGGGACTCTGTCCTAGCTTCAGGTGTCTTTCAACACACATGGCTCTCAAGTCAGAGAAAGCCATGTCCTTATACTGAGGCTGAGTGGATCCACTGGTTCCACCCTTTAAGGACATTCTAGTGTTGTGCAGTGTTGTACTACCTACACTAGTTTGTGGCCTACTGATACTAGCTTGAGCTGTAGAAAGGGTGTGCTATCCCTTGGCACACAGCTCTAAGTTCAGTAGAACTTATTGATACTAAGCTTGACTTTATATGTACCTTAAGTACGTATAGTGGTTTTCAGTTAGTAATTCAAATAGAGATTTTCTGGTAAAACAATAGCAAGCTGGAATCCCACACGCTGCCAACAATGTGAGAAGTTGGCCTGGTATATGCTGTTCACTAATTAAAGTGGACACCTTGCACCAGAACAATTCGACTCTTATGGTAGATAGGTTTAAGACAACCTTTATAGAAAGCTATCCTAGTGGTAGCTGTGGAGAGCAGCCTTCAGGCTAAGTCTTGAAGGAATGTAAAGCAGCTTGTTTTACCACACAATCTCTTGAATCACCAAATGAAAAGACACCACACAGGTATATATATCAAATATATATGTATTTATTAATAAACACTCTCTACTAATCTCTTTATGAGATTAGAAGTCAGGAACAAATGTTATCAAAATAAGTTTAGCACAATCGAATATCACAATCTTAGTTTGGCTAGACCTAGGTCTAGGGCATCTAGAATCGAGGGACCCCCAAGAACCACCCCAGGTAGTTGTGGGAGACGCACAGGGGTCGGACGCGGTGTCCTGGCACCGGTGCGAGTCCTGTACGAGTCTATGCACACAGACGCGATTGAGATTTCAATGTTATAGGTCCCTTGCGTGTTCGAGGCGAACACACCGATCGGTCCTTGTACGAGTCGAAGGACGCAGTTACAGATAGAGTTGCAAGGGAGATGGACGCGCTGTGTCTAACACAGACGCGAACCTTGTGCGAGTCAGTGTAATGGAGGTCTCAATGTTACAGGCCCCTTGTGTTCGAGGCGAACACCGATCGGACTCAGTACGAGTCGAAGGACACAGTTCTAGATAGTGTTACAAAGGAGATGGACGCGGTGTGTCTAACACAGACGCGAACCCTGTACGAGTCAGCGCAATTGTCGCACTTAGAAAATAAGAGTTTTAGGGCACTTCGAGGGAAGCTACAAGCAAGTCACTTACAGGGTAAGTAGTTCTAGGGCCCACACCCACAGGAGCACCATAGTGCTGAAGTTACCTCACCCAGGGGAGCGGGTGCATAGGTGTCCTTTGGTGTCGGGTCGCGGCGTCGTTTTCAATGGGAGCCAGTGAAGACTTGCTGCTTGCGGCGACAGGAGAAGTGTCCGGAGGAATCCAAGCCTGTATTCGGAAGATGGAAGACCTGAAAGCAGAGGGGACAGCGTTCAAAGTCACTTGGCAGTGACTCGGGGCAAGGAAGATGGATGTCCACCGTCGTCGCAAGATTGAAATGAATGAAATGAAATGAAATGAAATTTGTACTTGTAAAGCGCACCCATACCCCCAAAGGGGTGTCCAGGCGCTGTACGCATACCGCTGTGGAACCCTTCCTGGCTTTTCCCTGTGAAATGTCAACTCATGGGCACCCCCAGGGTGAAGCCAGGCATCCCAGCGCTGTTGGGGCCGTTGTGGAGATTAAGCAAGCTATTGCCCAGAGTTGCAGAGTGGGACCCATGATTAGAATAGGCACCGAGGCGAGAATTATCAGGTCCGAGGAAATTTAGCCCAAGACCCGCCGAGGCGGGAATTGAACCCTGGTCCCGGGCCAGCTCTCTGCATCAGGGTCTGCCGCTCTAACCATTGAGCCACACTTCTCCACATGAATCAGGCCATTCAGGTCGTTCGCAATTGCCTTGACTCTTCAGCCACGAGGTCCAGGAGGCGTCGACGACAACCAGGAGCTGGATTCGGTGTGTCCCACAATGTCTGCAGCTTACTGCGGTGTCGGCGACTCGATTGGAGCCAACAAGCCTTGGTAACAGCAAGTCTCAGGAGGATTCGCTCAACAGGGGCCCACGGTCACTCGGGACGTGGTAGGCCTCTGATCTTCAAAGGGATTCCTGCTGGAGGCTAGGACCACACGTGGTCTAAAGCACAAGTTTGTGGAATGTTGTGCAGGGGTTGCACTTGACAATAGTGCACGGTACTCAGGGGTCGCGGTTCCTCGTCACTCTTGGGGTCCACTGGCCTCAGCTTCGCTGGGGACTCACGATGGCCTTTGAGAAGTCAGGAAATCTACTTCTTGGGCTGCAGGGACTTCGGACTGCGGCGGGAGCGGCGTAGTTTGCGACCGTTGTTTGTAGTTTTTGGTGCCTGCCAAGCAGGGGAGTCACTCCATGACTCCAAGGGAGATTCTTCAGTCTTCCAAAGGTAGTGGAACGTCGAAGGTCCGGGATTCTTCTTCAGAGCATCGTCCAGGGAAATCTAGGGTGCAATGCACAGGTTCCCCCTCTTATACTAAAAGAAAGGGAGGGACTAGCTCTATGACCCTACCTATGGGAGGGTCAGGGAGTGGGCGGCTACACCCACTTCCCTTTGTCCAGTTTCGTGCCAGAGCAGGGGCAGGTAGCCCCTGAGCCGGTTTGAACTGGGGTATGCACAGAGGAGCCTTCTGCTCCCCCAGTGCAGGACTTCAAAGCACTCTAAGAGTGCACCCACCCAGCCCCAATACACTAAACCCTGTCTGGGAGGTGGTCACACCCCTTGGGACAGGATATCTATTGTTGGGCTTCCTCCACTGCGAGTGTTGGTCATCAGCAGGAGGGCAGCCCAGTGTCTGTGACTGGTGGCATCCATTTTGTGATGCCAGGGCTCTGCATGATTCTACTGCGTTTCCACAGCAGGTACATGTCTTATCCCTCTAGAAGGGGGGAATGCTACCCCCGCCGCCAGGACTGGCGGGGGGGTAGTATTCCAAGATGTTTGACACCAAACACGACATGTTTTGATGCAGCCATTCCAAAGCTAGCATTTTACCGTGAGGATATAATGCACTTAAAAGTATATGGTTTAACCGCATCCACAAACAGCCCCAGAGAATGGACTCTGAGAGCTGCAGAGGGGCCCTGCTCAGGCAGAGGCACCCCTCACATGGAAACTAAGCACCCTGCCCTCAGGATTGATAGGGCCTGCTTTAGGGGTGACTGATAAGTCTCAATGTGTGTGCAGGAGAGATATAGGGGACCTATATCTCAGTGAGGGGTGCTAGCACTTCCTCACCCAGGCTGCAGTAGCAGGCCTGTGGTGTCAGATTTAGTCTGCTTCCCAGGGGTGGCATAATACATGCTTCAGCCCCTGGTAGGCCTGTGAAGTACCTATGCCCTTGGTACCTAAGGTACCATATAGTAGGGACTGAGAAGGTACCACAGTATCCAATCACTAGTGCACCTAGAGTGCACTCCAAATCGTTTAGAGAGAACAGAGAGGCTGGGGCCCTGATTGGCAGGGTCCCAGCCAGACTATAGCCAGAAACCAGTGTAAACATCAGAAAAAAAGTGGGGGCAACATAAGAGGCAGAGCCTACTCTCCTACACACGTCAAATCCCTTCCAGAGACATATTTGTCTCTGGAGGAGATATATTGATGATGTTTTATGTGTTTGGACTGGAGCAGAGAGTACCCTTGTGGACTTTCTGGAATGGTTGAACAGCCGTGACACATGTCTGCAGTTCACGTGGACAAAAATTAACCAACATGCTGTGTACCTAGATTTAGATATTACTGTACAGGAGAATAAATTATGTACTACGGTCCATCAGAAAGGGACCGATAGGAATTCATTGTTACACTATCAATCCTACCACCCAAGAGCCCTGAGGGATAATTTACCTGTTGGCCACTTCTTGAGGTATCGACGTAACTGCACGACTGTTGAGTCTTTCTCACAGCAAGCGGAAGATCTGTCGGAGAAATTGATGCAGAGAGCCTATCCCAAGAAGATTGTCAATAGGGCCCGCAAAAGAGCATGCAATACTCCCAGGGAGGCATTATTGGAAAAGAATATAAGAGAACCAGTTGACTGCCTACCGGTGGTTATGACATTTGACATCTAGCCTCAAAGGTTAGACATGTGATCCGAAGACATTGGTCATTGCTGTCGACTGCTGACTTTAAGATGCCACAACCCAGATTCGCATTTAGGCGTGCAAGTAAA
Organism: Calotriton arnoldi; assembly: GCA_963921515.1. Classification (NCBI taxonomy): domain Eukaryota; kingdom Metazoa; phylum Chordata; class Amphibia; order Caudata; family Salamandridae; genus Calotriton; species Calotriton arnoldi. Next base: position 804,831 of record CAWUFW010006193.1, read on the forward strand.
CTAAAAGATAAACTTGTACATACACGCCCAATACTGAAACCGAAGATCACCATGATGCCAGCCGGACACTATCCATGCGGGAGTTGTTCGGTTTGTGCATTAACAGAGAAAACCAATATGGTGCAGCTAAATAATGGGAAAATATGGCATTTGAATAAATTTTCGAACTGTAACACAACAAATGTCATATACAGATTGACAAGCCAGTGTGAGTTACAGTACATTGGCCTTACGACTAGGAAAGTCAAAGTGCGGATTCAAGAGCACTTAAGTACCATTAAAGCAGGCAAACTCACGACACGTCTGGTACAACATTTTAATGAACATAAACATGACCTTCGAGCATTACGGTGGGTGGTTCTGGAAAGAGTGATGGCCAGTAGTGACAGTTTTGAAAGAGTGTTGGCTAATAAAGAAGCCCGTTGGATTTTTTCCGAGGGAGCGGATCAAACTGGATTGAATGATCATATTGAATGGAACAAAGTCAGTAAATGGTAGGGCTCTACGACTGACTTGTTCACTGAGCAAAGATATGTATGTACAGTAAAGAACACCTATACAGGTAAACTGACGTGACTTTGGAACAGACGCAAACTGATATAATATGTAAATATATAGGGAATTCCCGTTCCTCACTAAAATTCCTGATGGCAGTAACCAAAGATACTGTGTAGAAGATTGATCAATATAGGAAGGTATGAATAACCTCCGTTGTGATAGACCAGCTTAACGAGGGTCCCGTGTGGATGACGCATGGAACATGAAATTTCACCATATATATATAGTGAACATAAATGGAGAAATTAGGTGTTAAATTAGCTGGGTTAATGAGAATTCCAGAGCATGATACTGGTGTTACTTGTAAAAAGATCTTAAAATGGAGCCGTTCCAATATGGCCGCCGTAGTGGGGTGGAAAGCGAGCTGAGCTGCACTGGAACGTGGGGTCACGTGTTCTACGCGCTATCAGCGTGCAACACAGCGATGGCTTAATATCGCTCTGAATGCCGGTTTTCAGTGAAGCTGGGACGAGATGCCGCTTTAGGAGATTGTTGATGCGGTAAGAGTGTTCTGGGGACACTAGGGCTGGATTGTGACCGATACGGAAGGGCTGGCAGTAGTCTCCTTGAGGAGAACGGATTTGAACAGAATGTGAGAAAAAAGTCCAGTGTAAGTGGGAGATACACGGGTCAAGTAAAGGAGATGGTCCGTTTCATCCAGTATTATGGGGGCAAACGGTAATGGGCTGATGCGTTCCCGATGAGTTGATGTCGGGGAATGATATGCACACATTGGCATGGTAGTGTGCACGAAATTAACTTCTGGATAAGTTATGGTACTGAGATATGGCCATGACATTTTTGGCACTTTTTGACAAAGAGGCAAGGTACTCATTGATTATATAGCAGATGTATGATATTGTTTCCACAGGTGTAACTGACAAGCAACGGTAGTGCTTTGCAAAGAAAGGTGTAAGAGTGATGTATACACCCCTTTTGGTCTGGTGCAGGCTGGTATGAAAGCCCCCTGCCGACACTGGGTAATTATATATGTTTGACCCCTAAGAATAAAATATATATCACCTTGGAATAGGATTGTGTCTGGTTGACCGGATTCCTAGTGAGATTGAATCACTGTCTTTTTGTCTTGTCAGCCAACCCGCATTTTTAAAAACATTGTCCAGAGAGGCGAGTGATTGGAACCCCACGCCCTGATGAATTTGCCACAACGTATGTAATTGGCAATGAAATACGTTGGCCTTCTTGGAAAAGGTTAGCAACATGCAGTGCTTTTAACTCGAGCAAGCTCACATTTTCAAATAAAGGGGGTAACGCGACAGTGAGTCTTGACTTGATTTTAATAGCATTTGAACACACTGTTCTCTGCTTATCACGGGGTTTATGTTTTGGAACAGTTGATCTCTTTTTTCTGTCTTTCTTGTCTTTCTCCTGGACACTAATTTCTTTGTTTCAGTGAGTGGGCAACCGATGATGATATACGTGGGCATACTGGCGAGAACCTGCCGGTAGCCTTCCTGGTGTTGCATACGTGAGGTGCCCTATCACTCTTTTCACTTATTTTTATTTTTACTTTTATAGTAAGTTTTCTTCACTCACATGTTGTGAGGGAGGCAATATTTGGTTGAGTGGCTTGACCGACAGTGATTCTTTTTCCGCTTTCTTATTAAAAAGTACTAATTTGAGAGTTTGGGACTGCGGGAAATTGGACGGGGTGCCATAAAGTGGGAGTAAAAAGTTAAACTCACTTTGGAAGCAGTGTCTGAAGGTGACATTGAAGAAACTCTCCTATAGCCAGGTCTTTATTGTTTTGATGTACTTCTCTGGGGTCAGACCATATTTCCTGACAAGGGCTTCCTCTCTGGGGGATACCTCATCCTGTCTCCCTTCTCTAGTGCCAGTACAGTGTCCCTCCCTTCACTAGGGATATGCCTCCACAGACTAGCCCCCTAATCCTCCTCAGCGGTCTTGTGCATCTGTAAGGCAATCTCATATGGCTCAAACCGCTTGTAAATATCGTCCCCCACAACAAAGTCAGACACCAGACATTTGGGAATATGGACCCTTTTGTCTCCAAAAGGCACTGTAGAAATTCTGCCACTATCACTGCTGAACTCTGCATGTCTGGCACTGATGTAAAGCTCCTTAAGGCTCCTCTCATGAGCCAAACGCTCTAAGGTAATTTTCTCCTCCCTTGCCAGTTTCCTCTCCTCCATGCCCAGTTTCCTCTCTTCCATTTTCAACAGGGCCATCTGTAGTTTAAACTCTCTCTTCCCCTTCCTTTCCGCCAGTTTCTCTGAGGACAGGCTGGAAGAGGACACACTACTTCCTGCATGGGAAGGGATTTTCAATCCTGGGAGTAGGTTACCCCCTCCTCAACAGGGTGCATTTCAAGACCCTCCTGTAGGCCCTGCTCTGATCCTTCCCCCTCCTCCTCTTCCTCTTGGTCATCTGTCTTGACTGGTAACTGGTGAGACTATGCCTATGCTCTCAAGACCTTTTGGAGCTCCACCTTATTGATGCTCTTTTTAGTGGGCAGCCCCTCTCCTGGCAAAACTCCTTGAGCTGAGGTACAGTGTGGCTCTCCAGGTTGGCAAGCTCAAATTCCATCTTTGCAGGTGTGGTCACTGACACCATCAGTCAGGTAGAGTAGGAATTATTTTAAACAAAAAGGCCAATCAGGGAGAATTTAAAACTCAAATTGGTCTCAGATATGGGATGGCAGTGTACACCAAATCACTATATAGCACAGCACAAACACAAGTCCAATCCTCACCATTGATTGCCAATGTTAGAAGGTGGGTTACTGGTTAAATGGGGTGCGAGGGCTGGTCAAGCAGCAACCTCAATCCAGGTGAGGGTAAGGCACAAGCAAACCCCAAATTAACCTGTGCTCACCCCCTGATAGCTTAGCACAGAGCAGTTAGGCTTAAGTTAGAGGCAATGCATAGAGTATTTTTGCAGCACTTCAAAGAGGAAAACAGTGCAAACACCAAACAAAAAATGCCGCACACTAGTTTAGAGAAATGACGGATGATCCTGTCGATGGGGTCTGTGATGCGAAGTCCTGCATTAAAGATGCAGCGCACAGTCGGAGCGATGCCTTGTTCCGAACAGCCGCGAGACTGCGATGCAGAGTCCGGCGTTGTCATCGAGGCTGCCATAGACAACAGATGCGAGGGCCTGCACTGAGGATGCATCGCGCAGTGACAGTACCGAAGTGTTGTGAGTCGCTGCAGCAATGCGAGGCTTTGCGACTGGTGCAGTCCATGCAGCAGCAGAGATGTGGCAGTTCTGCTCAGGATTGCACCACGCAGCACAGGAGATGCGTTAGTTTTGCTAGATTCACAGAGGCTGGTAAAGCACTTCCATTGGTAAAGGACTGGGGTGGCACCACTTGGCAGGGTAGACTCACAGATGGCAGAGTCCAGGGGCAGATGTAAGGTTGTTGGAAGCCTGTTATGACCCTGAGGCTTCAGATCAGGAGGCCAGCCAACCAGCCCTTGGAGTCACTCTGGGTTCTGGGTTCAAGAGATGCAGGTTCAGTCCTTCTCATCCAGGCAAGAAGAGAGCAGGGAGCAGGTCAGCACAGCAAAGCAGGAGTCCAGCACAGTACAGTTCAGCAGAGTGGCAGTACTTCAGCATCACAACAGGCCTTCTTCCTGGCAGAGTATCTACAGGTTCAGAAGTGTACTGAATTGGTGGTGTCTGAGGTCCTTCTTTTACACACAGTTGTGCCTTTGAAGTGTGGAGAAGTGTCTGGAGGCATGCCTTTGAAGTGCACAGATGCCCTGTCTTCCCTGCCATGGCTCCAGACAAACTACAGGCCCTTTGTGTGGAGGCAGGACACCGCCTATTCAGGTGTAAGCGAGGCAGGGCCCACTTCCTTCAAAAAAAGACTTAAAACATGGCTCTTTCCCTAATCCCTTGTGCTAACATCTTCCTGTCCTGTATCACTTCAGCGCTGAGATGCCCAAGGGTAGTCACGCGCTTTATAAATCCCCTAAACCTAAACCTAAACTTCGTCCTTCCCATCCTGCCAGTGATGGCCCATCCAGTCACATCTAATCTCCCATTGTGTGTGGCTTTCTAAGAGGAATACACAAAGCCCACCTGGGAACTAGAACCAGCCATGTGACCAGAGACAGGCTGCTGTCACCAAATGGCTAAAGGAAGAAAAGGCCAACTTTCTAAAAGCAAACACAAGGAGACTATGGATGGAGTTCTGAAACTTTTCAGACACTCTCCCCCAGTGACAGATCTGGGTTGAATCCATCATAGTTCTTTAGCTCACTTCGCCACCCCAGTTCAGACCCAGCCATATGCAAATCAGTCTTCACCCTGTTCCTCATGGGAATAGTTAGCCTGAACTGCCAAGCCAGGTCTTCCCTGGACAGGAAACAAGCATCCCGGGACCAGTTTTGGGGTAACACTCCTCATCAGTCAGGCTAGGTTGAATCCAGTGTCAAAGTGATCAAGGGACCCACATCTGGGCATACCTTGCCAACTTAGGGCGAACAAAGTAAACAGAAGGAGACGATGGGCGAAGCGCAGATAGTTTTCAGACACTCACCCCAAGTCACAGATCTGGGTTGAATCCATCATCGCTCTTTAGCTCACTTCGCCACCCCAGTTCAGACCTAGCCATATGCAAATCAGTCTTGACCCTATTCCTCATGGAAATAGTCCAGCCTGAACTGCCAAGCCAGGTCTTCCCTGGACAGGAAACAAGCATCCTGGGACTGGTTTCAGGGTAATGCTCCTCATCAGCCAGGCTACCTTAAATCCAGTGGCAAAGGGAGCAAGGAATCCACGTCTCGGCATACACTGCCAACTTAGGGCGAACAAAGCAAACACAAGGAGACGATGGACGGAGTGCTGAAACTTTTCAGACACTCATACCCAGTCACAGATCTGGGTTTAATCCATCATCGTTGTTTAGCTCACTTCGCCACCCCAGTTCAGACCTAGCCATATGCAAATCAGTCTTGACCCTATTCCTCATGGGAATAGTTCAGCCCGAACTGCCAAGCCAGGTCTTTCCTGGACATGAAACAATCATCCTGGGACCGGTTTCGGGGTAACACCCCCTATCAGCCAGGCTCGCTTGAATCGAGTTGCAAAGTGAGCAAGGGACCCACATCAGGGCCTACCCTGCCAACTTAGGGCGAACAAAGCAAACACAAGGAGTTGATTGACGGAGCGCTGAAACTTTTCAGACACTTGCCCTCAGTCACAGATCTGGGTTAAATCCATCATGGTTCTTTAGCTCACTTTGCCACCCCCAAAGAAGGACCGCTAGAGGGCCCAGGAGGATCCATTGTCCCATATTCTTTCTGCACCTGGTGCCATCCTTCTGTGACAGGTGAGACGGTTGCCTTTCAGTGGCCATTTCAGCCTATCTACAGTTTCCCATGGCCAGTAACCCTTCTCCACTGTGTACCTACTTGAAGGCAGGACACTGTACTTCTTCACATTCTGTGGAGCAATGAGATTCAGTAGTGATGTGATTCTCACATTAACTCAAGGCCTTCTTCTGCGCCAACAGGGGCCTCCAGTTTGGACACTGACCATAGTAGTCTGCCATCGGCTATAGCCTCATGGTTCAGGTGCGCTTCTTTCATTCTGCAATGACTACCTCACTATCACTTTCTACAATGGCCGTCAACAGGTTACAGATATATTGAAGCAGTTGCCATCTTGTATATACTGCACTTTTTCAGCAGGTGGATTGCAATCCTGCACTAATTTCTCCGAATGTCGGTGTGTCTGATGTCAGCCACATGGAGTGCCCTCCTCTATTAGATGTCATCCATTTATGAAGTATTAACCTACATCTTTTGGCTATTAAATACTTTGGGAGGGGTGAACTGCCTGTAAAGAATACATGTCTAGTCAGTCATCCATGTTGCTGGCCACGGCTCCTTCTGATGTATTTCAAGGCAGCCACCCAAGGATCAGTCGAAGCAAAGTAGATCTTGGGGTTGGCATGAACTCTAAAATGAAGAAGTGCATTATCCTTTTTACAATAAATGTATGAAAAGTGCACTTAAAACATTTAAGACTAATATACTAGCTTTATGCGCTACCATGATAATTGTAAATTAAACTGAATATAAATTAAGCCATTTAACAGTGTTGTCATTTAATACATTATTTAGGACAGATTTTGTTTTAATGATTTCTTGCACCACGACAATAAAATACATATTAGTTCGCTTCAAGTAAACCGTTACACCAAAGATTGGATGGATTGTTCGATTATTGAGGAGATGCACTGCATAGAGTTTAATTCAGAATAAACATAAGAACAGGTTGTGCTTTTCTAATTGTTAACAGTAACTGGAGTTAGACGTGCGCGTCTTCTTTAAAAAAAAACCTGTGTGTGGCTAAAATATTGATTGCTGAAATTGCTTTTGGGAAATATATAAGGCTCTAACGTTATTACCCCAGTAGGGCTGGATTTTCTAAAACCTTAATTAGAAAGCATCCATTTTGTCTTTACTTTAGACCTGCAGCTTGTTCTTTCGAGCTTCATTTTGATAAATCATAACAATATGCATTTGGATTGTTTCGCCCATTTTTGAAACATTATGTTAACCTGCAGTAACTGCAGAGCGTACTAAGGCTACCATTCCAGTAAATTACTTTTTAATGTGTCTGTGGCAAGATTGCATGTTGTTCATTGCATAAAAATTGGCTTTCTTAAACACAGCAGTCATCCAAGAAGCAATTTGGATGCTACGCAAAAAATACATTTGTACACAAATGTACAATTTTCGACATTTCATACAAAGCATGCTTTGAAAGAAATAGAACATGTTTTAAAAGTATTTCTTCATTTTTTTGGAGGGGTTCATAAGTTTAAATTCAACAAGGAATACAATTTACCCTCACGTGTCAACATAGAAATAAAGTAATGCGTATAGATCGGCTTTCAATAATCGTCTTAAGCGTCGTTTGTTTAAAGTGAGGCAGAACGCCATCAACAAGACCCAAAGCTCAACTGACAGCCAGTTAATACAAAAGCTACTTCTACTACCAGTGCTTAATTTGTAAAATAATAAGTTCCCGGGCTCTCATTGGGAGGCCACTGCAGCTTGCACCACACATTGCCCCTGCCAGCTGCCAATAACAGTACAAACACAGCTACTAACCTCATGGGCTATCCTAAGTATGTGTGGCAATGAGAGTGTGGAACAACCTCAAAGGTGTCCCATGTAGGAAAGAGGCCACAAGTGAGGCATGCAGATGTTTCAACCAAAAGGGACGGGGTAATTACCCTGGGCAGATTTCATTGTTGTTGTGAATCAGTCTTGACCCAAAAAGGGCAGTCCAGTCCAACAGCCAGGTACCTTACTCTCAAAGGGACACACAGAAGCCACAAACCGGTTCCACCCAACAGCGAGGCGTAGCTTGAACCTTAACTCCTTCGATGCTCATGACGAGACCAGCTCGTCATGAGTCACAGTGGAGCTGTGCTCATGACGAGCTGGTCTCGTCACAACAGCTGCGCGCCGCCCATGCGGTATTAATTCCCCGCCTGTGCGGGAGAATTAATGAGTGGGCGGGGTTGTGACGAGACCAGCTCGTCATGAGCACAGCTCCACTGTGACTCATGACGAGCTGGTCTCGTCACAAGCACCGCAGCGCCGCGCTCACCCCCCGCCCCCCCCGCACCGTTGGGGAATTACCCACGCAGGGAAGGGGTTAAAGAAGGCAAACTGATAACACACGTCTGGCCACACCCGTGCCACACTCAGGGCAACACATTAGAAATTAGTAAATATCACCCAACAGGAAAAGGATCCAGCCGAGCAGGCAGCCCACCTGCAGAGGTTTTGCTGGGGGGCTCGCCACAGAACCAAGATGCGCGCAATTAATTAATTAATCCAGGTAAAACGCTTATAATAATCACCTATATATCAAAGCAGTGTCACCATAAATGCCACTTTGTCCACTAGTGACTGGCATTGCTCATATATGTGCAACAATCACTGACTAATTCCACCCATATCCGGACTCCTCGGTCTGACGCCGCATTGACAGTAATGCAGTCCAGAGTGGCTATTTTGAATCAACCTCAGCCTGATATGGTGAGTAAAGGAAGGAAAACTTAGCAGTTGTTTTCTCACGTTAGTCAACACACACAGCCCTGCACCTCCCAGGGGTGGGAGGGTTGACACAGTGGGCCTGATTTACAGAACTAACTTACGTCAAAAACGTAAAGTTAGTACTTTTTGGTATTCACAGAATACACTTACTCATTTTGGTATTCACAGAATGAACTTAGTCATTTCGGTATTCACAGAAGTTAGTAGTCCTAACTTTAGGACTCCTAAATGCCTTCTGTGAATACCGAAAGTCTTAAAGTTAGGATTTTCTCAGTTTAGGAGTAGTAAAGTTAGGACTCCTAACTTTACTACGCTACTACTAGTTACTTAACTTCAGTACTGCAGCTCTGCTTGCTTAACTTTGTTAACTAACTTACCAGTTCCGGTTAGTTCGTGGTAGGCCGGGCGGCCGGGACACACTGACTGCACAGCCTTGCTTAGGCTTTATTAACTGACTAGGCCTGGGCTGGTGCTGTTGCCAGTACTGGCGCTACTGCTGCCAGTCCTCACGTCGTCGTCGGGTGAGGTTTGCGCTGGCTGGCACAGGCACTCAGACCTTGAACGGCCGTTGGGGACTCAGTGGTGGGGTGTGGCAGTGCGTGTATGCTGGGGCGTGGCAATGCGCAATCTGAAAAAATCTGTGCACGCTGCCTGCTGCCGCACAGCCCCAACCCCCGCAGAACCAAAATCCAGCCCAAATCAGTGTCCCGCCCACCGGGCCGGCAACACTGTGACTGAACTAAGGGCTGCGGCCGCCATGCCATCAACAAGATTGAAATTGAGATTCATTCATGAATCTCCATTCTCTTCTTGGTTCAGCCAGGGCAGGCCACGCTCACAGCTTCGCTGGGAGTGGGACTGAGTCACTCGGGACTCGGGAGATGGAGACAGACAGTACTGCGGATGAGAAGTTGTTGAAGTTGCACAACTCTCTGTGCCATTGCCAAGTCCAGTAGTGAGGTAAATAATTAATATCAAAATGAATGACGTGTAGACCCGGCCCTGATAATTAAGTGCCGGTGCTAAGCACCGGAAAGCACCGGCAAAAATTAAGCACTGGGTACTACACTCATCGGATTTCTGACTTTTTCTGTCATTTCTGCAGCCTCACCATTTTTCCTTGGCAAATTTGGGCAGGTCAAACCAGCTCATATTTACTGATAAATGTAGGCTTTGATTGGGTGAGTGACATCCAGAATTTGAGGAATTTACCACACCCAGTAAAGACATCACCTCCTGTTGTTGATAATTAGCATTTTATAAAGGACAAGTGCAATCATTGTGCTTACATTTGCTAGGTGTAATGCACAGACACTGGGCTTGAGGTCATGAAAGTGTGCATATGGAGTGGTATATAAATGCATGATTGTCTTACATGGCTTTAAATTGAATAGTATCCAATTAAAGTAGTAGAACCCTAGCGGGCATATGCTATCATCTTTGGAAGGGGTCAAAGTTTGTTTTTCTCAGGTACTTTAATTTAATTTACTGCTTTTGCCTGGAAATGAAGCTGCAGTTGTTAAAGGAACTATGTAGCACAACAGAACACAATAACAACATAATACCATAAAGCAATACAAAAATAATACAATAAAGCAATACAAAAAAGGTGAACGGCAAGGGGTTCCTCATTTTCTTCATTTTCTTTATTATCTTTAATTTCATTAGCTTTTCTCCCTTATTGTGTTGTAGAGGCTGGGCTCGAGATTTTGCTTATCTTATGTTTCTGTAGAACCCATATATCATCACAGGATCCAAAGTATGTCACTTACTTACTTATTTACTTACTATGTGACTTGCTATTCCAGCATTTCATGGTCACCTTTGTTTTATCTTCCTTTGTTTATAAAAATAACCTAATAAAACTTTGGAAATGAAACAAAAAAAAACAACAAAGCCATAAAGTAACATAAATTCAGGGCACAAAAGAATACAGTACAACAAGCAGTCACAACAGAACAATATAATGCAATTGCAACACAGTAAGAAACAATAACAAGACAACAATACACCCCTATCACACAACATCACAACATGAAAGCACAAAAACAACAATACACCCCAACACTACAACACACAACAACAGAAAAACAACACAAATCAAAAGCACAACACAAAAGAACATCCTACATTATAAAAACATTAAAGTCACAAACCAAAACCCATGCAGCCACTTACACACCAACTGACAGACTGATACAGACATTCACACAGATTAATCATTCACCCATGCATTCACTAAGACACGTTTAATCACTCACTTATACAGTCACTCACGCACCTACTAAATCATCCATACACACACTCATACACCCACTCATTCTTCGAATACACCTTGGTGTATATATATATAACATTCTTAAACTTTTTAGAAACACTCACACTCACAGGATGATGTCATCAGTGATGTCATTTGAGATGTCATCAGTGATATCACTGACCATGTCATGAGTGATGTAATATGTGACGTCATTAGCAGTGCATTGCGGGGGCGCGAGTTACAGTTAGCTCAGTTAACTATAACGGCTGAATTTCTCTGCTTTTGTACGAGTGAAATGCCAGCCTAACTATAACGTCCCTGAAACCTGTGTTTTTTTCAGTGAATATCTAAGGCTTTTTAAATGCAAATTCCTAACTATATCGTCCCTGAAACCTGTGGTTTTTTCAGTGAATTTCTAAGGTTTTTTAAATGCTAATGCTAATTATAACGGCCCTGAAACCTATGGGTTTTTCAGTGAATTTCTAAGGTTTTTTTAAAAGCTAATTTCTAACTATGCCTACATAGGTAGGACATGTACAGAAAGAGGAAGACAGGCGCAGAAAGAAGCAGGAGAAGTGCAGATAGAAGAAAGAGAGGTGCAGAAAGAGGAAGAAAGGTGCAGAAAGAAGCAAGAAAATGCAGAAAGAGGCAACAGAAGTCCAGAAAGAGGAAGAAAGGTGCAAAATGAAGCAAGAGAAGTGCAGAAAGTAGCAACAGAGGTGCAGAAAGAGGCCTACTTCGACTGTACCTTTCCACAGACTCATACAAAGTAGACTAATCACTAATCCTTTTCCCAAGAGGTCTTAAACCTCACTTTTCTCTTGAAGGTTCACTATTCATCGACTGCCTAGTATGTTTGGCCTACCAAATGTAAAACAGCAATCCTAACCATATCACTGTTGTAAGTCTGACCAAGTTTGTGAAGGTGACATGTCACATAAAAATAAACATACAAAAACTTGAATACCTGTGTTTCAAACAGCATAATCTGTAAATTTGTGTACTAAAAGGTAGAAGCAAGGGACATGCAGAAAGAAACAACAGAGGTGTGGAAAGAGGGAAGATGGGTGCAGACAGAGGCAAGAGAAGTGCAGAAAGATACAACAGATGTGCAGAAAGAGGCAAGAGAAGTGCAGAAAGAGGAAAGAGGAAAGAGAGGTGCAGAAAAAGGCAAGAGAGGTGCACAAAGAGGGAAGAAGTGTGCAGAAATAGGCAAGAGGGGTGTAGAAAGAAGCAAGAGAGGTGCAGAAAGAAGCAAGAGAAGTACAGAAAGAAGCAACAGAGGTGCAGAAAGAGGGAAGAGGGGTGCAGAAAGAGGCAAGAGAAGTACAGACAGAAGAAACAGAGGTGCAGAAAGAGGCAAGAGAAGTGCAGAAATAGGCAAAAGAGGTGCAGAAACAGGCAAGAGAGGTGCAGAAACAGGCAAAACAGGTGCAGAAAGAGAGAAAAGAGGTACAGAAAGAGGCAAGAGAGGTACAGAAAGAGGGAATAGGGGTCCAGAAAGAGGCAACTGGGGTGCAGAAAGAAGAAAGTGAAGAGCAGAAAAAGGTAACAGTGGTGCAGAAAGAGGCAAGAGGGGTACAGAACGAAGCAAGAGAGGTACAGAAAGAGGCAAGAGAGGTGCAGAAACAGGCAAGAGAAGAGCAGAAAGAGGGAAGAGAAGTGCTGAAAGAAGCAACAGAGGGGTACAAAGAAGAAAGAGAAGTAATGAAAGAGACAAGAGAGTTGCAGAAAGAAACAAGAGAGGAGCATAAAAAAGTAATAGAAGTGCAGAAAGAGGCAAGTGAGGTAGAGAAAGAGGCAAGAGAAGTGCAGAAAGAAGCAAGAGAGGTGCAGAAAGAGGCAAGTGAGGTGCAGAAAAAGGCAAGAGGGGTGCAGAAAGAGGCAAGAGAAGTGTAGAAAGAAGTAACAGAGGTGCAGAAGGAGGCAATAGAGCTGCAGAAAGAAGGAGGAGAGTTGCAGAAACTGGCAAGAGAGGTGCAGAAAGAAGAAAGGGGTACAGAAAGAGGCAAGAGGGGTGCAGAAAGAAGCAAGAGAGATGTGGAAAAAAGCAAGATAAGTGCAAAAAGAACCAACGGAAGTGCAGTAAGAGGCAAGAGGGGAGCAGAAAGAGGCAAGAGAAGTGCAGAAATAAGCAACAGAGGTGCAGAAAGAGGCAAGAGAACTGCAGAAAGAGGCAAGAATATTGCAGAAACAGGCAAAAGTGGTATAGAAAGAGAGAACAGGGGTGCAGACAGAGGCAAGAGAGGTGCAGAAAGAGGGAAGAGGGGTGCAGAAAGAGGCAAGTGGAGTGCATGAAATTGCAAGAGAGGTGCAGAAATAAGCAAGAGCAGTGCAGCAAGATCCAACAGAGGTGCAGAAGGAGACAAGAGGGATGCAGAAAGAGGCACCAGTAGTGCAGAAAGAAGCAAAAGAGATGCAGAGAGAGGCAAGAGAACTGCAGAAAGAGGAAAGAGAGGTGGAGAAAGAGGCAAGAGAGGTACACAAAGGGGGAAGAAGGGTACAGAAAAAGGCAAGAGGGGTGCAGAAAAAAGCAAGAGAGGTGTGGAAAGAAGCAAGAGAAGTGCAGAAAGGAGCAACAGAGGTGCAGAAAGAGGGAAGAGGGGTGCAGAAAGAGGCAAGAGAAGTATAGAAAGAAGCAAGAGAAGTGATGAAAGAGACAAGAGAGTTGCAGAAAGAAACAAGAGAGGTGCAGAGAAAAGCAAGAGAGGTGCTGAAAGAAGCAAGAGAAGTGCAGAAAGAAGCAACAGAGGTGCAGAAAGAGGGAAGAAGGGTGCAGAAAGAGGCAAGAAAAGTACAGAAAGAATCAACAGAGGTGCAGAAAGAGGTAAGAGAAGTGCAGAAAGAGGCAACAGAGGTCCAGAAACAGATAGGAGAGGTGCAGAAAGAGGGAACAGCGGTGCAGAAAGAGGCAAGAGAGGTACAGAAAGAGGGAAGAGGGGTCCAGAAAGAGGCAAGCGGGGTGCAGAAAGAAGCAAGAGAGGTACAGAAAGAGGCAAGAGAGGTGCAGAAACAGGCAAGAGAAGTGCAGAAAGAGGGAAGAGAAGTGCTGAAAGAAGCAACAGAGGGGTAGAAAGAAGAAAGAGAAGTGATGAAAGAGACAAGAGAGTTGCAGAAAGAAACAAGAGAATGGAGCATAAAAAAGCAAGAGAAGTGCAGAAAGAGGCAAGTGAGGTGCAGAAATAGGCAGGAGGGGTGCAGAAAGAGGCAAGATAAGTGCAGAAAGAAGCAACAGAGGTACAGCAGGAGGCAATAGAACTGCAGAAAGAAGCAGGAGAGTTGCAGAAACAGGCACAAGAGGTGAAGAAAGAAGAAAGAGGGGTACAGAAAGAGGCAAGAGGGGTGCAGAAAGAAGTAAGAGAGATGTGGAATAAAGCAGGAGAAGAGCAGAAAGAACCAAAGGAAGTGCAGAAAGAGGCAAGAGGGGAGCAGAAAGAGGCAAGAGAAGTGCAGAAAAAAGCAACAGAGGTGCATAAAGAAGCAAGAGAAGTGCAGAAACAAGCAACAGAGATGCAGAAAGAGGGAACAAGGGTGCAGAAAGAGGCAAGAGAAGGACAGAAAGAAGCAACAGAGGTGCAGAAATTGGCAGGAGAAGTGCAGAAAGAGGCAACAGAGGTGCATGAACAGACAGGAGAGGTGCAGAAAGAGGGAACAGGGGTGCTGAAAAAGGCAAGAGAGGTACAGAAAGAGGGAAGAGGGGTGCAGAAAGAGGCAATAGGGGTGCAGAAAGAAGCAACAGAGGGGTAGAAAGAAGCAAGTCAAGTGATGAAAGAGACAAGAGAATTGCATAAAGAAACAAGAGAGGTGCAGAAAAAAGCAAGAGAAGTGCAGAAAGAACCAGCGGAAGTGCAGAAAGAGGAAAGAGGCAAGAGAAGTGTAGAAAGAAGCAACAGAGGTGCAGAAAGAGGCAAGAGAAGTGCAGAAATAGGCAAAAGAGGTACAGAAACAGGCAATAGAGGTGCAGAAACAGGCAAAACAGGTGAGGAAAAAGAGAATATGGGTGCAGAAAGAGGCAAGAGGGGTACAGACAGAGAGAAGTGGGGTCCAGAAAGAGGCAACAGGGTGCAGAAAGAAGAAATTGAGGTGCAGAAAAAGGCAACAGTGGTGCAGAAAGAGGCAAGAGGTGTGCAGAAAGAAGCAAGAGAGGTACATAAAGAGGCAAGAGAGGTGAAGAAACAGGCAAGAGAAGTGCAGAAAGAGGGTAGAGAAGTGCTGAAAGTAGTAACAGAGGGATAGAAAGAAGCAAGAGAAGTGATGAAAGAGACAAGAGAGTTGCAGAAAGAACCAAGAGATGAGCAGAAAAAAGCATGAGAAGTGCAGAAAGAGGCAAGCGAGGTACAGAAAGAGGCAAGAGAAGTGCAGAAAGAAGCAAGAGAGGTGCAGAAAGAGGCAAGTGAGGTGTAGAAACAGGCAAGAGGGGTGCAGAAAGAGGCAATAAAAGTGCAGAAAGAAGCAACGGAGGGGCACCAGGAGGCAATAGAACTGCAGAAAGAAGCAGGAGAGTTGCAGAAACAGGCAAGAGAGGTGCAGAAAGAAGAAAGAGGGGTACAGAAAGAGCCAAGAGGGGTGCAGAAAGAAGCAAGAGAGATGCAGAAAAAAGCAAGAGAATTGCAGAAAGAACCAACTGAAGTGCAGAAAGAGGCAAGAGGGGAGCAGAAAGAGGCAAGAGAAGTGCAGAAAGAAGCATTAGAGGTGCAGAAAGAGGCAAGAGAACTGCAGAAAGAGGCAAGAGTATTGCAGAAACAGGCAAAAGAGGTACAAAAAGAGAGAACAGGGGTGCAGAATGAGGCAAGAGAGGTGCAGAAAGAGGGAAGACGGGTGCAGAAAGAGGGAAGTGGAGTGCAGGAATTTGAAAGAGAGGTGCAGAAATAAGCAAGAGCAGTGCAGAAAGAACCAACAGAGGTGCAGAAAGAGGCAAGAGGGGTGCAGTAAGAGGAAACAGTAGTGCAGAAAGAAGCAAAAGAACTGCAGAAAGAGGAAAGAGAGGTGGGGAAAGAGGCAAGAGAGGTGCACAAAGAGGGAAGAAGGGTGCAGAAAAAGGCAAGAGAGGTGCAGAAAAAAGCAAGAGATGTGCAGAAAGAAGCAAGAGAAGTGCAGAAAGAAGCAACAGAGGTGCAGAAAGAGGGAAGAGGGGTGCAGAAAGAGGCAAGAGAAGTACAGAAAGAAGCAACAGAGGTGCAGAAAGAGGCAAGAGAAGTGCAGAAAGAGGCAACAGAGGTGCCGAAACAGACAGGAGAGGTGCAGAAAGAGGGAACAGGGGTGCAGAAAGAGGCAAGAGAGATACAGAAATAGAGAAGAGGGGTGCAGAAAGAGGCAACAGGGGTACATAAAGAAGGAAGTGAGGGGCAGAAAAAGGCAACAGTGGTGCAGAAAGAGGCAAGAGAATGCTGAAAGAAGCAACAGAGGGGTAGAAAGAACCAAGAGAAGTGATGTAAGAGACAAGAGAGTTGCGGAAAGAAACAAGAGAGGTGCAGAAAAAAGCAAGAGAGGTGCATAAAGAAGCAAGAGAAGTGCAGAAACAAGCAACAGAGGTGCAGAAAGAGGGAACAGGGGTGCAGAAAGAGGCAAGAGAAGTACAGAAAGAAGCAACAGAGGTGCAGAAAGAGGCAGGAGAAGTGCAGAAAGAGGTAACAGAGGTGCAGGAACAGACAGGAGAGGTGCAGAAAGAGGGAACAGGGGTGCAGAAAGAGGCAAGAGAGGTACAGAAAGAGGGAAGAGGGGTGCAGAAAGAGGCAATAGGGGTGCAGAAAGAAGCAACAGAGGGGTAGAAAGAAGCAAGTCAAGTGATGAAAGAGACAAGAGAATTGCATAAAGAAACAAGAGAGGTGCAGAAAAAGCAAGAGAAGTGCAGAAAGAACCAGCGGAAGTGCAGAAAGAGGAAAGAGGCAAGAGAAGTGTAGAAAGAAGCAACAGAGGTGCAGAAAGAGGCAAGAGAAGTGCAGAAATAGGCAAAAGAGGTACAGAAACAGGCAATAGAGGTGCAGAAACAGGCAAAACAGGTGAGGAAAAAGAGAATATGGGTGCAGAAAGAGGCAAGAGGGGTACAGACAGAGAGAAGTGGGGTCCAGAAAGAGGCAACAGGGGTGCAGAAAGAAGAAATTGAGGTGCAGAAAAAGGCAACAGTGGTGCAGAAAGAGGCAAGAGGGGTGCAGAAAGAAGCAAGAGAGGTACATAAAGAGGCAAGAGAGGTGAAGAAACAGGCAAGAGAAGTGCAGAAAGAGGGTAGAAAAGTGCTGAAAGTAGTAACAGAGGGATAGAAAGAAGCAAGAGAAGTGATGAAAGAGACAAGAGAGTTGCAGAAAGAACCAAGAGATGAGCAGAAAAAAGCAAGAGAAGTGCAGAAAGAGGCAAGCGAGGTACAGAAAGAGGCAAGAGAAGTGCAGAAAGAAGCAAGAGAGGTGCAGAAAGAGGCAAGTGAGGTGCAGAAACAGGCAAGAGGGGTGCAGAAAGAGGCAAGAAAAGTGCAGAAAGAAGCAACGGAGGGGCACCAGGAGGCAATAGAACTACAGAAAGAAGCAGGAGAGTTGCAGAAACAGGCAAGAGAGGTGCAGAAAGAAGAAAGAGGGGTACAGAAAGAGGCAAGAGGGGTGCAGAAAGAAGCAAGTGAGATGCGGAAAAAAGCAAGAGAAGTGCAGAAAGAACCAACGGAAGTGCAGAAAGAGGCAAGAGGGGAGCAGAAAGAGGCAAGAGATGTGTAGAAAGAAGCAACAGAGGTGCAGAAAGAGGCAAGAGAAGTGCAGAAATAGGCAAAAGAGGTGCAGAAACAGGCAAGAGAGGTGCAGAAACAAGCAAAACAGGTGCATAAAGAGAGAATAGGGGTGCATAGAGAGGCAAGAGGCATACAGAAAGAGATAAGTGGGTTCCAGAAAGAGGCAACAGGGGTGCAGAAAGAAGAAAGTGAGGTGCAGAAAAAGGCAACAGTGGTGCAGAAAGAGGCAAGAGGGTTGCAGAAAGAAGCAAGAGGGGTACAGAAAGAGGCAAGAGAGGTGAAGAAACAGGCAAGAGAAGTGCAGAAAGAGGGAAGAGAAGTGCTGAAAGAAGTAACAGAGGGATAGAAAGAAGCAAGAGAAGTGATGAAAGAGACAAGAGAGTTGCAGACAGAACCAAGAGACGAGCAGAAAAAAGCAAGAGAAGTGCAGAAAGAGGCAAGTGAGGTACAGAAAGAGGCAAGAGAAGTGCAGAAAGAAGCAAGAGAGGTGCAGAAACAGGCAAGAGGGGTGCAGAAAGAGGCAAGAAAAGTGCAGAAAGAAGCAACAGAGGTGCAGCAGGAGGCAATAGAACTGCAGAAACAAGCAGGAGAGTTGCAGAAACAGGCAAGAGAGGTGCAGAAAGAAGAAAGAGGGGTACAGAAAGAGGCAAGAGGGGTGCAGAAAGAAGCAAGAGAGATGCAGAAAAAAGCAAGAGAATTGCAGAAAGAACCAACTGAAGTGCAGAAAGAGGCAAGAGGGGAGCAGAAAGAGGCAAGTGAAGTGCAGAAAGAAGCAACAGAGGTGCAGAAAGAGGCAAGAGAAATGAAGAAAGAGGCAAGAGAGCTGCAGAAACAGGCAAAAGAGGTGCAGAAAGAGAGAACAGGGGTACAGGCAGAGGCAAAAGAGGTGCAGAAAGAGGGAAGAGGAGTGCAGAAAGAGGCAAGAGGGTTGCAGAAATGTGCAGGAGAGGGGCAGAAAGAAGCAAGAGCAGTGCAGAAAGAAACCAGCAGAGGTGCAGAAAGAGGCAAGAGGGGTGCTGAAAGAGGCAACAGAAGTTCAGAAAGAAGCAAAAGAGGTGGAGAAAGAGGCAAGAGAACTGCAGAAATAAGCAACAGAGGTGCAGAAGGAGGCAAGAGAACTGAAGAGAGAGGCAAGAGAGTTGCCGAAACAGGCAAGAGAGGTGCAGAAAGAAGAAAGAGGGGTGCAGAATGAGGCAAGAGGGGTGCAGAAAGAAGCAAGAGAGATGCGGAAAAAGCGAGAGAAGTGCAGAAAGAACCAACGGAAGTGCAGAAAGAGGCAAGAGGGGAGCAGAAAGAGGCAAGAGAAGTGTAGAAAGAAGCAACAGAGGTGCAGAAATAGGCAAGAGATGTGCAGAAATAGGCAAAAGAGGTGCAGAAAAAGGCAAGAGAGAGTGCAGAAACAGGCAAAACAGGTGCAGAAAGAGAGGATAGGGGTGCAGAAAGAGGCAAGAGGGGTACAGAAAGAGAGAAGTGGGGTCCAGAAAGAGGCAACAGGGGTGCAGAAAGAAGAAAGTGAGGTGCAGAAAAAGGCAACAGTGGTGCAGAAAGAGGCAAGAGGGGTGCAGAAAGAAGCAAGAGAGGTACAGAAAGAGGCAAGAGAGGTGAAGAAACAGGCAAGAGAAGTGCAGAAAGAGGGAAGAGAAGTGCTGAAAGAAGTAACAGAGGGATAGAAAGAAGCAAGAGAAGTGATGAAAGAGACAAGAGAGTTGCAGAAAGAACCAAGAGACGAGCAGAAAAAAGCAGGAGAAGTGCAGAAAGAGGCAAGTGAGGTACAGAAAGAGGCAAGAGAAGTGCAGAAAGAAGCAAGAGAGGTGCAGAAAGAAGAAAGAGGGGTGCAGAAAGAGGCAAGAGAAGTGCAGAAAGAAGCAAGAGAGGTGCAGAAAGAAGAAAGAGGGGTGCAGAATAAAGCAAAAGAAGTGCAGAAAGAACCAACGGAAGTGCAGAAAGAGGCAAGAGGGGAGCAGAAAGAGGCAAGAGAAGTGCAGAAATATCCAAGAGGTGCAGAAACAGGCAAGAGAGGTGCAGAAACAGGCAAAACAGGTGCAGAAAGAGAGAATAGGGGTGCAGAAAGAGGCAAGAGGGGTACAGAAAGAGAGAAGTGGGGTCCAGAAAGAGGCAACAGGGGTGCAGAAAGAAGAAAGGGAGGTATGGAAAAAGGCAACAGTGGTGCAGAAAGAAGCAAGAGAGGTGCAGAAAGAAGAAAGAGGGGTGCAGAATAAAGCAAAAGAAGTGCAGAAAGAACCAACGGAAGTGTTGAAAGAAGCAACAGAGGTGCAGAAAGAGGCAAGAGAAGTGCAGAAATATCCAAAAGAGGTGCAGAAACAGGCGAGAGAGGTGCAGAAACAGGCAAAACAGGTGCAGAAAGAGAGAATAGGGGTGCAGAAAGAGGCAAGAGGGGTACAGAAAGAGAGAAGTGGGGTCCAGAAAGAGGCAACAGGGGTGCAGAAAGAAGAAAGGGAGGTATGGAAAAAGGCAACAGTGGTGCAGAAAGAAGCAAGAGAGGTACAGAAAGAGGCAAGAGAGGTGAAGAAACAGGCAAGAGAAGTGCAGAAAGAGGGAAGAGAAGTGCTGAAAGAAGTAACAGAGGGATAGAAAGAAGCAAGAGTAGTGATGAAAGAGACAAGAGAGTTGCAGAAATAACCAAGAGACGAGCAGAAAAAAGCAAGAGCAGTACAGAAAGAGGCAAGTGAGGTATAGAAAGAGGCAAGTGAGGTACAGAAAAAGGCAAGAGGGGTGCAGAAAAAGGCAAGAAAAGTGCAGAAAGAAGCAACAGAGGTGCAGCAGGAGGCAATAGAACTGCAGAAAGAAGCAGGAGAGTTGCAGAAACAGGCAAGAGGGGTGCAGAAAGAAGCAAGAGAGATGCAGAAAAAAGCAAGAGAATTGCAGAAAGAACCAACTGAAGTGCAGAAAGAGGCAAGAGGGAAGTAGAAAGAGGCAAAAGAACTGCAGAAAGAGGCAAGAGTGATGCAGAAACAGGCAAAAGAGGTAAAGAAAGAGAGAACAGGGGTGCAGACAGAGGCAAGAGAGGTGCAGAATGATGCAAGAGGGGTGCAGAAAGAAGCAAGAGAGACGTAGAAAAAAGCAAGAGAAGTACAGAAAGAACCAACGGAGGTGCAGAAAGAGGCAAGAGAACTGAAGAAAGAGGCAAGAGAGTTGCAGAAACAGGCAAAAGAGGTGCAGAAAGAGAGAACAGGGGTACAGGCAGAGGCAAGAGAGGTGCAGAAATAGGGAAGATGAGTGCAGAAAGAGGCAAGAGGGATGCAGAAATGTGCAAGAGAGGGGCAGAAAGAAGCAAGAGCAGTGCAGAAAGAACCAACAGAGGTGCAGGAAGAGGCAAGAGGGGTGCAGAAAGAGGAAACAGTAGTGCAGAAAGAAGCAAAAGAGATCCAGAAAGAGGCAAGAGAACTGCAGAAAGAGGAAAGAGAGGTAGAGAAAGAGGCAAGAGAGGTGCATAAAGAGGCAAGAGAAGTACAGAAAGAAGCAACAGAGGTGCAGAAAGAGGGAAGAGGGGTGCAGAAAGAGGCAAGAGAGGTGCGAAAAGAAGCAAGGGAAGTGCAGAAAGAAGCAGCAGAGGTGCAGAAAGAGGGAAGAGGGGTGCAGAAAGAGGCAAGAGAAGTACAGAAAGAAGCAACAGAGGTGCAGAAAGAGGCAAGAGAAGTGCAGAAAGAGGCAACAGAGGTGCAGAGACAGACAGGAGAGGTGCAGAAAGAGGGAACAGGGGTGCATAAAGAGGCAAGAGAGGTACAGAAATAGAGAAGAGGGGTGCAGAAAGAGGCAACAGGGGTACAGAAAGAGGCAAGAGAAGTGCTGAAAGAAGCAACAGAGGGGTAGAAAGAACTAAGAGAAGTGATGAAAGAGACAAGAGAGTTGCAGAAAGAAACAAGAGAGGTGCAGAAAAAAGCAAGAGAGGTGCGGAAAGAAGCAAGAGAAGTGCAGAAAGAAGCAACAGATGTGCAGAAAGAGGGAAGAGGGGTGCAGAAAGAGGCTAGAGAAGTACAGAAAGAAGCAACAGAGGTGCAGAAAGAGGCAAGAGAAGTGCAGAAAGAGGCAAGAGTATTGCAGAAACAGGAAAAAGAGGTACAAAAAGAGAGAACAGTGGTGCAGACAGAGGCAAGAGTAGTGCAGAAAGAACCAACAGAAGTTCAGAAAGAAGCAAAAGAGGTGGAGAAAGAGGCAAGAGAACTGCAGAAATAAGCAACAGAGGTGCAGAAGGAGGCAAGAGAACTGAAGAGAGAGGCAAGAGAGTTGCCGAAACAGGCAAGAGAGGTGCAGAAAGAAGAAAGAGGGGTGCAGAAAGAAGCAAGAGAGATGCAGAAAAAAGCGAGAGAAGTGCAGACAGAACCAACGGAAGTACAGAAAGAGGCAAGAGGGGAGCAGAAAGAGGCAAAGAAGTTTAGAAAGAAGCAACAGAGGTGCAGAAAGAGGCAAGAGAAGTGCAGAAATTGGCAAAAGAGGTGCAGAAAAAGGCAAGAGAGGTGAAGAAACAGGCAAAACAGGTGCAGAAAGAGAGGATAGGGGTGCAGAAAGAGGCAAGAGGGATACAGAAAGAGAGAAGTGGGCTCCAGAAAGAGGCAACAGGGGTGCAGAAAGAAGAAAGTGAGGTGCAGAAAAAGGCAACAGTGGTGTAGAAAGAGGCAACAGGGGTGCAGGAAGAAGCAAAAGAGGTACAGAAAGAGGCAAGAGAGGTGAAGAAACACACAAGAGAAGTGCAGAAAGAGGGAAGAGAAGTGCTGAAAGAAGTAACAGAGGGATAGAAAGAAGCAAGAGAAGTGAAGAAAGAGACAAGAGAGTTGCAGAAAGAACCAAGAGACGAGCAGAAAAAAGCAAGAGAAGTGCAGAAAGAGGCAAGTGAGGTACAGAAAGAGGCAAGAGAAGTGCAGAAAGAAGCAAGAGAGGTGCAGAAATAAGAAAGAGGGTGCAGAATGAGGCAAGAGGGGTGCAGAAAGAAGCAAGAGAGATGCAGAATAAAGCAAGAGAAGTGCAGAAAGAACCAACGGAAGTGCAGAAAGAGGCAAGAGGGGTGCAGAAAGAAGCAAGAGAGATGCGGAAAAAAGCAAGAGAATTGCAGAAAGAACCAACTGAAGTGCAGAAAGAGGCAAGAGGGGAGCAGAAAGAGGCAAGTGAAGTGCAGAAAGAAGCAACAGAGGTGCAGAAAGAGGCAAGAGAAATGAAGAAAGAGGCAAGAGAGCTGCAGAAACAGGCAAAAGAGGTGCAGAAAGAGAGAACAGGGGTACAGGCAGAGGCAAAAGAGGTGCAGAAAGAGGGAAGAGGAGTGCAGAAAGAGGCAAGAGGGTTGCAGAAATGTGCAGGAGAGGGGCAGAAAGAAGCAAGAGCAGTGCAGAAAGAACCAGCAGAGGTGCAGAAAGAGGCAAGAGGGGTGCTGAAAGAGGCAACAGAAGTTCAGAAAGAAGCAAAAGAGGTGGAGAAAGAGGCAAGAGAACTGCAGAAATAAGCAACAGAGGTGCAGAAGGAGGCAAGAGAACTGAAGAGAGAGGCAAGAGAGTTGCCGAAACAGGCAAGAGAGGTGCAGAAAGAAGAAAGAGGGGTGCAGAATGAGGCAAGAGGGGTGCAGAAAGAAGCAAGAGAGATGCGGAAAAAAGCGAGAGAAGTGCAGAAAGAACCAACGGAAGTGCAGAAAGAGGCAAGAGGGGAGCAGAAAGAGGCAAGAGAAGTGTAGAAAGAAGCAACAGAGGTGCAGAAATAGGCAAGAGATGTGCAGAAATAGGCAAAAGAGGTGCAGAAAAAGGCAAGAGAGGTGCAGAAACAGGCAAAACAGGTGCAGAAAGAGAGGATAGGGGTGCAGAAAGAGGCAAGAGGGGTACAGAAAGAGAGAAGTGGGGTCCAGAAAGAGGCAACAGGGGTGCAGAAAGAAGAAAGTGAGGTGCAGAAAAAGGCAACAGTGGTGCAGAAAGAGGCAAGAGGGGTGCAGAAAGAAGCAAGAGAGGTACAGAAAGAGGCAAGAGAGGTGAAGAAACAGGCAAGAGAAGTGCAGAAAGAGGGAAGAGAAGTGCTGAAAGAAGTAACAGAGGGATAGAAAGAAGCAAGAGAAGTGATGAAAGAGACAAGAGAGTTGCAGAAAGAACTAAGAGACGAGCAGAAAAAAGCAGGAGAAGTGCAGAAAGAGGCAAGTGAGGTACAGAAAGAGGCAAGAGAAGAGCAGAAAGAAGCAAGAGAGGTGCAGAAAGAAGAAAGAGGGGTGCAGAAAGAGGCAAGAGAAGTGCAGAAAGAAGCAAGAGAGGTGCAGAAAGAAGAAAGAGGGGTGCAGAATAAAGCAAAAGAAGTGCAGAAAGAACCAACGGAAGTGCAGAAAGAGGCAAGAGGGGAGCAGAAAGAGGCAAGAGAAGTGTAGAAAGAAGCAACAGAGGTGCAGAAAGAGGCAAGAGAAGTGCAGAAATATCCAAAAGAGGTGCAGAAACAGGCAAGAGAGGTGCAGAAACAGGCAAAACAGGTGCAGAAAGAGAGAATAGGGGTGCAGAAAGAGGCAAGAGGGGTACAGAAAGAGAGAAGTGGGGTCCAGAAAGAGGCAACAGGGGTGCAGAAAGAAGAAAGTGAGGTATGGAAAAGGCAACAGTGGTGCAGAAAGAAGCAAGAGAGGTACAGAAAGAGGCAAGAGAGGTGAAGAAACAGGCAAGAGAAGTGCAGAAAGAGGGAAGAGAAGTGCTGAAAGAAGTAACAGAGGGATAGAAAGAAGCAAGAGTAGTGATGAAAGAGACAAGAGAGTTGCAGAAAGAACCAAGAGACGAGCAGAAAAAAGCAAGAGAAGTACAGAAAGAGGCAAGTGAGGTATAGAAAGAGGCAAGTGAGGTACAGAAAAAGGCAAGAGGGGTGCAGAAAAAGGCAAGAAAAGTGCAGAAAGAAGCAACAGAGGTGCAGCAGGAGGCAATAGAACTGCAGAAAGAAGCAGGAGAGTTGCAGAAACAGGCAAGAGCGGTGCAGAAAGAAGCAAGAGAGATGCAGAAAAAAGCAAGAGAATTGCAGAAAGAACCAACTGAAGTGCAGAAAGAGGCAAAAGGGAAGCAGAAAGAGGCAAAAGAACTGCAGAAAGAGGCAAGATTGATGCAGAAACAGGCAACAGAGGTAGAGAAAGAGAGAACAGGGGTGCAGACAGAGGCAAGAGAGGTGCAGAAAGAGGGAAGAGAGGTGCAGAAGGAAGAAAGAAGGGTGCAGAATGATGCAAGAGGGGTGCAGAAAGAAGCAAGAGAGACGTAGAAAAAAGCAAGAGAAGTACAGAAAGAACCAACAGAGGTGCAGAAAGAGGCAAGAGAACTGAAGAAAGAGGCAAGAGAGTTGCAGAAACAGGCAAAAGAGGTGCAGAAAGAGAGAACAGGGGTACAGGCAGAGGCAAGAGAGGTGCAGAAATAGGGAAGAGGAGTGCAGAAAGAGGCAAGAGGGATGCAGAAATGTGCAAGAGAGGGGCAGAAAGAAGCAAGAGCAGTGCAGAAAGAACCAACAGAGGTGCAGGAAGAGGCAAGAGGGGTGCAGAAAGAGGAAACAGTAGTGCAGAAAGAAGAAAAAGAGATGCAGAAAGAGGCAAGAGAACTGCAGAAAGAGGAAAGAGAGGTAGAGAAAGAGGCAAGAGAGGTGCAGAAAGAAGCAAGAGAAGTACAGAAAGAAGCAACAGAGGTGCAGAAAGAGGGAAGAGGGGTGCAGAAAGAGGCAAGAGAGGTGCGAAAAGAAGCAAGAGAAGTGCAGAAAGAAGCAGCAGAGGTGCAGAAAGAGGGAAGAGGGGTGCAGAAAGAGGCAAGAGAAGTACAGAAAGAAGCAACAGAGGTGCAGAAAGAGGCAAGAGAAGTGCAGAAAGAGGCAACAGAGGTGCAGAGACAGACAGGAGAGGTGCAGAAAGAGGGAACAGGGGTGCATAAAGAGGCAAGAGAGGTACAGAAATAGAGAAGAGGGGTGCAGAAAGAGGCAACAGGGGTACAGAAAGAGGCAAGAGAAGTGCTGAAAGAAGCAACAGAGGGGTAGAAAGAACCAAGAGAAGTGATGAAAGAGACAAGAGAGTTGCAGAAAGAAACAAGAGAGGTGCAGAAAAAAGCAAGAGAGGTGCGGAAAGAAGCAAGAGAAGTGCAGAAAGAAGCAACAGATGTGCAGAAAGAGGGAAGAGGGGTGCAGAAAGAGGCAAGAGAAGTACAGAAAGAAGCAACAGAGGTGCAGAAAGAGGCAAGAGAAGTGCAGAAAGAGGCAAGAGTATTGCAGAAACAGGAAAAAGAGGTACAAAAAGAGAGAACAGGGGTGCAGACAGAGGCAAGAGTAGTGCAGAAAGAACCAACAGAAGTTCAGAAAGAAGCAAAAGAGGTGGAGAAAGAGGCAAGAGAACTGCAGAAATAAGCAACAGAGGTGCAGAAGGAGGCAAGAGAACTGAAGAGAGAGGCAAGAGAGTTGCCGAAACAGGCAAGAGAGGTGCAGAAAGAAGAAAGAGGGGTGCAGAAAGAAGCAACAGAGATGCGGAAAAAAGCGAGAGAAGTGCAGACAGAACCAACGGAAGTACAGAAAGAGGCAAGAGGGGAGCAGAAAGAGGCAAAGAAGTTTAGAAAGAAGCAACAGAGGTGCAGAAAGAGGCAAGAGAAGTGCAGAAATTGGCAAAAGAGGTGCAGAAAAAGGCAAGAGAGGTGAAGAAACAGGCAAAACAGGTGCAGAAAGAGAGGATAGGGGTGCAGAAAGAGGCAAGAGGGATACAGAAAGAGAGAAGTGGGCTCAGAAAGAGGCAACAGGGGTGCAGAAAGAAGAAAGTGAGGTGCAGAAAAAGGCAACAGTGGTGTAGAAAGAGGCAACAGGGGTGCAGGAAGAAGCAAAAGAGGTACAGAAAGAGGCAAGAGAGGTGAAGAAACACGCAAGAGAAGTGCAGAAAGAGGGAAGAGAAGTGCTGAAAGAAGTAACAGAGGGATAGAAAGAAGCAAGAGAAGTGAAGAAAGAGACAAGAGAGTTGCAGAAAGAACCAAGAGACGAGCAGAAAAAAGCAAGAGAAGTGCAGAAAGAGGCAAGTGAGGTACAGAAAGAGGCAAGAGAAGTGTAGAAAGAAGCAAGAGAGGTGCAGAAAGAAGAAAGAGGGTGCAGAATGAGGCAAGAGGGGTGCAGAAAGAAGCAAGAGAGATGCAGAATAAAGCAAGAGAAGTGCAGAAAGAACCAACGGAAGTGCAGAAAGAGGCAAGAGGGGTGCAGAAAGAAGCAAGAGAGGTACAGAAAGAGGCAAGAGAGGTGAAGAAACAGGCAAGAGAAGTGCAGAAAGAGGGAAGAGAAGTGCTGAAAGAAGTAACAGAGGGATAGAAAGAAGCAAGAGAAGTGATGAAAGAGACAAGAGAGTTGCAGGAAGAACCAAGAGACGAGCAGAAAAAAGCAAGAGAAGTGCAGAAAGAGGCAAGTGAGGTACAGAAAGAGGCAAGAGAAGGGCAGAAAGAAGCAAGAGATGTGCAGAAAGAGGCAAGTGAGGTACGGAAAAAGGCAAGAAAAGTGCAGAAAGAGGCAAGAAAAGTGTAGAAAGAAGCAACAGAGGTGCAGCAGGAGGCAATAGAACTGCAGAAAGAAGCAGGAAAGTTGCAGAAACAGGCAAGAGAGGTGCAGAAAGAGCAAGAGAGATGTGGAAAAAGCAAGAGAATTGCAGAAAGAACCAACTGAAGTGCAGAAAGAGGCAAGAGGGAAGCAGAAAGAGGCAAGAGAAGTGCAGAGAGAAGCAACAGAGGTACAGAAAGAGGCAAGAGAACTGCAGAAAGAGGCAAGAGTGATGCAGAAACAGGCAAAAGAGGTAGAGAAAGAGAGAACAGGGGTGCAGACAGAGGCAAGAGAGGTGCAGAAAGAGGGAAGAGAGGTGCAGAAGAAAAAAAGAAGGGTGCAGAATGATGTAAGAGGGGTGCAGAAAGAAGCAAGAGAGACGTAGAAAAAAGCAAGAGAAGTACAGAAAGAACCAACGGAGGTGCAGAAAGAGGCAAGAGAACTGAAGAAAGAGGTGAGAGAGTTGCAGAAACAGGCAAAAGAGGTGCAGAAAGAGAGAACAGGGGTACATGCAGAGGCAAGAGAGGTGCAGAAAGAGGGAAGAGGAGTGCAGAAAGAGGCAAGAGGGGTGCAGAAATGTGCACGAGAGGGGCAGAAAGAAGAAAGAGAGTGCAGAAAGAACCAACAGAGGTGCAGAAAGAGGCAAGAAGGGTGCAGAAAGAGGAAACATTAGTGCAAAAAGAAGCAAAAGAGATGCAGAAAGAGGCAAGAGAACTGCAGAAAGAGGAAAGAGAGGTGGAGAAAGAGGCAAGAGAGGTACACAAAGAGGGAAGAAGGGTGCAGAAAAAGGCAAGAGGGGTGCAGAAAAAGCAAGAGAGGTGCGGAAAGAAGCAAGAGAAGTGCAGAAAGAAGCAACAGATGTGCAGAAAGAGGGAAGAGGGGTACAGAAAGAGGCAAGAGAAGTACAGAAAGAAGCAACAGAGGTGCAGAAAGAGGCAAGAGAAGTGCAGAAAGGCAACAGAGGTGCATGAACAGACAGGAGAGGTGCAGAAAGAGGGAACAGGGGTACAAAAAGAGGCAAGAGAGGTACAGAAAGAGGGAAGAGGGGTGCAGAAAGAGGCAATAAGGGTGCAGAAAGAAGTAAGTGAGGTGCAGCAGGAGGCAATAGAACTGCAGAGAGAAGCAGGAGAGTTGCAGAAACAGGCAAGAGAGGTGCAGAAAGAAGAAAGAGGGTACAGAAAGAGGCAAGAGGGGTGCAGAAAAAGCAAGAGAGATGCGGAAAAAGCAAGAGAATTGCAGAACCAACTGAAGTGCAGAAAGAGGCAAGAGGGATGTAGAAAGAGGTGAGAGAAGTGCAGAAAGAAGCAACAGAGGTGCAGAAAGAGGCAAGAGAACTGCAGAAAGAGGCAAGAGTGATGCAGAAACAGGCAAAGGAGGTAGAGAAAGAGAGAACAGGGGTGCAGACAGAGGCAAGAGAGGTGCAGAAAGAGGGAAGAGAGGTGCAGAAGGAAGAAAGAAGGGTGCAGAATGAGGCAAGAGGGGTGCAGAAAGAAGCAAGAGAGATGTAGAAAAGCAAGAGAACTGCAGAAAGAGGAAAGAGAGGTGGAGAAAGAGGCAAGAGAGGTGCACAAAGAGGGAAGAAGGGTGCAGAAAAAGGTAAGAGGGTGCAGAAAAAGCAAGAGAGGTGCGGAAAGAAGCAAGAGAAGTGCAGAAAGAAGCAACAGAGGTGCAGAAAGAGGGAAGAGGGGTGCAGAAAGAGGCAAGAGAAGTGCAGAAAGAATCAACAGAGGTGCTGAAAGAGGCAAGAGAAGTGCAGAAAGAGGCAAGAGTATTGCAGAAACAGGCAAAAGAGGTACAAAAAGAGAGAACAGGGGTGCAGACAGAGGCAAGAGCAGTGCAGAAAGAACCAACAGAAGTTCAGAAAGAAGCAAAAGAGGTGGAGAAAGAGGCAAGAGAACTGCAGAAATAAGCAACAGAGGTGCAGAAGGAGGCAAGAGAACTGAAGGGAGAGGCAAGAGAGTTGCCGAAACAGGCAAGAGAGGTGCAGAAAGAAGAAAGAGGGGTGCAGAAAGAACAAGAGAGATGCGGAAAAAAGCGAGAGAATTGCAGAAAGAACCAACAGAAGTACAGAAAGAGGCAAGAGGGGAGCAGAAAGAGGCAAGAGAAGTGTAGAAAGAAGCAACAGAGGTGCAGAAAGAGGCAAGAGAAGTGCAGAAATTGGCAAAAGAGGTGCAGAAAAAGGCAAGAGAGGTGAAGAAACAGGCAAAACAGGTGCAGAAAGAGAGGATAGGGGTGCAGAAAGAGGCAAGAGGGATACAGAAAGAGAGAAGTGGGATCCAGAAAGAGGCAAGAGGGGTGCAGAAAGAAGCAAGAGAGGTACAGAAAGAGGCAAGAGAGGTGAAGAAACAGTCAAGAGAAGTGCAGAAAGAGGGAAGAGAAGTGCTGAAAGAAGTAACAGAGGGATAGAAAGAAGCAAGAGAAGTGATGAAAGAGACAAGAGAGTTGCAGAAAGAACCAAGAGACGAGCAGAAAAAAGCAAGAGAAGTGCAGAAAGAGGCAAGTGAGGTACAGAAAGAGGCAAGAGAAGTGCAGAAAGAAGCAAGAGATGTGCAGAAAGAGGCAAGTGAGGTACCGAAAAAGGCAAGAGGGGTGCAAATAGAGGCAAGAAAAGTGCAGAAAGAAGCAACAGAGGTGCAGCAGGAGGCAATAGCACTGCTGAAAGAAGCAGGAGAGTTGCAGAAACAGGCAAGAGAGGTGCAGAAAGAAGCAAGAGAGATGTGGAAAAAAGCAAGAGAATTGCAGAAAGAACCAACTGAAGTGCAGAAAGAGGCAAGAGGGCAGCAGAAAGAGGCAAGAGAAGTGCAGAAAGAAGCAACAGAGGTACAGAAAGAGGCGAGAGAACTGCAGAAAGAGGCAAGAGTGATGCAGAAACAGGCAAAAGAGGTAGAGAAAGAGAGAACAGGGGTGCAGACAGAGGGAAGAGAGGTGCAGAAAGAGGGAAGAGAGGTGCAGAAGGAAGAAAGAAGGGTGCATAATGATGTAAGAGGGGTGCAGAAAGAAGCAAGAGAGAAGTAGAAAAAAGCAAGAGAAGTACAGAAAGAACCAACGGAGGTGCAGAAAGAGGCAAGAGAACTGAAGAAAGAGGCAAGAGAGTTGCAGAAACAGCCAAAAGAGGTGCAGAAAGAGAGAACAGGGGTACAGGCAGAGGCAAGAGAGGTGCAGAAAGAGGGAAGAGGAGTGCAGAAAGAGGCAAGAGGGGTGCAGAAATGTGCATGAGAGGGGCAGAAAGAAGCAAAAGCAGTGCAGAAAGAACCAACATAGGTGCAGAAAGAGGCAAGAGGGGTGCAGAAAGAGGAAAGAGAGGTGGAGAAAGAGGCAAGAGAACTGCAGAAAGAGGAAAGAGAGGTGGAGAAAGAAGCAAGAGAGGTGCACAAAGAGGGAAGAAGGGTGCAGAAAAAGGGAAGAGGGGTGCAGAAAAAAGCAAGAGAGGTGCGGAAAGAAGCAAGAGAGGTGCGGAAAGAAGCAAGAGAAGTGCAGAAAGAAGCAACAGAGGTGCAGAAAGAGGGAAGAGGGGTGCAGAAAGAGGCAAGAGAAGTACAGAAAGAAGCAACAGAGGTGCAGAAAGAGGCAAGAGAAGTGCAGAAAGAGGCAACAGAGGTGCAGAGACAGACAGGAGAGGTGCATAAAGAGGGAACAGGGGTGCACAAAGAGGCAAGAGAGGTACAGAAATAGAGAAGAGGGGTGCAGAAAGAGGCAACAGGGGTACAGAAAGAAGGAAGTGAGGGGTAGAAAAAGGCAACAGTGGTGCAGAAAGAGGCAAGAGAAGTGCTGAAAGAAGCAACAGAGGGTAGAAAGAACCAAGAGAAGTGATGAAAGAGACAAGAGAGTTGCGGAACCAAACAAGAGAGGTGCAGAAAAAAGCAAGAGAGGTGTGGAAAGAAGCAAGAGAAGTGCAGAAAGAAGCAACAGATGTGCAGAAAGAGGGAAGAGGGGTGCAGAAAGAGGCAAGAGAAGTACAGAAAGAAGCAACAGAGGTGCAGATAGAGGCAAGAGAAGTGCAGAAAGGCAACAGAGGTGCAGGAACAGACAGGAGAGGTACAGAAAGAGGGAACAGGGGTACAGAAAGAGGCAAGAGTGATACAGAAAGAGGGAAGAGGGGTGCAGAAAGAGGCAATAAGGGTGCAGAAAGAAGTAAGTGAGGTGCAGCAGGAGGCAATAGAACTGCAGAAAGAAGCAGGAGAGTTGCAGAAACAGGCAAGAGAGGTGCAGAAAGAAGAAAGAGGGTACAGAAAGAGGCAAGAGGGGTGCAGAAAGAAGCAAGAGAGATGCGGAAAAAAGCAAGAGAATTGCAGAACCAACTGAAGTGCAGAAAGAGGCAAGAGGGATGTAGAAAGAGGTGAGAGAAGTGCAGAAAGAAGCAACAGAGGTGCAGAAAGAGGCAAGAGAACTGCAGAAAGAGGCAAGAGTGATGCAGAAACAGGCAAAGGAGGTAGAGAAAGAGAGAACAGGGGTGCAGACAGAGGCAAGAGAGGTGCAGAAAGAGGGAAGAGAGGTGCAGAAGGAAGAAAGAAGGGTGCAGAATGAGGCAAGAGGGGTGCAGAAAGAAGCAAGAGAGATGTAGAAAAAGCAGGAGAACTGCAGAAAGAGGAAAGAGAGGTGGAGAAAGAGGCAAGAGAGGTGCACAAAGAGGGAAGAAGGGTGCAGAAAAAGGTAAGAGGGGTGCAGAAAAAGCAAGAGAGGTGCGGAAAGAAGCAAGAGAAGTGCAGAAAGAAGCAACAGAGGTGCAGAAAGAGGGAAGAGGGGTGCAGAAAGAGGCAAGAGAAGTGCAGAAAGAATCAACAGAGGTGCTGAAAGAGGCAAGAGAAGTGCAGAAAGAGGCAAGAGTATTGCAGAAACAGGCAAAAGAGGTACAAAAAGAGAGAACAGGGGTACAGACAGAGGCAAGAGCAGTGCAGAAAGAACCAACAGAAGTTCAGAAAGAAGCAAAAGAGGTGGAGAAAGAGGCAAGAGAACTGCAGAAATAAGCAACAGAGGTGCAGAAGGAGGCAAGAGAACTGAAGGGAGAGGCAAGAGAGTTGCCTAAACAGGCAAGAGAGGTGCAGAAAGAAGAAAGAGGGGTGCAGAAAGAACAAGAGAGATGCGGAAAAAAGCGAGAGAATTGCAGAAAGAACCAACAGAAGTACAGAAAGAGGCAAGAGGGGAGCAGAAAGAGGCAAGAGAAGTGTAGAAAGAAGCAACAGAGGTGCAGAAAGAGGCAAGAGAAGTGCAGAAATTGGCAAAAGAGGTGCAGAAAAAGGCAAGAGAGGTGAAGAAACAGGCAAAACAGGAGCAGAAAGAGAGGATAGGGGTGCAGAAAGAGGCAAGAGGGATACAGAAAGAGAGAAGTGGGCTCCAGAAAGAGGCAAGAGGGGTGCAGAAAGAAGCAAGAGAGGTACAGAAAGAGGCAAGAGAGGTGAAGAAACAGTCAAGAGAAGTGCAGAAAGAGGGAAGAGAAGTGCTGAAAGAAGTAACAGAGGGATAGAAAGAAGCAAGAGAAGTGATGAAAGAGACAAGAGAGTTGCAGAAAGAACCAAGAGACGAGCAGAAAAAAGCAAGAGAAGTGCAGAAAGAGGCAAGTGAGGTACAGAAAGAGGCAAGAGAAGTGCAGAAAGAAGCAAGAGATGTGCAGAAAGAGGCAAGTGAGGTACCGAAAAAGGCAAGAGGGGTGCAGAAAGAGGCAAGAAAAGTGCAGAAAGAAGCAACAGAGGTGCAGCAGGAGGCAATAGCACTGCTGAAAGAAGCAGGAGAGTTGCAGAAACAGGCAAGAGAGGTGCAGAAAGAAGCAAGAGAGATGTGGAAAAAAGCAAGAGAATTGCAGAAAGAACCAACTGAAGTGCAGAAAGAGGCAAGAGGGCAGCAGAAAGAGGCAAGAGAAGTGCAGAAAGAAGCAACAGAGGTACAGAAAGAGGCGAGAGAACTGCAGAAAGAGGCAAGAGTGATGCAGAAACAGGCAAAAGAGGTAGAGAAAGAGAGAACAGGGGTGCAGACAGAGGGAAGAGAGGTGCAGAAAGAGGGAAGAGAGATGCAGAAGGAAGAAAGAAGGTGCATAATGATGTAAGAGGGGTGCAGAAAGAAGCAAGAGAGAAGTAGAAAAAGCAAGAGAAGTACAGAAAGAACCAACGGAGGTGCAGAAAGAGGCAAGAGAACTGAAGAAAGAGGCAAGAGAGTTGCAGAAACAGCCAAAAGAGGTGCAGAAAGAGAGAACAGGGGTACAGGCAGAGGCAAGAGAGGTGCAGAAAGAGGGAAGAGGAGTGCAGAAAGAGGCAAGAGGGGTGCAGAAATGTGCATGAGAGGGGCAGAAAGAAGCAAGAGCAGTGCAGAAAGAACCAACATAGGTGCAGAAAGAGGCAAGAGGGGTGCAGAAAGAGGAAAGAGAGGTGGAGAAAGAGGCAAGAGAACTGCAGAAAGAGGAAAGAGAGGTGGAGAAAGAGGCAAGAGAGGTGCACAAAGAGGGAAGAAGGGTGCAGAAAAAGGGAAGAGGGGTGCAGAAAAAAGCAAGAGAGGTGCGGAAAGAAGCAAGAGAGGTGCGGAAAGAAGCAAGAGAAGTGCAGAAAGAAGCAACAGAGGTGCAGAAAGAGGGAAGAGGGGTGCAGAAAGAGGCAAGAGAAGTACAGAAAGAAGCAACAGAGGTGCAGAAAGAGGCAAGAGAAGTGCAGAAAGAGGCAACAGAGGTGCAGAGACAGACAGGAGAGGTGCATAAAGAGGGAACAGGGGTGCACAAAGAGGCAAGAGAGGTACAGAAATAGAGAAGAGGGGTGCAGAAAGAGGCAACAGGGGTACAGAAAGAAGGACGTGAGGTGTAGAAAAAGGCAACAGTGGTGCAGAAAGAGGCAAGAGAAGTGCTGAAAGAAGCAACAGAGGGGTAGAAAGAACCAAGAGAAGTGATGAAAGAGACAAGAGAGTTGCGGAACCAAACAAGAGAGGTGCAGAAAAAAGCAAGAGAGGTGTGGAAAGAAGCAAGAGAAGTGCAGAAAGAAGCAACAGATGTGCAGAAAGAGGGAAGAGGGGTGCAGAAAGAGGCAAGAGCAGTACAGAAAGAAGCAACAGAGGTGCAGATAGAGGCAAGAGAAGTGCAGAAAGGCAACAGAGGTGCAGGAACAGACAGGAGAGGTACAGAAAGAGGGAACAGGGGTACAGAAAGAGGCAAGAGTGATACAGAAAGAGGGAAGAGGGGTGCCGAAAGAGGCAATAAGGGTGCAGAAAGAAGTAAGTGAGGTGCAGCAGGAGGCAATAGAACTGCAGAAAGAAGCAGGAGAGTTGCAGAAACAGGCAAGAGAGGTGCAGAAAGAAGAAAGAGGGTACAGAAAGAGGCAAGAGGGGTGCAGAAAGAAGCAAGAGAGATGCGGAAAAAAGCAAGCAAATTGCAGAACCAACTGAAGTGCAGAAAGAGGCAAGAGGGAAGCAGAAAGAGGTGGGACAAGTGCAGAAAGAAGCAACAGAGGTGCAGAAAGAGGCAAGAGAACTGCAGAAAGAGGCAAGAGTGATGTAGAAACTGGCAAAAGAGGTAGAGAAAGAGAGAACAGGGGTGCAGACAGAGGCAAGAGAGGTGCAGAAAGAGGGAAGAGAGGTGCAGAAGGAAGAAAGAAGGGTGCAGAATGAGGCAAGAGGGGTGCAGAAAGAAGCAAGAGAGATGTAGAAAAAGCAAGAGAACTGTAAAAAGAGGAAAGAGAGGTGGAGAAAGAGGCAAGAG
The DNA here is from genome assembly GCA_963921515.1 of Calotriton arnoldi. Taxonomy (NCBI): domain Eukaryota; kingdom Metazoa; phylum Chordata; class Amphibia; order Caudata; family Salamandridae; genus Calotriton; species Calotriton arnoldi. The sequence continues at coordinate 839,585 of CAWUFW010006193.1, forward strand.
AGGTGCACAAAGAGGGAAGAAGAGTGCAGAAAAAGGCAAGAGGGATGCAGAAAAAAGAAAGAGAGGTGCAGAAAGAAGCAAGAGAAGTGCAGAAAAAAGCAACAGAGGTGCAGAAAGAGGGAACAGGGTTGCAGACAGAGGCAAGAGAGGTGCAGAAAGAGGGAAGAGGGGTGCAGAAAGAGGCAAGTGGAGTGCAGGAATTTGAAAGAGAGGTGCAGAAATAAGCAAGAGCAGTGCAGAAAGAAACAACAGAGGTGCAGAAAGAGGCAAGAGGGGTGCAGAAAGAGGACACAGTAGTGCAGAAAGAAGCAAAAGAGATGCAGAAAGAGGCAAGAGAACTGCAGAAAGAGGAAAGAGAGGTGGAGAAAGAGGCAAGAGATGTGCACAAAGAGGGAAGAAGGGTGCAGAAAATGGCAAGAGGGGTGCAGAAAAAAGCAAGAGAGGAGCGGAAAGAAGCAAGAGAAGTGCAGAAAGAAGCAACAGAGGTGCAGAAATAGAGAAGAGGGGTGCAGAAAGAGGCAAGAGAAGTACAGAAAGAAGCAACAGAGGTGCAGAAAGAGGCAAGAGAAGTGCAGAAAGAGGCAAAAGAGGTGCAGAGACAGACAGGAGAGGTGCAGAAAGAGGGAACAGGGATGCATAAAGAGGCAAGAGAGGTACAGAAAGAGAGAAGAAGGGTGCAGAGAGAGGCAACAGGGGTACAGAAAGAAGGAAGTGAGGGGCAGAAAAACGCAACAGTGGTGCGGAAAGAGGCAAGAGAAGTGCTGAAAGAAGCAACAGAGGGGTAGATAGAACCAAGAGAAGTGATGAAAGAGACAAGAGAGTTGCGGAAAGAAACAAGAGAGGTGCAGAAAAAAGCAAGAGAGGTGCGGAATGAAGAAAGAGAAGTGCAGAAAGTAGCAACAGATGTGCAGAAAGAGGTAAGAGGGGTGCAGAAAGAGGCAAGAGAAGTACAGAAAGAAGCAACAGAGGTGCAGAAAGAGGCAAGAGAAGTGCAGAAAGGCAACAGAGGTGCAGGAACAGACAGGTGAGGTGCAGAAAGAGGGAACAGGGGTGCAGAAAGAGGCAAGAGAGGTACAGAAAGAAGGAAGAGGGGTGCAGAAAGAGGCAATAAGGGTGCAGAAAGAAGTAAGTGAGGCGCAGAAAAGGCAAAATTGGTGCAGAAAGAGGCAAGAGAAGTGCTGAAAGAAGCAACAGAGGGGTAGAAAGAAGCAAGTCAAGTGATGAAAGAGACAAGAGAGTTGCATAAAGAAACAAGAGAGGTGCAGAAAAAAGCAAGAGAAGTGCAGAAATAAGCAACAGAAGTGCAGAAGGAAGCAGGAGAACTGAAGAGAGAGGCAAGAGAGTTGCCGAAACAGGCAAGAGAGGTGCAGAAAGAAGAAAGAGGGGTGCAGAATGAGGCAAGAGGGGTGCAGAAAGAAGAAAGAGAGATGCAGATAAAAGCAAGAGAAATGCAGAAAGAACCAACGGAAGTGCAGAAAGAGGCAAGAGGGGAGCAGAAAGAGGCAAGAGAAGTGTAGAAAGAAGCAACAGAGGTGCAGAAAGAGGCAAGAGAAGTGCAGAAATAGGCAAAAGAGGTGCAGAAACAGGCAAGAGAGGTTCAGAAACAGGCAAAACAGGTGCAGAAAGAGAGAATAGGGGTGAAGAAAGAGACAAGAGGGGTACAGAAAGAGAGGAATGGGGTCCAGAAAGAGGCAACAGGGGTGCAGAAAGAAGAAAGGGAGGTGCAGAAAAAGGCAATAGTGGTGCAGAAAGAGGCAAGAGGGGTGCAGAAAGAAGCAAGAGAGGTACAGAAAGAGGCAAGAGAGGTGAAGAAACAGACAAGAGAAGTGCAGAAAGAGGGAAGAAAAGTGCTGAAAGAAGTAACACAGGGATAGAAAGAAGCAAGAGAAGTGATGAAAGAGACAAGAGAGTTGCAGAAAGAACCAAGAGACGAGCAGAAAAAAGCAAGAGAAGTGCAGAAAGAGGCAAGTGAGGTACAGAAAGAGGCAAGAGAAGTGCAGAAAGAAGCAAGAGAGGTGCAGAAAGAGGCAAGTGAGGTGCAGAAACAGGCAAGAGGGGTGCGGAAATAGGCATGAAAAGTGCAGAAAGAAGCAACAGAGGTGCAGCAGGAGGCAATAGAACTGCAGAAAGAAGCAGGAGAGTTGCAGAAACAGGCAAGAGAGGTGCAGAAAGAAGAAAGAGGGGTACAGAAATAGGCAGGAGGGGTGCAGAAAGAAGCAAGAGTGATGCGGAAAAAAGCAAGAGAATTGCAGAAAGAACCAACTGAAGTGCAGAAAGAGGCAAGAGGGGAGCAGAAAGAGGCAAGAGAAGTGCAGAAAGAAGCAACAGAGGTGCAGAAAGAGGCAAGAGAACTGCATAAAGAGGCAAGAGTGTTGCAGAAACATGCAAAAGAGGTAGAGAAAGAGCGAACAGGGGTGCAGACAGAGGCAAGAGAGGTGCAGAAAGAGGGAAGAGAGGTGCAGAAGGAAGAAAGAAGGGTGCAGAATGAGGCAAGAGGGGTGCAGAAAGAAGCAAGAGAGATGTAGAAAAAAGCAAGAGAAGTACAGAAAGAACCAACGGAGGTGCAGAAAGAGGCAAGAGAACTGAAGAAAGAGGCAAGAGAGTTGCAGAAACAGGCAAAAGAGGTGCAGAAAGAAAGAACAGGGGTACAGGCAGAGGCAAGAAAGGTGCAGAAAGAGGGACGAGAAGTGCAGAACAGGCAAGAGGGGTGCAGAAGAGGGGTGCAGAGAGGGGAAGAAAGAAGCAAGAGCAGTGCAGAAAGAACCAACAGAGGTGCAGAAAGAGGCAACAGAAGTGCAGAAAGAAGCAAAAGAGGCAAGAGAACTGCAGAAAGAGGAAAGAGAGGTGCACATAGAGGGAAGAAGAGTGCAGAAAGAGGCAAGAGGTGTGCAGATAAGCAAGAGAGGTACAGAAAGAAGCAAGAGAAGTGCTGAAAGAGGCAATAGAACTGCAGAAAGAGGCAAGAGTATTGCAGAAACAGGCAAAAGAGGTAGAGAAAGAGAGAACAGGGGTGCAGACAGAGGCAAGAGAGGTGCAGAAAGAGGGAAGAGAGGTGCAGAAGGAAGAAAGAAGGGTGCAGAATGATGCAAGAGGGGTGCAGAAAGAAGCAAGAGAGACGTAGAAAAAAGCAAGAGAAGTACAGAAAGAACCAACGGAGGTGCAGAAAGAGGCAAGTGAACTGAAGAAAGAGGCAAGAGAGTTGCAGAAACAGGCAAAAGAGGTGCAGAAAGAGAGAACAGGGGTACAGGCAGAGGCAAGAGAGGTGCAGAAATAGGGAAGAGGAGTGCAGAAAGAGGCAAGAGGGATGCAGAAATGTGCAAGAGAGGGGCAGAAAGAAGCAAGAGAAGTGCAGAAAGAACCAACAGAGGTGCAGGAAGAGGCAAGAGGGGTGCAGAAAGAGGAAACAGTAGTGCAGAAAGAAGCAAAAGAGATGCAGAAAGAGGCAAGAGAACTGCAGAAAGAGGAAAGAGAGGTAGAGAAAGAGGCAAGAGAGGTGCAGAAAGAGGCAAGAGAAGTACAGAAAGAAGCAACACAGGTGCAGAAAGAGGGAAGAGGGGTGCAGAAAGAGGCAAGAGAGGTGCGAAAAGAAGCAAGAGAAGTGCAGAAAGAAGCAGCAGAGGTGCAGAAAGAGGGAAGAGGGGTGCAGAAAGAGGCAAGAGAAGTACAGAAAGAAGCAACAGAGGTGCAGAAAGAGGCAAGAGAAGTGCAGAAAGAGGAAACAGAGGTGCAGAGACAGACAGGAGAGGTGCATAAAGAGGGAACAGGGGTGCATAAAGAGGCAAGAGAGGTACAGAAATAGAGAAGAGGGGTGCAGAAAGAGGCAACAGGGGTACAGAAAGAGGCAAGAGAAGTGCTGAAAGAAGCAACAGAGGGGTAGAAAGAACCAAGAGAAGTGATGAAAGAGACAAGAGAGTTGCTGAAAGAAACAAGAGAGGTGCAGAAAAAAGCAAGAGAGGTGCGGAAAGAAGCAAGAGAAGTGCAGAAAGAAGCAACAGATGTCCAGAAAGAGGGAAGAGGGTGCAGAAAGAGGCAAGAGAAGTACAGAAAGAAGCAACAGAGGTGCAGAAAGAGGCAAGAGTATTGCAGAAACAGAAAAAGAGGTACAAAAAGAGAGAACAGGGGTGCAGACAGAGGCAAGAGTAGTGCAGAAAGAACCAACAGAAGTTCAGAAAGAAGCAAAAGAGGTGGAGAAAGAGGCAAGAGAACTGCAGAAATAAGCAACAGAGGTGCAGAAGGAGGCAAGAGAACTGAAGAGAGAGGCAAGAGAGTTGCTGAAACAGGCAAGAGAGGTGCAGAAAGAAGAAAGAGGGGTGCAGAAAGAAGCAAGAGAGATGCGGAAAAAGCGAGAGAAGTGCAGACAGAAACCAACGGAAGTACAGAAAGAGGCAAGAGGGAGCAGAAAGAGGCAAGAGAAGTTTAGAAAGAAGCAACAGAGGTGCAGAAAGAGGCAAGAGAAGTGCAGAAATTGGCAAAAGAGGTGCAGAAAAAGGCAAGAGAGGTGAAGAAACAGGCAAAACAGGTGCAGAAAGAGAGGATAGGGGTGCAGAAAGAGGCAAGAGGGATACAGAAAGAGAGAAGTGGGCTCCAGAAAGAGGCAACAGGGGTGCAGAAAGAAGAAAGTGAGGTGCAGAAAAAGGCAACAGTGGTGTAGAAAGAGGCAACAGGGGTGCAGGAAGAAGCAAAATAGGTACAGAAAGAGGCAAGAGAGGTGAAGAAACAGGCAAGAGAAGTGCAGAAAGAGGGAAGAGAAGTGCTGAAAGAAGTAACAGAGGGATAGAAAGAAGCAAGAGAAGTGAAGAAAGAGACAAGAGAGTTGCAGAAAGAACGAAGAGACGAGCAGAAAAAAGCAAGAGAAGTGCAGAAAGAGGCAAGTGAGGTACAGAAAGAGGCAAGAGAAGTGCAGAAAGAAGCAAGAGAGGTGCAGAAAGAAGAAAGAGGGGTGCAGAATGAGGCAAGAGGGGTGCAGAAAGAAGCAAGAGAGATGCAGAATAAAGCAAGAGAAGTGCAGAAAGAACCAACGGAAGTGCAGAAAGAAGCAACAGATGTGCAGAAAGAGGGAAGAGGGGTGCAGAAAGAGGCAAGAGAATTACAGAAAGAAGCAACAGAGGTGCAGAAAGAGGCAAGAGTATTGCAGAAACAGGAAAAAGAGGTACAAAAAGAGAGAACAGGGGTGCAGACAGAGGCAAGAGTAGTGCAGAAAGAACCAACAGAAGTTCAGAAAGAAGCAAAAGAGGTGGAGAAAGAGGCAAGAGAACTGCAGAAATAAGCAACAGAGGTGCAGAAGGAGGCAAGAGAACTGAAGAGAGAGGCAAGAGAGTTGCCGAAACAGGCAAGAGAGGTGCAGAAAGAAGAAAGAGGGGTGCAGAAAGAAGCAAGAGAGATGCGGAAAAAAGCGAGAGAAGTGCAGACAGAACCAACGGAAGTCCAGAAAGAGGCAAGAGGGGAGCAGAAAGAGGCAAGAGAAGTTTAGAAAGAAGCAACAGAGGTGCAGAAAGAGGCAAGAGAAGTGCAGAAATTGGCAAAAGAGGTGCAGAAAAAGGCAAGAGAGGTGAAGAAACAGGCAAAACAGGTGCAGAAAGAGGCAAGAGGGATACAGAAAGAGAGAAGTGGGCTCCAGAAAGAGGCAACAGGGGTGCAGAAAGAAGAAAGTGAGGTGCAGAAAAAGGCAACAGTGGTGTAGAAAGAGGCAACAGGGGTGCAGGAAGAAGCAAAAGAGGTACAGAAAGAGGCAAGAGAGGTGAAGAAACAGGCAAGAGAAGTGCAGAAAGAGGGAAGAGAAGTGCTGAAAGAAGTAACAGAGGGATAGAAAGAAGCAAGAGAAGTGAAGAAAGAGACAAGAGAGTTGCAGAAAGAACCAAGAGACGAGCAGAAAAAAGCAAGAGAAGTGCAGAAAGAGGCAAGTGAGGTACAGAAAGAGGCAAGAGAAGTGCAGAAAGAAGCAAGAGAGGTGCAGAAAGAAGAAAGAGGGGTGCAGAATGAGGCAAGAGGGGTGCAGAAAGAAGCAAGAGAGATGCAGAATAAAGCAAGAGAAGTGCAGAAAGAACCAACGGAAGTGCAGAAAGAGGCAAGAGGGGTGCAGAAAGAAGCAAGAGAGGTACAGAAAGAGGCAAGAGAGGTGAAGAAACAGGCAAGAGAAGTGCAGAAAGAGGGAAGAGAAGTGCTGAAAGAAGTAACAGAGGGATAGAAAGAAGCAAGAGAAGTGATGAAAGAGACAAGAGAGTTGCAGGAAGAACCAAGAGATGAGCAGAAAAAAGCAAGAGAAGTGCAGAAAGAGGCAAGTGAGGTACAGAAAGAGGCAAGAGAAGTGCAGAAAGAAGCAAGAGAGGTACAGAAAGAGGCAAGAGAACTGCAGAAAGAGGCAAGAGTGATGCAGAAACAGGCAAAAGAGGTAGAGAAAGAGAGAACAGGGGTGCAGACAGAGGCAAGAGAGGTGCAGAAAGAGGGAAGAGAGGTGCAGAAGAAAAAAAGAAGGGTGCAGAATGATGTAAGAGGGGTGCAGAAAGAAGCAAGAGAGACGTAGAAAAAAGCAAAAGAAGTACAGAAAGAACCAACGGAGGTGCAGAAAGAGGCAAGAGAACTGAAGAAAGAGGTGAGTGAGTTGCAGAAACAGGCAAAAGAGGTGCAGAAAGAGAGAACAGGGGTACATGCAGAGGCAAGAGAGGTGCAGAAAGAGGGAAGAGGAGTGCAGAAAGAGGCAAGAGGGGTGCAGAAATGTGCACGAGAGGGGCAGAAAGAAGCAAGAGAGTGCAGAAAGAACCAACAGAGGTGCAGAAAGAGGCAAGAAGGGTGCAGAAAGAGGAAACATTAGTGCAAAAAGAAGCAAAAGAGATGCAGAAAGAGGCAAGAGAACTGCAGAAAGAGGAAAGAGAGGTGGAGAAAGAGGCAAGAGAGGTACACAAAGAGGGAAGAAGGGTGCAGAAAAAGGCAAGAGGGGTGCAGAAAAAAGCAAGAGAGGTGCGGAAAGAAGCAAGAGAAGTGCAGAAAGAAGCAACAGATGTGCAGAAAGAGGGAAGAGGGGTACAGAAAGAGGCAAGAGAAGTACAGAAAGAAGCAACAGAGGTGCAGAAAGAGGCAAGATGTGAGAAGTTGGCCTGGTATATGCTGTTCACTAATTAAAGTGGACACCTTGCACCAGGGCAAATCGACTCTTATGGTAGATAGGTTTAAGACAACCTTTATAGAAAGCTATCCTAGTGGTAGCTGTGGAGAGCAGCCTTCAGGCTAAGTCTCGGAGGAATGTAAAGCAGCTTGTTTTACCATATAATCTCTTGAATCACCAAATGAAAAGACACCACACAGGTATATATATCAAATATATATGTATTTATTTCTAAATAACTCTCTACTAATCTCTTTATGAGATTAGAAGACAAACATATGCACAAATCAACGTTTCACAATAAGTTAAGCACAAAATATGGCTGGGGCCCTAGGGGCGTACCAGACCATATACTAAGTAAGAGACTTAGAAACAACGACTTGCAAGGAGACAAGGCCTAGGGCCTTCAGAAGTGCTGGGGCCTCACGAAACCACCCAAGGCAGGTAAGTAAAGGACCCACGGGGGACGCGTGCAGTGTGGATACACAGGCGCGATTCGCCGTTAACTTCAATGGGGCAAGTCGCGGTTGGAAATAAAGAGTTTTAGGATACTTCGGGAGAACCTACAAGCAAGTCACTTACAGGGTAAGTAGTTCTAGGGCCCACACCCACGGGAGCACCGTAGTGCTGGAGTTACCTCACCCAGGGAAGCCGGGTGCACAGGTGTCCTTTGGTGTCGGGTCGCGGCGTCGTTTTCAATGGCGACCAAAGAAGACTTGCTGCTTGCGGGAGCTGAAGAAGTGTCCGGTGGAATCCAAGCCTGGATTCTGAAGAAGGATGACCTGAAAGCAGAGGGGACAGTGTTCAAAGTCACTTGGCAGTGACCCGGGGCAAGGAAGCTGGATGCCCACCGTCGTCGGTCGCTTCAGGTCGGTTGCAGGTGCCTTGACTCTTCAGCCACGTGGTCCAGGAGGCGTCGACGACGACCAGGAGCTGGATTCGGTGTGTCCCTCGACGTCTGCAGCTGACTGCGGTGTCGGCAACTCGATTGGAGCCAACAAGCCTTGGCAGCCGCAAGTCTCGGGGAGATAAAGAAAAGTCGATGGCGCAGACCAGCAAGGTCTGAGGGACTCACCCAGCGAGGGTGAGTCAGGGCAGGCCTGGAGCAACCAGGGGAGCCCTTTGGTTTGGTTAAGAAGTCTTCTGGGGACCCACAAGCCAGCGGGCAAGGGATCGCGAAGACACCTCGGGCGGAATCACTCAACAGGGGCCCACGGTCACTCGGGACGGTGTAGGCCTCTGATCTTCGGAGGGATTCCTGCTGGAGGTCGGGACCACACGTGGTCCAAAGCACAGGTTCGTAGAACGTTGTGAAGGGGTTGCACTCGACAATAGTGCACGGTACCCAGGGGTCGCGGTTCCTCGTTACTCGTGGGGTCCACTTGCCTCAGCTTCGCTGGGGACTCACGATGGCCTGGGAGAGGTCAGGAAATCCACTTCTTGGGCTGCAGGGACTTCGGACTCCGGCGGGAGCGGCGTAGTTTGCGACCGTCGTTGTCGTTTTTGGTGCCTGCCAAGCAGGGGAGTCACTCCTTGACTCCAAGGGAGATTCTTCTGTCTTCCAAAGGTAGTGGAACGTCGAAGGACCAGGATTCTTCTGTAGAGCGTCGTCCAGGGGTTATCTGCTTTGCAATGGCAAGGTTCCCCCTCTTATACTAAAAAGAGGGGATGGACTAGCTCTATGACCCCACCTATGGGAGGGTCAAGGGAGGGGGTGGCTACACCCACTTCCCTTTGTCCAGTTTCGCGCCAGAGCAGGGGCAGGTAGCCCCTGAGCTGGTTTGAACTGGCATATGCACAGAGGAGCCTTCTGCTCCCCCAGTGCAGGACTTCAAAGCACTCTAAGAGTGCACCCACCCAGCCCCAATACACTAAACCCTGTCTGGAAGGTGGTTACACCTCCCTGTGACAGGATGCCTATTGTTGGGCTTCCTCCACTGTGAGTTTCGGTCATCAGCAGGAGGGCAGCCCAGTGTCTGTGACTGGTGGCATCCATTTTGTGATGCCAGGGCTCTTTAGGATTCTACCGCGTTTCCACAGCAGGTACATGTCTTATCCCTCTAGAAGGGTGGAATGCTACCCCGCCGCCAAGATTGGCGGGGGGTAGTATTCCAAGATGTTTGACACCAAACACGACATGTTTTGATGCAGCCATTCCAAAGTTAGCATTTACCGCGAGGATATAATGCACTTAAGAGTATATGGTTTAACCGCATCCACAAACAGCACCAGAGAATGGACTCTGAGAACTGCAGAGGGGCCCTGCTCATGCAGAGGCACCCCCTCACATAGAAGCCAAGCACCCTGCCCTCAGGATTGATAGGGCCTGCCATAGGGGTGACTGATAGGTTTATATGTGTGTGCAGGAGAGATATAGGAAACCTATATCTCAGTGAGGGGTGCTAGCACCACCTCACCCAGGCTGCAGTAGCAGGCCTGTGGTGTCAGATTTAGACTGCTTCCCAGGGGTGGCATAACACATGCTGCAGCCCCTGGGAGGCCTGTGAAGTACCTATGCCCTTGGCACCTAAGGTACCATATACTAGGGACTCATAAGGCACCACAGTATCCAATCACTAGTGCACCTAGAGTGCACTCCATGTCATTTAGAGAGAGCAGATAGACTGGGGCCCTGAATAGCAGGGTCCCAGTCCAACTAAGTCATAAACCAGCAAAACACCATAAAAAAGTGGGGGCAACCATATAGTCAGATTCCACCTTCCTACATAACCCCCCCAAACGAAAGGAGATAAGGCTAACCTTGGCCAGGTGAGCCTTTATTGACTAAGTGGCCATATAAGGAAGCACCTGCACTAGCATGGTTGCCCCCTGTCTTATGGTCCACTAAGCAATCCCTCACCCTAAGGGTATGAGAGGGTCTCCACCATGGGGAATCACTACCTGTGGTGTGCTTTGGTAAAGTACCAGGCTGGTGAGGTGTCTGAGTAGGGAAGTGTGGCCCTAGGAATGTTGGCCTCAGCTTTCTCAGCTCACTGGTCACCATGTATGCCTGTCTTTCCATGACTGAGTGGTACTCTGCTCTAAGGGTCAACCTTTGACTGCCTACAGCCGGGCGTTGGGTCCCTTTGGGTGGAACACTGGAGGGACATGGCATGTTTGGAACCTTTTGGTCCCAGGTTTGCCCTTGCCTAACAGAGTCCTTCTGGGGAGGTCCCTACATAAAGGTATGGGGGATCCCTCAGTGGGTTGAGGAATTTCTACCTGGCTAGGGCTACTAGCCTGGGTGCCCCTAATCTGCTGATGGGGGGGTTCCTCTGGACAGGGGGCCCTGGGGGGTCCACTGACCTCCCTGACCTCTGCAGCCCTGGGCTGACTGAGGCAGGGTAGAGAGGGGTAGGTTACCTGCTCCAGACTGGGTACCACCTTGTAAGGGTCCTCTGCCATCAGGGGGTGGCCAGGCCAGGCCTGACTACCTCTGTGGCAGTTCCTTCACTAGGGGTAGGGTCAGTTCCCTGAGGAGGCTGACCCTTACCTACTGTCTGGAGGGAAGAAGACTTTTCTTCAACCCTTGTGCTCTCTTCTGGGGGAGAGTGGGCCATTCTTCCAGGCTCCATCTCTCCAAAATCTTGGGCTGGGGCTGTGGCCATCACAGCCCCACTAACCTTTACAGGGACACCCAACATCTTCAGATGGGTTTGGTGTTCAATTTCAGCCCAGGCTGAAATTTCCAGATCATTGCCCATCAGGCAATCTACAGGTAAGGTTGGGGACACTGCCACTCTTTTGGGCCTGTGACCCCCTCCCAGCTGAGATTGACTATGGCCATGGGGTGATCTGTTCTGACACCATCAATGTTGGTCACCTGGTATTTAAACTCAGGTAAAAGCTGGTGAGGGGGACTAGTTTCCCTGCCACCATGGTGACACTAGCCCCTGTGTCCCTAAATGCCACAGCTTTCTGACCATTAATTATTGGCTCCAGTCTGTACCTGCCCAATGCTGTGGGACCCACGGTAAAGGTGGCAAATCCTATACCACCATCAGAATCTGAGGAGTCTGTTGAGGGGTCCTGTCTAAACTAGGGCCCACCTCTGTTCCTCTTGCAAACGCACCTAACTTTTTGGGTGCACTACTCCCAACTGGAGGATTACTACTGGTAGTACCAGGAGGGGTGGTAGTAGTTGTTGGAGGAACATTTTCTTTATTGCCATTCCTGGGACAACTGGGATCAGATTTCCAGTGCCCAGGCTTTTTACAGACATGGCAATAGGGTTTCTTTTCAGGAGAGGAAGGAGTTTGGGACCCACCCCCAGAAGAGGAATTTTGGGGCCCTGTAGTGGACTTATCCTTGGATTTATCCCCACCTTTCTCTTGGGACTGGGTAGAATCTTTCTTGTGGTCACCACCCTGATTCTTAGGCCTTACCCTGGTTCTGACCCATTTGTCTGCCTTCTTTCCCAATTCTTGGGGAGAGGTCAGATCAGAGTCCACCAGGTACTGGTGTAAAAGCTGGTTTTGACAATTATTAAGGATCTGTTCTCTCATCATTAGATTATAAAATCCTTTGAAATCAGTAACCCTACTGCCAACCAGCCAACCCTCCAGAGCCTTGGATGCACAATCTACAAAGTCAGTCCAGTCCTGAGTCTGTGCCTTCTGGGTATCTCTGAACTTCAACCTGTACTGCTCAGTGGTTAAGCCAAACCCATCTATCAGTGCACTCTTCAGGACCTCATAATCATCAGCATCCTCCTCTCTAACAGTGAGGAGCTTGTCTCTTCCTTTATCTGAAAAGGAGAGCCACAAGATTGCTGCCCACTGCTTTTGGGGGACCTGCTGTACTCTACAGGCCCTCTCCATAGCAGTTATCCACTTGTGGATATCATCCCCACTCTGGTAGGGAGGAACAACCTTGCTCAGGTTCCTATGGTCAGGAATATATTCTCTGCCTCTAGGGACACTGCTGCTGCCACCAGGGGGTTCTAACCCCTCTTTTCTAGAAGCTCTCTGGATCTCCAGGGCTTCCTATCCAGTGCCAACTGCTTGGTTCTGAGGGCCACTCTGGCTTCCTCATACTGGAGCAGTTTGCACCTTCTCTCAGAGGAGGTCTCTCTTAAGGGAAAGTATGAGTTCCTCTGCTGGACAAATTCTCTGCCAGAGTGATAAGAGTGGTCAGATTCCCTGGAAGGGGATCTGTGCCTCTCCTCCTCTCTGTCAGTTCTCTTATGGAGAATTCCTCTGTCCTTTTCAGGCCCCTTGGAGCCTGGCCCTTCAATCACAGAGTCTTGGTCATTCTGATTTTCATCATCTGACCCAGATACTATGACTGAACCACCCACTGATTCAAACCCTTTAGCTCCTAGAGCCAATCTCAGGTCATCTGCTGTCAGCAGATCTATCAGGTGCAGGGTTGAGGGACTCTGTCCTATCCTCAGGTGTCTGTCAACACACATGGCTCTCAAGTCAGAGAAAGCCATGTCCTTATACTGAGGCTGAGTGGATCCACTGGGTCCACCCCTTAAGGACATTCTAGTGTTGTGCAGTGTTGTACTACCTACACTAGTTTGTGGCCTACTGATCCTAGCTTGAGCTGTGGAAAGGGTGTGCTATCCCTTGGCACACAGCTCTAAGTTCAGTAGAACTTATTGATACTAAGCTTGACTTTATATGTACCTTGAGTACCTATAATGGTTTTCAGTTAGTAATTCAAATAGAGATTTTCTGGTAAAACAATGGCAAGCTGGAATCCCACCGCTGCCCACCAATGTGAGAAGTTGGCCTGGTATATGCTGTTCACTAATTAAAGTGGACACCTTGCACCAGGGCAAATCGACTCTTATGGTAGATAGGTTTAAGACAACCTTTATAGAAAGCTATCCTAGTGGTAGCTGTGGAGAGCAGCCTTCAGGCTAAGTCTCGGAGGAATGTAAAGCAGCTTGTTTTACCATATAATCTCTTGAATCACCAAATGAAAAGACACCACACAGGTATATATATCAAATATATATGTATTTATTTCTAAATAACTCTCTACTAATCTCTTTATGAGATTAGAAGACAAACATATGCACAAATCAACGTTTCACAATAAGTTAAGCACAAAATATGGCTGGGGCCCTAGGGGCGTACCAGACCATATACTAAGTAAGAGACTTAGAAACAACGACTTGCAAGGAGACAAGGCCTAGGGCCTTCAGAAGTGCTGGGGCCTCACGAAACCACCCAAGGCAGGTAAGTAAAGGACCCACGGGGGACGCGTGCAGTGTGGATACCACAGGCGCGATTCGCCGTTAACTTCAATGGGGCAAGTCGCGGTTGGAAATAAAGAGTTTTAGGATACTTCGGGAGAACCTACAAGCAAGTCACTTACAGGGTAAGTAGTTCTAGGGCCCACACCCACGGGAGCACCGTAGTGCTGGAGTTACCTCACCCAGGGAAGCCGGGTGCACAGGTGTCCTTTGGTGTCGGGTCGCGGCGTCGTTTTCAATGGCGACCAAAGAAGACTTGCTGCTTGCGGGAGCTGAAGAAGTGTCCGGTGGAATCCAAGCCTGGATTCTGAAGAAGGATGACCTGAAAGCAGAGGGGACAGTGTTCAAAGTCACTTGGCAGTGACCCGGGGCAAGGAAGCTGGGTGCCCACCGTCGTCGGTCGCTTCAGGTCGGTTGCAGGTGCCTTGACTCTTCAGCCACGTGGTCCAGGAGGCGTCGACGACGACCAGGAGCTGGATTCGGTGTGTCCCTCGACGTCTGCAGCTGACTGCGGTGTCGGCAACTCGATTGGAGCCAACAAGCCTTGGCAGCCGCAAGTCTCGGGGAGATAAAGAAAAGTCGATGGCGCAGACCAGCAAGGTCTGAGGGACTCACCCAGCGAGGGTGAGTCAGGGCAGGCCTGGAGCAACCAGGGGAGCCCTTTGGTTTGGTTAAGAAGTCTTCTGGGGACCCACAAGCCAGCGGGCAAGGGATCGCGAAGACACCTCGGGCGGAATCACTCAACAGGGGCCCACGGTCACTCGGGACGGTGTAGGCCTCTGATCTTCGGAGGGATTCCTGCTGGAGGTCGGGACCACACGTGGTCCAAAGCACAGGTTCGTAGAACGTTGTGAAGGGGTTGCACTCGACAATAGTGCACGGTACCCAGGGGTCGCGGTTCCTCGTTACTCGTGGGGTCCACTTGCCTCAGCTTCGCTGGGGACTCACGATGGCCTGGGAGAGGTCAGGAAATCTACTTCTTGGGCTGCAGGGACTTCGGACTCCGGCGGGAGCGGCGTAGTTTGCGACCGTCGTTGTCGTTTTTGGTGCCTGCCAAGCAGGGGAGTCACTCCTTGACTCCAAGGGAGATTCTTCTGTCTTCCAAAGGTAGTGGAACGTCGAAGGACCAGGATTCTTCTGTAGAGCGTCGTCCAGGGGTTATCTGCTTTGCAATGGCAAGGTTCCCCTCTTATACTAAAAAGAGGGGATGGACTAGCTCTATGACCCCACCTATGGGAGGGTCAAGGGAGGGGTGGCTACACCCACTTCCCTTTGTCCAGTTTCGCGCCAGAGCAGGGGCAGGTAGCCCCTGAGCTGGTTTGAACTGGCATATGCACAGAGGAGCCTTCTGCTCCCCCAGTGCAGGACTTCAAAGCACTCTAAGAGTGCACCCACCCAGCCCCAATACACTAAACCCTGTCTGGAAGGTGGTTACACCTCCCTGTGACAGGATGCCTATTGTTGGGCTTCCTCCACTGTGAGTTTCGGTCATCAGCAGGAGGGCAGCCCAGTGTCTGTGACTGGTGGCATCCATTTTGTGATGCCAGGGCTCTTTAGGATTCTACCGCGTTTCCACAGCAGGTACATGTCTTATCCCTCTAGAAGGGTGGAATGCTACCCCCGCCGCCAAGATTGGCGGGGGGTAGTATTCCAAGATGTTTGACACCAAACACGACATGTTTTGATGCAGCCATTCCAAAGTTAGCATTTACCGCGAGGATATAATGCACTTAAGAGTATATGGTTTAACCGCATCCACAAACAGCACCAGAGAATGGACTCTGAGAACTGCAGAGGGGCCCTGCTCATGCAGAGGCACCCCCTCACATAGAAGCCAAGCACCCTGCCCTCAGGATTGATAGGGCCTGCCATAGGGGTGACTGATAGGTTTATATGTGTGTGCAGGAGAGATATAGGAAACCTATATCTCAGTGAGGGGTGCTAGCACCACCTCACCCAGGCTGCAGTAGCAGGCCTGTGGTGTCAGATTTAGACTGCTTCCCAGGGGTGGCATAACACATGCTGCAGCCCCTGGGAGGCCTGTGAAGTACCTATGCCCTTGGCACCTAAGGTACCATATACTAGGGACTCATAAGGCACCACAGTATCCAATCACTAGTGCACCTAGAGTGCACTCCATGTCATTTAGAGAGAGCAGATAGACTGGGGCCCTGAATAGCAGGGTCCCAGTCCAACTAAGTCATAAACCAGCAAAACACCATAAAAAAAGTGGGGGCAACCATATAGTCAGATTCCACCTTCCTACACAAGAGAAGTGCAGAAAGGCAACAGAGGTGCAGGAACAGACAGGAGAGGTGCAGAAAGAGGGAACAGGGGTACAAAAAGAGGCAAGAGAGGTACAGAAAGAGGGAAGAGGGGTGCAGAAAGAGGCAATAAGGGTGCAGAAAGAAGTAAGTGAGGTGCAGCAGGAGGCTATAGAACTGCAGAGAGAAGCAGGAGAGTTGCAGAAACAGGCAAGAGAGGTGCAGAAAGAAGAAAGAGGGTACAGAAAGAGGCAAGAGGGGTGCAGAAAGAAGCAAGAGAGATGCGGAAAAAGCAAGAGAATTGCAGAACCAACTGAAGTGCAGAAAGAGGCAAGAGGGAAGTAGAAAGAGGTGAGAGAAGTGCAGAAAGAAACAACAGAGGTGCAGAAATAGGCAAGAGAACTGCAGAAAGAGGCAAGAGTGATGCAGAAACAGGCAAAAGAGGTAGAGAAAGAGAGAACAGGGGTGCAGACAGAGGCAAGAGAGGTGCAGAAAGAGGGAAGAGAGGTGCAGAAGGAAGAAAGAAGGGTGCAGAATGAGGCAAGAGGGGTGCAGAAAGAAGCAAGAGAGATGTAGAAAAAGCAAGAGAACTGCAGAAAGAGGAAAGAGAGGTGGAGAAAGAGGCAAGAGAGGTGCACAAAGAGGGAAGAAGGGTGCAGAAAAAGGTAAGAGGGGTGCAGAAAAAAGCAACAGAGGTGCGGAAAGAAGCAAGAGAAGTGCAGAAAGAAGCAACAGAGGTGCAGAAAGTGGGAAGAGGGGTGCAGAAAGAGGCAAGAGAAGTGCAGAAAGAGGCAAGAGTATTGCAGAAACAGGCAAAAGAGGTACAAAAAGAGAGAACAGGGTGCAGACAGAGGCAAGAGCAGTGCAGAAAGAACCAACAGAAGATCAGAAAGAAGCAAAAGAGGTGGAGAAAGAGGCAAGAGAACTGCAGAAATAAGCAACAGAGGTGCAATAGGAGGCAAGAGAACTGAAGGAGAGGCAAGAGAGTTGCGAAACAGGCAAGAGAGGTGCAGAAAGAAGAAAGAGGGGTGCAGAAAGAAGCAAGAGAGATGCGGAAAAAGCGAGAGAATTGCAGAAAGAGACCAACAGAAGTACAGAAAGAGGCAAGAGGGGAGCAGAAAGAGGCAAGAGAAGTGTAGAAAGAAGCAACAGAGGTGCAGAAAGAGGCAAGAGAAGTGATGAAAGAGACAAGAGAGTTGCAGAAAGAACCAAGAGACGAGCAGAAAAAAGCAAGAGAAGTGCAGAAAGAGGCAAGTGAGGTACAGAAAGAGGCAAGAGAAGTGCAGAAAGAAGCAAGAGAGGTGCAGAAAGAAGAAAGAGGGGTGCAGAATGAGGCAAGAGGGGTGCAGAAAGAAGCAAGAGAGATGTAGAATAAAGCAAGAGAAGTGCAGAAAGAACCAACGGAAGTGCAGAAAGAAGCAACAGATGTGCAGAAAGAGGGAAGAGGGGTGCAGAAAGAGGCAAGAGAAGTACAGAAAGAAGCAACAGAGGTGCAGAAAGAGGCAAGAGAACTGAAGAGAGAGGCAAGAGAGTTGCCGAAACAGGCAAGAGAGGTGCAGAAAGAAGAAAGAGGGGTGCAGAAAGAAGCAAGAGAGATGCGGAAAAAGCGAGAGAAGTGCAGACAGAACCAACGGAAGTACAGAAAGAGGCAAGAGGGGAGCAGAAAGAGGCAAGAGAAGTTTAGAAAGAAGCAACAGAGGTGCAGAAAGAGGCAAGAGAAGTGCAGAAATTGGCAAAAGAGGTGCAGAAAAAGGCAAGAGAGGTGAAGAAACAGGCAAAACAGGTGCAGAAAGAGAGGATAGGGGTGCAGAAAGAGGCAAGAGGGATACAGAAAGAGAGAAGTGGGCTCAGAAAGAGGCAACAGGGGTGCAGAAAGAAGAAAGTGAGGTGCAGAAAAAGGCAACAGTGGTGTAGAAAGAGGCAACAGAGGTGCAGGAAGAAGCAAAAGAGGTACAGAAAGAGGCAAGAGAGGTGAAGAAACAGGCAAGAGAAGTGCAGAAAGAGGGAAGAGAAGTGCTGAAAGAAGCAAGAGATGTGCAGAAAGAGGCAAGTGAGGTACAGAAAGAGGCAAGAGAAGTGCAGAAAGAAGCAAGAGATGTGCAGAAAGAGGCAAGTGAGGTACGGAAAAAGGCAAGAAAAGTGCAGAAAGAGGCAAGAAAAGTGTAGAAAGAAGCAACAGAGGTGCAGCAGGAGGCAATAGAACTGCAGAAAGAAGCAGGAAAGTTGCAGAAACAGGCAAGAGAGGTGCAGAAAGAGCAAGAGAGAAGTGGAAAAAAGCAAGAGAATTGCAGAACCAACTGAAGTGCAGAAAGAGGCAAGAGGGAAGTAGAAAGAGGTGAGAGAAGTGCAGAAAGAAGCAACAGAGGTGCAGAAAGAGGCAAGAGAACTGCAGAAAGAGGCAAGAGTGATGCAGAAACAGGCAAAAGAGGTAGAGAAAGAGAGAACAGGGTTGCAGACAGAGGCAAGAGAGGTGCAGAAAGAGGGAAGAGAGGTGCAGAAGGAAGAAAGAAGGGTGCAGAATGAGGCAAGAGGGGTGCAGAAAGAAGCAAGAGAGATGTAGAAAAAGCAAAAGAACTGCAGAAAGAGGAAAGAGAGGTGGAGAAAGAGGCAAGAGAGGTGCACAAAGAGGGAAGAAGGGTGCAGAAAAAGGTAAGAGAGGTGCAGAAAAAGCAAGAGAGGTGCGGAAAGAAGCAAGAGAAGTGCAGAAAGAAGCAACAGAGGTGCAGAAAGTGGGAAGAGGGGTGCAGAAAGAGGCAAGAGAAGTGCAGAAAGAGGCAAGAGTATTGCAGAAACAGGCAAAAGAGGTACAAATAGAGAGAACAGGGGTGCAGACAGAGGCAAGAGCAGTGCAGAAAGAACCAACAGAAGTTCAGAAAGAAGCAAAAGAGGTGGAGAAAGAGGCAAGAGAACTGCAGAAATAAGCAACAGAGGTGCAGAAGGAGGCAAGAGAACTGAAGGGAGAGGCAAGAGAGTTGCCGAAACAGGCAAGAGAGGTGCAGAAAGAAGAAAGAGGGGTGCAGAAAGAAGCAAGAGAGATGCGGAAAAAAGCGAGAGAATTGCAGAAAGAACCAACAGAAGTACAGAAAGAGGCAAGAGGGGAGCAGAAAGAGGCAAGAGAAATGTAGAAAGAAGCAACAGAGGTGCAGAAAGAGGCAAGAGAAGTGATGAAAGAGACAAAGAGAGTTGCAGAAAGAACCAAGAGACGAGCAGAAAAAGCAAGAGAGAGTGCAGAAAGAGGCAAGTGAGGTACAGAAAGAGGCAAGAGAAGTGCAGAAAGAAGCAAGAGAGGTGCAGAAAGAAGAAAGAGGGGTGCAGAATGAGGCAAGAGGGGTGCAGAAAGAAGCAAGAGAGATGCAGAATAAAGCAAGAGAAGTGCAGAAAGAACCAACGGAAGTGCAGAAAGAAGCAACAGAAGTTAAGAAAGAAGCAAAAGAGGTGGAGAAAGAGGCAAGAGAACTGCAGAAATAAGCAACAGAGGTGCAGAAGGAGGCAAGAGAACTGAAGAGAGAGGCAAGAGAGTTGCCGAAACAGGCAAGAGAGGTGCAGAAAGAAGAAAGAGGGGTGCAGAAAGAAGCAAGAGAGATGCGGAAAAAGCGAGAGAAGTGCAGACAGAACCAACGGAAGTACAGAAAGAGGCAAGAGGGGAGCAGAAAGAGGCAAGAGAAGTTTAGAAAGAAGCAACAGAGGTGCAGAAAGAGGCAAGAGAAGTGCAGAAATTGGCAAAAGAGGTGCAGAAAAAGGCAAGAGAGGTGAAGAAACAGGCAAAACAGGTGCAGAAAGAGAGGATAGGGGTGCAGAAAGAGGCAAGAGGGATACAGAAAGAGAGAAGTGGGCTCCAGAAAGAGGCAACAGGGGTGCAGAAAGAAGAAAGTGAGGTGCAGAAAAAGGCAACAGTGGTGTAGAAAGAGGCAACAGGGGTGCAGGAAGAAGCAAAAGAGGTACAGAAAGAGGCAAGAGAGGTGAAGAAACAGGCAAGAGAAGTGCAGAAAGAGGGAAGAGAAGTGCTGAAAGAAGCAAGAGATGTGCAGAAAGAGGCAAGTGAGGTACAGGAAAGAGGCAAGAGAAGTGCAGAAAGAAGCAAGAGATGTGCAGAAAGAGGCAAGTGAGGTACGGAAAAGGCAAGAAAAGTGCAGAAAGAGGCAAGAAAAGTGTAGAAAGAAGCAACAGAGGTGCAGCAGGAGGCAATAGAACTGCAGAAAGAAGCAGGAAAGTTGCAGAAACAGGCAAGAGAGGTGCAGAAAGAGCAAGAGAGATGTGGAAAAAAGCAAGAGAATTGCAGAAAGAACCAACTGAAGTGCAGAAAGAGGCAAGAGGGAAGCAGAAAGAGGCAAGAGAAGTGCAGAGAGAAGCAACAGAGGTACAGAAAGAAGCAAGAGAACTGCAGAAAGAGGCAAGAGTGATGCAGAAACAGGCAAAAGAGGTAGAGAAGAGAGAGAACAGGGGTGCAGACAGAGGCAAGAGAGGTGCAGAAAGAGGGAAGAGAGGTGCAGAAGAAAAAAAGAAGGGTGCAGAATGATGTAAGAGGGGTGCAGAAAGAAGCAAGAGAGACGTAGAAAAAAGCAAAAGAAGTACAGAAAGAACCAACAGAGGTGCAGAAAGAGACAAGAGAACTGAAGAAAGAGGTGAGTGAGTTGCAGAAACAGGCAAAGAGGTGCAGAAAGAGAGAACAGGGGTACATGCAGAGGCAAGAGAGGTGCAGAAAGAGGGAAGAGGAGTGCAGAAAGAGGCAAGAGGGGTGCAGAAATGTGCACGAGAGGGGCAGAAAGAAGCAAGAGAGTGCAGAAAGAACCAACAGAGGTGCAGAAAGAGGCAAGAAGGGAGCAGAAAGAGGAAACATTAGTGCAAAAAGAAGCAAAAGAGATGCAGAAAGAGGCAAGAGAACTGCAGAAAGAGGAAAGAGAGGTGGAGAAAGAGGCAAGAGAGGTACACAAAGAGGGAAGAAGGGTGCAGAAAAAGGCAAGAGGGGTGCAGAAAAAAGCAAGAGAGGTGCGGAAAGAAGCAAGAGAAGTGCAGAAAGAAGCAACAGATGTGCAGAAAGAGGGAAGAGGGGTACAGAAAGAGGCAAGAGAAGTACAGAAAGAAGCAACAGAGGTGCAGAAAGAGGCAAGAGAAGTGCAGAAAGGCAACAGAGGTGCAGGAACAGACAGGAGAGGTGCAGAAAGAGGGAACAGGGGTACAAAAGGAGGCAAGAGAGGTACAGAAAGAGGGAAGAGGGGTGCAGAAAGAGGCAATAAGGGTGCAGAAAGAAGTAAGTGAGGTGCAGCAGGAGGCAATAGAACTGCAGAGAGAAGCAGGAGAGTTGCAGAAACAGGCAAGAGAGGTGCAGAAAGAAGAAAGAGGGTACAGAAAGAGGCAAGAGGGGTGCAGAAAGAAGCAAGAGAGATGCGGAAAAAAGCAAGAGAATTGCAGAACCAACTGAAGTGCAGAAAGAGGCAAGAGGGAAGTAGAAAGAGGTGAGAGAAGTGCAGAAAGAAGCAACAGAGGTGCAGAAAGAGGCAAGAGAACTGCAGAAAGAGGCAAGAGTGATGCAGAAACAGGCAAACGAGGTAGAGAAAGAGAGAACAGGGGTGCAGACAGAGGCAAGAGAGGTGCAGAAAGAGGGAAGAGAGGTGCAGAAGGAAGAAAGAAGGGTGCAGAATGAGGCAAGAGGGGTGCAGAAAGAAGCAAGAGAGATGTAGAAAAGCAAGAGAACTGCAGAAAGAGGAAAGAGAGGTGGAGAAAGAGGCAAGAGAGGTGCACAAAGAGGGAAGAAGGGTGCAGAAAAAGGCAAGAGTGGTGCAGAAAAAAGCAAGAGAGGTGCGGAAAGAAGCAAGAGAAGTGCAGAAAGAAGCAACAGAGGTGCAGAAAGTGGGAAGAGGGTGCAGAAAGAGGCAAGAGAAGTGCAGAAAGAGGCAAGAGTATTGCAGAAACAGGCAAAAGAGGTACAAAAGAGAGAACAGGGGTGCAGACAGAGGCAAGAGCAGTGCAGAAAGAACCAACAGAAGTTCAGAAAGAAGCAAAAGAGGTGGAGAAAGAGGCAAGAGAACTGCAGAAATAAGCAACAGAGGTGCAGAAGGAGGCAAGAGAACTGAAGGGAGAGGCAAGAGAGTTGCCGAAACAGGCAAGAGAGGTACAGAAAGAAGAAAGAGGGGTGCAGAAAGAAGCAAGAGAGATGCGGAAAAAAGCGAGAGAATTGCAGAAAGAACCAACAGAAGTACAGAAAGAGGCAAGAGGGGAGCAGAAAGAGGCAAGAGAAGTGTAGAAAGAAGCAACAGAGGTGCAGAAAGAGGCAAGAGAAGTGATGAAAGAGACAAGAGAGTTGCAGAAAGAACCAAGAGACGAGCAGAAAAAAGCAAGAGAAGTGCAGAAAGAGGCAAGTGAGGTACAGAAAGAGGCAAGAGAAGTGCAGAAAGAAGCAAGAGATGTGTAGAAAGAGGCAAGTGAGGTGCAGAAACAGGCCAGAGGGGTGCGGAAATAGGCAAGAAAAGTGCAGAAAGAAGCAACAGAGGTGCAGCAGGAGGCAATAGAACTGCAGAAAGAAGCAGGAGAGTTGCAGAAACAGGCAAGAGAGGTGCAGAAAGAAGAAAGAGGGATACAGAAATAGGCAGGAGGGGTGCAGAAAGAAGCAAGAGAGATGCGGAAAAAAGCAAGAGAATTGCAGAAAGAACCAACTGAAGTGCAGAAAGAGGCAAGAAGGGAGCAGAAATAGGCAAGAGAAGTGCAGAAAGAAGCAACAGAGGTGCAGAAAGAGGCAAGAGAACTGCATAAAGAGGCAAGAGTGTTGCAGAAACAGGCAAAAGAGGTAGAGAAAGAGAGAACAGGGGTGCAGACAGAGGCAAGAGAGGTGCAGAAAGAGGGAAGAGAGGTGCAGAAGGAAGAAAGAAGGGTGCAGAATGAGGCAAGAGGGGTGCAGAAAGAAGCAAGAGAGATGTAGAAAAAGCAAGAGAAGTACAGAAAGAACCAACGGAGGTGCAGAAAGAGGCAAGAGAACTGAAGAAAGAGGCAAGAGAGTTGCAGAAACAGGCAAAAGAGGTGCAGAAAGAAAGAACAGGGGTACAGGCAGAGGCAAGAAAGGTGCAGAAAGAGGGAAGAGAAGTGCAGAACAGGCAAGAGGGGTGCAGAAGAGGGTGCAGAGAGGGGAAGAAAGAAGCAAGAGCAGTGCAGAAAGAACCAACAGAGGTGCAGAAAGAGGCAACAGAAGTGCAGAAAGAAGCAAAAGAGGCAAGAGAACTGCAGAAAGAGGAAAGAGAGGTGCACATAGAGGAAGAAGAGTGCAGAAAGAGGCAAGAGGTGTGCAGATAAGCAAGAGAGGTACAGAAAGAAGCAAGAGAAGTGCTGAAAGAGGCAATAGAACTGCAGAAAGAGGCAAGAGTATTGCAGAAACAGGCAAAAGAGGTACAGAAAGAGAGAACAGGGGTGCAGACAGAGGCAAGAGAGGTGCAGAAAGAGGGAAGAGAGGTGCAGAAGGAAGAAAGAAGGGTGCAGAATGAGGCAAGAGGGGTGCAGAAAGAAGCAAGAGAGGTGCAGAAAGAAGCAAGAGAAGCGCAGAAAGAAGCACCAGAGGTACAGAAAGAGGCAAGAGGGGTGCTGAAAGAGGCAACAGAAGTTCAGAAAGAAGCAAAAGAGGTGGAGAGAGGGAAGAGAACTGCAGAAAGAGGAAAGAGAGGTGCACAAAGAGGTAAGAGAGGTGCACAAAGAGGGAAGAAGGGTGCAGAAAAAGGCAAGAGGGGTGCAGAAAGAAGCAAGAGAGGTGCAGAAAGAAGCAAGAGAAGCGCAGAAAGAAGCACCAGAGGTGCTGAAAGTGGGAAGAGGGGTGCAGAAAGAGGCAAGAGAAGTGCAGAAAGAGGCAACAGAGGTGTAGAAACAGACAGGAGAGGTGCAGAAAGAGGCAAGACAGGTACAGAAAGAGGGAAGAGGGGGTTCAGAAAGAGGCAACAGGGGTACAGAGAGAAGCAAGTGAGGTGCAGGAAAAGGCAAAAGTGGTGCAGAAAGAGGCAAGAGAAGTGCTGAAAGAAGCAACGGAGGGTTAGAAAGAAGCAAGAGAAGTGATTAAAGAGACAAGAGAGTTGCAGAAAGAAACAAGAGAGGTGCAGAAAAAAACAAGAGAAGTACAGAAAGAGGCAAGTGAGGTGCAAAAGAGGCAAGAGAAGTGCAGAAATAGGCAAGAGAGGTGCAGAAAGAGGCAGGTGAGGTGCAGAAAGAGGAAGAGAAGTGCAGAAAGAGGCAAGATAAGTGCAGAAAGAAGCAACAGAGGTGAAGAAGGAGGAAAGAGAACTGCAGAAAGAGACAAGAGAGTTGCAGAAACAGGCAAGAGAGTTTCTGAAACGGGCAAGAGAGTTGCAGAAAAAAGAAAGAGGGGTGCAGAATGAGGTAAGAGGGGTGCAGAAATAAGCAAGAGAGATGCAGAAAAAGCAAGAGAAGTGCAGAAAGAACCAACGGAGGTGCAGAAAGAGGCAAGAGGGGTGCAGAAAGAGGCAACAGAAGTGCAGAAAGAAGCAAAGGAGGTGCAGAAAGAGGCAAGAGAACTGCAGAAAGAGGAAAGAGGTGCACATAGAGGGAAGAAGAGTGCAGAAAGAGGCAAGAGGGGTGCAGAAAAGCAAGAGAGGTACAGAAAGAAGCAAGAGAAGTGCTGAAAGAAGCAAGAGAGGTGCAGAAAGAGGGAAGAGGGGTACAGAAAAGCAAGAGAGGTACAGAAAGAGACAACAGAAGTGCAGAAAGAAGCAACAGAGGTGCAGAAGGAGGCGAGAGAAGTACATAAATAGGCAACAGAGGTGCAGAAACAGGCAAGAGGGGTGCAGAAAGAGGCAAAAGAACTGCAGAAAGAGGCAGGAGAGTTGCAGAAACAGGCAAGAATGGTGCACAAAGAAGAAAGAGGGGTACAGAAAGAGGCAAGCGGGTGCAGAAAGAAGCAAGAGATATGCATAAAAAGCAAGAGAAGTAGAGAAAGAACCAACGGAAGTGCAGAAAGAGGCAAGAGGGGTGCAGAAAGAGGCAAGAAAAGTGCAGAAAGAAGCAACAGAGGTGCAGAAAGAGGCAATAGAACTGCAGAAAGAGGCAAGAGTATTGCAGAAACAGGCAAAAGAGATACAGAAAGGGAGAACAGGGGTGCAGACAGAGGCAAGAGAGGTGCAGAAAGAGGGAAGAAGGGTGCAGAAAGAGGCAAAAAGGGTGCCGAAATTTGCAAGAGAGGTGCAGAAAGAAGCAAGAGCAGTACAGAAAGAACCAACAGAGGTGCAGAAAGAGGCAAGAGGGGTACAGAAAGAGGCAACAGAAGTTCAGAAAGAAGCAAAAGAGGTGGAGAAAGAGGCAAGAGAACTGCAGAAAGAGGAAAGAGAGGTGCAGAAAGAGGCAAGAGAGGTGCACAAAGAGGGAAGAAGCATGCAGAAAAAGGCAAGAGGGGTGCAGAAAGAAGCAAGAGAGGTGCAGAAAGGTGCAAGAGAAGTGCAGAAAGAAGATACAGAGGTGCAGAAAGTGGGAAGAGGGGTGCAGAAAGAGGCAAGAGAAGTGCAGAAAGAGGCAACAGAGGTGTAGAAACAGACAGGAGAGGTGCAGAAAGAGGCAAGACAGGTACAGAAAGAGGGAAGAGGGGTGCAGAAAGAGGCAACAGGGGTACAGAGAGAAGCAAGTGAGGTGCAGGAAAAGGCAAAAGTGGTGCAGAAAGAGGCAAGAGAAGTGCTGAAAAAAGCAACGGAGGGTTAGAAAGAAGCAAGAGAAGTGATGAAAGAGACAAGAGAGTTGCAGAAAAAAACAAGAGGTGCAGAAAAAGCAAGAGAAGTACAGTAAGAGGCAAGTGAGGTGCAAAAAGAGGCAAGAGAAGTACAGAAATAGGCAAGAGAGGTGCAGAAAGAGGCAGGTGAGGTGCAGAAAGAGGAAAGAGGTGCACATAGAGGGAAGAAGAGTTCAGAAAGAGGCAAGAGGGGTGCAGAAAAGCAAGAGAGGTACAGAAAGAAGCAAGAGAAGTGCTGAAAGAAGCAACAGAGGGGGTAGAAAGAACCAAGAGAAGTGATGAAAGAGACAAGAGAGTTGCGGAACGAAACAAGAGAGGTGCAGAAAAAAGCAAGAGAGGTGTGGAAAGAAGCAAGAGAAGTGCAGAAAGAAGCAACAGATGTGCAGAAAGAGGGAAGAGGGGTGCAGAAAGAGGCAAGAGAAGTACAGAAAGAAGCAACAGAGGTGCAGATAGAGGCAAGAGAAGTGCAGAAAGGCAACAGAGGTGCAGGAACAGACAGGAGAGGTACAGAAAGAGGGAACAGGGGTACAGAAAGAGGCAAGAGTGATACAGAAAGAGGGAAGAGGGGTGCAGAAAGAGGCAATAAGGGTGCAGAAAGAAGTAAGGGAGGTGCAGCAGGAGGCAATAGAACTGCAGAAAGAAGCAGGAGAGTTGCAGAAACAGGCAAGAGAGGTGCAGAAAGAAGAAAGAGGGTACGGAAAGAGGCAAGAGGGGTGCAGAAAGAAGCAAGAGAGATGCGGAAAAAGCAAGCGAATTGCAGAACCAACTGAAGTGCAGAAAGAGGCAAGAGGGAAGCAGAAAGAGGTGGGACAAGTGCAGAAAGAAGCAACAGAGGTGCAGAAAGAGGCAAGAGAACTGCAGAAAGAGGCAAGAGTGATGTAGAAACTGGCAAAAGAGGTAGAGAAAGAGTGAACAGGGGTGTAGACAGAGGCAAGAGAGGTGCAGAAAGAGGGAAGAGAGGTGCAGAAGGAAGAAAAGAAGGGTGCAGAATGAGGCAAGAGGGGTGCAGAAAGAAGCAAGAGAGATGTAGAAAAAGCAAGAGAACTGCAAAAAGAGGAAAGAGAGGTGGAGAAAGAGGCAAGAGAGGTGCACAAAGAGGGAAGAAGAGTGCAGAAAAAGGCAAGAGGGTGCAGAAAAAGAAAGAGAGGTGCGGAAAGAAGCAAGAGAAGTGCAGAAAGAAGCAACAGAGGTGCAGAAAGAGGGAACAGGGTTGCAGACAGAGGCAAGAGAGGTGCAGAAAGAGGGAAGAGGGTGCAGAAAGAGGCAAGTGGAGTGCAGGAATTTGAAAGAGAGGTGCAGAAATAAGCAAGAGCAGTGCAGAAAGAACCAACAGAGGTGCAGAAAGAGGCAAGAGGGGTGCAGAAAGAGGAAACAGTAGTGCAGAAAGAAGCAAAAGAGATGCAGAAAGAGGCAAGAGAACTGCAGAAAGAGGAAAGAGAGGTGGAGAAAGAGGCAAGAGAGGTGCACAAAGAGGGAAGAAGGGTGCAGAAAATGGCAAGAGGGGTGCAGAAAAAAGCAAGAGAGGAGCGGAAAGAAGCAAGAGAAGTGCAGAAAGAAGCAACAGAGGTGCAGAAAGAGGGAAGAGGGGTGCAGAAAGAGGCAAGAGAGGTGCAGAAAGAGGGAAGAGGGGTGCAGAAAGAGGCAACAGTGGTGCGGAAAGAGGCAAGAGATGTGCTGAAAGAAGCAACAGAGGGGTAGATAGAACCAAGAGAAGTGATGAAAGAGACAATAGAGTTGCGGAAAGAAACAAGAGAGGTGCAGAAAAAAGCAAGAGAGGTGCGGAATGAAGAAAGAGAAGTGCAGAAAGTAGCAACAGATGTGCAGAAAGAGGTAAGAGGGGTGCAGAAAGAGGCAAGAGAAGTACAGAAAGAAGCAACAGAGGTGCAGAAAGAGGCAAGAGAAGTGCAGAAAGGCAACAGAGGTGCAGGAACAGACAGGTGAGGTGCAGAAAGAGGGAACAGGGGTGCAGAAAGAGGCAAGAGAGGTACAGAAAGAAGGAAGAGGGGTGCAGAAAGAGGCAATAAGGGTGCAGAAAGAAGTGAGGCGCAGAAAAGGCAAAATTGGTGCAGAAAGAGGCAAGAGAAGTGCTGAAAGAAGCAACAGAGGGGTAGAAAGAAGCAAGTCAAGTGATGAAAGAGACAAGAGAGTTGCATAAAGAAACAAGAGAGGTGCAGAAAAAAGCAAGAGAAGTGCAGAAATAAGCAACAGAAGTGCAGAAGGAAGCAGGAGAACTGAAGAGAGAGGCAAGAGAGTTGCCGAAACAGGCAAGAGAGGTGCAGAAAGAAGAAAGAGGGGTGCAGAATGAGGCAAGAGGGTGCAGAAAGAAGAAAGAGAGATGCAGAAAAAAGCAAGAGAAGTGCAGAAAGAACCAACGGAAGTGCAGAAAGAGGCAAGAGGGGAGCAGAAAGAGGCAAGAGAAGTGTAGAAAGAAGCAACAGAGGTGCAGAAAGAGGCAAGAGAAGTGCAGAAATAGGCAAAAGAGGTGCAGAAACAGGCAAGAGAGGTTCAGAAACAGGCAAAACAGGTGCAGAAAGAGAGAATAGGGGTGAAGAAAGAGACAAGAGGGGTACAGAAAGAGAGGAATGGGGTCCAGAAAGAGGCAACAGGGGTGCAGAAAGAAGAAAGGGAGGTGCAGAAAAAGGCAATAGTGGTGCAGAAAGAGGCAAGAGGGGTGCAGAAAGAAGCAAGAGAGGTACAGAAAGAGGTAAGAGAGGTGAAGAAACAGACAAGAGAAGTGCAGAAAGAGGGAAGAGAAGTGCTGAAAGAAGTAACACAGGGATAGAAAGAAGCAAGAGAAGTGATGAAAGAGACAAGAAAGTTGCAGAAAGAACCAAGAGACGAGCAGAAAAAAGCAAGAGAAGTGCAGAAAGAGGCAAGTGAGGTACAGAAAGAGGCAAGAGAAGTGCAGAAAGAAGCAAGAGAGGTGCAGAAAGAGGCAAGTGAGGTGCAGAAACAGGCAAGAGGGGTGCGGAAATAGGCAAGAAAAGTGCAGAAAGAAGCAACAGAGGTGCAGCAGGAGGCAATAGAACTGCAGAAAGAAGCAGGAGAGTTGCAGAAACAGGCAAGAAAGGTGCAGAAAGAAGAAAGAGGGGTACAGAAATAGGCAGGAGGGGTGCAGAAAGAAGCAAGAGAGATGCGGAAAAAAACAAGAGAATTGCAGAAAGAACCAACTGAAGTGCAGAAAGAGGCAAGAGGGGAGCAGAAAGAGGCAAGAGAAGTGCAGAAAGAAGCAACAGAGGTGCAGAAAGAGGCAAGAGAACTGCATAAAGAGGCAAGAGTGTTGCAGAAACAGGCAAAAGAGGTAGAGAAAGAGAGAACAGGGGTGCAGACAGAGGCAAGAGTGGTGCAGAAAGAGGGAAGAGAGGTGCAGAAGGAAGAAAGAAGGGTGCAGAATGAGGCAAGAGGGGTGCAGAAAGAAGCAAGAGAGATGTAGAATAAAGCAAGAGAAGTACAGAAAGAACCAACGGAGGTGCAGAAAGAGGCAAGAGAACTGAAGAAAGAGGCAAGAGAGTTGCAGAAACAGGCAAAAGAGGTGCAGAAAGAAAGAACAGGGGTACAGGCAGAGGCAAGAAAGGTGCAGAAAGAGGGAAGAGAAGTGCAGAATAGGCAAGAGGGGTGCAGAAAGAAGAAAGGGAGGTGCAGAAAAAGGCAATAGTGGTGCAGAAAGAGGCAAGAGGGGTGCAGAAAGAAGCAAGAGAGGTACAGAAAGAGGTAAGAGAGGTGAAGAAACAGACAAGAGAAGTGCAGAAAGAGGGAAGAGAAGTGCTGAAAGAAGTAACACAGGGATAGAAAGAAGCAAGAGAAGTGATGAAAGAGACAAGAAAGTTGCAGAAAGAACCAAGAGACGAGCAGAAAAAAGCAAGAGAAGTGCAGAAAGAGGCAAGTGAGGTACAGAAAGAGGCAAGAGAAGTGCAGAAAGAAGCAAGAGAGGTGCAGAAAGAGGCAAGTGAGGTGCAGAAACAGGCAAGAGGGGTGCGGAAATAGGCAAGAAAAGTGCAGAAAGAAGCAACAGAGGTGCAGCAGGAGGCAATAGAACTGCAGAAAGAAGCAGGAGAGTTGCAGAAACAGGCAAGAAAGGTGCAGAAAGAAGAAAGAGGGGTACAGAAATAGGCAGGAGGGGTGCAGAAAGAAGCAAGAGAGATGCGGAAAAAACAAGAGAATTGCAGAAAGAACCAACTGAAGTGCAGAAAGAGGCAAGAGGGGAGCAGAAAGAGGCAAGAGAAGTGCAGAAAGAAGCAACAGAGGTGCAGAAAGAGGCAAGAGAACTGCATAAAGAGGCAAGAGTGTTGCAGAAACAGGCAAAGAGGTAGAGAAAGAGAGAACAGGGGTGCAGACAGAGGCAAGAGTGGTGCAGAAAGAGGGAGAGAGGTGCAGAAGGAAGAAAGAAGGGTGCAGAATGAGGCAAGAGGGGTGCAGAAAGAAGCAAGAGAGATGTAGAATAAAGCAAGAGAAGTACAGAAAGAACCAACGGAGGTGCAGAAAGAGGCAAGAGAACTGAAGAAAGAGGCAAGAGAGTTGCAGAAACAGGCAAAAGAGGTGCAGAAAGAAAGAACAGGGGTACAGGCAGAGGCAAGAAAGGTGCAGAAAGAGGGAAGAGAAGTGCAGAATAGGCAAGAGGGGTGCAGAAATGTACAAGAGAGGGGAAGAAAGAAGCAAGAGCAGTGCAGAAAGAACCAGCAGAGGTGCAGAAAGAGGCAACAGAAGTGCAGAAAGAAGCAAAAGAGGCAAGAGAACTGCAGAAAGAGGAAAGAGAGGTGCACATAGAGGGAAGAAGAGTGCAGAAAGAGGCAAGAGGTGTGCAGATAAGCAAGAGAGGTACAGAAAGAAGCAAGAGAAGTGCTGAAAGAGGCAATAGAACTGCAGAAAGAGGCAAGAGTATTGCAGAAACAGGCAAAAGAGGTACAGAAAGAGAGAACAGGGGTGCAGACAGAGGCAAGAGTGGTGCAGAAAGAGGGAAGAGAGGTGCAGAAGGAAGAAAGAAGGGTGCAGAATGAGGCAAGAGGGGTGCAGAAAGAAGCAAGAGAGGTGCAGAAAGAAGCAAGAGAAGTGCAGAAAGAAGCACCAGAGGTGCAGAAAGAGGCAAGAGGGGTGCTGAAAGAGGCAACAGAAGTTCAGAAAGAAGCAAAAGAGGTGGAGAGAGGGAAGAGAACTGCAGAAAGAGGAAAGAGAGGTGCAGAAAGAGGTAAGAGAGGTGCACAAAGAGGGAAGAAGGGTGCAGAAAAAGGCAAGAGGGGTGCAGAAAGAAGCAAGAGAGGTGCAGAAAGAAGCAAGAGAAGTGCAGAAAGAAGCACCAGAGGTGCTGAAAGTGGGAAGAGGGGTGCAGAAAGAGGCAAGAGAAGTGCAGAAAGAGGCAACAGAGGTGTAGAAACAGACAGGAGAGGTGCAGAAAGAGGCAAGACAGGTACAGAAAGAGGGAAGAGGGGTTCAGAAAGAGGCAACAGGGGTACAGAGAGAAGCAAGTGAGGTGCAGGAAAAGGCAAAAGTGGTGCAGAAAGAGGCAAGAGAAGTGCTGAAAGAAGCAACGGGGGTTAGAAAGAAGCAAGAGAAGTGATTAAAGAGACAAAAGAGTTGCAGAAAGAAACAAGAGAGGTCCAGAAAAAAACAAGAGAAGTACAGAAAGAGGCAAGTGAGGTGCAAAAAGAGGCAAGAGAAGTGCAGAAATAGGCAAGAGAGGTGCAGAAAGAGGCAGGTGAGGTGCAGAAAGAGGGAAGAGAAGTGCAGAAAGAGGCAAGATAAGTGCAGAAAGAAGCAACAGAGGTGACGAAGGAGGCAAGAGAACTGCAGAAAGAGACAAGAGAGTTGCAGAAACAGGCAAGAGAGTTGCAGAAACGGGCAAGAGAGTTGCAGAAAAAAGAAAGAGGGGTGCAGAATGAGGCAAGAGGGGTGCAGAAATAAGCAAGAGAGATGCAGAAAAAAGCAAGAGAAGTGCAGAAAGAACCAACGGAGGCGCAGAAAGAGGCAAGAGGGGTGCAGAAAGAGGCAACAGAAGTGCAGAAAGAAGCAAAGGAGGTGCAGAAAGAAGCAAGAGAAGTGCTGAAAGAAGCAAGAGAGGTGCAGAAAGAGGGAAGAGGGGTGCAGAAAAGCAAGAGAGGTACAGAAAGAGACAACAGAAGTGCAGAAAGAAGCAACAGAGGTGCAGAAGGAGGCGAGAGAAGTACATAAATAGGCAACAGAGGTGCAGAAACAGGCAAGAGGGGTGCAGAAAGAGGCAAAAGAACTGCAGAAAGAGGCAGGAGAGTTGCAGAAACAGGCAAGAATGGTGCAGAAAGAAGAAAGAGGGGTACAGAAAGAGGCAAGCGGGTGCAGAAAGAAGCAAGAGAGATGCATAAAAAGCAAGAGAAGTAGAGAAAGAACCAACGGAAGTGCAGAAAGAGGCAAGAGGGGAGCAGAAAGAGGCAAGAAAAGTGCAGAAAGAAGCAACAGAGGTGCAGAAAGAGGCAATAGAACTGCAGAAAGAGGCAAGAGTATTGCAGAAACAGGCAAAGAGGTACAGAAAGGGAGAACAGGGGTGCAGACAGAGGCAAGAGAGGTGCAGAAAGAGGGAAGAAGGGTGCAGAAAGAGGCAAAAGGGTGCCAAAATTTGCAAGAGAGATGCAGAAAGAAGCAAGAGCAGTACAGAAAGAACCAACAGAGGTGCAGAAAGAGGCAAGAGGGGTACAGAAAGAGGCAACAGAAGTTCAGAAAGAAGCAAAAGAGGTGGAGAAAGAGGCAAGAGAACTGCAGAAAGAGGAAAGAGAGGTGCAGAAAGAGGCAAGAGAGGTGCACAAAGAGGGAAGAAGCGTGCAGAAAAAGGCAAGAGGGGTGCAGAAAGAAGCAAGAGAGGTGCAGAAAGGTGCAAGAGAAGTGCAGAAAGAAGATCCAGAGGTGCAGAAAGTGGGAAGAGGGGTGCAGAAAGAGGCAAGAGAAGTGCAGAAAGAGGCAACAGAGGTGTAGAAACAGACAGGAGAGGTGCAGAAAGAGGCAAGACAGGTACAGAAAGAGGGAAGAGGGGTGCAGAAAGAGGCAACAGGGGTACAGAGAGAAGCAAGTGAGGTGCAGGAAAAGGCTGAAGTGGTGCAGAAAGAGGCAAGAGAAGTGCTGAAAAAAGCAACGGAGGGTTAGAAAGAAGCAAGAGAAGTGATGAAAGAGACAAGAGAGTTGCAGAAAGAAACAAGAGGTGCAGAAAAAGCAAGAGAAGTACAGTAAGAGGCAAGTGAGGTGCAAAAAGAGGCAAGAGAAGTGCAGAAATAGGCAAGAGAGGTGCAGAAAGAGGCAGGTGAGGTGCAGAAAGAGGAGAGAGGTACACATAGAGGGAAGAAGAGTTCAGAAAGAGGCAAGAGGGGTGCAGAAAAGCAAGAGAGGTACAGAAAGAAGCAAGATAAGTGCTGAAAGAAGCAACAGAGGTGCAGAAAGAGGGAAGAGGGGTGCAGAAAAGCAAGAGAGGTACAGAAAGAGACAACAGAACTGCAGAAAGAAGCAACAGAGGTGCAGAAGGAGGCGAGAGAAGTACATAAATAGGCAACAGAGGTGCAGAAACAGGCAAGAGGGGTGCAGAAAGAGGCAAAAGAACTGCAGAAAGAGGCAGGAGAGTTGCAGAAACAGGCAAGAATGGTGCAGAAAGAAGAAAGAGGGGTACAGAAAGAGGCAAGCGGGTGCAGAAAGAAGCAAGAGAGATGCATAAAAAGCAAGAGAAGTAGAGAAAGAACCAATGGAAGTGCAGAAAGAGGCAAAAGGGGAGCAGAAAGAGGCAAGAAAAGTGCAGAAAGAAGCAACAGAGGTGCAGAAAGAGGCAATAGAACTGCAGAAAGAGGCAAGAGTATTGCAGAAACAGGCAAAAGAGGTACAGAAAGGGAGAACAGGGGTGCAGACAGAGGCAAGACAGACCGACGGACGAGAAACTCTACTGTCTAAGGATAGCCCTCCGGTGGCAACTGACGGTACAGCGTGTCAACAGCAAGACCAATGCATTATGGGAGATGGAGTACTTACCAGTATTGGCCAGAATAATACTGATTCAGGGGATGGCTGCTTGGAAATTAACGTGCACACATCTCATGATGTCTACGCCGCCTCAGGATTAACTAAAGAGGAGGAATTGATGGACAAATTCTACTCAATGTCGGATCATTCTAACTCCTCAGGTGACGACAGCTGTGGTAAAGACTGGGCCGAGGAAGAGAGCAACATCAGCAGCTTGCATTGGGAAGAGGAGAGTGAAAAGACTGCGTATAATCTTGGGACTGTCCGTAAATTAAAAGATCAAATCACTATCCCTGAGCGGATTCCGGTTACCGGTGGCTCAATGTCATGGGATTATTCTTTCTCACCAGATCTGGATGGAAAGAAAGCGCCGGATGGGAGTATACTCTCTGGAATGGCTCATGTAAACCCCAGTGGACCTGAAGAAATTACACTCACTACGGTATATCAGAGTATTATGGCCCATCGTGAGGAGACTAGAGCTGAAAGCTCACGTACCCAAGGTGCGTGTCGTAAACTTCACAATTCCATACGTAGAATTGCAAAGACCTGCTCTAATGTTGCGGTGAGAATGGGCGAAGCCGAAACCAGAATTTCCTTGTTAGGAGATGAGCTGACGGCACAAAAACTCAGGCCGAGTCGATGAAAGCCTTGAGAGATGACACAGCGTGGAAATTGACCGACCTGGAAAATCGGTCAAGGAGAAATAATCTACGAGTCTTGGGTATACCCGAGGGGAAGGAGGGCACGGATGCCCGTCAGTTTGTTATAGAACTTTTTGAAGAGGCACTCCCAGAGCTCAAACATTGGGATTGGAAAACTGAATTGCAGAGGGCCCACCGATTCCCTTTCAACTTACGGAAAAAGGGGGGAAAGCTGATAACCGGCCACGGGCTATCTTGATTAGTCTTAACAATTTTTTGGCTCGTGAGGCATTATATGACTTGGCCAGACCTGACCAAAAGGGTGGGCAAGGGCTGCGATTTTTGGTCCGGCCGGATTTCTGTCAGGCGATTGTCGAGAAAAGGTGGCAATTGCACCAATTAATACCTCAATTCCAAGCAAAAGGGGTTCAGGTTTTTTTGCTCAACCCTGCTAAATTGAAGGTGGTATCTCAGGGGCAAGCGCGCTTTTTTCAGTCTGAAGTGCTAGCTAAAGAATTTATGTTATCATTGTAGCTGTAGTTGAAGTTGCAGGAAAAAGGTGTGGTGATTGTAGGTTTTAGGATCTCAGACGGGGGTGTGCAGCATTCTTTGTTCTGGATATTTCATTGAAGGGAGGGTTAGCTGGGAGGAAGGGGGTATGGTCTAGCTCTCCATCACCAGGGACCTTGGTCCCTTTGCCTCATGTGGTGGGTGGTTGGGGGGGCAGGGTGGAAGGGGGGATGAGGGGGGTCTCAGTGGGGAGGTGAGCGGGGGTGGGGGGGATGGGAGTCACTATTTGTGTTTCATCTGTTGGGTCATGGCAGTCTCTTTTTGGCGGAATGAAGGTATTTAACAGTGTCCTGCGGAACACTCTTAACTTTTTTTTGTGGGTTGTTTTTCTGAACCGTCTGCATGATTGTGTGAACAGCGATAAAATGCTGGTAAATCATAAAGATCATGGATAGAAAGGGCAAAATTTGAATTTGTTCCTTAAATGCTTGTGGCCTCAATGATAGGAAGAAAAGAGTCTTGCTGGCCAAGCTTATTAGACACATGAAGATAGATGTGCTTTGTCTGCAAGAAACCCACATCACTTGGAATAATCAGGGGTGGTTAAAGGATCTGGGACTGGAACTACTGGCTAGTACACGACATGGTACTAACACACGGGGTGTAGCTATTTTAGCTAAGCATGGTATGATAACTTGTAATCAAATCAAGGAGGATAAACTAGGGCGGTGGGTGATTGTGGAGGGAGCAATTACTGGGGTAACTACAGGCTCCCCGCTGTCAATCATCTGTTCATTGTATGGCTCGAATTCGGATGATCCTGAAGTTCTGAATTTTCTTAGTATAGAATTGGCCCTCTGGCCCTCCCCGCTAGTTCTGTGCGGTGACTTCAATATTCATCTTGATAGCAGTTTTAATCTTTTTAGTCACCTCCCGTATCAGGGAAGAAAGGGTAGGACTTTTAAGGCATTACAGGTGCTTATCAGGGAGCATGGTGTTTGGTTTAGGCATAGGCAGGGGATTCAGGGTACACGTTTTTTGGCTCCCCATAATAAACTCGTCCGTTTGGACTACTTTTTTATCTCTAGCCAAACGGCTGAACAGGTTAGTATAGAGCTGCATCCGAAGATTATATCGGATCATAATCCATTAATTGTGGAATTTCCAGTAATTGGCTATTCCCGACCCCTGACGACATGGTCGTTTGAACGGAAGCTCCTACTAGACCAGGAATACTGTGTGCACATGGCTAAATGGATAATGGAATTTTTAACATAAATAGAGGCACCTCCTCTGAAATTATAGTATGGGATGCTTTTAAAGCTGCCGTGAGGGGCGAGACCCTGAGTTTCTCACTGTATAGACAGAGGGCGGTACAGGAAAAGATTAAAGGCTGGGTGGAACAGCTCAGGTTGGCTGAGGCAGAGCTTATGAGGGTAATAAGGGATGCTCAAACACCGATGACTGCCTGCAGCTTATTGCGGTAATAAAAGCCAGGATACATCAATATTTTGGGGAGGAACTTGCTAGCAAATACTTACAGTACCGGGCGGAGATATATGAATATGGGGAAAGTATGGGAGACTGCTGGCAAAACGAATACAACAGAGGGGAGTCTCTAATAGAATCTGTAGGATTAAAGATCATGCGGATCAGGTTCAGGACTCCCCGGACGCAGTCTTGAAGGTATTTCAGGGATTTTATCAACAACTATATTCTGAGGAGGGAGGTGGCAGCAGATTTGGTGGAAGATTACTTTAGGGATCATGAAACAGTCAAAGTCACGTCGGAACAGAACGAGACTCTTTTAGCCCCGATCACCTGGGAAGAGGCCAAGCTTGCAATAACCTCATTAGCTGCTGGCAAGGCGGTGGGTCCGGATGCATTGCCCTTAGAATTTTACCGGACATTTCGCCAAGCACTTCGAACTGACTTTGCGTCAATATTACAACTGGCTCAAAAGGGCCAGATGCCTGATTCTTGGCAGAAAGAAGGAAGAAGGGTGCAGAAAGAGGCAAAAAGGGTGCCGAAATTTGCAAGAGAGGTGCAGAAAGAAGCAAGAGCAGTACAGAAAGAACCAACAGAGGTGCAGAAAGAGGCAAGAGGGGTACAGAAAGAGGCAACAGAAGTTCAGAAAGAAGCAAAAGAAGTGGAGAAAGAGGCAAGAGAACTGCAGAAAGAGGAAAGAGAGGTGCAGAAAGAGGCAAGAGAGGTGCACAAAGAGGGAAGAAGCGTGCAGAAAAAGGCAAGACGGGTGCAGAAAGAAGCAAGAGAGGTGCAGAAAGGTGCAAGAGAAGTGCAGAAAGAAACACCAGAGGTGCAGAAAGTGGGAAGAGGGGTGCAGAAAGAGGCAAGAGAAGTGCAGAAATAGGCAACAGAGGTGTAGAAACAGACAGGAGAGGTGCAGAAAGAGGCAAGACAGATACAGAAATAGGGAAGAGGGGTGCAGAAAGAGGCAACAGGGGTACAGAGAGAAGCAAGTGAGGTGCAGGAAAAGGCAACAGTTGTGCAGAAAGAGGCAAGAGAAGTGCTGAAAAAAGCAACAGAGGGTTAGAAAGAAGCAAGAGAAGTGATGAAAGAGACAAGAGAGTTGCAGAAAGAAACAAGAGGTGCAGAAAAAGCAAGAGAAGTACAGAAAGAGGCAAGTGAGGTGCAAAAAGAGGCAAGAGAAGTGCAGAAATAGGCAACAGTGGTGCAGAAAGAGGCAAGACAGGTGCAGAAACAGGCAAGAGAAGTACAGAAAGAGGAAAGAGAAGTGCTGAAAGAAGCAACAGAGGTGTAGAAAGAAGCAAGAGAAGTGATGAAAGAGACAAGAGAGTTGCAGAAAGAAACAAGAGAGGTGCAGAAAAAAGTAACAGAAGTACAGAAAGAGGCAAGTGTGGTGCAGAAAGAGGCAGAGTAGTCCATTAAGAAGCAATAGAAGTGCAGAAAGAAGCAACAGAGGTGCAGAAAGAGGCAAAAGAACTGAAGAAAGAGGGAACAGGGGTGCAGAAAGAGTCAAGAGAGGTGCAGAAAGAAGGAAGAGAAGTTCAGAAAGAGGGAACTGGGGTGCAGAAAGAAGCAAGAGAGGTGCAGAAAGAAGGAAGAGAAGTGCAGAAAGAAGCAATAGAGGTGCGGAAGGAGGCAAGAGAACTGCAGAAAGAGGCAAGATATTTTCAGAAACAGGCAGAGAAGTACAAAAAGAAGCAACAAAGGTGCAGAAAGAGGGAAGAGAGGTGCAGAAAGAGGCAAGAGAGGTGCAGAAAGAGGGAGGAGGTGTGCAGAAAGAGGTAAGAGGGGTGCAGAAAAAGGCCAGAGGGGTGAAGAAAGAAGTGATAGAGGTGCAGTAAGAAGCAAGAGAAGTGCAGAAAGAAGCAAGCGAGGTGCAGAAAGAGGGAAGAGAGGTGCAGAAAGAGGCAAGAGAGGTACAGAAAGAAGCAAGAGAGGTGCAGAAAGAAGCAAGGGAAGTGCAGAAAGAAGCAAGTGACGTGCAGAAAGAGGCAAGAGAAGTGCAAAAAGAGGCAATAGAGGTGCAGAAAGACGCAAGAGAAGTGCAGAAAGAGGGAAGGGGGTGCAGAAAGAGACAAGCGAAGTGCAGAAAGAAGCAACAGAGATGCATAAAGAGGCAAGAGAGGTACAGAAGAAAGAAGCAAGAGAGTTGCAGAAATAAGCAAGAGGTGCAGAAAGAATGGAGATGCAAAAATGGAAAAGATGCGCAGAAAGAAGCAAGAGAAGTGCAGAAAAATAAGAAAGGTGCAGAAAGAAGCAAGAGAAATGCAGAAATAGGCAAGAGAGGCGCAGAAAGAAGCAAGAGTGGTTTGCGCACCATTAGTACTAATTTAACACCCACATTTAGCAATAAGTAACAGGTGACCATTCCAGCTTTGCAAAGGGTCTTCCACCACGTTGTAACACTTGTCGCTGCATTTTTGGTAACGTTTGAGTCGTTTGTGCTAGAAACAAGGTTTTGTTTGTTCAAATCTGCAGATTATGCAGCAGATGATGGATTATGTGGCAAATGCGGAAAATGTATCATCATGCGAAAATTGGTGCAGCCGAACAGTCGCATAATTCCAGTGGCCCTGCTCATACCTCTGACTAGGTCCAGAAGTGCTCCTCAGTGGTTCCTTCTTTTTTTGTCTCATTGAGTTTATAGCTTAGGTTCTATGGAAACGAGGAAGACTAAACCTGAGGTTACCACTCCACAACATAGACTACCATACCACATAATTACTCTCCATAACACATAATCCCACTCTACATAATTCCTATACAATAAATACCACATACATTCTATCCACATAATTTCACTGCACAACATACCACATAATTTCACTACACACAACGTACATCCACTCCACTCCAAAAAACATTAGTAAAAAACATTTACATTTCCTTTGCCAAAATCTCTAACTCTCGCAAATGCGAGACCTATTGAATTGCAAATGCTTCTTTAACTAGTAGTCACATTTGCAGAGTGCTGGAGAAAGGGGGCTGAGCCTCCGACCAGCGCTTAGGAATTCCACTGCGTAGGACTTACAGGAGGTACCAGGAGGGCTTCTTGGCCCCCAAAGTCTCTCAGGAGTAAAGTGGACTTCATCCCCCAACCTGGAGTGTGCCAGGGGGCACGTTTGCAGAGTGGTGGCGAAAGGGGGGCGTGACCTCCAAAGACCTCTTAGGAATCCCACTGTGTGGGACTAACTGGAGGTGAAAGGAGGGGTAGTTGGCCCCCAAGGACATTCTTGGGGGCAAACTACCCCTCCTATTACCTCCAGTAAGTCCCACACAGCAGGATTGCTAAGTTCTCATAGCAGACCACGCCCCCTTGGCCCACCACTCTGTAAACACGCTCCCTGGTGCGCTCTTGGATGGGGATTGAAGTCCCCTTCATTGCTGGTGTCCTTAGGGGCCAACTAGCCTACCTGTTACCTCTAGTAAACCCCACACAGTGGGATTGCTGGGAGGTGGTGGCAGGCCATGCCCCCTTTCTCCACCACTCTACAAACGCACCTCCTGGCACACTTTGGGTTGGGGGATGAAGTCCCCTTACCTCTTGAGGGTCCCTTGGGGCCAACTAGCCCTCCTGTTACCTCCAATAAGCCCCACACAGCTGGACTGCTGAGTGGTAGTCAGGAGCCATGCCCCTTTTTACACCACTCTGCAAACGCACCTCCTGGCGCACTGCTGCTTGGGGGATGAAGTCCAGTTTAGTCCTGATATCCTCAGGACACAAGGAGACCTCATAGCCCCACCAGCAGTGCGCCAAAAGGCGCATTTGCAAAGTGGTGTAAAAAGGGCATGGCCTCCTACCACTTCTCAGCAAACCAGCTGTGTAGGGCTTATTGGAGGTACCTGGTGGGCTAGTTGTCCCCTTAGGACCCTCAGTAGTGACTGAGACTTCATTCCCCAATGAAGATCGTGCCAGGAGGCGCATTTGCAGAGTCATGCAGGGAGGGGACGGGGCCTTCGGCGAGTTGCCAGTTTCTTTTTTTTTAGGAAGGGGTCTGTGTGGCCCCCCTTCCCTTGAACCTTTTG
Organism: Calotriton arnoldi; assembly: GCA_963921515.1. Lineage (NCBI taxonomy): Eukaryota > Metazoa > Chordata > Amphibia > Caudata > Salamandridae > Calotriton > Calotriton arnoldi. The sequence continues at coordinate 879,489 of CAWUFW010006193.1, forward strand.
AACCTTTTGAGCCTTTTGACCCCGGGGACCCCATTCCCTGGGGCCTGAGCCCTTTTAAAAAATATATATATTGTAAAAGGAGTGGGGCGCGCAGCCCCCCTCCAGAGGCAGATTTTGGCCCCGGGGCCCCCTGTCCCCGGGGCCCGGCAAAAACATTTTTTATGGAAGGGGGGCCATGTGGCCTCCCTTCCCTGGGCCACTTTTGGCCCCGGGGACCCCATCCCCGAGGCCTGCCCTGCCTTTATTTTTAACAATTTGTAGGGGGGCCGCGTGACTCCCCTCCTGAGGCCAATCTTGGCCCCAGGGGCCTGGCCTCTTTGTTGGGGCAGGGGGGGAGCCCCAAGGCCCCCGTGGTCCCTGGTGGCTCCCCGTCTCCTGCGGGGAAGTGGAGCAGGTTTACTGCTCTCGCTTCAATGAAGCAAAGCTCCCGCCCTGCCATAGCAAACTGCAATGTCCCGGGAGTGGGCATCCTGGGACATTGCTGGAGCTGGCCCCCCTCAATCAAATTTAAAGCCTCAGGAGGTGGTGGTCCCTGGGGCCAGGGGTCCGCAACGGACCCCCATATGTTAATTATTCATTGCCCCGGGAAGGTGGTGGCCCGGCACAGTGTGGGGGGTGGCAGGAGAACCCCCACACATTCTATATTTTTTTTTAATCCAGGGAGGTGGCGGTCCCTGGGGCAGCGGGGGGGTGCGAGGCCCCCCGCATTGAAATGTTAAAGCCCCCGGGAGTTGGCGGTTCCTGAGGCAGCATGAGGGTGGGCAGAAGCCCCCCACACATTGTTTTTATGAAAAAAGCCCCGGCAAGGTGGCGGTCCCCAGGGCTGCAGGGGGCCACGTGTCCCTCGCATATTATTTAAATCGCCCCAGGGAGGTGGCGGTCCCTGGGGCTGCAGAGTCCCCCTTGGGCCCCCGCAACATAAATAAGGATTGCCCCGGGACCTGGCCCACACGGGGACTTAAAAGAAACGAAGCGTGGGAGACCATGCTTCGTTTTTTAAAAAACTTTTCGGAGGGATGTGCGCACCCTACGCGAGTCCCCCCTAAAATGAAAAAAAAATTGCTTTTTTGGCCCTTGGCGTCCAGAGCTGGCCTAGGGCGTCAGGGTGTTTCTACCCTGCCCCCTTTTCTTCTATTTTCACCTTTTTTCTTGAGACTTGGTTGAACACTTTCTGGTTTGAAGTGTTGGCAGCCAATCAGAAATCAGCTTGTGATCGGGAGGGTTCGCAGATCCACCGTGGTCACCAGATACTAATATTTTTTTAAATATTCATTTCTCAGAGACTACTGAACGGATTTACGCCATTTAAAAAAAAGGTTGCTTTCTGACCCAAAAGCTACCTATTTGCCACATTTAGTGTAATTACGTTCAGCAGTTCGGGCTGTAGCCTTGTCTAAAGTTTTCTATGGAAATTAACATGGAGAAAACGCTTTTTGGTACCCCCCTTTTTTGTTAGCCCCCACTTGACGAATCACCCCGAAACTTACAAGACAGGAGCTGACCTGAGCGGGCCATTCATTTTGAAATTTTTGCAAAGACTCATCAAATGGCGCCAAAGATATTGGCAAAAGAAAAATGCTTTTTGAATAGAAACAAGGTACTAACTATAACTACCTACTGGCGACCGCCAGTAGGTTATAGATATTATATATATATATATATATATATATATATATATATATATATATATATATATATCCACAATGACCACCAGTCTCCAATGGTCCAGCCGCATTATCCTCGCAATACTGGCACAGGGGACACTGGTGAGTCCAATTTCTTAAATCACGTTTTTATTTGTATTTTTTCATGCTGCAACACCCAACATAGGACAGCTATGTGTTTCGACTTACGACTTCAATCGGGTAACCCCAATATCTCTCTCTCTCTCTCTCTCTCTCTATATATATATATATATATATATACATATTGCTCAAAGAGTCGTCACCTTCCATGACTCTACATACGGCGGAGCTCAACACCAGGCTTCGCATGTTAGATGTTTGTTTATTTCATTTTTCATCATTTTATTAAATCCATTCCAAGAACCAATATGACATTATCTTCCTCTCAGGGCAATGCTTTTCGCCTTCTACTGGGCCTCTATTTACAACTTCAAGCAGGTAACCCCGATATATCTATCTATCTATCTATCTATATCTATATATATCTATATTCACTGAAAAAACCATAGGTTTCAAGCACGTTATAGTTAGAAATTAGCATTTAAAAAACCTTACAAATTCACTGAAAAAAACATAGGTTTTAGGGACAGTTATAGTTAGTTGGACATTGCACTCGTACAAAACCCGTGAAATTCCCCGTTATAGTTAGTTCAGCTAACTATAACTCGCACCCCGCAATGCACTGCTGATGACGTCACATATTACATCACTCATGACATGGTCAGTGACATCACTGATGACATCTCAAATGACATCACTGATGACATCATCCAGTGACTGTGTGTTTCTGTAAAGTTTATATATGTTTAATATATATAGGGAAAGGCGTATTGAAGAATGAGTGGGTGTATAAGTGTCTGAATGGATGATTTACTAGGTGCGTGACTAACTCTATAAGTGAGTGATTAAACGTATCTTACTGAATGCATGGGTTAGTGACTAAACTGTGTGAATGTCTGTATCCATCTGTCTGTTGCTGTGTAAGCGGCTGCATGGGTTTGTGAATAGCTACATGAGTGTCTATATGAGTTATTGATTGGTTGTCTGAGTATCTGTATGGGTGCCTGAGTGTTTGTGTGGGTGGGGTGTGTGACTCTGTGCATAGATGTGTGAGTGGGTGATTCACTGGGTGCATGGTTTCAAGAGTGCATCTGTGATGGACTGTATGGGTGGGTGAGTGTGTGTATGGGTGTGTTAGTGAGTGAATGTATATCTCAGTGGTACATGTGTGAGTAACTACATATGTGAAAGGCAGTATATATGTGTGTTGGAGTATATAAATGGCTATAAGTGAGAGTGTGTGATTGTGAGAGTGGCTGTATGGATGAGTGTGTACTTGTATCAGTGATCGTATAAGAGCATAAGAATGTGCTAGTATTTGTATGAGTAAGTGAGCTGGTGTGTGTATAACTGTATAGGTGAGTAAATGGCAGTGTGATTAATTATTTGCATGACTGACTAGGTGTGTGAGTACCTCTATGGATGAGTGGCGGTGTGTGAGTGTCTATGTAGGTGTATGAGTGCATATGATAGTCCTGTACTGAGTGACTGTAAGTATGAGTGACTGTACGGGTGAGTGAGTGGATGTGTGTGTAGACCTAAGAATCAGTGAGTGGGTATGTAGTTATTGGTGCTGGAGTGTCTATGGTTTTGTGAATGGCGGTCTGTAATTTAGAGTGGGTGTATCAAAGGTTATATTAGGGTGTGAGGAGGTGCATCAGATTATCACGTGGATGATGTCATCAGTGATGTCATCAGTGATGTCACTGACCATGTCATGAGTGATGTAATATGTGACGTCATCAGCAGTGCATTGCGGGGCGCGAGTTATAGTTAGCTGAACTAACTATAACGGGGGAATTTCACGGGTTTTGTACGAGTGCAATGTCCAACTAACTATAACTGTCCCTAAAACCTATGGTTTTTTCAGTGAATTTGTAAGGTTTTTAAATGCTAATTTCTAACTATAACGTGCCTGAAACCTATGGTTTTTTCAGTGAATTTCAAAGGTTTTTTAAATGCTAATTCCTAACTATAACATGTCTGAAACCTATGGTTTTTTTCAGTGAATTTCAAAGGTTTTGTAAATGACAATTTTTAAATGTATTAATTGTTATATTTATTTTTTTGATACTGATTTACTACATTTTTTAAACTATTTATTTTTACATATTTTATTTTTTAAATTACATTGTAATTACATTATACATTACATTACAAATTATACTTTCTCAGAATGAATTACTTTAGTTTAAATACTTTGCAAATAGGCAATAGACTTTTAAGTACAGTAGTTACAGTTGTTGCAATGGGCAACACAATTTCAAACACAATGCAACATTGAGCTCAATGTGAATTTCTAGTTAAATGCAATTAGTTACTTTATGGATTACTTTTCTAACCACAGGACTGGATCCTAGATTCAGTCCTGCGACATCTCCTGTAAACAGTTGAGTAAAAGCATTTTGGTTACAGTAGTGATTTTTAAGGAATATTATTGTATTTTAAAAGTTGACACGAAACTTTTTCACATAGAATCACCAATGTTATCCTATGGGAGGAAATTCACTTAGCAGGTAATTAGTGTTATCGTTACTTTTGCTTACTCAGTGGTGGATCCTGGATCCAGCACTGGTGCATCTCCTGTAAACAGTTGAAAGAATGCGTTTAAGTCATACAGGCGATTTTTAAGGAATATTTGTAGTTTGTGAAAATCGACACTTTGAAACTTTTCTGCTGAAAACCAGACAATGGATTCCTATGGAAGGAAATACAAGTTACTGGTAAGTACGGTTAGAATTACTTTTCAGGGTCAGTGCTGGGCTAAAGATGCAGCACTGGGTTCTCTCCTGATAACAGGTGAGTAAATCGGAATTCGTAGTTCGGCTGATTTTAAAGGAATATTATAAAGTTCCAAAACTCCACACTTAGAAGAATTTCCAAATGAAACCAGTCAATGTTAGCCTATGGAAGGAAATTCAAGTTACTGGTAAGTACGGTTAGAATTACTTTTCAGGATCAGTACTGGGCTCAAAGATGCAGCACTGAGGTCTCTCCTGATGACAGGTGAGTAAATCGGAATTCGTAGTTCTGCTGATTTTAGAGGAATATTTGTATGTTTCAAAAATCGACACTTAGAAACGTTTTCAGCAAAAAGCAGGCAATGATATCCTATGGAAGGAAATTCAAGTTACTGGTAAGTACGGTTAAAATTACTTTTCAGGATCAGTACTGGGCTCAAAGATGCAGCACTGAGGTCTGTCCTGATAACAGGTGAGTAAATCGGAATTCGTAGTTCGGCTGATTTTAGAGGAATATTTGTATGTTTCAAAAATCGACACAGAAACTTTTCAGCAAAAAGCAGGCAATGATATCCTATGGAAGGAAATTCAAGTTACTGGTAAGTACGGTTAAAATTACTTTTCAGGATCAGTACTGGGCTCAAAGATGCAGCACTGAGGTCTCTCCTGATCACAGGTGAGTAAATCGGAATTCGTAGTTCGGCTGATTTTAGAGGAATATTTGCACAATGGTGAAGGAAGGGGTGGGGCCTGAGGTGACATGTCTGCAAACACGCCCTGTGGCGCGTTTTAAGTTGGAGAATTAATTCCTCCTCAATCCCGAGGGTCCCTAGGGGCCAACTAGCCCACCAGATACCTCCAGTATGCGCCAGAGAGCTGCGTTGCAGAGAGGTGTTCAGAGGCCACGCCCTTTTTGCACCTCTCTGCAACGCAGCTCTGTGGCGCTTTCTGGACGTACCTGGTGGGCTAGTTGGCCCCAGGGACCCTCAGGATTGAAGGGGATTTAATTCCCTATCTTAAAACGCGTCATCGGGCCTGTTTGCACACATGTCACCTTTAGCCCTGTCCCCTCTCTTCACCACTGTGCAAACGCGCCCTGTGGCGCGTTTTAAGTTGGGGGATTAAGTCCCCTTGAATCCTGAGGGTTCCTGGGGTCCAACTATCCCACCAGGTACCTCCAGTAAGCGCCACAGAGCTGCGTTGCCGAGAGGTGTAAAAAGGGTCGTGGCCTGGACCACCTCTCTGCAACCCAGCCCTGTGGCGCTTACTGGAGGTACCTGGTGGGCTAGTTGGCCCCCAGGGACCCCCAGTATTGAATGGGAATTATTTCCCCAATTTAAAACGCGCCACAGAGCGCGTTTGCAGAGTGGTTAAGGGAGAGGGCGGGGCCTGACGCTTGATCGTGTCTTTTTCTTTCTTTTTTTTTTTTTGAAAGGGGGCTGTGTGGCCCCCCTTCTTTTTTACTTTTTGGGGCCTTGTGGACCCCATCCCCCAGGGCCTGATGCCTTTTTCCTTTTTAAAAAAAAAATACTCTAGGGGAAGGGGGCCGCGTGGCCCCCCTCCCATGGCCTATTCCGGCCCCAGGGACCCCATCCCCCTGGGGCATGGCCACTTTTTAAAAAATAATTTTGGAGGAGGGGGGCTGTGTGGCCCCCCTCCTAAGGCCTCTATTGGCCCCGGGGACCCCATCACCCAGGCCGGCCTTTATTTCTTTTTTCTTTTTTTCTTTTTGGGGAGGGGGGCCGTGTGGCCCCCCTCCTGGGCCACTACTTGCCCCAGGGACTCCATCCCCCGGGGCTGGCCCTATCCTTTGGGGTCCGTGGGGGGACCCCAACTCCCCTACGGACCCTGCCGGCTCCCCGCCTCCTGTGGGAGCCGGCATTGCTTTTCCACATGGGGAGCTGCTAAGATGCAGCTCCCCGTGTGGAAAAGCAATCTGCTTTGGTTTTTGGAAGAGAGAGCAGGTTTCCTGCTCTCTGTTCCAAAATCCAAAGCAAGTTTGCAATGACAGGACGGGAGCCGCAAGGCTCCCGTCCTGTCATAGCAAACTACAGTGTCCCGGGGGTAGGAATCCCCGGGACACTGCAGGAGCCGGCCCTGGGGGTGGCGGTCCCCAGGGCAATCAAGGGCTCCAGGAGGGGGCCGCGCGGCCCCCTCCCTCCATTGGCAAAGCCCGGGGAGGTGGTGGTCCCCGGGGCTCGGGAGTCCGTAACGGACCCCCATATTGAAATATTTAGTGCCCCGGGGAGGTGGCGGTCCCGGGGTGTGTGGGGGGGCACAAGCCCCCCCACACAGGTTAATTTTAAAATAAAAAAAGAAGCCCCGGGGTGGCGGTCCCCGGGGCTGCGGGAGGGCTGAGAGCCACCTCCCGGGGCACTAACAAATTAAAATGGGGGTCCGTTTGGACCCCGAAGCCCCGGGGACCACCACCTCCCGGGGCTGTGCTGATGTAGGGAGGGGGCCCCCTCCTGGAGCCCTTGATGGCCCTGGGGACCGCAACCCCCAGGGCCGGCTCCTGCAGTGTCCCGGGGTGCCTACCCCGGGACAATGTAGTTGCTATGGCAGGACGAGAGCCTCGCGGCTCCCGTCCTGCCATAGCAAACTGCTTTGGATATTGGAAGAGAGAGCAGGAAACCTGCTCTCTCTTCCAATATCCAAAGCGATTGCTTTTCCACATGGGGAGCAGCATGTCAGCTGCTCCCCATGTGGAACAGCAATGCCGGCTCCCAAGGGACGTGGGGAGCCGGCGGGACTGTGGGGGATTGGGGACCCCCACAGTCCCCAACGGAGAGGGCCAGCCCCGGGGATGGGGTCCCCGGGGCAAGTAGTGGCCTGGGAGGGGGGCCACGCGGCCCCCTCCCCAAAAAAGAGCAAAAAAAAATTTTTAAAAGGAAAGGCCGGCCCCGTGGGATGGGGTCCCCGGGGCCTTAAAATGGCCAGAGGAGGGGGCCACGCTGCCCCCTCAAAAAAATAAATATAGAGGCCATGCCCCGGGGGATGGGGTCCCCGGGGCCAATACAGGCCAAGGGAAGGGGGCCACGCGGCCCCTTCCCCGTTTTTTTTTTAAAGGTAATTTAAAAAAGGGGTAAGGCCCTGGGGGATGGGGTCCCCAGGGCCCAAAAAAGAAAAAAAGGAAGGGGGCCACACAGCCCCCCTTCAGGGGAGAAAAAAAATTTAAAAAACGATCGGGCCCGCAGGCCCCGCCCCTTCCTTCACCACTCTGCAAACGCGCCCCTGGCGCGTTTGCAGAGGGGAACGAATTCCCCTTGAATACTGGGGGTCCCTGGGGGCCAACTAGCCCACCAGGTACCTCCAGTATGCGCCAGGGGCTGCCTTGCAGAGAGGTGTACAGAGGCCACGCCCCTTTTACACCTCTCTGCAACGCAGCTCTGTGGCGCTTTTTGGAGGTATATGGTGGGCTAGTTGGACTCCGGGGACCCTCAGGATTCAAGGGGACTTAATCCCCCAACTTAAAACGCGCCACGGGCGCGTTTGCACAGTGGTGAAGGGAGGGGGCGGGGCTTCAGGTGACATGTGTGCAAACAGGCCCCGTGGCGCGTTTTAAGATGGGGAATTAAATCCCTTCAATCCTGAGGGTCCCTGGGGGCCAACTAGCCCAACAGGTACATCCAGAAAGCGCCACAGAGCTGCGTTGCAGAGAGGTGTAAAAGGGGTGTGGCCTCTCTACACGTCTCTGCAACGCAGCCCTGGCGCATATTGGAGGTTCCTGGTGGGCTAGTTGGCCCCTAGGGACCCTCAGGATTCAAGGGGACTTAATCCCCCAACTTAAAACGCGCAACGGGGCGCGTTTGCACAGATGTCACCTGAGGCCCTGCCCCCTCCCTTCACCATTGTGCAAATATTCCTCTAAAATCAGCCGAAATACGAATTCCGATTTACTCACCTGTTATCAGGAGAGACCTCAGTGCTGCATCTTTCAGCCCAGTACTGGTCCTGAAAAGTAATTTTAACCGTACTTACCGGTAACTTGAATTTCCTTCATAGGCTAACATTGACTGGTTTCACTTGGAAATTCTTCTAAGTGTGGAGTTTTGGAACTTTAAAATATTCCTCTAAAATCAGCCGAAATACGAATTCCGATTTACTCACCTGTTATCAGGAGAGACCTCAGTGCTGCATCTTTCAGCCCAGTACTAATCCTCAAAAGTAATTTTAGCCGTACTTACCAGTAACTTGAATTTCCTTGCATAGGATATCATTGCCTGCTTTTTGCTGAAAAAGTTTCTAAGTGTTGATTTTTGGAACTTTAAAATATTCCTCTAAAATCAGCCGAAATCCGAATTCTGATTTACTCACCTGTTATCAGGAGAGACCTCAGTGCTGCATCTTTCAGCCAAGTACTGATCCTCAAAATTAATTTTAACCGTACTTACAGGTAACTTGAATTTCCTTCATAGGCTAACATTGACTGGTTTCACTTGGAAATTCTTCTAAGTGTGGAGTTTTGGGACTTTATAATATTCCTCTAAAATCAACCAAAGTACGAATTCCAATTTACTCACCTGTTATCAGGAGAGAACCCAGTGCTGCATCTTTTAGCCCAGCACTGACCCTGAAAAGTAATTTTAACCGTACTTACCAGTAACTTATAATTTCTAACATAGGAATCCATTGTCTGGTTTTCAGCAGAAAACTTTCAAAGTGTCGATTTTCACAAACTACAAATATTCCTTAAAAATCGCCTGTATGACTTAAACGCATTCATTCAACTGTTTACAGGAGATGCACCAGTGCTGGATCCAGGATCCAACACTGAGTAAGAAAAAGTAACGATAACAGTTTTTACCTGCTAAGTGAATTTCCTTCCATAGGATAACATTGGTGATTCTATGAGAAAAAGTTTCTAAGTGTCAACTTTTAAAGTACAATAATATTCCTTAAAAATCACGACTGTAACCAAAACGCTTTTACTCAACTGTTTACAGGAGATGTGCCAGGACTGAATCTAGGATCCAGTCCTGTGGTTAGAAAAGTAATCCATAAAGTAACTAATTGCATTTAACTAGAAATTCACATTGAGCTGAATGTTGCATTGTGTTTGAAAATGTGTTGCACATTGCAACAACTGTAACTACTGTACTTAAAAGTCTATTGCCTATGTGCAAAGTATTTAAACTAAAGTAATTCATTCTGAGAAAGTATTTTTTGTAATGTAATGTATAATGTAATTACAATGTAATTTAAATAATAAAATATGTAAAAAAAAATTGTTTCTAAAAATGTAGTAAATCAGTATGAAAAAAATTAATATAACAATTAATACATTTAAAAATTGTCATTTACAAAACCTTTGAAATTCACTGAAAAAACCGTAGGTTTCAGGCACGTTATAGTTAGAAATTAGCATTTTAAAAAACTTTGAAATTCACTGAAAAAACCATAGGTTTCAGACACGTTATAGTTACAAATTAGCATTTAAAAAACCTTTGAAATTCACTGAAAAAACCATAGGTTTCAGACACGTTATAGTTACAAATTAGCATTTAAAAACCTTTGAAATTCACTGAAAAAACCATAGGTTTTAGGGACAGTTATAGTTACTTGGACATTGCACTCGTACAAAACCTGTGAAATTCCCCGTTATAGTTAGTTCAGCTAACTATAACTCGCGCCCCGCAATGCACTGCTGATGACGTCACATATTACATCACTCATGACATGGTCAGTGACATCACTGATGACATCACTGATGACATCTCAAATGACATCACTGATGACATCATCCACGTGATAATCTGATGCACCTCCTCACACCCTAATATAACCTTTGATACACCCACTCTAAATTACAGACTGCCATTCGCAAAACCATAGACACTCCAACACCAATAACTACATACCCACTCACTGATTCTTAGGTCTACACACACACATCCACTCACTCACCCGTACAGTCACTCATACTTACGGTCACTCAGTACAGGACTATCATATGCACTCTTACTCCTATATAGACACTCAAACAACGCCACTCATCCATAGAGATACTCACACACCTAGTCAGTCATGCAAATAATTAAACACACTGCCATTTACTCACCTATACAGTTATACACACACCAGCTCACTTACTCATACAAATAGTAGCACATTGTTACGCTCTTATACAATCACTGATACAAGCACACAATCATCCATACAGCCACTATCACAATCACTCACTCTTGCTTATAGCTATTTATATACTCCAACACACATATATACTGCCTTTCACATATGTAGTTACTCACACATGTACCACTGGGACATACATTCACTCACTAACACACTCTTACACACACTTACCCACCCATACAGTCTATCACAGATGCACTCTTGAAACCATCCACCCAGTGAATCACCCACTCACACATCTATGCACAGAGTTGCACACACCCCTCCCACACAAACACTCAGGCACCCATACAGATACTCAGACAAGCATTCAATAACTCATATAGACACTCATTTAGCTATTCACAAACACATGCAGCCACTTACACAGCAACAGACAGACGGATACAGACATTCACCCAGTTTAGTCACTAACCCATGCATTCAGTAAGATACGTTAAATCACTCACTTATAGAGTCAGTCACGCACCTACTAAATCATCCATACAGACACTTACACACCCACTCATTCTTCAATACGTCTTTTCCTATATATTTTAAAAATATTTAAACTTTACAGAAACACACAGTTACTGGATGATGTCATCAGTGATGTCATTTGAGATGTCATCAGTGATGTCATCAGTGATGTCACTGACCATGTCATGAGTGATGTAATATGTGACGTCATCAGCAGTGCATTGCGGGGCGCGAGTTATAGTTAGCTGAACTAACTATAACGGGGGAATTTCACGGGTTTTGTACGAGTGCAATGTCCAAGTAACTATAACTGTCCCTAAAACCTATGGTTTTTTCAGTGAATATATATATACATATTATCTACTGGCGGTCGCCAGTAGATAGTTATAGTTAAAACCTATTATCCATAGGAAATCCGTGACATTCTATTTGAAATAACGTTGGCGCCGGTTGACGAATCTTCGCGAAAGTTTCCAACTTGTTGGGGCGCTCCGGTCCGCTCCTATCCTGAAAGTCTCGGGGTAATACGTCAAGCGGGGGCCGAGAAAAAAGGGGGGTCCCAAAACGCGTTTTCCCCATTCATTTTTCCATAGGAACCTTTAGTCGCAGCTACAGCCCGAACTGCTGAACGGAATTACACCAAATTTGGCAAAGAGGTAGCCCTTGGTTCAGTGTCGTGCCTTTTGCTTTAATGGTGTAAATCCGTTCAGTAGTTCCTGAGAAAATCAAAAGTAAAGTCACATATATATCTGGGCGGAGCCTAACCACACATGTCATCGTGAGATCTGATTGGCTGTCAGCACTTCATCCTGGAATTGCTGGCAGCCATCTTGGGACCAATATAAATGATAGTACCTCATTGAAATGCATTGTAGTGAATAGAAGATTTTGAGGGTCACCAAAAGGAGAACTATAAAGGGTGATAACAGGCTTTAGTTACATTAGAATTTATTTGTTGATGGTACCATACTAATTTTAGGAATTGTGGTGTATTCTAAGGTGATTTTACCATGTGAAAAACCTTCTGCTGGGATATCATGAATCATGTTTGAGAGAACACTATTTTCTCATGCTTGTCCCATGGAGGTTTGGAAGGTGCTCCAGAAGCTAAAATGAGAGCATATTTTCTGTAAATTCACATTATCTTTCTCACTCATGTGAGAATGAAGTCTGACATTCTCAGTAAAACATGTACATCCAACAAGGGCAGAGACTGTCAGTTGATTCCTTTGTGTTCTACTGCAGCTTCCCAGAGTGTTCTAAAGAACAACTAGAGTGCTAACAGCCTTACTTATGACAAAAGTATGGCACACCTGAAGCCATCTTGATTGGAATAAACTGGTAACACTTAAAACATTTAATTTAAAAAGGAACAAAATTATGGGGTTCATTTTGTCATAGAAATTATGGTTAGTGCTGTAGAAAGAAAAATTAGGACATATTTCAAGTGTGATCTCAAATATCTTCCTGTTATATTTCAACAGGAGCAGCCTGCCAGTTGATGCCTTTGTGTTCTACTGCAGCTTCCCAGAGTGTTATAAAGAACAACTAGAGCGCTAACAGCCTTACTTATGACAAAAGTATGGCACACCTGAAGCCATCTTGATTGGAATAAACCGGTAACACTTAAAACATTTAATTTAAAAAGGAACAAAATGAGGGGTTCTTTTTGAAATAGAAATTATGGTTAGTGCTGCAGAAAGAAAAATTAGGGCATGTTTTAAGTGAGATCTCAAATCCTCTTCTATTTCATTAGAAAATTCTGACATGCAGACTGAAACAATCACTTTCAATACCAGCAGCAGACTACCAGTTAACTCCCTGGGTAGCAGTAGCTTTACTCCAGTGATCTAAAGAGCAACTAGAGTGCTAACATTCTGATTTTATGGCAGATGTGAGACACATCTGAATGCCTTCTTGATGGAATCAAAGTAAAAAACTGAAAGCATTTCCTACTGAGGAGACTGCAGTAAATGAAGAAATTAGGAAACTTCATAACAAAGAAGTCTTCCAAGATGGCCACCAGTGAAAAAAGAGCCCAAATGTAGCACAAATATTACCCAGATGTAGCCCACATATAGCCCAATGACAAAAGTGTGCAAAACACTTTTTATTTTTAGTTTTTTTGCAGTTTTATGTAGTGCAGACTGGTCAGGTATTGGAGCATTGCATCTTAAAGCATGACCCCCTACACTACAAAAACACCACTGCACTACCTTAAACCCTAAAACACTACCCCCAGCACGACCCCCTACACTACCCAAACACCACTGCACTAACCTAAATCCTAAAACACTACCACCAGCACGACCCCCTACGCTACCCAAACACCACTGCACTACCCTAAAACATGACCCCCTACACTACACAAACACCACTGCACTACCCTAAACCCTAAAACACTACCCCCAGCACGACCCCTTACACTACACAAGCACCACTGCACTACCCTAAACCCTAAAACACTACCCCCAGCACGACCCCCTACACTACACAAACACCACTGCACTACCCTAAACCCTAAAACACTACCCCCAGCACGACCCCCTACACTACCCAAACACCACTGCACTAACCTAAATCCTAAACCACTACCCCCAGCACGACCCCCTACACTGCCCGAACACCACTGCACTGCCCTAAACCCTGAAACACCAGCCCCTGCATGACCCCCTACACTGCCCCAACACCACTGCACTGCCCTAAACCCTGAAACACCACCCCTAGCACGACCCCCTACACTGCCCGAACACCACTGCACTGCCCTAAACCCTGAAACACCACCCCCTTCACGACCCCCTACACTGCCCGAACACCACTGCACTGCCCTAAACCCTGAAACACAACCCCCAGATGACCCCCTACACTGCCCGAACACCACTGCACTGCCCTAAACCCTGAAACACTACCCCCAGCAAGACCCCCTACACTGCCCGAACACCACTGCACTGCCCTAAACGCTGAAACATCACCCCCAGCAAGACCCCCTACACTGCCCGAACACCACTGTCCTAAACCCTGAAACACCACCCCAGCACGACCCTCTACACTGCCCGAACACCACTGCACTGCCCTAAACCATGAAACACTACCCCCAGCATGACCCCCTACACTGCCCGAACACCACTGCTCTGCCCAAAACCCTGAAACACCAGCCCCAGCACGACCCCCTACACTGCCCGAACACCACTGCACTGCCCTAAACCTTGAAACACCAGCCCCTGCACGACCCCCTACACTGCCCGAACACCACTGCACTACCCTAAACCCTGAAACATCACCCCAAGCACGACCCCCTACACTGCCCGAGCACCACTGCACTGCCCTAAACCCTGAAACACCAGCCCCAGCTCGACCCCCTACACTGCCCGAACACCACTGCACTGCCCTAAACCCTGAAACACCAGCCCCAGCACGACCGCCTACACTGCCCGAACACCACTGCACTGCCCTAAACCCTGAAACACCAGCCCCAGCACGACCCCTACACTGTCCGAACACCACTGCACTGCCCTAAACCGTGAAACACCAGCCTCAGCACGACCCCCTACACTGCCTGAACACCACTGCACTGCCCTGAACCCTGAAACACCAGCCCCAGCACAACACCCTACACTGCCCGAACACCACTGCACTGCCCTAAACCCTGAAACACCACCCCGTGCATGACCCCCTACACGGCCCGAACACCACTGCACTGCCCTAAACCCTCAAACACCACCCCCAGCGCGACCCCTACACTGCCCAAACACCACTGCACTGCCCTAAACCCTGAAACACCAACCCCTGCAGAACCCCCTACACTGCTCGAACACTACTGCACTGCCCTAAACCCAGAAACACCATCCCCAGCACGACCCCCTATACTGCACGAACACCACTGCACTGCACTAAACCCTGAAACACTACCCCCAGCAAGACCCCCTACACTGCCCGAACACCACTGCACTGCCCTAAACCCTGAAACATCACCCCCAGCAAGACCCCCTACACTGCTCGAACACCACTGCCCTAAACCCTGAAACACCACCCCCAGCAAGACCCCCTACACTGCCCGAACACCACTGCACTGCCCTAAACCCTGAAACACCAGCCCCAGCACGACCCCCTACACTATCCGAACACCACTGCACTGCCCTAAACCCTGAAACAACACCCCTGCACGACCCCCTACACTGCCCGAACACCACTGTACTGCCCTAAACCCTGAAACCCCACCCCCAGCATGACCCCCTACACTGCCAGAACACCACTGCACTGCCCTAAACCCTGAAACACCACCCCCTGCACGACCCCCTACACTGCCCGAACACTACTGCACTGCCCTAAACCCTGAAACACCACTCCTCAGCATGACACCCTACACTGCCCGAACACCACTGCACTGCCCTAAACCCTGAAACACCACCCCAGCACGACCCCCAACACTGCCCGAACACCACTGCACTAAACCCTGAAACACCACCCCCTGCACTACCCCCTACACTGCCAGAACACCACTGCACTGCCCTAAACCCTGAAACACTAGCCCCAGCACAACCCCCTACACTGCCCGAACACCACTGCACTGCCCTAAACCCTGAAACACCACCCCCAGCACGACCCCCTACACTGCCCGAACACCACTGCACTGCCCTAAACCCTGAAACACCAGCCCCAGCAAGACCCCCTACACTGCCCGAACACCACTGCATTGCCCTAGACTCTGAAACACCAGCCCCAGCAAGATCCCCTACACTGCCCGAACACCACTGCACTGCCTTAAACCCTGAAACACCAGCCCCAGCATGACCCCCTACACTGCCCGAACACCACTGCACTGCCCTAAACCCTGAAACACCAGCCCCAGCACGACCCCCTACACTGCCCGAACACCACTGCACTGCCCTAAACCCTGAAACACCAGCCCCAGCACGACCCCCTACACTGCCCGAACACCACTGCACTGCTCTAAACCCTGAAACACCAGCCGCAGCACCACCCCCTACAATGCCCGAACACCACTGTACTGCCCTAAACCCTGAAACACCACCCCCTGCACCGCCCCCTACACTGCCTGAACACCACTGCACTGCCCTAAACCACCACCCCCTGCACGTCCCCCTACACTGCCCGAACACCACTGCACTGCCCTAAACCCTGAAACACCACCCCCAGCATGACCCCCTTTACTGCTCGAACACCACTGCACTGCCCCAAACCCTGAAACACCACACCCAGCATGACCCCCTACACTGCCCGAACACCACTGCCCTAAACCCTGAAACACCACCCCTGCACGACCCCCTACACTGCCCGAACACCACTGCACTGCCCTAAACCCTGAAACACCACCCCCTGCACGACCCCCTACACTGCCCGAACACCACTCCACTGCCCTAAACCCTGAAACACCACCCCCAGCACGACCCCCTACACTGCCCGAACACCACTGCTTTGCCCAAAACCCTGAAACACCAGCCCCAGCACGACCCCCTACACTGCCCGAACACCACTGCACTGCCCTAAACCCTGAAACACCAGCCCCAGCACGACCCCCTACACTGCCCGAACACCACTGCACTGCCCTAAACCCTGAAACACCAGCCCCAGCACCACCCCCTACAATGCCCGAACACCACTGTACTGCCCTAAACCCTGAAACACCACCCCCTGCACCGCCCCCTACACTGCCCGAACACCACTGCACTGCCCTAAACCCTGAAACAACACCCCTGCACGTCCCCCTACACTGCCTGAACACCACTGCACTGCCCTAAACCCTGAAACACCACCCCTGCACCACCCCCTACACTGCCCGAACACCACTGCACTGCCCTAAACTCTGAAACACCACCCCCTGCACCGCCCCCTACACCGCCCGAACACCACTGCACTGCCCTAAACCCTGAAACACCACCCCCAGCATGACCCCCTTTACTGCTCGAACACTACTGCACTGCCCCAAACCCTGAAACACCACCCCCAGCATGACCCCCTACACTGCCCGAACACCACTGCCCTAAACCCTGAAACACCACCCCTGCACGACCCCCTACACTGCCCGAACACCACTGCACTGCCCTAAACCCTGAAACACCACCCCCTGCACGACCCCCTACACTGCCCGAACACCACTGCACTGCCCTAAACCCTAAAACACCACCCCCAGCATGACCCCCTACACTACCGGAACACCACTGCACTACCCTAAACCCTAAAATACTCCCCCAGCACGACCCCCTACACTACCCGAACACGACTGCACTGCCCTAAACCCTAAAACACTCCCCCAGCACGACCCCCTACACTACCCGAACACCACTGCACTGCCCTAAACCCTAAAACACTCCCCCAGCACAACCCCCTACACTACCTAAACACCACTGCACTGCCCTAAACCCTAAAACACTACCCCCGCATGACCCCCTACACTACCTAAATACCAATGCACTACCCTAATCCCTAAAACACTACCCCCCGCACAACCCCCTACACTACCCAAAGACCACTGCACTACCCTAAACTCTAAAACAATACCCCCGCACGACTCACTACACTACCCAAAGACCACTGCATTACCCTAAACCCTAAAACATGACCTCCTACACTACACAAACACCACTGCACTACCCTAAACCCTAAAAAACTACCCCCAGCACGAACCCCTACACTACCCAAACACCACTGCACTACCCTAAAACATAAAACACTACCCCCAGCAGTACCCCCTACGCTACCCAAACACCACTGCACTACCCTAAACCCTAAAACACTACCCCCAGCAGTACCCCCTACACTACCCAAACACCATTGCACTACCCTAAACCCTAAAACACTACCCCCAGCAGTATCCCCTACACTACCCAAACACCACTGCACTACCCTAAACCCTAAAACCCTAAAACACTAACCCCAGCACGACCCCCTACACTACCCAAACACCACTGTACTACCCTAAAACACTCCCCCCAGCACGACTCCCTACACTACCCAAACACCACTGCACTACCCTAAACCCTAAATCTACCCCCAGCATGACCCCCTACACTACACAAACACCACTGCACTACCCTAAACCCTAAAACACTACCCCCAGCACGACCCTCTTCACTACCTAAACACAACTGCACAATTTGTTACAGGCGTTGCAACGCAGGCCTGTGGTGCTTACTGGAAGTACCTGGTGGGCTAGTTGGGCCCCAGGGACTCTCAGGATTCAAGGTGACCTAATCCCCCAACTTAAAACGCGCCACGGGGCGCGTTTGCACAGTGGTGAAGGGAGGGGCGGGGCCTCAGGTGACATGTGCGCAAACACGCCCTGTGGTGCGTTTTAAGTTGGGGAGTTAATTCCCTTTGAATCCTGGGGGCCAACTAGCCCACCAGGTACCTTCAGTAAGCACAACAGAGTTGCGTTGCAGATAGGTGAAAAAAGGTGCGTGGCCTCGGAACGCCTCTCTGCAACTCAGCTCTGTGGTCCTAACTGTAGGTACCTGGGGGTCTAGTTGGGCCCCAGGGACCCTCAGGATTCAAGGGGACTTAATCCCGCAACTTAAAACGCGCCACGGGGCGCGTTTGCACACATGTCACCTCAGGCCCCCCCTCCCTTCACCACTGTGCAAACGCGCACTGGCTCTGGTTAGTCAGAGTCAGTTACCACCAGTACCCGTCTGAAAAATTTGTGGGCACAGGATGATTTTGCAACAAGGCCTCTTTCTGCTCCTCTGTTGGTTCTTTCTGCACATCTTTTGCTTCTTTCTGTGCGTTTTTTCTTCTTTCGTCACATGTCCTACCTCTGTTGGCATAGTTAGAAACTAGCATTTAAAAAACCTTTGAAATTCACTTAAAAAATCATAAGTTTCAGGCACGTTATAGTTAGAAATTAGCATTTAAAAAACCTTTGAAATTCACTGAAAAAACCATAGGTTTCAGGCACGTTATAGTTAGAAATTAGCATTTAAAAAACCTTTGAAATTCACTGAAAAAAACCATAGGTTTCAGGCACGTTATAGTTAGAAATTAGCATTTAAAAAACCTTTGAAATTCACTAAAAAAACCATAGGTTTTAGGGACAGTTATAGTTAGTTGGACATTGCACTCGTACAAAACCCATGAAATTCCCCTGTTATAGTTAGTTCAGCTAACTATAACTCGCGCCCCGCAATGCACTGCTGATGACGTCACATATTACATCACTCATGACATGGTCAGTGACATCACTGATGACATCACTGATGACATCTCAAATTACATCACTGATGACATCATCCATGTGATAATTTCATGCATCTTCTCACACCCTAATATAACTTTTGATACACCCACTCTAAATTACAGACTGCCATTCTCAAAACCATAGACACTCCAACACCAAAAACTACATACCCACTCACTGATTCTTAGGTCTACACACACATCCACTCACTCACCTGTACAGTCACTCATACTTACAGTCACTCAGTACTGGACTATCATATGCACTCATACACCTATATAAACACTCACACACCGCCACTCATCCATAGAGGTACTCACACACCTAGTCAGTCATGCAAAAAATTAATCACACACCCATTTACTCACCTATACAGTTATACACACACCAGCTCACTTACTCATACAAATACTAGCACATTCTTACGCTCTTATACAATAACTGATACAAGCACACACGCATCCATACACCACTCTCACAATAACACACTCTCACTTATAGCCATTTAAATACTCTAACACACATATATACTGCCTTTTACATATGTAGCTACTCGCACATGTACCACTGAGATATACATTTACTCACTAACACACCCCTACACACACTCACCCACCCAAGCAGTCCATCACAGATGCACTCTTGAAATCATGCACCCAGTGAATCACCCACTCACACATCTATGTATAGAGTCACACACACCCCACCCACACAAACACTCAGGCAGCCATACAGATACTCAGAGAACCAATCAATAACCCATATAGACACTCATGTAGCTATTCGCAAATCCATGCATCCACTTACACACCAACAAACAGACGGATACAGACATTCACACAGTTTAGTCACTAACCCATGCATTCAGTAAGATACGTTTAATCACTCACTTGTAGAGTCAGTCACTCACATACTAAATCATCCATTCAGACACTTATACACCCACTCATTCTTCAATACTCCTTTCCCTGTATATATTAAACATATTTAAACTTTACAGAAACACACAGTCATTGGATGATGTCATCAGTGATGTCATCAGTGATGTCATTTGAGATGTCATCAGTGATGTCATCAGTGATGTCACTGACCATGTCATGAGTGATGTAATATGTGACGTCATCAGCAGTGCATTGCGGGGCGCGAGTTATAGTTAGCTGAACTAACTATAACAGGGGAATTTCACGGGTTTTGTACGAGTGCAATGTCCAACTAACTATAACTGTCCCTAAAACCTATGGTTTTTTCAGTGAATATATATATATATATATATATATCTATCGCATAAAGTTCAATAAAGCGCACACTCGGTGTAAGAGTTTGCTCGTGCAAGTTTTTATTCAATTGTTGCGCAACAATTGAGCAAAAACTTGCACGAGCAAACTCTACACCGAGTGTGCGCTTTATTGAACTTTATGGGATATTGGATGTCTGGCTGTGGTTCCGCCGGCCTGCGCACCACCTGACTATGGGCTCGATCCCGGAAGGAACTTTCTTTCTTTAAAAAAATATATATATACGTTATAGTTAGTTGGACATTTCACTCGTACAAAACCAGAGAAATTTGGCCGTTATAGTTAGTTGAGCTAACTATAACTCGTGCCCCCGCAATGCACTGCTGATGACGTCACATATTACATCATTCATGACATGGTCAGTGACATCACTGATGACATCACTGATGATATCTCAAATGACATCACTGATGACATCACTGATGACATCATCCAGTGACTGTGTGTTTCTGTAAAGTTTAAATATGTTTTATATATATATATATATATACCAGAATGCATAGGAAACCTACTTCATGAGATACTATCTTGCATGCTAATAGTGGGCATCCACAAAATTTAAAATGGTCTATACCTTATGGTGAAATGTTGCGGGCAAAAAGGAACTGTTCTGAAGCAACAGACATCAACTCCCAAATTGAAGAAATTAGTAACCGCTTCTTGAAACGAGGCTACCCACAAGATGTAATCAAAACAGCGAAAGCAAGAGTGGCCTTAAAAGCAAGGACAGAACTGTTAAAAAAAAATCAAGATGAAAATAACATCATTCGATTCATAATGGACTTCAACAATCAGAGTGATAAATTAAAGAATATTGCTCGAAAAAATTGGAGCATTTTAATTTTAATGTTGGATGAAACATTACAAAAGACGCTGTCCCCACATCCTAACATTACGTACAGAAAAACTGCATCCTTGGGGGACATCCTCACACAAAGCCACTTTGAGACTCCAAAATCAATAACAACTTCATGGCTGAATCTACCAGGATTCTGGAAATGCTTTAAATGTAAAGCGTGTGAACATGGTGAAAATGCTGCATCTTATCGATTGTATAATGGCCAAATTGAAAATATAAGGGACCACATAACTTGTGAATCAAAATTTGTAGTATATTTACTCGAATGCCCCTGCAAAAAACAATATGTAGGAAGCACTATCAATAAGTTAAAACTGAGAATACTACAGCATCTACGTGCCATTAAGAATAAAGACTTCACTTACCCCATGGCCAAACACTTTCACGAGTTCCATTCAAGTGATTATCAACTTCTAAAATACAGGGGGATTAAAATTGTGAAAGCCAAAGAAAGAGGTGGGGACAGAACCCTGGATTTGCGAAAAACAGAATCCAGATTAATTTTAGCAATTGGTACGGAAAAACCTTTTGGTCACAATTTGGATGCAGAATTGCACATCCATCTGCAATAAATAAGGACATGCAAATTGATCAAGGAAATTGTAGATGAACTGAGAACATCAATGATTAACAATATTATAATCATCACTATCATTATTAAGGAAATTACAAACCTAATCATAATTTGCCTGTATACTTATTGAATTCTCAAGAAATGATTTTTGGGTCTCCTTAGAAAAATCAATAGAAAGATGACAGCCTAAATCTATTGGCCGTACCACTATTAAGGCAGTACAGAAAAGACAAGTAGTGATTAATTGGGACATTGTCATCACCCAGTGGAACATTGTGTCATCATTATAATTTTGAAAGTCGTGTGTAGAAATCCTATCGTCTTCTGAATTATGAAAGAGCTAGTAAGAACTGAATCAAAGAAATGAGGCAATATGGGGATCATTACAATAGAATGTACTTTACAGAAAATGTTAATATTAATTATTGCTAAAATTATTATTGTTTTAGGACATGCATTAGTCATTTTAAAATTGAGGATTGAAGAACTTTATTCCTTAATGTTCCCCTATCTTTCCTCCCCTCAAACTTTACTTCATTGTTAGGGCAGAAGAATTGATCTATAAAAAGCTTGACCTTGTAGCTCTTACTTTTTACTCTTCGTACTTCTTGAATATCAGACAATTAGAATTCTACATTTCGAATCTTATGTAACAAAGAATGATTCATTTTTATCTAAAGTGAACAGGCGCAATGAGTGAAGTGTACTTTACAAATCACTATCCATATAACTTATGCACCAGTCACTTTATTTGGATCTCTATGTTTTTGTTTTAAACACACAACTATAACAATGTACTTTACATTCTATGATACACATGTGTGTTTTTAATAATGATTTTGACAACAATCACTTATGATATTTTACAAATCACTTAAATCTTGTACCTTTTCTTAGAAAATATTTTTTAAAAACCATTTTGTATAAAAAAACATTTTGTATAAACTTGCACAGTAACATACTAATCTATATGTATTCATCTCAACTGGAATTGGAATGGATTGTAAATATATGTACTATTTGTTAGGATTTTTAAGCCTAGTCTTTCTTCTAATAGAAAGAATTGTAGTTAAATGCACTGAGCACTTTAAAAAGACTTTCTAGGCACCAGGACTCTATGGTCCAGTAGAAGGCTGGGAGCTGAAATGCGTAGACCGTCCTCTACCGTTTTTCTTTTAATGTATAATGGTTTAAAATAATAAAAACAGCACGTACTTGAAACCTCTGAGTGTGGTGCTGTGATCCTTCACCGAGTGATTGGAGCGGAGGAGTTTGGAGCATATATATATATATATATATATATATTTATACGCCAAGGTGTATTGAAGAATGATTGGGTGTATAAGTGTCTGAATGGATGATTTAGTAGGTGCGTGACTGACTGTATAAGTGAGTGATTAAATGTGTCTTACTGAATGCATAGGTTAGTGTTCTTTTATGGTTTAAACTAAAACCGAAATAAAGAAAGAAAAGACTAAACTGTGTGAATGTCTGTATCAGTCTGTCAGTTGGTGTGTAAGCGGCTCCATGGGTTGGTGAGTAGCTACATGAGTGTCTATATGGGTTATTGATTGGTTGTCTGAGTATCTGTATGGGTGCCTGAGTGTCTGTGTGGGTGGGTGGGGGTGTGTGACTCTGTGCATAGATATGTGAGTGGGTGATTCACTGGGTATATGGGTTCAAGAGTGCATCTGTGAAGGGCTGTATGGGTGGGTGAGTGTGTGTATGGCTGTGTTGGTGAGTGAATCGATGTCTCAGTGGTACATGTGTGAGTAACTACATATGTGAAAGGCAGTATATTTGAGTGTTGGAGTATATAAATGACTATATGTGAGAGTGAGTGATTGTGAGAGTGGCTGTATCGACGAGTGTGTGCTTGTATCAGTGATTGTATAAGAGAGTAAGTATGTGTTAGTATCTGTATGAATAAGTGAGGTGGTGTGTGTATAACTATATAGGTGAGTAAATGGGAGTGTGATTGATTCTGTGCATGACTGACTAGGTGTGTGAGAAACTATATGGATGACGAGTGTTTGTATAGGTGTATGAGTGCATATGATAGTGCTGTATTGATGAGTGATGTATGAGTGACTGTATGGGTGAATGAGTGAATGTGTGTGTAGACCTAGGAATCAGTGAGTAGGTATGTAGTAACTGGTATTGGTGAGTCTATGGTTTTGAAAATGGCAGTCTGTATTTTAGAGTGGGTGTATCAAAGGTTATATTAGGGTGTGAGGAGGTGCATCAGATGATCACGTGGATGATGTCATCAGTGATGTCATTTGAGATTTCATCAGTGATGTCATCATTGATGTCACTGACCATGTCATGAATGATGTAATATGTGAAGTCATCAGCAGTGCATTGCGGGGGCACGAGTTATAGTTAGCTCAACTAACTATAACAAACGAATTTCTCTGGTTTTGTACGAGTGAAATGTCCAACTAACTATAATGTCCCTGAAACCTCTGGTTTTTTCAGTGAATTTCTAAGGTTTTTTAAATGCTAGTTTCTAACTGTAACGTCCCTGAAACCTCTGGTTTTTTCAGTGAATTTCTAAGGTTTTTTAAATGCTAATTTCTAACTATAATGTCCCTGAAACCTATGGTTTTTTCAGTGAATTTCAAAGGTTTTTTAAATGGTAATTACTAACTATAACATCCCTGAAGCCTGTGTTTTTTTTAGTGAATTTCTAAGGTTTTATAAATGCTAATTTCTAATAATAATGTCTAAAAATACTTTTTCTAAAAATTTTAAGTTTTATAGAAAAAAGGTGATATTTCTGCTTTCTAAAATATGTTTTTTTTTTTAAAGACAACTGGATTCACGTACCGATCGTGTACTAGTCACGGTGGTTGCGCGAATCCAAGAATTTTGCCGCCATATTGGTTAAGTCGTGTAGGGTGCGCGTTTGGTATGCGACGGGTGCGCTGTTCCCAGCCCTGCGTAACGTCACGTAAGTATTTCCGGGGGTCGGGCCGGGTGCGCTAACCCACCGCAACTTTTTAAGTTTTAAAAGTATATATATATAACTTTATTATATATATTATACCAAGAGATTATTAAACAAAATTGTAAATATCATATATTTGTAACTGGAATAAAGATAAATTATTGTTAAATATATTTTCCTGAAATCGTGCCGGGTGCGCGCTGGTTGCGCGCCGGGTGCGCGAACCCATGTGACTTCAAAAGAAAGCATTTTATTGGTTAAGAAGCTTTTTATTCTAGAAATTACAGCACCCCATCCAAATTTCTCATTCCTCCAAGAACATTGCCAAGAGACACACCTTTTGTGTTTAGTGCTCTTCTTGCATTTGTTTGGTGTTTTTTTTTTAAACTACCTAGAAAAATGACATTTTCAAATCAACCAGAGGACATCCTTGGTGAAGAAGAGGACTTGGAGGAACCAAGAAAACCCAAAAAGGAGAGCATCGTCTGGGCATTCTTTACATTTCCAGATGGAGAAAAAAAGGTGAATGCGAGGAAGGGAACCTGCACTATTTGTGAAAGAATAATATCTCGGGCCTCCGAGAAAAAATACTTGTGCGGTACTTCATCCATGCTCAAGCACCTCCAAACCATGCACCCTCGTCGGCTAGCACGGGAGCTACATCGTCGAGAGCTGGAACAACAAGCCCAGCAAGGTGATGAAGATGCAGGACCGAGCACCTCAGCTGGAACATCAAGTTCTACAAGAGGACCTGATATTAGACAAGAGTTTGCTGTCTAGAACAGAGATGCATCAAGTGCAAGAAAATTATTTGTTATGGCGAACAGTCTATTGACGCTATTGTTTTTGCAGCAAAAAGCCACCACTGTTAATTTTTTTTTTTGTAATGATTTTTAAATTGCAAAAGTTTAGACAACAGTTTTGTCACTTTATTCTGTTGTTTGTTCTTTTTTTTTTTAAAACACCAAAAAAATGCAAAAACGAGTTAGAAAAACACAAAAAAATTACAAAAGAAAAAAAGAAGCAAAAAAATGTTTTTTGTTAGAACCACCTATTTGGTTAAAAAAAAGACAAATTTGTATGTGTTGTATGAATTGCGGCAAGTATAATATATGGAAAAGAACATGGAAAGTGTATGTGTGATTGCATGAGAGCATGTGTACTACATGCATAATTGGAGAAATGCATGGGTAGTGATTGGTTTATTGCATGAGTGCAGTGACAATATCTGGGTGATTGAAGGAGTGCATGGGTAATGCCTGGGTGCATGCAAGAGTGCATACGTCGTGCCTGAGCGCATGTAGGGGTGCATGGGTAGTTCCTGGGTGATTGGAGGAGTGCATGAGTAGTACATGGGTGATTGCATGAGTGCAGGAGTAGTACCTGAATGATTGAAAGACTGCATGGGTAGTGCTTGGGTGATTGCATGAGTGCCACAGAAGTGCCTGAGTGCATGTATGAGTGTATGGGTAGTGTCTGAGTGATTGCTTGAGTGCAAGGGTAGTACCTGGGTGCATGGAAGAGTGTATGAGTAGTGCCTGAGCGCATGTAGGACTGCATGGGTAGTTCCTGGGTGATTAGAGGAGTGCATGAGTAGTACATGGATGATTGCATTAGCGCAGGAGTAGTGCCTGAATGATTGAAACACTGCATGGATAGTGCTTGGATGATTGCATGAGTGCAGGGGTAATGTTTGGGTGATTGAAGGAGTGTATGGATAATGCTTGGGTGCATGGAAGAGTGCATGGGTAGTGCCTTGGTGCACGTAGAAGTACATCGGTACTTCCTCGGTGATTGCAGCAGTGCATGACTACTACCTGTGTGATTGCATGAGTACGTGGGTACTGCCTGGGTGATTAGAGGAGTGTATGGGTAGTGCTTAAATTATTGCATGAGTGTATAGGTAGTTCCTGGGTGATTGCATGAGTGCATAGGTAGTGCCTGGGTTATTTTATAACTGCATGGATATTGGTTGCATGATTGGAGGAGTGCATTAGTAATGCCTGGGTGCATGGACGAATGTATGAGTAGTGCCTGTGCGCATGTAGGACTGCATGGGTAGTTCATGGGTGATTACAGGAATGCATGAGTAGTACATGGATGATTGCATGAGTGCAGGAGTAGTGCCTTAATGATTGAAAGACTGCACGGGTAGTGCTTGGGTGATTGCATGAGTGCCACAGAAGTGCCTGAGTGCATGTATGAGTGTATGGGTAGTGTCTGAGTGATTGTTTGAGTGCAAGGGTAGTGCCTGGGTGCATGGAAGAGTATATGAGTAGTGCCTGAGTGCATGTAGGACTGCATGGGTAGTTCCTGGGTGATTGGAGGAGTGCATGAGTAGTACATGAGTGATTGCATGAGTGCAGGAGTAGTGCCTGAATGATTGAAAGACTGCATGGGTAGTGCTTGGGTAATTGCATGAATGCCACAGAAGTGCCTGAGTGCATGTATGAGTGTATGGGTAGTGTTTGAGTGATTGCTTGAGTGCAAGGGTAGTGCCTGTGTGAATGGAAGAGTGTATAAGTAGTGCCTGAGCGCATGTAGGACTGTATGGGTAGTTCCTGGGTGATTAGAAGAGTGCATGAGTAGTATATGGATGATTGCATGAGTGCAGGAGTAGTGCCTGAAAGATGGAAAGACTGCATGGGTAGTGCTTGGGTGATCGCATGAGTGCATGGGTAATGTTTGGGTGATTGAAGGAGTGTATGGATAATGCTTGGGTGCATGGAAGAGTGTATGAGTAGTGCCTGAGTGCATGGAGAAGTGCATTAGTAGTGCCTGTGTGATTGCATGACTGCATAGGTAGTGACTGGATGATTTTATAAATGCAAAAATACTGCCTGAGTGATTAAAGGAGTGCATGAGTAATGCATGGGTGATTGTATGAGTGCAGGGGTAATGTCAGGGTCATTGGAGGAGTGCATGTGTAATGCCAAAGTGATTGCATCAGTGCAGGGGTAATGTCTGTGCTATCACAGGAGTGCATAGCTAATACCTAAGTGATTGCGTGAGTGCAGGAGTAATGTCTGGAGGATTAGAGGAATGCATAGTTAATACCTGAGGAATTGCATGAGTGCAGGGGTAATGTCTTGCTGATTGCAAGAGTGTAGGGGTACGGCCTGGGTGTTTGTAGGAGTGCATAGGTAGTGCCTGAGTGATTTTAAAACTTAAAGGGTTGTGGCTGAGTGAATTCAGAAGTACACAAGTAGTACCTGGGTGATTGGAGGACTGTATACATAGAGCTTGGATGATTTTATAAGTGTATGTGTACTGCCTGAATTAATACACCATTGTATAGATACTGCCTGGGTGATTGAAAGACTGCAAAGGTAGTGTCATGGTGATTGCATGAGTGCAGGGGTAATGCTTAGGGGATTACAGAAGTGTATAAGTATAACCTGGGACATTGTAAGAGTGTACAGGTAAGGTGTAGCTGATTGCATGGGTTTACAGATAGTGCCAGGGTGATTGGAAGACTACATAGGTAGTGTCTGGGTGATATTATAACTGTGTGCATGCAGGCTAGGTGATTTGAGAAATGCATGGATAGTGCATGGGTGATGGCAGGAGTGGGGAATAGTGCCAGACTGAATAGATCAGTGCATGGGTAGTGGTTGATAAAATAGATGAGTGCAATAAAAGTAACTGTAAACATTACTTCATATTGTTATACTTATTACATTATTTCATCTTACCTTCTTTATTAAACAAGATACAAAACTCAGTGAAACTACTTTACAGTAGTTTTGTTGTAAACTGAATTGAAAGTCTTTTCAAGCTTTAGTATTACTTTCTGCAAAAGAAGAAGAAAGATAGTTATTGCATATAATATTATAGTTTTAAGAACACAACATAATTTTGCATTTACATAACATATTCAGTTTCCCATTTTTGCTGTTCTCAGACTCTACTGAATTTCACCATACACAGTGATTTCAACGTAGATCATCATATAACAGCGGGGAAAAAAATACAATCAATGAGATTGTAAAAAAAAAAAAACATCTGCGTTGAAAATATTTACAACAAGTTCAACTATCTGTTTACCTATCTACAGTTTCTAAATTGCGTTCTTGAACTACAATAAATCATTTATTTCTCTGAAGTACATTTCTGAAATACACATTCTCATTTACATCGCGTATAATATAAAAATTGAATATATAAATTATTTCTTTCAAACACAATTTTGCAAATGCAATAACAATTAGAACAAACAATAATCCAAAAAGTAATTCTTCACATCTTCCCAATAGGCCGAATAATGTTTCCAAATCAATTTGCAATAAAAATATCCAAAAT
Source organism: Calotriton arnoldi (assembly GCA_963921515.1). Lineage (NCBI taxonomy): Eukaryota > Metazoa > Chordata > Amphibia > Caudata > Salamandridae > Calotriton > Calotriton arnoldi. The sequence continues at coordinate 908,746 of CAWUFW010006193.1, forward strand.
AAACTCCTTAATTTGTGTTTACATCTTCTCAATAGGCCGAATGATGTTTTCAAAACTTTGGCATCAAAAAATCAGATATGAATCTGGTAATTCGTAAGGCAACCTACATTTGAATTCCAAATGGGCATCATTGTAATGTGTCCATCCTTTATTGCACTTTAAATACACAGTATAGTGTCCAGATGTTGTAGTAGGTCCATCATGGAAAATAATAGCCGCAGCTTTAAAAGTTCTTCCTGAAATTGATAGTTGACTTGCCACAAAATGTTTAATTTTGGTTTCCAATTTTCTTCCATTTGCTCTACAATGTTGTAGCATTAAAATGACATATTTTCCAAAACTTTCTATATATAATGTTGACAACATTTCTGATTTACAATGTGAGCATTTCATATCTTGATTAGCTGATTTTACTAATTTATTAAAAGACACTGATTCGCAATCTGGTATTGTCAAACATATGAATCGTTCAGTGTCTATTTCAGTGGTAGAAGAAAATGAACACTCTTCACATTTATGATCCCATCTGTAACTTAGTCCAAACAAATTTTCAATTTCTATTCCTTCATCTTCCAATACTGCAAGCATAAACATAAGAAATTCTTGTGCATCTTGTTGTATATTGAGTGTAAATTGCGAAGAACCAGTACATATATCCAAAAGATGCCAAATGCTAGAAGCAGTATGGATTTTAGTTCTATCAGTTACCAACTTTTAAAAAATATAATGTAATCAAGAACAGAATCTTTTTTCTTCATTTTCCACAATTTCATGATGAAGATCTTCCAGATAAAAGACAACATTCACAATTATATTAGCATAGCAGTTGATACCTGAAATATTTTCTAACTGGCATCCTACTATATCATCAACAGTGTCCATTTTCATTTTCTTTGCAGCTTCATTATTCTCTCCAATTCTTTTCTTTTTTTGAATTTCACTAGAATGTTTCTCATGTTTCCGTTTTGGACATACTACATGTTTCTCATATATGGGATATTCACCTAAGTTAGGAGCATAAAGTCTTCTTAACCGATTATACTCTCTTACACAATTTGCATCAGCACTATTCTTTTTCTCATCAAAATAAAAAAAATACAAACCAGATAATGTTCTTACTCGAGACAATGCAACGTATGCCATGCCCTCTTTGAACACTGTACTTCCAAAATTTACCAAAGCATTGTCTACACTTAAACCTTGAGATTTATGAATAGTCACTGCATATACTAAAGAAAGAGGAAACTGTTTTTTACGAACATACAAGTCTTTTACAAGCAGAAAACGGAAAGCACAGCGTCCAATCTGTTTTACTTCTTCAATCTGATCAAAATTAATCTTCAAAAATTCAATTCCATCTCTGTTTTGATAATTAACAAAATCAACAACTTTTCCCATTGCTCCATTTACTAAACCTTTTTCTACATCCAAATTACGCCGTAAAATTACCCGACAGTTTACACATACATCAATCAATCAATCAATTCATCTTTATTCGGATAAGAGAATATCCATAAAAGAACAAAATAATAACCAGCAGGATAAAAAAAGAAAAAAACCCAAAAAAAACAGTAAATACACAAAACATATACATACGCAATGCTCAGGGGATTTGTCTTACACTTATAATTTGTTAGGGGCAATAGTATAATAGTTCCTTGAATCAGCTGATACAGGCAACCAATATCCACTGATTTGATAAATAACATCAGACTAAAATAGTAACACATATTAAAATGAGAATAAAAAGTTCATTAAATATAGCAGCATAGTGATTTAAAATGCGGACAATTTATCACATTAGACCAGCGTTAAAATCAGACAAATTCATTAAATCTAGCAGCATAATATTATAAAGTGCGGGCAGTTTATCAAAAATTATGTAACGATGGAATACACACAATACAATTGTGCAACCTACATATAAATAAGAGGTTAAAAATGGGCAATCAAGGCCAATTATACCAAACTCATAGAAGCGCGTGAGCGGACAGCCAAACGCAAGAAAGTGCTGACGCGGAAAGTAAAATTTTCGTCTTTGAGCTCAACAATTTCTCTATATGCCACCTTATAGTTGCAGATAGCAGCTGCCTTAAAAAACGGGATCAACAATTGTTTACTATATAACTGATAAAAGTTACAGAAAAACAAAAAATGTAACATAGATTGGTTGCCACGATTACCACAGGGACAAGGGGTTTGCTCAAGGTTACTGGTGTGCCCAAGGGGAAAACATAATAAATATTTTAAAGTACCAGCCCTAAGGCGAAAGAGCAAACTTCTTTCCCAACGGTTGGTCGCCATTAAAAGATAACGGACTGGCAATATTGTCGGTGGACCCTCAGCGTCCGACATCGTTATGTAACGGGCAACTGAGCTTTTCGAAGCTTCATGCCTGAGTCTCATACTGGCATAATACCCATACAGGGTCTCCTGTATAGTCTTTTTATTAATGCCTGACATATCACTTGGATTTGAGAAAATGTGTGGCAGATTTACAGCGGACAAGTTGTCCTTAACAGCTGCCAACCAAGGTATGCTACTGCCCTTGTCACATTTAAGACAATCAGCTATTATTTCTCTGGTAAAAGTGGTTGCCGGATTTTGCCATACTTTTATCCAAAAAATAGTTGGACGGGCCCTAATATAATCTTCAATATAAGACAGTTTTAGCTCCCGGTGACAAACAAAGGAAGAGGAGCTAATCGGGACCCCCAGAACTCTCCGACAAAATCTATTTTCCTCTATTTGAATATTGTTACAATTCGCATAACCCCACACTTCAGCTCCATAAGTTGCGGTTGGTCTACATTGAGTTTTATATATCTTCAGTAGGGATAGCACTACCTCAGTTCTTCTGGGTTGAGGGAGGCATAAGATTGAGTTGGAGGCCTTTAAGAGTTTGTTCCGACTATGTGTCAAATGGGCAGTCCAAGAACCATTGTCAGCAAATACCAGCCCCAGGTATGAGAAAGTGCATGTGCAAAATAGTTTTTCAGAGCCGGAGCTGATTACATTAACCCGATGTTTATTTAGACCACAATTCATTAAAAAAGATTTTTAAAGATTTGTACGCAAGTCCAATTTAGACATAAAATCGACAAAACCCCCGACTAAAGTGCGTAGTGCATTTGGTGTGCGGCCCATTAGGACCGCGTCATCTGCGTATAATAAAGCAGGTATTTTAATACCATTGATCACCGGGACATCCGTAGTCATGTTTGACAGCTCATCATGCAACTCATTAATATATAAAATGAAAAGCAGAGGGGCCAGCACACACCCCTGCCTGACCCCTCGGCCGGTGACAATATTCTCTGATACGGCCCCATCCCTACTAATCCTTACCCTTGCCCCCAAATCCTTGTGTAAAAGGCCAAAAAGTGTACTAAGGCCTCGTCCAGCCCATAATTTAGGAGACATGACCATAGGCGCGATCTATTCACATAATCGAAGGCTGAGGTAAGGTCCATGAAAGCTAGGTAAATGGGAGACTGCCGAGCTATCGTATATTTGTCAACAATCAAATTTAAATTGAGACATTGCTCTATAGTTCCTAATTTGCTTCTAAAACCTAACTGACATTTATTTAAAATATGCATATCCTCAGCCCAACTCCTAATTTTATAAATAGCACCCGCCCAAGTATCTTTAAAGTGTTATCGATCAAAGAAATTGGTCTATAACAACTAGGGTTAGCCCTGTCTCCCTTCTTAAAAATCGGTACTATTGTGCTGGACGACCATGTACTAGGAATTTGGGAGTTTGTTAAGTTATTAAAAACATTAAGTAAAATCGGGGCCCAGAAATCTAATTTATATTTAATAAAATCAATGGGAAATCCATCAGGCCCGGGGGCCTTATTGCCTAAACTCTGATCAATTGCGTCTACCACTTCTGAGAGCGATATCTGGACTCGTGACGCAACGTAAAGATCTATATGGACCTCATCCAGCGATGGGGCAGAATATATTTTAGAGAAATGAGAGACCCAGGCATCACTGGTTATATTACAACTTATGGGACTTAAGTGCTGACCAGTGTTTCTCATATTTTTGACCACCTCCCAAAATCCTTTTGTATTATTGAATCTTGCAGCGGAAGCCAAATTATCCCATTGATCTCTCAAAATCTCCTCTTTCCTTTGCTTAACCACTTTATTATATTGGTTCCTTAGTGATCTGATTAAAATTGCATCCCTAGGTGTTGCCGACAAAGCGGCACGAAGTTCTCTATTAGCCCGGGAGCATACACTATTGAACCACTTGGGATGGTGGTTGTTGTTAAACGCAGGTTTAGAGATCATCTGTTTAATGCCTGCACATAACTGGGTAAAGGCTGCAACCACCTCAAGGTTAGGGTCAATAGATGACAGACATACGTCAACAGCTGATCGATGAAGTGTTACCATGTTCTTAAACAGCATGCTATTATCAATTCCTTTCCAGATGATTCTTAGATTGTCAGTTGAGGAAGATATATTACAGGCCTCAGGTTCTCCCTTGAAAATGTGTCTGGGGGCAACCCTAAACAATACCAAAGTTGGGTTGTGATCCCCAAACGTAGTAGGTATAACCTCTGCACCAACTAAAATATCTTCGAGTGGGGCAGATATAAAAACATAATCAATTATTGAGGCACAGCCTCGGCCTCTATATGTTGGCACTGTCTGATTATCACTATGGTCCATGGGTGCAATGTCCATCACATTTGATAAATCATGCATTAACAGATAATCCATTAATTCAGTTCCCCTTTTACTCAAATTTTCATATTGTATGTAGCCAGTATCCAAATGATATGCTCTAGAGATCTTAACATTAAAATCACCCCCAGACAGATTCCAGCTAAATTTTGATTTCCCGCTACAATGTGTATATTAGAAACAAATTAAAAAGATTTTGAACAATCTTATTGGGTACACTTAAAAAGTCATTATTATAAAAGTTAATAAAACAAATTGAGGCCCCACGTGTGTATATCAAAGCTTGGTAATTAGGGCTGTTTGTCGAAATAGTCTTAATAACGCCACCTGCCGATATTTTAACCCAAATAGAAAGGCCGCCAGACGGGCGCCCATGTTTAGGAGCCAGTGCACACACATTAAAACATTGGAAGCCCTCACAATGTATCTCACTTGTCGCCCAAGTCTCCTGGAGCAGTAGAATATCAAATTTATTTACCAACCCGACCCAGTCTTCATTATTTACTTTAGAGGCTAGGCCAGCGATGTTCCAACTTAATATCTGCAAGAGTTGGTCAGACTGCCTGGAGGCATCTCTTAACAGTGATAGAGGTGCTACTATGGAGGGGACCAATTCAATAGGCACTGATAACGGGGCTAGTCAATCTAGAGTGTCTAAATCCGAGAGGGAGGAAAATCTATTGTGTAACATGAACGGAGAAATGGCTTGCGTGACGTTGGGTTTATAAAAATAGCCAAGGGGCAATGACCAGACATCAGTAGAACTGTCATGCTCTCTCTGTGATAGTATCAATTTTACAAGTGCGGGTTGTCGGAAATTAACAACAATACAGTCTCCCTTTATTAACTTCGCTGATGATCCAACCCAGCCAACCCTGCGTACCATCAAAATCTCATTAATGTTAGACACCCTAAAGCCTTTATGTTTCGTAAGCCAATTTGTGCACTTATTGCGCAGTTGGTCCCAAGACTCTTGTTGATTTTCCTTTAAAGGTGGCACCCCAGCTAAAACTAATACATAAGGACAAGCCTCAGGAGGCAAATTTAAAACATCATTTCTTGCATTGAGAGGCCTGCAAACGTTAATCCCAGGTAAGGAAGCTATGCCCTGTAAATTATGTGTTTGATTTACGTCTTTTACTGGGGCTTTAATAGATGCATGCACATCTTGGTGGCAGGGTAGATGCAAGGCATCATTGCCCAAATTTAAAACGCCATCCTGAGAAGTGAGAACCTTGGTAAGGGTGCATTTATTAACTTTACAGCAAGCATCACAAGGATCACGAGAACCAGTTAACGACGTTTATGAGGCATCTAAGGGGTGCTGTGATGTATTGGGGGCTAAGCCATTTAAGCCTTGCGGAATGTGTGGCACTCCCTGTGTTAGCAGCATATTAAATGCCTTACTATGTGAGTTAGGCTTACTAATTAGTGATTCTAATCGATCTAAACGTTTCCACAGGGTAGTAAAATTTTTATCGACAAGCTCCTTAACGCGCTCAAACATGGTGTCCATAATAATATCTATTGCAGTGTCCCCCAGTTTAAAAATATTAAAAGGTGCTGGTATAGATTCAGTTTGGGTATGAATTGATTGACTAGGCAAACTAGTAGACATTAAAACATCAGAAACATTGACAGAGGCATTAACAGTCACTGTTTCACTTGGGGCTGCTGACCCTTGCATCCATGCACTCAAAGCAGTACGCTGTAGCTTTGAACGCGGTGGTTGTTTCCTCTTTGGGCAAGCAGGCTTCATTACTTTCTTTTTCTCTTTGCCCCCGTGATTACTGGATCTGGGGAAACATTCACTGCTGCAGCAATGTCCTTCCCACGAGTTGGAGATATTAGGTCCGTTAGATCCATTGACCCCACATGAGCTCCAGTATCTTCATTGCCCCAGTTTTGCTCATTAACCAGTCCACCCTCCGCAGCTGACATGAGAACTAATGGATTTAGCGTTGAAGGTGAACTGTTTGCCAAGCCGGAGTGAGTCATATTTTGGGGGTGGGGTGGGGAGTAGTTGGACCCAGGGACATACGCCTCTCAGTCAGCTCTATTTCAGTGCTGACAATGTTAACAACTCTCTCCAGCATACTATCAATGGAGGCAGAGCCGCGTAAGCTGGATACAACAGGCCTTTTGGCCATGTTTAATGCAAGAATATGCACTACAGAAAATATACTAGGCTTACTTCACTCACCACACGGTGTCTAAGAGGATGAGCAATGTCAGAGGGTTAGCCCGGCCCGGCCTCTGACGGTCACGGACGGGATCAGACGGGCCCGCCCTTGGCCCGGGATTCGCCCGCGCGCGTCCCGCGCTGCGGGAGGGCAGCCGCGCCTTTATCCTGGCGGGAGGCGCTGGGGCAGCTGGGAGATGTAGGCCGTTCCCCTCACGGCGGCGTGGAATAGGCAGGAGCCGTTTCCCTCACGGCGGCGTGGAATAGGCAAGAGCCGTTTCCCTCATGGCGGCGTGGAATGGACAGAAGCCGTTCCCCTCACGGCAGGTCTGACCAGCTCGGTAAGCGCGTCCCGCGCTGCGGGAGGGCAGCCGCGCCTTTATCCTGGCGGGAGGCGCTGGGGCAGCTGGGAGATGTAGGCCGTTCCCCTCACGGCGTCGTGGAATAGGCAGGAGCCGTTTCCCTCACGGCGGCGTGGAATGGACAGAAGCCGTTCCCCTCACGGCAGGTCTGACCAGCTCGGTAAGCGCGTCTTCCAGATAAAAGACAACATTCACAATTATATTAGCATAGCAGTTGATACCTGAAATATTTTCTAACTGGCATCCTACTATATCATCAACAGTGTCCATTTTCATTTTCTTTGCAGCTTCATTATTCTCTCCAATTCTTTTCTTTTTTTGAATTTCACTAGAATGTTTCTCATGTTTCCGTTTTGGACATACTACATGTTTCTCATATATGGGATATTCACCTAAGTTAGGAGCATAAAGTCTTCTTAACCGATTATACTCTCTTACACAATTTGCATCAGCACTATTCTTTTTCTCATCAAAATCAAAAAAATACAAACCAGATAATGTTCTTACTCGAGACAATGCAACGTATGCCATGCCCTCTTTGAACACTGTACTTCCAAAATTTACCAAAGCATTGTCTACACTTAAACCTTGAGATTTATGAATAGTCACTGCATATGCTAAAGAAAGAGGAAACTGTTTTTTACGAACATACAAGTCTTTTACAAGCAGAAAACGGAAAGCACAGCGTCCAATCTGTTTTACTTCTTCAATCTGATCAAAATTAATCTTCAAAAATTCAATTACATCTCTGTTCTGATAATTAACAAAATCAACAACTTTTCCCATTGCTCCATTTACTAAACCTTTTTCTACATCCAAATTACGCCGTAAAATTACCCGACAGTTTACACATACATATAAAGTCTTTTCCAAACCTGCAGTCTTAGACACCGACTTTTCCAAAGAATCCAATTTTGACTGTAATTTTTTTGAGAGAAGAATAGTAACTCCTTCGTGTTCCATTTTATCAAGGGCTTCAATTTTCACTATTGGTTGTTTGTCCAGTTTCAAAAGTTCTTCATTGAATGTAGAACACTCTTGCAGTGTTGGCATTAGGCAAACAATAGAGTTCTTTTCTCCAATTTTTTTGTACATTATTTCAGGTGCAATGTTTTCTTTTGGAAACAAGTTTGTTAGTAGCCGACTTTGTAAAGCTTCTTTACCATGTTTTGTCAAAACACCAATTCTTATATCTTGAAGAATGTTTCCATAATCTTCATCACTTTCTTGTCGCATATTCTTAATAAGTTCTTTGTATTCAAAATGAGACCAAATTCACATTTCCAATACTTTCCACAGATTTCCTAGTTTCTTCATGGACAAGTGTTTTAAAAACTGGTTGTCCTTTCACAGGAGTAAGTTGTAGTAGATCGCCGAATACAATTACATGTTTTCCTCCAAACAAAACATCATAATCTGTTTTTAAAATCTGTTGCATTCTTAAATGTATGAAGGCAAGCATTACGTTTGAGACCATGCTCACCTCATCAATGATCAGAAGTTTCATTTTCTTGTGTACTCTTGAAACTTCATAACAAGCTTCTCCTGTTAGCTTGTGATATTCCAACTTATTTTCATGTTCAACTGGTAGCATGAGTAAACGATGTAATGTAATCCCTTTAATGTTGTGTGTTGCTAACCCAGTTGGAGCGGTTACAACACAAGATAAATGTGATTCAGTGGTTTTCTGTAGATAACTGGTCAAAACTTTAATTAAGAAACTTTTTCCTGTTCCAACTCGACCACTGATGTACATTCGAATAGGTTTAAATGATATGCATTGGCATTGTTTTTTTCATGCAGTAAACCATGTTGTATCTGTTCTGTCACTTGCTGATATATTTCTTTTTGTTCAATATTTAGTTGTTCTTCCAAGCTTCCCAACTCAATAATATCCTGTTGTGCTTGTTGCATAGCCTTTTCTACTTCATTCATGGCTATTGCAGCTTCATTTTCAAAAATTGATTGTCCTAATGGATCATGACTTAGAGGAACAGAACTTTGACTATCTTGAGAACTGTCTTTAGCTATTTCAGCTGTAATAGTAGTTTCTTGTTCAATCTCTTCATTTAACATGTCTAGATAATTTGGAAAAATTGTGCATTGAATGCTATGTTTACATGCATTAAAAGAATCTTCATAGCAATCAAAATCTCCAAGTAATTCCATTTCACTACGCCAAGGTTTGAAAAGTTGCAGAAGTGCCAAATAGAAAAATTCCCTTTTATCTGGAGTTTCACAACTGAGTTTCCTCTGGTCAATAAGATTTATTTTGGCATGTTTTACCAAACATCCTTCACATCCAATTACTGCATTTTTTTCTTCATTTATATTTTCTGTAACGTTTCTCTTAAAGTTGTAATGTTGCAGTACTTCATAGAGACATATGTTTTCCAGATGAGGACTTCTTTTAGGATAGTACGTATCCAACATATTCGTTTTAACAATATATGTACTTTCTGGTTCATTCAATGCTAAGTATTCAATTTCTTGTACAGATTTCAATACTCGATTTTGTGTTGCAGCAAGACCTAGCCTTACCCAAATAATTCCTCTTGACTTTGAATATAAACTTGCAGAGGTGAACTGATCCTAACATTCGTAGGATCCAATTTCTCGATGGGATACCATCTTCAAACTAAAGCTGTACAATTTGTTACTAAGAGTCTTCTCTTGTGAAATTTCTTCCCACATTTCTTTCAACTCCGTCTTTTCAGATATGGTTATATATGACGTAACATAGCAAGCAACAGCAATCGAATTATCTGCAACATACTGAATATCCATATTTGCATTCCACATTGTCAAAATCACTGGATTGTAGTCATTAATATACTTTGAATCTTCAGTTCTTTTTATGTTGTAAGAATTCTTCGGAGATTTTCGAGTTATAGTATGCCTTACTGCTGACATGAAACTGTTGACTCTTCCTTTTGAAATTACTGGATGTGGGAATCCAAAACAACATTTTGTATAAAATCTTCCCTTTGACTTGTATTTCCGTCAACAGTATTTCCCACATCAGTGACTTTGAAACCGTAAAACTTGCTGCCTCAAGTTGTTTTCTCCTCCTTCTTTTGGAATGGCACAGGTAACATATTTTTCAATGAAAGACAAAACACTTTCATCACTATCAGTTCCAAATTTTGGTGCATCCTTGATCCATAATAACATGTGTATATGAGGAGCACCTCTGGCTTGGTACTCCTTTCTCCAAAAGAAATCAATAACTTCTCCAAGCGGTGGATTATTTTTATTGCAGATAAAAGACATCATAGCTTGAAACCTATAATTAAAATATCTGCTCACATTTACAGGATCCAAGGAACACAGTTCTCCAGCTGTCTTCAATTCAATATTTTTTACATTTGAATTTGCTTGTTGTAGGAATTCAAGTAAGTCATCCCATGCGTATTCAGCACAGCTAAGCATAACAAACCATGTAGGGGTTCCTAAGTTCCTTAACATACATTTAAGTTCTCCGTGACGACGATACCAATACTCATTAGTACCACGTTGACACGCCATCAAATTAATTAACTGAGATTCTAAAAGATCGTCTCTTTGTTGAACTTTGTCCAAAAATTCCTTTGCAGAAAGATGTGTAAGATGAACTCCTGTTTTTAATATGTGGTTCACTGCATATGAAAGTCCAGATAAGTCACTTTCAAACAGAAGATGAAATAAATATGGAATACACTGTCGAAATCTTGGATCTTCTGAGTTCAATCTTGTTGTACGATATTCTGAAGATGGAATTTGTACTGGTCGTTCATCATATCGTCCACCTTTTCCAGTGGGGAAGAGCTGTGGAAAACAACAAGCTTACAAACTTTTTTCTCAAACACTCATGTGAGTTCCCTTCACTTTCTTCATTTGGAATAATTCAATAGTATTTCCTATCACTTTTTTTGAATGTAGAAGATGTATACTATAACGTTCATAAATTTCTTCACTCCTTGAGTTATCCACTTTTTCTATTTATCCAGTTGAAATTTCTCTTTCATCTTCTAAAGATATTTCTTGTTCTTCCACATATACATTTTTATAATAAATATTGTTTTGCACAAGATATAATGTAGCCTTTTGAAGTTTGGTGACATCTACTAACTCTTGCCATATTTTCCGACTCTTTGTTGGTACACCATTAATTAGAATAACTACAGGTTCACTTTCCTCTCTGTCTACACCAACAGTTTCAATATTTTTCTTAAACTCTAAAGGTAAATACACAACTCTTCCTTTTAAACCTCTTTGTAAATCTGTTGGAGGCAGCTTACCTGTTTTAGGCTCCATAAGAACTATAGCCTGAAACGGGTGCACAGATTGAATAAGAATGGACTCATATGTTTAAATCTACCGGTTCCGGAGGAATAGCTACCAACTCTAGGTTGTTTTGTACAGCTCTAGCTGGCATTTTGTTCTCTTCTAATTTGCTGTAACAATATTTACAAATACGTTGATCACTACCCAACTCAAAACGACCTTCCACCAACAAATAAGCACCAAATTGCTCCCACTTATCATTATTTTCCTTTTCACTTTTTAAATATACATCAACGTTCCTAGTTTGACTTCTATAGTGAGTACGGCGACAACAAACAAAAACATAGTTTGGTTTTTCACAAGAAACTACCTTAAACTTTATAATTTCTTCTGCAAACTTCTCAGTAGTACTATCTTCCATCTCTTCTTCAACACCTACACTTATTAAACTCTCACTTTCTCTACACTCCTCTTCAGGACCAAAGAAACTAAACTCTATATCATCAGAAACTTTTTTTACATCCAAAACTGAACCATGCAAAAGAGCTGAGTTTATTTCACTTAAAGATAATGCAGGACTTTTCACATAGTATAATCTTCTTACTAACGTCCACATTTCAGAGTGATGTACTGCTAACATTCTTAAATGATGAAAAGTACTTCGACACACTTTTCTAGAAAGACAAGCCAGAGAATTACCTTGCAAGCCTGTTGGGTTCTGTTGTGGGGTGACATTGTCGTGCTCGTGCATTCCTTCTTAGCGTTCCCTGCGTGGAACATGGAATGTGGGGTTTCGGCAGTTGCTGCCTGGGAGCTGGTGAGACCGGACGAGAATAAAGTAGACTGGCATACTTACCTGGTTGTCGTCTTCTTTTCAGTGGCGACGAGTTGTCCGGTCCACACTCTTCCTCACCGCGTGTTGCTAGTTGCTGTGATTCGTGTTCCTGTCGTCCACGCCGCCTAGCTGTGTGTTCATCGTGTATTTCTTGAAGATCTGGAACGACCCTTGAATTGTTTTGCAAATGGACTTTAGCAAACGTTGGGAAATCTCTGGCATTTCACAGGTACAAACTGCTGTTTCCTGTAGTGACGCAGTCGTGTGTTGTGTGCCTTCTTGCCAAGACTTGTCCATTGGTGTTCACTAGCGGAGAGATCCTTCTCTTACAGCAACCTTCCCCATTTGATGACATATTAGAATCTCCGCCTGGAGTTAGCAGAGACTGGCAGCGGATTGGAAGGTGCGCGTCAGCCCTGGTTTCCCTAGTGACAGGAAACCAAATGCAAGCAACGTCTTAAGTGAGCTCATCGTGTACGCTACATGTGCACAAAACGTGCCGCCATTTTGGGATAAGAAAGTTAGCGGTCCTGTGTTTGTGGTCTACAGCCTGTGATTCTCTTCTTGGTGACACGCACACCTGTACAAGCGTGTCGCTGTCTACGGTCCAGTCGTGTTTGACGGCTGTCTGCCATCTGTGATACGCACACCTATAGAGCGTGTTTGAGGAATTAACGGCAATTTCATCTGGCAGTTCTCTGTACTGGTTTGTTCACCGGTGCGCTCACGGTGATGCGCACACCCAAGGTTAGTGACAGCAGATGAACTTTGTGACGGCAATTTATCTGGCAGTCTCTGTACTGGTTTGTTCGCCGGTGTGCTCACGGTGATGCGCACACCCAAGGTTAGTGACAGCTGATGAACTTTGTGACGAGTCACTGTGGAGGTTGGTTCCCTTTTATTTCTACAAGTTTATCTGTAAATACTTACTAGGAACCTCAATTTATTGTGACACTGACTGACTTTTATAGTGGTTTTGCACGTCTTGCTCTCACATCTAGTTAGTAAGGAAATTTTCTACGTGCAGGTTCTTCATTGTTGGGTGGTTTTTTTTGGGGCAGCAACTCACCCACGCACGGCCATCCAATGGATCGCGTTCTCGCACCACCTCCCTTTCTACAATCTCCTGGAACTCCTCCTATTAATTGGCAGCAGTGGAAGGAGACATTTGAGGCTTATCTTGAGGCTAGAGATGGGGACACATTTACTTCTAAGAAAAAGAAAGCCTTACTAGTGTACAATTTGGGTTCTGAGGGGAGAAGTATTTTAAAGACTTTACCCCTGGAGTGTGTGAGCACACATGTAATTGGGGGTGATAATGGCGATTCCTTAATTATCAACGACTATGCTTCTCTTATCAAAACACTAGATAAGAGGTTCAAGCCCAAAAGATATATATTACTGGAGCGTCACAAATTTTTGCAACGCGCACAGATCCCTGGTGAATTCATCGATGATTTCGTGGCTGCACTCAGAACTCTAGCTGTTACTTGTAATTATAGGGAGTTTAGGGATGAGGTAATCCACGATCAGCTGATCGAACGTACATGCAATAGAAAGATTCAGGAAAAACTTTTACCTTCTGATGATCCGGACTTGGAAACTGCTCTCACCTTAGCTAGAAGCATTGAACATTCCCAGTTTTGTATGAAAGAGATGGGTGGGACGGCGTTATCAGACAAAGTCAAGATGGTTAGCTCAAAGCAAAACAGCAAACCTACGAAGGGAACCAACGCAAATGCACCTCGTGTTTCTACACCTGCATCTGGTTTGTCCGAACCCAAGTTTGTGAAGGCTGATCTCTCTTGTTTCCGTTGTGGAAGCAAATCGCACCTGGGGAATTCTAAGTTTTGTTTTGCTGTAACCCAAACTTGTTTCAAATATGGCAAGAAAGGGCATTTGGCACGTGTATGTAAGGCCACTGTTGTACACAAGGGTCCGTTGCAAACTGTAAAAACCATTGAAGAAGACTATGTTGATTCTGGGGTAGATATTGAGAGTAATATTTCATTAATGTTATCCTCTTCCTCTGTACAAACTGAGGGTATTGTAGAAATAGCTTCCATTGTTGAACCACGTAAAAGAAAATCCCCTGTGTGTACGATAAGTCTGAATGGCACTAACGTAAGTTTTCTTGCTGATTCTGGTTCTCCGTTTACCGTCATCAATACCAAGGACTTTGATAGATTGGGAGATATTCCTGTAGTCCAGTCCACCATAAAGATCTTTGCGTATGGTGGAAAAAGAGTGGAAGTCCTTGGCAAGTTTGAGGGCAACTTGGAGTTCAAAGGGAATTTTGCTCTGGGAACAATATACATTGTGAATGATGGTGCAAATTTATTGGGGTGGGAGGAGCAGGGTGAGCTTAGAATCATTATGGATCCCAATCATCCAGAAATGGTTTTGTCAAAACAAGAAGCCAGACAGTTCTACTGTGCTTCCTCCCCTGCCACCCCCATGCATGCAGTCATCGTGGGACAGTTATCCAAGGATGACTGGAACTTAAGGTATCCTGAGATTTTTGGTGGTGAGCTGGGAAAGTTCAAGGGTTTTCATCACCGCATTGTTCTTAAGGAAGGCACCAAGGCTGTTGCACATAAGGTGCGCAAGGTACCCTTTAGCTTACGTGGTGAACTCAAACAGGAACTTGAGCGGTTGTGTACTATGGGTGTAATTGAGCCCATTGAGGGGTCCGAATGGTTGGCTCCCATCGTTTTGGTGCGCAAGGCGGACTAGTCACTCAGAATGTGTGTAGACTTGCGTGACCTAAACGCTTGCATATGGGTTGAATCCAACCTCTGCCTAACATCAACGAAATGCTGGCAACCTTGGAGGGTGCCAAGTACTTCTCCTCACTCGACATCTCCTCCGCTTACCACCAGGTAGAATTATGTAAGAACTCGAGACACCTCACGTCTTTTGTGACACCTGAAGGTGCGTTTCATTATATACGTATGCCGTTTGGATTGGCGTCCGCTTCTGCAGTGTTCCAGCGCCTCATGGGGAACTTGTTCAGAAACACTGCAGGAGTCGTGTTTTTCCAAGACGACATTCTTATTTATGGTAAAACCGAATTAGAGCACGATACCAGAGTCAAGCAGATGTTGGAGATTGTCAAGGCAGGTGGGTTAACTTTGAGGAAAGACAAATGCACATTTTTTTCAAGAAGGTGTAGACTATCTGGGGCACCATATTTCTGGGAGGGAAGTTGAACCCAAGGTAAAGCTTTTAGATGCCATCAACAATGCACCTGAACCACTGAATAAGGACCAGTATCGTTCCTTTCTAGGACTGGTTGAATACTATGCAAAATTTGTGGCCAATTTCTCTGACTGGAGGGCATGTGTGCGAGAGCTTTTGAAATAGAATGCCAGGTATGTGTGGACGGACGAGTGCAGTTGTAATTTCAAGCTTCTGAAAGAGGCAATTGTACAGGCACGCCCCCTTAAGCTATTTAACATCAATGATCGTTGCATTGTTACTACAGACGCCAGCAATGTGGGCTTAGGGGCTGTTCTTAAGCAGAAGAGATGTGACAATAGGGAGGAGACCATTGCTTTTGCCTCTAGAGCACTTCGGGGGGCAGAGAACACTTACACCACTATCAAAAAGGAGGCCCTTGCCCTATGGTGGGGCGTAGAGCATTTCCGGAACTTTTTGTGGGGGAACGAATTTGTCCTGAGGACCGACCATAAACCTTTGGTGGATCTTTTTACCAGCAAGGGTGGTGGCAGGGCCACTCCACGCATAGCCAAGTGGCAGTACAGACTAAATGAGTTTAATTAGCGCTTGGAGTATGTGGCAGGTGTAAAGAATCATGTGGCCGATTGTTTGTCCAGGTTACCCCTCACGGAGGTTGCTGTTGACACTGTGGGCGAGGACCTGAAAATGGTGTGTGCGGTTGGTGCGGTAGCTGACACTGTTGAAGGTGCTCTCTCCGAACTCGATTGGAAGCTGGCTGTGTCCAAGGATGTTCAGATCTCCAGAGTATTGGATTTTGTGGTTCATGGTTGGCCCAACAACATGGATGTGGCTCCTGAGTTGATTCCTTTCAAGAGAGTATGCGATGAATTGTCCTTGGTGGATGGGATTTTGTGGAGGGGCGGACTTTTGGTTGTGCCGGTGAGCCTGTGCAAGAAAATTTTGGATCTGGCTCATAAAGGTCACCTCGGCATAGGTCCATTGAACATTGTGTTTGTGATTGTCGAGCATGTGTTTTGAGTGACAAATCCCTGGTAACCTACCCTTCTCCCATAAATCCTATTGCTGTAAAGAACTCACCTTGGTGCAAGCTGGCTTTTGATGTGGCTGGTCCTTTTGGTGTGATGGGAAGCTCTCCTAAGTATGCCCTGGTGTTGATTGATTATATGTCTCGATGGCCCGAGGTGAGGTTTGTTGATGGGGTCAATTCTGCCACCATCATCAACTTTTTCAAGGACGTCTTTCTTCCGGAGGGATTTCCAGAAGAGTTAGTGTCTGATAATGGCACCCAGTTGATGTCCGTAGAGATGCAGGAATTCTTAAAGGAGCATGGCATCAGGCATATTCTCACTTCCCTTTTTCATCCCCGCAGCAACGGCCTTGTGGAGCGCTTCAATCGGGTCATTAAGGATCAGCTACAGTTAGCGTTGATCAATGGATTGCACTGGAGGGTGGCGATCACTGACATGTTGTGGGTGGTGAGAACCACTCCTCACGTGAGTAGTGGCATGTCTCCTTTCACCTTGCTAAGGGGTAGAGTAGCAGGTTCCAAGCTGAATAAAGACTGGATTGCAAGGAAAGAGGTGGATCCACAGAAATTGGGCAGAGTGGCCGATGTCAGGGCTGCTGCGCAATCCAAGTATGTGTCTGAATGTGTCAGAGCATCCCTGGTATGTGTTGGGGACTGGGTGAGGCTGAAGAAACCTGTTCTTGTTCGCAAAGGATTCTCTCGATTTTATGCTCCAGTTAGAATGAAGGAGGTGAGAGACCATGTAGTTGTATTGGAGAACGGAAAAGTCTGGAACAAATGTGCTGTTTCTGTAGTGCCAGAGACGAAAGCTGAGTTTGTGAGCGAGAAATTTGGAGTCCATACTCCTTGCATGGATGTACCTCCTGTGAGGGGGGGTCCAGGAGTACTTGTTTCTAACAAAGAACCTGTTCCCCGGGAAAGCTCTTCTAGAGCGAGAGCCGCTCCCGCCAGGTTCCAGGACTACGTCAGGTATTGAGTCTTGCACGACCGACCCTTGTCAACTTTACTTTAGGTTGGGCTTTGTTTTTTTTTCTCCATCGCCTTATTTTGTTTTGTGTTTGCCATGTGAAGGAAGGGGGGGGGTGTTGTGTTCTGTTGTGGGGTGACATTGTCGTGCTCGTGCATTCCTTCTTAGCGTTCCCTGCGTGGAACATGGAATGCGGGGTTTTGGAAGTTGCTGCCTGGGAGCTGGTGAGACAGGACGAGAATAAAGTAGACTGGCATACTTACCTGGTTGTCGTCTTCTTTTCAAAGCCACTATATTTTCTCACTTTACGAGGATCTAGTCCTTGCAACATCATAATCTTCTGTTTAACACTTTTTTTTTACCATAATCTCGTAAGAAATTTCATGATATATCAATAGATTCCTGTCGTATACTACAAATACTACTACAATCCCACTTATACAATGGAGCTTGTGTACGTCTCCCTTGAACTTCTTCAGCTATTACTTCTTCCACATTTCTAGGAACCATCTTTTCTTTTTCAATTGCACAACTGTTTTGAAACCTCGTATCAATGACCCCTGGTATCAACTGCATGAACTAATGTACTTTGTTGAAAATAGATTTCTTCATTAAAAAAAGGTTCCGTACTAGAAGTATGCTTCCAATCACCAGAAAAGATTTTGCAAAAGTTAGCTCTATTAAGCAGTCTTTTTCTTTTACTTTTCTCCTTCATAAAGTGCATTATTTTATTCAATGTTTTCATTCTCTTCAATACTAATATAAACAATTTTCTTTTCAATTACAAAAGCCTTTTCAACTACACTTTCAATCTGTTGTTTCTTCTTGTAAAATGCTGATTTTCCTTTATATTTTTTGCAATATTTCAATAAAATTTGTAGTACTCTACTTTTATACATTCTCTTTCTAATGTCTTTATATTGTTTCATCCTTATTTCAACTTTGATTGTATTCCTATAACCTGATTTTCCATTAATTTCTCCGTTTTTCTTTTCCTTCTTATTGCTTGCAGTACTTTTCTTTCTCTTTTCCCCATTTTCAAAATCAATTACTTTTTTTTAAAACACTTTTAACAAATTCTTTTGTTCTCTTACCATAAGACTTTTTCTTCAACGTCACATGTTGTACTTCATCTACTTTCTGCTTTTCTCTATCCTTTAAATAGTTCTGTTTCCTTTGTTCTCTTTTCTTTTGAACTTTTCTTGTCATACTGAATAGTTCTTAACAATTATGAAGAATATCTAAAAAAAACAGTTTATTATCTTTCTAAAAAATATTTAATATTATTAAAATAATTATATACAAATATTGTCATCTATAAATAAAGAAATACATTGAGTAATGCCTAGTTGAATAGATAAGTGCAACAGTAGGACTTGGATGATTCTACAACTGCAACGGTGGTACGTAACGACTGCCTGGGTGATTGCATAACTAATGGGGTAATATCTGGAGGATTACTGCATTACATAGAAAATCAGTGGGTATTTTATAACTGCATGAGTACTGCTTGGGTGATTGCAGGAGTACTAAGGGAATGTCTGAGTGATGGGAAGAGTGCAAAGGTAGTGTCTGAGTGATTTTATAAGTGCATGACTACTGGCTGAGTGATTACATAAGTACAAGGGTAATACCTGCTTTATTGAAAGAGTGCAAGGGTAGTACTGAGATAACGCCTGACTGAATAAATGAGTGCAAAAGTAGTGCCTGGGTGATCTCATAACACCGTTAGTGCCTGAGTGATTATATAAGTGCATGCGTAGTGGCTACACGATTGCATGAGTGCATAGCTACTGCCTGGGTGATTGCATGAGTGCAGGGGTACTTATATAATCAGTCAGGCACTAACATGGTAGTACTAGGGTGTTTTATAAGTGCATGAGTGTTGGGCCTAGCCAAATATAAAACACAGACTATTACATGACTCAGCCATAAGTCTCTCCATATCGTTAAAAGCATGCATACATATGTCTCTACCTTTTCAAATCATCTTCATATCTAAAAGAAATATATATACAATATTTCTGAAATATAGTCAAACCTAGAAACTGAGACATGTAATAGATATGCCTGAGTGATTCCAAAACACCATGGATAGTACTTTGGTGATTGTATGACTCCAAAGGTACTCGCTGGGTAATTGCAGGAGAAGATGGATAGTGACTGGCTACATAACTAGTGCCTAGGTGATTGCATGATTGCAGGGGTAATATCTGGGGGATTATTGGAGACCATAAGAAGTGAGTGGGTGATTTTATAAGTCCATGAGTACTGCCTGGGTGATTACAGAAGTACTAAGGTACTACCTGAGTGATTACAGGAGTGCAAAGGTAGTGCCTGAGTGATTTTATAAGCGCATGAGTATTGCCTGAGTGATTACATAAGTACAAGAGTAGTGCTTCCGTGATTGAGAGAGTGCAATGATAGTGCCTGGGTGATTGAAGCACTGTATAGCTAATACATTGGTGATTGCATGAGTACAGAGGTATTGTCTGGGGGATTAAAGGAGTACATAGCTAACGCCTGGGTGACTGCATGACTATTGGAGTAATATCTGGTGATTTACATGACTACATAGAAAGTGACTGAGTGATTTTATAAGTACATTGGTATTACTTCTGTGATTTCAGGACTACTGAGGAAATGCCTGAGTGAATAAATGAGTGCAAAAGTAGTGCCTGGGTGATCTCATAACACCATGACTACTGTATGAGTGATTACATAAGTACAAGGCTAGTGCCTCTGTGATTGAAAGAGTAGAACATTAGTGCCTGAGTGATTATATAAGTGCATGAGTAGTGGCTACATGATTCAAAGAGTGCATGGGTAATACCTTGGTGGTTGCATGAGTGCATAGCTACTGCCTGGGTGATTGCATGAGTGCTGGGGTAATGCCTGGGTGATTGCATCAGTGCATATGTACTGCCTGGATCATTGGAAGACTGCATGGCTATTACTAGGGTGTTTTATAACTGCACAACTGTTGGGCCTAGCCAAATATAAAACAGCAGACTATTACATGACTCAACCATAAGTCTCTCCATATCGCTAAAAGCATGCATACATATGTCTCTACCTTTTCAAATCATCATCATATCTAAAAGAAATATATATATACAATATTTCTGAAACATAGTCAAACCTAGAAACTGAGACATGTAATAGATCTGCCTGAGTGATTGCAAAACTGCATGGGTAGTACTTGGGTGATTGTATGACTCGAAAAGTAGTCACTGGGTAATTGCAGGAGAAGATGGATAGTGACTGGCTAATTACATGAGTGCACACATAAATGTTCAGCGCATGGATAAGTGTACAAATAGCAACTGAAGGCATAGATCACTCACTAAGAAGTGCCTAGGTGAATAGATGAGTGCAACAGTAGGGCCTGGATGATTCTATGACTGCAAGGGTAGTGCCTGGGTTATTACATGAGTGCATGTGTAGAGACTGCATGAATCTATAACTGTAGGGGTAGTACATAACTAGTGCCTAGGTGATTGCATGATTGCTGGGATAATATCTGGGGATTACTGCAGTACATAGAAAGTGAGTGGGTGCTTTTATAAGTCCATCAGTACTGCCTGGGTGATTACAGAACTACTGAGGTACTGCCTGAGTGATTGCTGGAGTGCAAAGGTAGTGCCTCAGTGTTTTTATAAGTGCATGAGTATTCCCTGAGTGATTACATAAGTACAAGAGTAGTGCCTCCGTGATTGAGAGAGTGCAAGGATAGTGCCTCGGTAATTGAAGCACTGTATAGCTAATGCATTCATATTTGCATGAGTATAGAGGTAATGTCTGGGGGATTAAAGGAGTACATAGCTAACGCCTGGGTGATTGCATGACTATAGGAGTAATATCTGGTGATTTACATGACTACATAGAAAGTGACTGAGTGATTTTATAAGTGCATTGGTATTTCTTGGGTGATTTCAGGACCACTGAGGTAACACCTGAGTGAATAAATGAGTGCAAAAGTAGTGCCTGGATGATCACATAACACCATGACTACTGTATGAGTGATTACATAAGTACAAGGCTAGTGCCTCTGTGATTGAAAGAGTAGAACGTTACTGCCTGAGTGATTATATAAGTGCATGAGTAGTGGCTACATGATTCAAAGAGTGCATGGGTAATACCTTGGTGATTGCATGAGTACATAGCTACTACTGCCTGGGTGATTGCATGAGTGCAGTGGTAATGCCCGAGTGATTGCATCAGTGCATATGTACTCCCTGGATCATTGGAAAACTGCTTGGGTAGTACTAGGGTGTTTTATAACTGCATGAGTGTTGAGCCTAGCCAAATATAAAGCAGCAGACTATTACATGACTCAACCATAAGTCTCTCCATATTGTTAAAAGCATGCATACTTATGTCTCTACCTTTTCAAATCATCATCATATCTAAAAGAAATATTCATATAATATTTCTCAAATATAGTGAAACCTAGAAACTGAAACATGTAATAGATCTGCCTGATTGATTGCATAACACCATGGATAGTACTTGGGTGATTGTATGACTCCAAAGATAGTTGCTGGGTAATTACAGGAGAAGATGAATAGTGACTGGCCAATTACAGGAGTGAGTCAACAAACAGAGAGAAAGGGTTATTTTGATGGGGAACACTCCCGGTCCCCTTGAGATAAATCAGTAATCAAATGAGGGAGTTTACCCCAGACAAAATGGATAAAATGAGATGCGCAAAAAGGTGAAAAGAGAAAAAAAAGAAAAAGTTATTCCTTTTTAAAAAAGACCCCTCCCTCGCCAACCTAGTTGGTGACATGCTTCATCATTGGGGTCCCACCCGAGCAGCCAAATGCCACTCGGGTGTGCTTCGATGCCTGATTACAGCGGAGCAGGTTTTTTGGTGACAGTGGTGCTAGTGAGTGAAATGTAAAATAGTGGGTTAAAATTGTCTTTATTGTTCCCTATATTTTAATATGGAGCAATAAGACAAGGCTAAAAACGAAGTGTGATACCTATGTAGGTTAGATTGGCCTAGGGCATCAGGGTATTAAAGGTGATAATAAAAGACACGGTCTACATTTTTCAGCCTTTCAACGACAATGCCAGGCTTTCTTCAGGACCTAAATTGTGACCCGGGGGGGGGTTTGCACGCGCTAAGGTGCACCCATCCCTGAGTCACATGTGAACCATGCCGTGTACTTACGGTATGATCGCCTTTCAGCCTTCTGTGAAAGGTAAAGTGAATCTGGAAAACAAATAGAAAATCACATACGGTCGTTTATGATGTGCGAACTAACCAGTTCATTCCTCTCATACATGTCTCAATTGACAAATCTGCAAAGTGGTATGTATCTGATCCATACACACATACCATGCAGGTTGAGCATATCGTGCGCTGTTAGTTCTCACAGCATTAAATTGTGGTTTTGAAAAAGAGTGCAACTTCCCCCTTATTCAAAGTATCGTACCCACATTGTGCATTTCCATAACTGGGTGTCATCGCGCTCAACTCTGCGTGAGCATAATATATGGTGGAGCTCATAAAACACACACACACGCACATATCGTACTGCTGTACTAGTGCCCGTGTGAAGTATTTGACAAACATGAAGGAGAAACCAAGATTAGGCTTACTGAAGACTAAATTCTGTCTTGCCCCATGGACACCGTGGGGGGGCGTCGGTTGTAGTCAAACACTGTTGGGTGTAAGCAAAAAACCAACATACACATCGCCGTATGAGTCACGTACCTTGCAGAAGTATGTTGAAAAAAGCGGAGCTCACCCGCGTTTTAGCCAATACTCACGTCGTCAAACCATACTGCCCGCCTTCCTACCTAGGGAAACTCCGCACAGAAACCCGAGGATCCCTCTGTGCGGGTCCCGGCAGCTTTTTAACTAATTTGGGAAGGATGCAGCACTTCCTGGATCGTGACGTGTGACGCGGTCACGTGCTGACGTCAGGGGGCATGGCCACGGATTCTCTTCGTGTAGATTTAAACGATGAGTATATGTAAATTAATACTGAATTATGCATAAACAACGTAAAGATTAAAAGATGTCAGCAGTCAAACTGGCAATATGTGAGGGGGACGGCAGTCTCCCGATGTATGTCATGAGTCTGCATGTCAGAACATGGGATACCTGGCAGGATCGGTACAATGTAGGGAGTATTGGCTAAAACGCGGGTGGGCTCCACTTTTTTCAACATACTTTTGCAAGGTACGTGACTCATACGGCGATGTGTATGTTTGTTTTTTGCTTACACCCAACAGTGTTTGACTACAACCGACGCCCCCCCACGGTTTCCATGGGGCAAGACAGAATTTAGTCTTCAGTAAGCTTAATCTTGGTTTCTCCTTCATGTTTGTCAATTACTTCACACGGGCACTAGTACAGCAGTACGATATGTGCGTGTGTGTGTGTTTTATGAGCTCCACCATATATTATGCTCACACAGAGTTGAGCGCGATGACACCCACTTATTTAAATGCACAATGTGGGTACGATACTTTGAATAAGGGGGAAGTTGCGCTCCTTTTTCAAAATCACAATTTGATGTTGTGAGAACTCACAGCGCACGGTATGCTCAACCTGCATGGTATGTGTGTACGGATCAGATACATACCACTTTGCAGATTTGTCAATTGAGACACGTATGAGAGGAATGAACTGGTTAGTTCGCACATCATAAACAACCGTATGTGATTTTCTATTTGTTTTCCAGATTCACTTTACCTTTCACAGAAGGCTGCAAGGCAATCATACCGTAAGTACACAGCATGGTTCACATGTGACTCAGGGACGGGTGCACCTTAGCGCGTGCATACCCCCCCGGGTCACTATTTAGGTCCTGAAGAAAGCCTAGCATTGTCGTTAAAAAGCTGAAACATGTAGACCGTGTCTTTTATTATCACCTTTAATACCCTGATGCCCTAGGCCAATCTAACCTACATAGGTATCACACTTCGTTTTTAACCTTGTCTTATTGCTCCATATTAAAATTTAGGGAACAATAAAGACAATTTTAACCCACTATTTTACATTTCACTCACTTGCACCACTGTCACCAAAAAACCTGCTCCGCTGTAATCAGGCGTCGAAGCACACCCGAGTGGCATTCAGCTGCTTGGGTGGGACCCCAATGCTGAAGCATGTCACCAACTAGGTTGGCGAGTGAGGGGTCTTTTTTTAAAATGAATAACTTTTTCCTTTTTTTCTCTTTTCACCTTTTTGCGCGTCTCGTTTTATCCATTTTTTCTGGGGTAAACTCCCTCATTTGATTACTAATTACATGAGTGCACACATAAAAGTTCAGTGCATGAATAAGTGTATAAATAGCACCTGAAGACATAGATGACTCACTAAGAAGTGCCTAGCATGGGTAAAGCCTGGGTGCATGGAAGAGTGCATGGGTAATGCCTGGGTGCATGGAAGAGTGCATGGGTAGTGCCTGGGTGCATGCAGTAGTGCTTAGGTAGTTCCTGGTGATTGGAAGACTGCATGAGTAGAACCTGGGTGATTGCATAACTGTACGGGTAGTGACTGGGTTATTACATGAGTGCATAGGTACAGCCTGCATGATTGCATGACTGCAGGAGTAGTGCATAACTAGTGCCTCTGTGATTGCATAACTGCAGGGGTAATATATGGGGGATTACTGGAGTACATACCAAGTGAGTGGATGATTTCATAAGTGCATGCGTACTGACTAAGTGATTGGAGGAGTGCATAGATCCTGAAAAGGAAATTGGAAGAGTGCAAGGGTATTACCTGGGTGATTGAACCAGTGTATACCTAATGCATTGGTGATTGCATGACTTCAGAGGTAATATCTGGGGGACTACAGGAGTACATAGAAAGTGCCAGGGTGATTTTATAAGTGAGTCAGTACTGCATGGGTGATTAGAGTAATACTGTGATAGTGCCTTGTGATTGCAAAAGTGTAAAGTTAGTGCCTGGAGGATTTTATAAGTGCATAGGCACTGGCTAAGTGATTGGAGGAGTGCATAGATCCTGACAGGGTGATTGGAGGAGTGCAAAGGTAGTGCCTGCATGATTAAACCAGTGTATAGCTAACGCATTGATGATTGCATGATTGCAGGAGTTATGCCTGGGGGATTAGAGGAGTACATAGGTAATGGCTGGTGATTCCATTATTACAGGGATAATGTTTGGGAAATTACAGGAGTACATAACAGCATATGCTACCAGCATCATATATAAAAGTAATATACAGATAAATGTATAACTATGTTTTCTTATTCTATCATCTTCGCACATATAACACGTACCATAATACATATGCAAGTACACACGTATCTCAGTCACAACACCATCCACAGTTCAAGACTTCACAGACTTCACTTCAATTTTCAAACAGAAACTGAAAATTATGCGGTATATATGAAATAGAACTTTCCTCACATCATACAAATGACTCTAATAAATAACATCTCTACAAACATCTCAAACCTCACTTTCAAACTGCTGCTTTACCATTCTACAACTACTTATAATGTTACACCTACCGAAATACAAAGCAGGAAGCTTTCACATGTCTTTACTAAAAGTCTCACCATATTCGTAAAAGCATACATGAATATGTCTGTACCATAACACTATCCAAACCTTAAAAATTCACAGAACAAATGTCCAATTTTAAGGAAACGCCAACAATTATGTGGCTTACTTCAACTGTACCTCTCTAGAAACTTAAAAAAAGAACCCTAATCAAAAATACCTTATATCAGCATCTTTCTAACCACACTATTATGCTGCATCTTCACAATTCCAATACTACTCACAGTCTTGAGACTACCACATAAAAAGCAACAACACCTCTTTGTTATACATCATGCACCTTTAAATGTATAAGACATATGAAAATACATATACAAGTAGAAGCATACTTGAGACAGAAGTCCATCCACACCTTAAAACTTGATAGACTCCACCTCCAATTTTAAAGCAACAGCTAAAATTATGCGGTATACTACAAATGTACATATCCACACACTAAAACAAACTACCATAGTAACTAATCCATCTTCCAATATACACATATTACTATACAGAATCTACTTCAAACAACATTTAACTACACTTAAACAAACTACAATACACATCTCTACATTTAATAATATATTTCAAATATCACAGTTCGTCAATCATTTTTAAAGATTAAAAATAAAAGTAATACACCTCACAAATTTATAACTCACCTTTCAAATTGATTTGAAGAATTTAAAATATCACAAACTCATAAAAGATTTTCTTATGCACACAATCAATGTAATGCACCACTCTCAGCAAGGTAAAACCAGTAATGGCAAACTTTCCCTCTCTTTCTCCACACAAATACATGTAAGTAACAAATCACATTGCTTCCTACATTATTTCAAATTATAAAACACATTTCTATTGGTTAGACATATTAACCCTTACCAACTGACTTCTAAAAGTGCCCAAACTGGTTCTGGAATTTTTTGGAGTCGCGACTCCACTGTGCACCATCAGG
Organism: Calotriton arnoldi; assembly: GCA_963921515.1. Taxonomy (NCBI): domain Eukaryota; kingdom Metazoa; phylum Chordata; class Amphibia; order Caudata; family Salamandridae; genus Calotriton; species Calotriton arnoldi. Next base: position 935,788 of record CAWUFW010006193.1, read on the forward strand.
ATGGAGCCGCAAATCCATACGGGAGTTCAAAAATATATTACAAATAAAATTACTACTATTTTTTAAGAACACACTACTTTTAAAAATAGTATAGACTTGGGAAAAATTACTTTGATAAGATATCACTTATATATAAATTACAATTTCACATTTTAAGACCACAGTTAAGTTTCAACCCTTCCCCCATTCTGCTTAATGCCAGTTTCCATAGTAACAGTTCATAGAACATTCAACTGAACTTACAGGTCACAAGTTCACCATATTTTCAAGTTCAGCACACAAGGTTACAAATGCAAACAGCAGGTGTGGTTGATGTTTGCAAAAAATGACCTTATCCTATCTACTGTACCTTTCAAAAAAAAATTACTAACCAATAAGAAACATGCTTTTTAAAGAAAGTAACATGCACCTTATTTTTCAATGTACAATGTTCTTAAGCAGCCAATCAATTCTCAACTTTTTAAAAAACAGCATCTTGTCCACCATTTTAGATTGCTCTCATTCTACCAACTGATTACCTCAGCTACAGACATCTTTTCATTACTTCCAGACATCCCTTCAACATGCATACTGTATGGATTGTTGGGCACAGCTATGTTTTCTGGTGCAAAAGGTATGCTGAACGCAGAGGTATTGACAAAGACCTAGCTTTGCAAAATGTGGATATTAAATGGATTGCACAGAGAGGATTAAAGTGGCACCAATTGATGCCTTTGGTTAAAACCTTTTTGCATCTCCAACCCCCTGACCTCATGCACTGTGGTGGCAATGACCTAGGCACATTGACTGGGGTAGGTCTGGAAATGCTAATGAAGGACACCTTTGCACAATTGATGTTGATTTTACCTCAAAATGTCTTTGTATTTTCTAATATATGCCAAAGACAGAAATGGAAGTGGTCAAATCAATTTTGTCCACAGATTGAGAAAGCTAGAAAGAATGTCAATAAAGCTGTTTCTGCATACCTCAGAGATCATAGAATGGGGTCCATCTATAACAACAATCTACGTTTTCATATGGACGACTTCTACAGAAGTGATGGAGTGCACTTCACAGATCAAGGGAACAGAGTCTTCCTCAACAACCTTAAGCTGTGCATCCGCACTTACATGTAGCTACAACAAAGTGAAAATAAAAACAAGGGCTCTTTTTAGAGCCACCCTATAAACCAACATATAATCTTACTTTTTCAAAAACATATATACTCTTTTTTTGATTTTGCCTGGAGTTGCGAACCCATCGCAATTACACGGGGGGCTGCACTGAGAGCCGTGTTGGAGTCGTGAATCCAACCTCGAAAGAAAACAAAATGCCCCACTTCCATAATTTGGTCTTCGCCCCAGGGACCCCATCCCCCGGGGCCTGCCAGCATTTTTTCTTTTAATAAATAAGGAGGGGGACTATGCGGCCCCCCTCCTGAGGCCAATAATGGCCCCGGGAACCCCATCCCATGGGGCCTGCCACAATTTTTTTTTTAAATAAAAAAAGAGGGGGACTACGTGCCCCCCTCCCTAGGCCAATAATGCCCTGGGGACCCCATCCCCGGGGTCTGCCACAATTTTTTTTTTACATAAAAAAAGAGGGGGACTACGTGCCCCCCTTCTCAGGCCAATAATCGCCCCGGGGACCCCATCCCCCGGGGCCTGGCCTTAGCGTTAGGGACCGTGGGGGGAGCCCCAATGCCCCCACGGTCCCTGCCGGAACTCCGCCTCCTGCGGGAGCCGGCATTGCTTTTGGGCAAGGGGCTGCTAACATGCAGCTCCCCTTGCCCAAAAGCAATTCTGCTTTGCTTTGTTGAAGCGAGAGCAGGTTTCCTGCTCTCGCTTCAACAAAGCAAAGCAGTGTTTGCTATGACAGGGTGGGAGCCGTTCTCCCGCACTGCCATAGCAAACAGCAATGTCCCAGGGGTCGGCACCCCGGGACATTGCAGGAGCGGGCCCTGGGGGGTGGCAGTCCCCAGGGCCAATGAGGGCTCCAGGAGGAGGCCCCCATGGCCCCCCTCCCAGCATTTTTAAAGCCCCGGGGAGGTGGTGGTCCCTGGGGCCAGGAGTCCACAACGGACCCCGCCCTTTATTTAAAATTACCCCAGGGAGGTGATGGTCCCCGGGGCAGTGTGGGGAGGGGCAGGAGCCCCCCCACACTTAAATAGATTAATTTAAGCCCCGGGGAGGTAGTGGTCCCCGGGGCTTGGGAGGCCCGTGAGACCCCTCTACCCTATTTTAATAAAGCCCCGGGGAGGTGGCGGTCACCGGGGCTGCAGGGGCCCCCGCAGGCCCCCATTATATCCTAACACATTGCCCCCGGGACCTGGCCCACCCGGGCTTTTCTTTGTTTTCTCAGTGGGATTCGCGCACCCAGCACGACTTCTGCTGGAAAAAAATGCTTTTTTCGGCCTGAGGGTCCCTGTAGGACCCCCTGACCAGCCCTAGGGGGTCAGGGTATTTCTACCCTGACCCCTTTCCTACATTTACAACATTTTTCAACCTTTTTCATGTGACTCGGTTCTACCGAGTCACAAGATGGCTGCCAACACACTCTGGTTTAGAGTGTTAGCGGCCAATAAGAATGAAGCTCGTGCTCGGGAGGGTTCGCAAACCCTCCTCGGTGCTCAGATATCGATATTTTTATTTTTTCAATTTCTCAGGAACTACTGAACGGATTTAGACCATTTAAAAAAAAGGTCGCTTTCTGAACCAAGAGCTACCTTTCGCTAAATTTGGTGTAATTCTGTTCAGCAGTTCGCACTTTAGCCTGTTCCAAACTTTCCTATGGAAATGAACATGGGGAAAACGCGTTTTGGGACCCCCCTTTTTTCTCAGCCCCCGCTTGATGAATCACCCTGAAACTTTCAGGACACGAGCTGACCTCAGGGAACCATTAGTTTTGGAAATTTTGCAAAGATTCGTTAAACGGCGCCAAAGATATTGGCAAAAGAAAAAACGCTTTTTGAATAGAAACGAGGTCCTAATTATAACTACCTACTGGCAACCGCCAGTAGGTAATATATATATATATATATATATTTATATATATAAATATATATATTATATACCCTTGAATATTAAATGATTTATATGATTTATAGCGTGTGAAATCATACCAACATTTATGACATCTCAAATGGCATAATTTCTAATAACAGAATGCATAGTAAAGTGGTGAGTTATAATTAATGTAGTGTAGTGAGTGAGATGACAAGATTGTATATTGAGGTGTGCGAATTTCTAATTGTGTATAGTTTAAGATGGGTCTGTATAGAAAGAATAAATAAAGTTTTCTGGACCATAGCTTAGCTTTAACCTTTGTTTTTTTTTCATTACATTTACATGTTGTTTTACTTTTTACTAAAAATGTGTTTCAAATCTAAGGGGGTGATTAGGATGGCGGGTGGAGGACCCTATCCGACAACGGGACCTCCCGACTTGCTTTCGGCGGTCCCGTCAACCTTATTACAATGCGACCGCCTCCAAGGCTGTCACAGTGCCTATCTCTTGTATTGCGGCGGGTGCTGCGTGCTGCAGCACACGCCGCAGTACAATAAAAAAGACAGGGAATATATCCCTGCACTACGTGACAGACACCATGTGGTGCCTGCCACATGGTGCAGGGATACGTAGGGGGCACTATAGGTCCCCCTAAATCCAAAATTAAGGGCCAGGGGGGAAAGGAAGCCCGCTATGGGCCCCCAATGTCCCTTTCTGACAGCCTTTCCATGGCGGGTGAACCGCCATCAAACGGCTGGCGGGGAGGGACATCGTAATCCCTATGGCAGTTCCTGGTAGCACTGCCACCATTGCAGGGATTGCGTGGCCCTCCGCTGCACCGACGGGCTCAAGGAGCCAGTTGGATGCATGGCGGACGGTGTTTCTGACCGCCATCACTCCGCAGTCGAATGGCTACGAATGCTACTAATGTTTAAAGAGGCTCACAGCAAAGCGAATCTCTACTAACCGGACAGCTCCGAGGGCTGCGAGGGCCCCCCCGGGCAAATTCAGTGTGTTGGCGGCGTTGTCTTCAGCGTTGTCCTTGGCGAGGGAGAGTAAGAGTGTCAGTGAGCCCCGATGAGCGAGCTCCGTTAAGCCGTTGAGCTGTGCGGCGGCTCCGCCCGACTTCGCTCAGCGCTGCTCGGAGGCCGAGTGACGAGTAAGTGGGGGCTGCTGGGATCTGGCGAGAGAGAGAAGTCAGCGGTGTGCAGTGTGCGGAGGAGCTGGATGGGACCTGGAGCTGGAGAGACATCAAGAGGCGTGCTATGCCCCGCTCTCCGTAGTAGAGGCGACAGCACTGTTAAAGTAAGGAGTAAATCAGGGGACTTTTGGACAGAGGCGGCTCATACATTCCAATACTTACGTGGGGTCACAGTTAGGCAAAATTTTACAGGGGCCCCCTATAACCTATCATACCAACCAAAATTCTTGGGGTTATCAGACGTCCCTATACTCCATGTGGAGCCCCCTTGTGGCCACGCCGGAGCTAGACTGAATAGAGCAAATAGATTAAACAGGCTGAATAACAAGTATCAGATGGGCTCGCACAGCCAACTCTCTTATATAGACAATGAGGTAAAATTTGCTGTTTGCATGAATTCCAACAGGAAAAAAGGTCGAGGCAAGAAGAGGGGTCCTTCTACTTCACAACTATCCTTGTCACCCTCAGCGGGCGAAAACGGCAATCATAACCCTATAGTCGCCAATATCATTCTAGACACCTCAGGAAATGACTCGCAAAAGTTGAACCTGGCGCGCCCAGGGGGGGAAGCCATTGCGCTGCTAGGCAAAATTGTTGAACCAGTTCAAGAGCAAATAAAGGATTGGAGTACACCACAGGATACTGGCTCAGCTAAATACACTAGCAGGAAACAGAGGGCTCAGAAATCCAAAGGAGTTACAGCAGCAGTGGTTTCCACCAGAGCCGCAAAAACAGCAAAAAAAGAACAGCTAAAGAGGGGTTCAAATTTAAAAGTTACTCCCTCACTGTGCTCCTTCTTTAAAATCCAAGATGAGCCAGCGCAGAGAGACGGTTCAACTAACGCAATGTCTGCGTCATCGTTGAAGACAATGGAGTCACAAAACGAATATCAAGCTCTCATGTTAAAAGATCTGGGGGAGGACGAAGAACACACCACTGATGGCACTTTAGAAGGGGCCCCACAAATAGAGGACCACCTACAACAAAGCAAGCCTGCTGAGGACCAAGGTAACGAGCAAGTTATGGATACCCCTTTAAGGGGCGATATGGGGGTTCTTGCGGCCTCATTGTTAAAGGAGATGAAAAATGGGTTTGCTAAATCTGAGAAAAACCAGGAAAAAATTCAGGCCACTTGCGATGCCTTTGGAGACTAAAGTTAATGCACTGGTAGATAGAGTGGTGGTGGTCGAATCGGCCCTGGAACAAATCAGGGATTAAGTGAGGCTCTGCCAGAGCGACATCGAGAAAATATCTTCATCAGAGAGAGAACTCAGGGATAAAATCGAGACCTTAGAAAATAACTCTAGGAGGAATAATTTACGTTTATTAAATATTCCTGAAGGTCAAGAAGGGCAAAACATAAGGTCCTTCGTAGTAAGTCTTCTAAAAGGGTTTATACCTGATATGGACGAAAAAAAATTGGATGAAGACATACAAAGAGTCCACAGAGACCCATTTAGGCTCAATAGAGATAGGAAAAATCCACGCAGAGTTCTAGTCAACTTCAAAACCTATTCAATAAAAGAACACATATTGAATAAGGCCCTAAATTCTGGTACCCTGACAAGAGACGGATATAACTATAAAATCCGCTCAGACATATCCAAGGCAACAGCCGATAGGCAATGGGCCCTAGGAAAGTATATGCAGGACCTTAAGGCTGAAGGAGCCACTGTTCAGATGAAATTCCCAGCCCTCTTACGCATAATGTGGTGTAACAAAACCTATAACATCAGAGACCCAAAAGAAGTTGAACAATTATTAGAACGTATGAAGACAAACAGGGATAAGTAGCATTATGAGCCTAAATTGCTTTAAAAAATTAGCTGTTCGATTGTGGTCCTCAAACTGGGCAACTAGGATTGCTCAATGGCAATAGGGAGGGTTCTCCAGGGTGGGGGTAAAAATAAATTATTTTTTCTTTCTTTGTGCATGTTGGTAATTTCTTTGGGTGGGGAGCATTTGGGGAAAAAAATAAAAAAAAATATTTGTCCGATATGTAAATTGTATAGCAAACAGGGTGGGAGCCATAAGCAGCAGGAAGGAATTCAAATCCAATGGGCGATTTGAAGATAGTGACTTGGAATGTGAACGGGCTAAGAACAAGGGGGAGGCGTCTAAAAAATTTGGAGTACCTTAAACTACAAAATTGCAATATGATTATATTACAAGAAACGCATCTCCTTAGAGATGAATGGCTCGAAGCCATAAAATATGAGAATTTGATTGGGGAGACTGTCTGTACAAACCAAACATGTAACATTAAGGGTGTTTCCATTATTATTAGAAAATCACAGTTTTTTACGTTAGTAGGACAAACAGTAGATTCAAGAGGAAGGTGGGCCATAGCAAACCTAAAAGTCAGAGATACCGCTTTTTCTGTGGTGGGATACTATGGCCCTAATATAGACGACCCAGCGCCTCTTCAATCACTATACACGCAGCTGCTATTACAGTCTACATCAATCATATTAGGAGGTGATTATAACATCTTATTAGATCATAAAAGAGACAGACACCCCCCAGGCAGAGTTTTAAACGTACCTAGGATGCGAGAGTGCTTGAATAGGCTTAAAGATGATCTGGGTTTAATTGATATCTGGAATCTCAAAGGGGACCAAACAAATAAATTTGCTTTTAGAAACTATAAATATGGCCACGCTTCAAGAATAGATTTTTTCTTAGTTGATAAGCTCCTAAGTAATAAAGTTAAGAAAGTCCACCACCTGCATGCACATCTGTCTGATCACTCGCCGGTCCAATTAAATATTAAGTTTGAGCCAGGGCAGGGCGAGAAAAGGTGGATTTTGGACCGAACACTCCTGTTAGACCAACAAGTTATTGACGAACTAAGATCTACAACGGAAAATTACTTTAAGGAAAATGGTGAAGGGGAGGTGTCTAAAATGATAGTTTGGGACGCTTATAAAGCTGTTCTCAGAGGTACACTAGCTGGCATAGCGATAGGAAAAAACAAATCGAAGAAGTTTAAAATATCATGAATAGAGGCTGATTTACTAGAGAGACAAGCCAGCTTAGAAATCATGACCTCTGAAGAAGACCGAAATAGCTTAAAAGATGAAATTATGAAATTGAAACAGGAGCTCACTTTAGACCTAGAGGAAAAGATAAGGTGGAGATGGCAAGCTAGTACCCTGTCAAATTATGAATTTGGGGAGAATAGCGGTAAATTGTTAGCTTGGAAGCTTAAGACCGAGTCAAATAGAAACAAGATAACAGCTATCCATAAGGGAAACGGTGGACAAATAATAGAAGACAAGGCAGGCATTGAAGAGGCCTTTGAGCATTTCTTCCAGTCATTATATGAGGAAGACCTAGCACCTTCACCCATAGCAGTAGATACATATTTAAATAAATCACGTGTCTTGAAGTTAGACGTAGATTCTTGTAAAACCTTAAACGAAGATATCACCTTAAAGGAGGTGCTGGATGTAATTAATAACCTCAAAAGAAGTAAGGCAGCAGGGCCTGACGCCATACCCAATGAGCTTTATGTAGCCTTGAAAGACTCTCTTACACCCAGATGAACTGATCTTTTTAACGCTATCTTTTTGGTGGGCCTTCCAATTCCTAAATCTTGGAACGAGGCGACGATTAGCTTGATACTAAAACCTGGCAAAGACCCTTTTTACTGCGAGTCGTACTGACCAATCTCGCTTCTAAACGCAGATTATACAATTTTTACCCAGGTTTTAGCAAAAAGACTTGGCTCGTTATCTGATAAGCTTATTCACGAGGATCAGAAGGGATTTATTAAAGGGAGACAGCTGCATGATCTTACGCACCAACTGATCGGAGCCATTGATATCGCAACTCAAGAGAAGGTACCCCTAGCAATATTTACATTTGACGCGGCCAAGGCTTTTGACCGTGTTAACTGGTCATACTTACAAAAAGTTATCCTACATAATAACTTAGGTCAAAATTTCTCACGGGTAATAGCTAACATCTACTCGGCTCCAATGGGGAAAATACTTATTAACGGAAGTATCTCAAACAGTTTTCAAATCAAAAGAGGCACTAGACTGGGGTGCCCACTTTCTCCTCACCTTTTTAATCTATATATAGAGCCGCTAGCCAACGTGATTAGGATATCTAAAGAAATTACCCCCTTTAGCTTTAATAACTGGGAGTTAAAGGTGGCATTATATGCTGACGACTTGATGATCTACTCGAGTAATCTAAATGAGTCATTTAATAGTATAATCAGCATATTAACAGGTTTTGGGGAAATCTCTGGATATCAAATAAATCATCATAAAACCGAGGTAATGTATTGGAACATACTTACTCCACAAATTGAGTCCAAAAGTTAAGAGACTCTTACAAGCAAAGCAGGGGCACAGTGTGGGGACCGTGAGTGGCAGCTCAGAGCATGGCATGCAATCCAATGCTCCTGCCATACAGTTTTTTGTTTAAAAACAATAGCACTGCATCCTAGCAATTATGGGGATTCTCTGCCTCTTCAGAGTTTTAACTAGTTTTAAATGAATTTACTTTTTAAACATAAAAGCGCACTGCATCAATTGAATTTGTCTTTTATCCGTGACAGATTTTTTTAAATGTTGTACTGGTCCGTCTTTTTGTAATGATTTTCATTAATCAGCAAATAAAGATTACTTGCTATTGCACAAAGGTAAACTTAGACCTGAAGTTTAAGTTTAAGTTTAGACCTGAAATCTAAGGATCCAATTCACAAAGGTAAACTTCATGTCTAATTTTAACCTTTGTGAATTGGGTCCTTAGACTTCAGGTCGAAACCTAGACTTCAGTTCTAAGTTTACCTTTGTGAATTGGATCCAGTGGAGTGGAATGGTGGAGTGTACACTGGCGTAAAATGTTATACAGTGGAGTGGCGTGGTGTGTTGTATAGTGGACTGGAGTATTGTAGAGTGGAGTGGTGTGATGTATAGTGGAGTGGCATGTTGTATAGTACAGTTACGTTTCTTACAGTGGAGTGTTTTTCGACTCCAATAGAGAGTTGTACAATGTAGTTTCATAGAGTGGAGTTCAATGGAGTACAGTGTTGTATTGTGTTGTATGGAGGAGTGCCGTAAGGTAGTATGTCATACAGTGGAGTGTGGTACAGTGTTGCACAGTGGACGAGAGTGTTGTATAGTGGAGGGCTGTGTCATATGGTGGAGTGGCGTGTCATAGAGAGGAGTGGTGTGTCCTATAGTGTCATACAGTGTAGTACTGTGGCGTAGAGTGGATGGGCACAGAGTGTAATAAAGTGTCATAGAGTGACATACACTGTAATAAAGCCTTGTAGAGTGAAGTTGCATAAGGTATAGTAGGGTGTCGTACAGTGGAGCGGCATAGAGTGGATTGTCATAAAGTGGCATAGAGTGAGGTAAAGTGTCATGCAGGTGAGTAGACTGAAGTGGAGTGGTGTAACGTAGTATGGAGTGAAGTATAATAGAGTGGATGTTTGTTTTGTAGAGTAGAATTGCGCGGAGTGCAGTAGAGTCGAATGGTGCAGTGTAGAGTTAAGTGAAGTGTCATAAATTGGGATGGTGTCTCATAGAAAAGATAAAGTGCTGTGTTGTAGAGTGCTGGAAAGTCTCGTAGAGTGGTGTAGAGTGTTGTACAGTGCATTGTACTTGCACAGAGTGGAGTGCAGTGTCGTATAGTGGCATACAATGTAGTAAAGTGTTGTAGAGTGCGCTTGTATAGAAGAGAGTGTTGTAGATTGGAACGCCATATTGATGACAAAACTGTGCATGACAGGGGTGCAAGTTATAGTTACTAGAGATAACAATTACTGGTGAATTTTAATGGTTTTGTTAGTTTAAAACAATGTCTTTTAACTGACATGTTCACCTAACTAAAACATCCCTTCAACTTTGTTTTTTTCAGTGAAAATATATATGTATTATATATGTATTGTAGAAAAATAGTCTGCCCATGATATTGTGGACGAAAATCCAGGGCTCGGCTAAATACCCTTCAGGTCTGCATCACCATCTGGTAGATGTACACCTTGTCCTGGTCCTCCAGTGACTAACATTTGTCTAGGTCCATATAGTTTCAAAAATTCTCCTCTAATGCTCCAAAAATTCACACACTGCCAGGAAACACTCAGTGGACAACAAGTCAGGGCTGCAGCCACCAATGTTTGAACTCCATGAGTTTAAAAGCTTGCATGCACACTTGTAAAGTAAAACTTAAAGGTGCAATTGAGTGAATGATGCTGCAATTTATCTCAACATTCAAGCTGACATCAACAAAGCAATATTCTAGAATGCTTATTTGTGGTGATTGTTAGCGATGCAGGTCTGAGTAACAAGAACTGTTCTTTTCTTTACACTGGATAATCCCTTTAAGACTATGGAACTCTTTTCAATGCATATGCATGCACAGCTTACATATCAGATTTAAGCAATATGCAGCTCAACTTAAAATTGACTAAGCACATTGACATTTAAATTATACAGCAGTAAATTTAGATTTTCATTGCGAAAGCAAATTTAGTTTTTATAAATTCCCAGTACTAATCTGCAGTGTTACATTGGTGTTTCCTCAGCAGGTGCTACAGGTAGGTTTTGCTCCAAATGTTAATGGAGGAATGTCTAGGAAGGATAACATTGGGCATTTGAAATTAGGACCACTTGTGCCAATTGTGTATGCAAAATTATCAAATATGCGAACGGGGCAGATGAGTCAGTTAGTGTCCACAAATTTATTGAACCATTCATTTTAATATGTAACATTGCTTTCATGCAACAATTGATGGCAGAATATTCCATATCAGAATGACTTATTCCAATAACGGTCTTTTATAGTAGCGTAAAGAAAACAAAAATATGTTTCAATTTTGATCAAATAGCTGTCATTATCTTATCAAACTTCTTTATCACATAAATTTGTTAGTGAGTGGAAAATGTTCCATGTGAAACATAGGCCAAAATATTCTATTTTCTTGTAGAAGATATTGATACATGATGACTTCATTGTTTTGTTTTTTCTAATTTTGGCAGATGCTAAATTTCAACTTTTTGTGTACATATATCAGCTTTGGATCTTCCCTGGGTGTTAAATGGGACAGCAAATTTGCAGAGAAGTATCTTGTGAAATCTAGTTTTGTGAAGTGTCTACTTTCTCCTTCATGCACACAGTCAATGTATCTTATTAAACTCCTCTATACTGCCAAGCCTAAGTTTCATAAATCAAGATCTCAACAGAATCCAGTAGGTGCATCAGTCACTAGTGTATCTTAAGACAATAATAGTAATTTTTCTAAATTTGTCACACTTTTGAAAGCCGTTTATCTCAATGCAAACTGTTTTGCCAGATAAGCTTTTTTTTACAACTATAGTAGTTATCCTATTCAGCACATACATATATTAAAGAAATGCACTGCGGTCTAGGCAGAAATGGCAAAAAGACAAAAACATTTTAAGTGTCCTAAACATTATTATTGAAGACTTCTGTCATTTGTCATTCTTATTTAAGCTATGTATACAAAATACAAATATTGATTACTGTTGCTGTAAAACAGTAATTTCTGGTAACTAACTAGATTGGAGTTTGGAAATGCAATCCTAGTAGGTGCCCCTCAGTCAGCTGTGGCCTCTCTCACAACAGTTCTTCACTCAGTTGCCAGAATAATCCTCAACACTAGAACGTTTGATCACATTACCCACTATTTTGTGTTGTAGCTCTGTACATTTGTGTTTTTAATGATTAATGGAGTTGTAACAGATGAACTGATGATGTTGCAGTTGGAACGAGTTGCCAAGGTCACTTAGAAAAGTAAATGATACTATGAATAGTTATGTCAAACCTACGTGTAATATGCCATTATTTAAAATATGGATAAAGTTTCCAGTGTTCCAGTGCACAACTCAACTTGCTCCTTCTCATTCCCCCTCTCAATCAGTGCCTTGCTGCATAGCCATTCCTCCCCTTGTTTCTGTTGAGTATTAAGTGAATTACATCAATATATTAGCGATATACAACATTGCTTGAAAACATGTGTTCTCGTATGCTCAAAGTATAATTTTCAAGGACTTCCACTGGAAGTGTTAATGTAGTCTTGCTAATAATTCAGCCATTGTTTTTTTTTATTTTTATTATTTATGCTGTATATTACAGAGTACAGTTGATGAGAGAGCAAGCAGAAGATTTCTTTTACCTTATGAACTGGGTTAGTGCTGAAGATCCAGAAATGTACATTATTGTTTCTGATTTGACAATTCAACCCTAACCACGATCCTACCAAGTTGAATTTCCAGATTCTATTAATAGCTTGTGTGATTTGTCTATATAACCTTTGGATTTCTATCTTTCACTGGAGATTTGAATATTTTACTATTTCCTCGCAGGCAAATGGTCATGCTTCTCTTTTGCTCTTTGCTACACCTGTCAGCCTTAGGGTGGTCTTCCCCCAAACCTTCTGCCTGCTTGGCTCCAATTTTGCTGAATTTGTTTTTGCTGACCTTAGGACTCTATGCCTGTTACCACTGCTAACCAGTGCTAAAGTGCTTGAGCTCATTCCCCTAAGCGTGGTTTAATTTGCATATACAGAATTGGCATATTTAATTTACTTGTAAGTGCCTTGTAGAGTGGTATACAATATATCCAGGGCCTGTAAAATAAATGCTACCAGTGGGTCTGCAGGATTCATTCTACCACACACCTAAGTAGCACTCTAAAATGTATCCTAGGCCTGCCATTGAAGCCTGATGCAGTGTCCCAATGCCAGGTCGACTTGGCAATTAAAACCCTTTGCCAAACCTTAAACTCCCCTTTTATTACATATAAGTCACCCCAAAGGTAGGCCCTTGGTAGCCCATAGGGCAAGGAGCTGTGTAATTAAAAAGGTAGGACATGTACCTCTAAGTTTTACATGTTCTGGTAGTGAAAACTACTGTGAGGCCTGCCCCTACCATAGGATAACATTGGGGATTGCTTATTACATCTAATAAGCTGTAGTTCCGAATTGGGAGGAGGTCGATCTGTCAAGTTTAGTACCGATGGAATGCAATGATAAATACTTTTTAAAGGCAAAGTCAAAATTATCATTACAATTTTGAAAATGCCACTTTTAGAAAGTGCAAAATGAAAAATTGGTGGACAGAATGCCGAGACATGGGTTCAATGCTCACTGCACCACTGGATTCAAGCTAGCCGGGCTGATGAGGGATGATGCCCCGTAACCAGCCCCAGGATGCTTGTTTTCGATGAAAAGCCCACGTGGAATGGGGTGAAATATGTCCTAGTGATTATGTCCCTCTTCTCACGGAGGGTTGAAGCTTATCCGACTAGGGGAAATGAAAGTCCCACAGTGGCCAAGCTGTCATTGAGGGACTTAATACCGTGTTTTGGTTTCCCGACTTCTTTGGAAACAGACCAAGGAACTTATTTTAACAATGAGCTCCTGAAGATGTTATGTGCAGCGTTACAGGTCAAACAGAGACTCCACTGCAATTACCGACCTGAGGCGTCTGGAAATGTGGAGCAAGTAAACGTCACTTTCTAATCCAGGTTGGCTAAAGGGCACTTCGACATCTCTGAAATTACCTGATGCTTTGTCCCTTGTACTGATGAGCCTACACAGTGCTCCAGATAGGAGGTCAGGATTGTCTCCCAATGAAATCATCATGGGGAGGACAATGAGACTGCTAGCTGTGCCTCAGAATGCACCTGTGAACATTGCAGATGACATTTTTCTTGATTAATGCAAAGGACTGGCTGATGTGGTGCATTCTGTGTCTCACCAGTTTGGAGAGGTTACAGCCTGTCTCAACAGGAGCAGTGGCATAATCTCGGTCCCGGCGGCTGGGTAATGGTGAAGAAGCATGTGCACAAGTTGTGCTTGGAGCCTCGGTGGCGTGGGCCATGTCAAGTCACCACAACTGCTGTAAAATATGGAGGTCTCCTTAACTGGGTATATGCTGCCCATGCTCACAGAGTTCATTGTCCCCATGATGATGTAACACCACCTGTTCCTGATGTGTTGGTGGTTACAGTGAGACAGAGGGAGCAGGTTAGTCAAGCTGTTGGTGATCAGCAAGAAGTTGTGACAGCACTTGTTTGGTCTGAGGGTGATCTGAAAGAGTCAAAAGTTGAAATCAGTACAGAAGGGTCTCATCCTGTAGAGTTGACTGTGCCAGATTCAGACCCTGGCAAAGGGCTTAGTGCAGTTGTAATGCTAGTTGCACCTGGAGACTGGTGGCTAAGGAGACAAGAGAGAGGGAGACGGTGTCTGTCTTAAGTGCACGTACCAGACACTATCCCAGAAGATACTGACGGAGTTGGTCAAAGTGACAGTGATGAAGCATGGCCAACAGTAAGGAGATCAAAGAGAGCTAGGGTACCCTGTCGAAGGTACTTTTAACCTGAATGGACTTATCTAGCAGTCAATGATTGGGAGAGAGCATTTTTCACCATTTGCTATAATAATTTGCATCCAACTGAACTTTATGGCTGAACTGAGTTTTGAAATTGCATTGCCACTAAGCAGACTGAGTCAATTTATTCTTGAAGTGATCATTAGTGAGTTTGAACTGAGTATTTATTAGAGACAGAACATAATAGATTTGCCAAACTAAAAAGAGGAGTACCAAGGTCCGAGTTGGTGAAGGATTGCAAGATTGTCCCTTAGAAGAACACGGAGTAGTGATAAGGAAGTCTCATGAAGATAATTATACATATTTTATTGGAAGAGATATTTGAACTTTGATTTGCTCTTTGGCAAGTGGAAACTAAATTAAACAGCTGTGCTGAAATCTTCTAGCTAACGATCTGTCACTAAAGAACTCAAGAAGTCTAACACAACACATCTGTGTGGAAGTGTTTATTGTTGTGATATTAGTGCTGATTGCTTTGCTTGTAATTTTAAGTTTACCCCATTCTTCCCAGGTAGAAGAGTCTAGATCTACACATGCCCCTCAAATATCATTTCCTAATGACAATAGTTTTCCTGCAATAGATGAGAAAGAGTTACATGTAGATGCTTCTATAGGATATTAAAAATTGAATGTTTAATCTAAACTGCTTTATGAATATGTTGACACTATGGATATCAGGGATTGCTACAATTTTATGCAATTACCTGCATAGTTGCTGAGAGGATTATGTACCACCATCTCCCCTTGACACATGGAGGTACCTGTAATTTATTGCTGAGCTTATTCTATGGGAAAGGTCATTTTCAATACTATTACTCGTATCATGACTTGATCTTTTCAGAAGTTCCTGTACTGAAGCAATGGAATGGATATCCTGAGGCTAAAAACACCTAGATAGAGGGACACCTCTTTAGACCCACCATGACACTGTATATGGCTTATGCACATAGACTTAACCTGTTTACTAACAGATGTAATAAAGAAAATCATAGATTCAGTAGAAGACAGAAGAAGAGACATTTTGGCTAAATAAATCATTCAAAAGTGCCACAACAGGCTAAAGAAGAAGCGAGCATAGATTAGTGGGAAACATGGCAGCATTAGCTTTAGATTCACAACATAAAGGGAGATTATGCTTTTTCATTAGGAAATCCTCAACTGATACAAATTTCGTAGGGAATAGTGAATGTGACCATACATTTGAACTTTGAGGAAACTGGGGATTATATTTAGATGGAGCAGATCCTGTTTTTCATGGAGTCTATTACATTTGTGGGAAGAATTAATTTTACAGGTTACCCAGTAGATGGTATGAAGCACGTTACATGGGGATAGTTTTTCCAAAAATGTATCATGTGGGACAAATTGATAATTCGACAAGGGTACAACATGTGAGAACAAAAGGAGGTGCTAGTGAAATTGTAGGCGACATCTTTGGTGCTTTGATACTATCCGTAGGAGTGATACTCAACTCACACAAGATTAGAATGCTTTCTGCTGTAGTTGATAAATTATCTACTAGTACAGCTGGAGGATTTTTAGTTATAGATACCGAAATGGATGCAATCTGATCCATAGTTTTATAGAATTGACTTGCTTTAGGTGTCCTTCTTACAAAAGAGGGCAGAGTATGTCAGATGTTAAAGGTTCAACAATGAAGACCAGAAGAAATACATTAGCAACATTACTGACTTAAAGAAAGATTTGAAAGGGTTGACAGCAACAGTTGCTTGGGAAGCAATAGGGAATCGATTTTCTGATATAGGCAGATGGTTTGAAAACCTAGATAGTGGAATTGTTGGAAGCATTCTAAAACCCTTAGTGATAATTGCTCTTTGTGGATTATTCCTGATTATAATCTATAAGATATACAAGAATGTACAAGCAAAAAAGGGAGTGAAGATAAAGAGAGCAGATATGGAACAGGAGCGTGGACAGAGTAAACACTATGATGACATGACATTTCTGGATGATTCCAGAAGGAAGATGATGAAAACAACCAGATTATGATTTGTCCATCTGATAAGACATTCATGTGATGGCTTAATTTGCCATCAGATTGGGGATTGATGCAAAACAATTTGGAGTAATTACTGCTGAATGGCGAAGTTGTTTCTTCTATTTATGGGGATCATAACCCTCTCGAGGTCGAATTCATATTGTCTCTCAAGCCTAATTATAGAGGGGAATGTTGAGGAAAAAATATTGAACCACCTACTGATGGTTTAAGATTAAAATGGATAGCAATTGTACCCACCCACTTGTTCCAAAAAGTGATCAAGGAGAATTGCTATCTGGTCATGGCTTGCTTAACCGAGAACGATATTGCATACCCAGCGGTTGTGACATTTACTCAGCTCTACTCCAAATATTAGGAAAGATCTAATGAGACCTTTACGCCCAGCTGTCAACAGGCCCAGATGGTTTAGTCACGAATGCTCTGTTGCCAACCGCCAACTGCACATGGCTCTTACGGACAACCAAAGGAACCCCTTGGAGGTGGCACTTTTATGAAAGAAATACAAAGAGGTCGCCACATCAAGGAAGAAGGAAGATTTGGATCAACAATGGGGATCACTGGTTTCAGTGGCAAATAAAAAGAACATTAAACTCCTTTGGTCGGCTGTGAAAGATATGCGACAAATGAATCAGGTATTAACTCCAATTATTTGTAATATTACCAGTGAGGCTTGGGAGTCGCACTTCACTAACGTCTATGCTTCCATCTCAGCAGAAAGTGAACTCCCTGTTCAGGTAGTGCACCTGACCTTGGGTGAGGTTGAAGACACTATAAGCCAGAGTATTGGTGGCAAGGCCCCTGGCCCTGACAGGGTACAAGTAGATCTTCTTAAGCACAACCCTGAATTCTGGGCTCCGTTATTATTAAATGTTTTCAGCAGTCTGGCCCATTCTCCTTTACCAAGCACATGGTCAACCTCTATTATAGCTCCTCTTTTTAAAAAGGGCAATTGTTTGCAACCCGGCTGTTATAGGCCCATTTCCTTAATATATACTACAATAAAAATCATGGGAAGGGTCTTATATAATAAGATTAGGGAATGGGCAGAGGAGAAGTTCATCCTAAACCCTTGCCAATATGGTTTTAGGAACAGTCAGCACAGTCAAGCAGTGCCTTAATCTCAATCTGATCATTGGGAAATATACTGCAGCCCAGCAGTCCCCTCTGTACTTAGGGGCCGATTCCGATCTCGGCCGGTAGGGCACCGAATCGGATTTGGCTTAACCGGATCCGATTCGGAACCCTGTTTCCCGACCGATTTGTACGTGCGTCCGGCCGAGCGAGTACGATGCGAGCGCACGCGAAATCGCCGACCGACTTGTTCGCGGGTCCGATGCGCTCCGACCGACTCGCACAGACACGATTCGCACCGCGCGATGGAGACGTTCCCCGGCCGGGCAAGTACGATGCGCGCCGCGAGCAGTCCGACCGACTCGCGCCGTCCGGCTCAAAAGAGCAGTCGGAGCCGCACTTTGGGGTCCGTGTCGGACCCCCCTGTACGCGTAGCCGCGCGAGTCGCACACAGGGGGGACCCATGGGTCCCCCCTACCTGTGCATGTACGCCGTGAGTCGCTTCGAGGCGTACCCGCTGTAGGGGGCACCCTTGTTCGCCTCGCACCCATTGGGTCAATGGGAGCCCGCGTACGCGTTGTACGACCGGCTCCCATTGACTTCAATGGGAATCCGACCGACTCGAGTCCGATTGCATGCGTGCGCATCGTACTCGTTCGGTCGGACTGCCAGAGTCCGATTCGGTTGGAAATCTCTCCGGGTCCGGCTCGGTCGGAGAGATTTCCGGCCTGAATCGGAATCGGCCCCTTAGTCTTTATGGACTTGACCTTAGCCTTTGACTGTGTTAATCACTCAAAGCTGTGGTCAAACCTTTTAGCATGTGGGATAGATGAAGCACTGGTTCAATTTTTAGCTTATTTGCACAGGGACATGAAGGCCAGAATTAGAATAAATACTAAGGTGAAGGTTTCTAAAGATTTTGGCATTTTTAGGGGTGTGAGACAAGGGTGTGTTTTAGCTCCACTTTTATTTATTTTGTATATTAATAATCTCCACCCTTTTTTACTAACACCCCTGATGTTCCTAAAGTTAAAGGTGCATTTTTACCATCCTAGTTTCATGCAGACAACTTTGTGTTGATGGCTCGCACACCAAGGGCTCTGCATCTTTTAGTCAAAATATTCATGGATTTTATGGCCACGCTAGACCTACGTACTAATTTTGCAATATCTTATATTATGGACTGTGGCCAGAGGAAGTACATTTTGTCCTCTCTCACTGTTGGTAATCATAGCTTAAAATTCACTAGCACTTTTTCTTACCTGGGTCTAGTCTTTGCCACAAATGGTTCTTGAGTGGCGCATATTGCCCATTGCAGGAATACATTTTCCAAGGCGATTGGCTCATTGTTTAGCATACCACTACCCGGGAGGGGAGGAGCTCTCATGCCCCTTCTGCAAATTTTCACAAGGCAATGTCTTCGGATGGCTACATACGGGGCTGAGGTATTGGGCATTACCAAATGTAATACTATGGATCACTGACAAAATATCGATCGCACAAATATCGAGCAGACAAAATATTGTGGACAAAATATCGACTGTCAAAATATCGACGCCCTATCTCCAAACAGGTAAGTACAAAAATATCGAATCCAAAATATCGTCGTTAAAAATATAGTTAGTCAAAATATCGAATTTTATAAATCTGTTAAAAGTAATGTAAAATTAATGAAATAATAAATAAAATAAAGTAAAACATACTTAAAATTAGTTAAATTACTTTAAAATTAATAAATAATTATTTTAAGTAAAAAAAAAAATCTACAAACATTTTTATTTTTTAATACATACATATATTAACATAATAATATAAAATAATAATCACTACTTTTAGCGTAGGATAGCGGGAGGGTAAAATTTACTATTCCCACTCCAAAGAGTGCGACAGTAGGGAAAGCGTTGGATAGCGTAGAGGTACAAATTACTATTCCCACTCCAGAGAGTGCAACAGTAGGGAATGCGTTGGATAGCGGGAGGGTAAAAATTACTATTCCCACTCCAGTGAGTGCAACAGTAGGTAAATCATTGGATAGCATAGGGGTAAAATTTACTATTCCCACTCCAGTGAGTGCAGCAGTAGGGAAACCGTTGGATAGCGTAGGGGTAAAAATTACTATTCCCACTCCAGAGAGTGTAACAGTAGGGAAAGCGTTGGATAGCGGGAGGGTAAAAATGACTATTCCCACTCCAGTGAGTGCAACAGTAGGGAAAGCGTTGGATAGCATAGGGGTAAAATTTATTATTCCCACTCCAGTGAGTGCAACAGTAGGGAAACCGTTGGATAGCGTAGGGGTAAAAATTACTATTCCCACTCCAGAGAGTGTAACAGTAGGGAAAGCGTTCGATAGGGTAGGGGTAAAAATTACTATTCCCACTCCAGTGAGTGCAACATTAGGGAAAGCGTTGGATAGCGTAGGGGTAAAAATTACTATTCCCACTCCAGAGAGTGCAACAGTAGGGAAAGCGTTGGATAGCGTAGGGGTAAAAATTACTATTCCCACTCCAGAGAGTGCAACAGTAGGGAAAGTGTTGGATAGCGGGAGGGTAAAAATTACTATTCCCACTCCAGTTAGTGCAACAGTAGGAAAGCGTTGGATAGCGTAGGAGTAAAAATTACTATTCCCACTCCAGAGAGTGCAACAGTAGGGAAATAGTTGGATAGCGGGAGGGTTAAAATTACTATTCCCACTCCAGAGAGTGCAACAGTAGGGACAGGGTAGGATAGCGGGAGGGTTAAAATTACTATTCCCACTCCAGTGAGTGCAACAGTAGGGAAAGTAATATTTTAATATTTTACTAAAAAATAATTAATTATCAATACTAATAAATATTATTAATAACACTAATTACCAATTACAAAATCTTTAATAATTAATTTATTATAAATACAATACATATTATTTATTAAAAATTAATTACCTATTAATAAATCATTAACAACCAATTAATAATCATTACCAGATTTGTATAAATATTTAAATAAATACCAATTAATATTTAATTACCAGAAAATTAAGTATCAATACAAAAAAATATTTTCTTTAATTAACTAATTACAATTAAATTACTTCCCCCACATTCCCTATAAACCCACATCCCGCTACAACTATTTACTTAATAGAAATAACATAATTACCAATAAATCAATTAAAAAAATTCATTACCAATTAATAAAATGTATTTACCAATTAATAATTAATTAACAATAAATTAATTATCAATACCAATTAATATTAATTAATATGTACTTAATTTCAATTAAATTACTTCCCACCCTATTCCCCTATAAACCCACATCCCGCTTCAACTATTTAATTAATAGAATTAACATAATTACCAATTAGTCAATAATTTTTTTTTTACCAATTAATAACATTTAATTACCAATTAATAATTAATTAATAATAAATTAATTATCAATACCAATTAATATTTATTAATATGTACTTAATTTCAATTAAATTACTTCCCACCCTATTCCCCTATAAACCCACTACCCGCTACGGAATTAAATTACGCAAAAATTAAATAACATAAAATTCATTGCTTTTAAAAAATTAAACATACATTACAACAACTAATATACACTTTTAACACATATACTAACATACAATACATTTAGAAAAAATTCGATATTATTAAAAATTTAATATTTTTTAATGCCTATATTATGTACTTCGATATTTTAACAATCGATATTACTTACCTTAATTTCGATATTTTTAACGACTATATTGTGTCCATTCGATATTATGTCCATTCTATATTTTGGACTCGATATTTTGTCCATTCGATATTTTTTTTTCGATATTATGTCTATTTACCAATACTATCCAGGCAGAAGAAAATAGATTATGCCGAAAGGTTTTGGTGGCTCCGATTTCTTCTCCCCATTTTATCTGTCACAGTGAACTGAATCTACCCTTTATAGAAAATTATATTAGTGCCCACCCTCCCTTGTTTTGGTTAGCAGTATGGAATAACAAGGAGGAAAGCTTTACAGGAGATATTATCACAGATTTTCTCGGCTGCGATAAAGGCATGAACATTCCTTGGTTAGCAGGGGTGGAAACTTGTCTGCTTGAAATTGGCTACCAACATATTTTTGAGAACCCTGAGGGTAATAATGATATTAGCAAAAATTAGTTACAGCTAGCTTTGTGCAAATTGTTTTGTGATGGAAGATTGGCCTCAGAGATCAGGAAGATGAGTGCGGCAGTATATTGGAACTTTAGAGCAGATAGATTAATTGTAGGGTACCTGATTAAACCATTGGGCCTCTGGGAGCTTAGCTATTCCGCTTTAGGGCTGGCACTGTCAAGCATTGTTCTGCTTCCCCTCAGGCTTTCAAGCGAATCTTGATTCTTTTGCTTGTCTGTGTAATGGGAGATCAGGTCAATCCACACTGCACTTTTTATTTTTACATGGTTGTTATTCTATGTACACAAAGCTTATTTTTCTCCCCTTAATAAAGAAGCACAACATTACAGACTTTAGGGTAGCATTTACTATGCTGCTTCAACTTAATGATGATGAGTAAGTTGCTCACACAGGTGCTTTTCTGAGAACTGCTGCCTGAGCCCGCATCTCGATAATTACTGACAACATCTGAATATATAATCATACAGTATTGTCTCATGCATGGTTGATATGATATGAAATTTGACTATGCATTTTTATGAATTGTTTTAATTATTCATATGTTTTATCGCACAGTTTTGTATGTGTTTTTATTGTGCATGTTTGAACTTTTGTGGATACTTTTGTACCCAAATAAAGGTTGAATTGATTGATGGATTGAGATACTGATTTAATTTTTTGGCTAACTCGACATTTGTTGCAGGTTGCATTTTTAGTTGTAGAATAGATGCATTACTGTACTAGAGATAGGAAAAAGAGCCTGAGAAGAAGACCTTGACGAAGGAACATGGGGGACAAGAGCATCAACTGAAAGACCCCTTTAGTAAATGTTACCAAGTAATGTGTACATGAGAAACTGTTGTTGTTCCCTTGTCTAGTGTGCAATTTTTTCTGATGTATCTGTCTCCTACCCAAGAACCTGACTGAAAAAATGGGCTCCTGATGATGCATGTAAAGTGGGTATTACCCAGTGGAATTTATGTGTTATAATATAGTGTTCACTCTGCCAGACTGCAGAACCCTTTTTTCCAGAGACGCTGTGGGAGGGCTCTTTCGAACCTTCTCTGCCCTTTAGAGGTTTAGAACTCTGTGCCCATCTGATCCCTTCCTAAGTGTGGCTTAGGCTAACACTTTCCTCCTGAGACATAGAAGACCCATCACCAATCTTCTAAAAATGGTGACACCTTTTAAGCTTAGTTTCCTTTGCTCGATTCTGATTTCTTTGATCGAACTCCCTGACTTTTGAGACTCTTTAGAGAATTAGAACCATACACTTTGTCTGGACCGTAATTGCTGTTATTCTAGATTTACATTTGCATAGACTACAAAACCTGAGACTTTTCTCTGAGCAGCAGTTGCTTTTATTAATTTTGTATCGCAGAAACAGAATATCTTGTATTTTTAATTCTGGTGCCCCCAAACTTCTTCAGGAGGTTGGGTTTTCCAGTTGGTATTCTGTATCTTTATAGCATGGTGCTGCAAGTAGTGTAATTGAACATAATTTGAAATTTGTAATAAACCCTCTTAATCTAAGTAACTGATTCCTGGTCCTCGTTGTGTAGACAAACGGGTTACACTGTTAATTGAATTTTGATTGATGTTAATGCTAACTCTCATCTCCTATCAGTCGGAGAGAAAGGTTAGTCGGAGGACCACTGGTAAACAAGTGGGCTCAGGAAACGTTATATCACCTGTTACTCTCGCCCAACCTATTAAGTCATAAAGTGTCCAGAAAACTAGCAGCCAGGAGACTCTTTGTGCATCACACCTCCTCCAATTTTATTTCTGATGATCCACAAATCCCAAAAGGTAGCACACTGTTGGCCCCAATAATACTCTATGGGACACACATTTGGGAGGGCCAAAATGGCCCTTGTACACATGCGCCAATGACTTTCCAGGTTGAAATAATACACAACCTATGCCAAGTGGACAACATTTCTGTAAACAATTTTTAGGGCACAGTATTTCTGTTGGTGGATATTGTAACTAACTCTAGGCCTGATTTACAAAGGTAAACGTACATGTTTTTTATAAGTTTACCCTTTTCCAGTATTCACCAAACTGAATTTTAATAGTAAGTTTACAAGTGTGGAGATTCCACAGTCAGGGCAGAGAACTCCACACGTAAAAATAAAAAGGTAGGCCTGTCCTTCTTTTTATGTGCAGAGTTCTCCGCCGTGACTGCGGAGTCTCCGCATTCGTAAACTTACTATTAAAATGCAGTTTTGTGAATACTGAAAAGGGTAACCTTATATAAGCGTGTACGTTTACCATTGTGGATCAGGCCCATTCTGACATACAACCTTAGAAATGTTTAAGCTCTTTTCCAAAGGGTCTTTAACTACTTCGAAGAGTAACTCTCTTCCATAGTATTTATTTACAAAGCTCTGTTCCCGCTGGCATTTGACTGTCTATATAAGTCATCCTTCTGAAGTTTTTGCGTCAGGTATTCCTTTGTAAAAAAATGTGAAATGTACTTTTCTAGTAGCAATTAGCTGTTATTTGGCAGGTAAACAGCCTTTCAAAGTTTAACATTGAGGTCGAAGACGTCAAAAAAGAAAATCTATGAGCTACAAACAGGAACATAAAAAATTCTGGTGTCATCATAGAATTGTTGTCACCCTTTCAAGGAGTACATCAGAGTGCTGTTTGTCACTTCAGCTGGCATTATTTATTAACTGTTTGTTCAAAGAAGTGTGTGCATGTATGCATGGGTTGGCTTATGCTCAGAATGATAACGTCCAAATCTGCAACCCATCAGGAAAGTTGCTATGAAGAAACAATTTCCCTAAAAATTAAGTGGCATGGGAGTCTTTCGAGGGATGCATGCACTGCTGTGTTTGCAATTTCATGCTCAATGTAAAAATTACTTAGGTTGCACAGACGTTTTTCCAGTATTTTCCAATTGGTTGAGTAATTGACACCTTATTTTCCATGTAATATTTCATGTATTGCATGTGCCTGCAATTATTTATAACAACAAAAGAGTGTGCCTTATCTTTAGAGAAAAGCAAGCATGAAGAATCAAACTAGATTCATTGAAAAGCATGAAGAATCACACTGGATTCTTTTGACGGGGTCCGGCTTTGAAGGATTGCAGCAGGTACCGAGTGGGTGCCTGGCATTGATGGCGGTGTGCCTACTTGCCACCACCCCTTCCCGAGACCCATGGTGTGATTAGTTGTTACACCGCATATTTAGTTTTGGCTCTTCGAAATAGGAGGACTTTACGGGTAACAGTGAGTTACAGTACCAATTTTAATTCTTTTTCACACTTTAACCTCTGGTTAGGGTGGGCCTTAGCGCGCCCATACCGCCGAGGTCCACATTTTTTGGTCCTGAAGAATGCCTGGCAATTGATACCATATAGGCAGAAACATGTTGACCATACACCAGGGGATGTAGCTGATTAATTTATTCAGCATACACATCCTTCGTTTTGTGTTTTTGTCAGATTGGCCACTTAATAAAAAGTAATGTTCTTTGGACACAATCTAGACAATTTTAACTCACCACACTTAGCACCTTCACACTAATCTACACTAAAAACCTGCTCCGCAGTATTTCTGGCGTTGAAGCACACCAGGGGGGCATTCGGTCCTCCTGGTGGGGCCCGATGATGAAGCATGTCACCAACTAGGTTGGTGAGTGAGGGCTTTCAAAAGAATCCAGTGTGATTCTTCATGCTTTTCAATGAATCTAGTTTGATTCTTCATGCTTGCTTTTCTCTAAAGATAAGGCACACTCTTTTGTTGTTATAAATATATGAGCCAGGGGACTAAGAGTGCTCCTAGAAATTCCCTTTCTCTCTCGTTGTTAATTGATGTGCCTGCAATTAGACATTATTCGTGTACGGTAAGAGTTTCGTCCTTCTTCGGCATAACACATATCTCCCTGAAAAAGCCTTTTGAGTTATGCGGCTATATCATTGAATTATTCAACATGAACATTTCTACCAGGCAATATAATATTTTCTTTTATATATTCATAAAATAACATATCACTATCTGTATACTTAAGATATACTTTAAGTTGACTTTTGAAGCAAATAAGAGCTTGCATGTTAAAAATTTACTGTTTTTGGTCTTTGTAATTGCGAAAACCCCATAACCTTGACCTGCCATTTTGCGTTAATATGGTATGCACAAATCGGAAAAGAAAAATCAGATTGCCAATGAAGAAACGGACAAAAGACATTGGTTTAGAGTATGACAGGCATAATTCACGCCCTTCCTTATTGAAAACTTATCTCCTCCACCAAGATGTCTTAGAAAAATCCTTTATGTTCAGCATTCTCTGCCGGAGATGAAGACAGACATGAAGATCAACAACATTTCGGGAACGAAACTCGGAACTTTTTGATTTAATATGGAACACTGGTTGTCCAAGGGAGGCACTCGCTAAACTGCACTGCCCAGTGACGGAGGAAGGACTAGCGGCCCCAGACTTTGGTACATAGTATTTGGCAGTGAAATTTAAGCCTGGGCAGACTGACAAAAAATTCTGCCGCGCTCCGCTGGGTTCCGCAAGCAGCGAGTGAGGTAAGTCACGCTGCTCGCACTCATTTTTAGTGTCGGGAGTTTGTCCCATTCTGTAAAATCAGCGTGAATGGCACCACTCGTAGCACAAGAGGGCGCAGCTTCTTTCTGTCGCTCTAGTACATGTTCTACTTGAGCAGCAGCTTCAATGTGAGCAGTAGGTTTCTCAAAGCGAGCAGTAGCGACCTGCTGCGACCTCCTGTGTTGAGAAATCTCACCGAGAGGTGGTCTATCATTGGATTTTCCTCGCTTATGATTGCCATCTTAGGGCTCGATTCCGATCCCGTAAGGTGGGCCTTCCCAGAGCCGTCCGGAGCTGTAGCCTCCGACCGACTCGTACTGTAAGCTGCGTCTTCCAAACGATGAAGTACGATGCTCAAAATCCCTTACTTACCGAACAACTCGGTCACTTCGAATCCGTCTCCATTTTCCAAACGAGAAGCCTCCGTAAACGCTGAATGGAGTCATACGGAGGCATATTCCCAGCCCGATTACGACCGGCCAAGTACGATGCGTACTTCCCATGCGCAGAATCAATCGCCACTACCCACACGTCAGAGCATCCGGAGGAATAGTATTTCAGCTCCTGTTCGCACCACGACACGATCCCTGCAAACGAGATGGTGCACCCATGTATCCTATCGCTCATGTCATACTTACTCTATGCCTACGGCCAATACTACTACCCCAACCGACGTGTTCATCACAGACGGTAAGTCAGACACCTACCACACACAAAAACGCCACTACCCCGTGAAACGCAACATTACACACAGCTTGTGAGAAACCACAGTCACCATTGTGGTGGGGAGAATACTTGCTGCATTGTCTCCCCCATATGGGGGGGATGGCTAACACTACCAGCATTGTCTACCCTATGGGGGGGTGGATGGCTAACACTATCAGCATTGTCTACCCTATAGGGGGGTGTATGGCTAAAACTCCCAGCAATCTAATGCCGAGAGGGTGGTGGAGGGCTAACACTACCAGCAATCTAATGCCCATAGGGGGGTAGATGGCTAACACTCCCAGCATTGTCTACCCTATAGGGGGGTGGATGGCTAACTCTACCAGCAAGCTAATGCCCATAGGGTGGTGAATGGCTAACACTACCAGCAATCTAATGCCCATAGGGGGATGGATGGCTAACACGCCCAGCATTGTCTAACCTACAGTGCGGGGGTGGTTAATACTACCAGCAATCTAATGCCCATACAGGTTGGATGGCTAACACTACCAGCAATCTAATGCCCATGGGGGGGTGGCTAGCACTACCAGCAATCTAATGCCCATAGGGGGGTGAATGGCTAACACTCCCAGCATTGTCTACCCTATAGGGGGGTGGATGGCTAACACTACCAGAAATCTAATGCCCATAGGAGGGTGGATGGCTAACACTACCAGCAATCTAATGCCCATAGGGGTGGATGGCTAACACCCCCAGCATTGTCCACCCTATAGGGGGGATGGCTAACACTACCAGCAATCTAATGCCCATGGGGGGGGTGGATGGCTAACACTACCAGCATTCTAATGCCCATAGGGGGGTGAATGGCTAACACTACCAGCATTGTCTACCCTATAGTGGGGGGGATGGCTAACACTACCAGCATTGTCAATCCTATAGGGGGTGGATGGCTACACTACCATATATCTAATCCCCATAGGGGGGTGGATGGCTAACACTACCAGCAATCTAATGCCCATAGGGGGGTGGACAGCTAACACTAGCAGCATTGTCTACTCTATAGGGGCATGGATGGCTAACACTACCAGCAATCTAATCCCCATAGGGTGGTGGATGGCTAACACTACCAGCAATTTAATGCCTATAACACATAACAGCATTGTCTACCCTATAGGGGGGAATGGCTAACACTACCAGCATTGTCTACCCTATAGGGGGGGTGGGTGACTAACACTGCCAGCATTGTCTACCCTATGGGGGGTGGATGGCTAACCCCCCCCAGCAATGTGGAGTCAATATGGGGTTTGGGGGTCTAACTCCCCCAGCAATGTGGAGTCAATATGGGGTTTGGGGGGCTAACCCCCAGCAATGTGAAGTCAATATGGGGTTTGGGGGCCTAACCCCGCATCAATGTGGAGTCAATATGGGGTTTGGGGGTCTAACCCCCTGCAATGTGGAGTCAATATGGGGTTTGGGGGGCTAACCCCCCAGCAATGTGGAGTCAATATGGGGCTTGGGGGTCTAACCCCCCTGCAATGTGGAGTCAATATGGGGTTTGGGGGGCTAACCCCCCAGCAATGTGGAGTCAATATGGGGTTTGGGGGGCTAACCCCCTGCAATATGGAGTCAATATGGGGTTTGGGGGCTACTCCCTGCAATGTGGAGTCAAATGGGGTTTGGGGGGCTAACCCCCCAGAAATGTAGAGGCAAATCTGGGGGTTTTGGGGGTCAAAAACCCACAGCATGGCATAATCATAAGGGCTATGGGGGGCAAACCCCCACAAGCAAGTCTGAGATCATTTGTGTGTTTGGGGCCAAATACACACAGTAGTGTACAGGCAAGCATTGTTGGTGGGGGTTACATACACACAGCTGCATAGCCAATCTGGTGTTTGGTGTGGTTAACACTCCGATCAATGTGTAATTAGACAATGTATCATTTTTACCAACGAAAATGCATAAATACACACATTTGGAGTATAGGCTGCTGCAAAAACTAAATATTCTAAGCCAAATCTCACTTTTAATTAAACGCAGTCCCACACATTGGCATTAATGTTGACTGGAAAGCTTAAAGAATGGCCAGAGTGGAGATGTTGGAGTCCCAGGGCCAGGAGAAAAAACTGAACAAAGAGCAACATCCACTCAATGGCCCTCAAATTCAGTTGAAACACACGGGTGCTGATGCACACAGGCAACAGAGCAGCCACACACATAAGATCAATTTCAACATGTGTGTGTCTGTAAGCTGTGTCAGCCTGGCATGACACACATGATGGGGGTGCAGAACTTCACTGAGCCATATGTGTGTTGAGTCCAATCCGGAAGTGGCCTGGACCGGTCTTCAATTGGCATTGTGGTCAATCAGGCATTTGTCGATGAGCGGGTGCACCAGGGCCACCTGCGGCACAAGCAGTGGGTGGCCTCCAACAACCACAACAAGAGACTGACACACTTCCCAAGTCACCACCAGGCCACAGCACTGTGGTGACAGTATCTGGTCTGCTGATCTGCTGTGCTGCAAATTGATGATGTGGGACAGATTTCAGAGCAGACACTCTGTTGCGCCCTATGTCACGTGCCTTACAAGTAGCAGTGTCTTCTCACACACCCAAACATGACTTACAGGGCATGGCAGGTGCAGGGAGGCTGTATTGAAGGTAGGGGCCTTGCAGGGTGCAAAGTCACTATTGGCCATACCAACCACTCCCTTGATCAGCAGCATTGTGCCTCATTGTAAGCACCATCGCCACGTGAAATCGCAGAGGCCACCATGACAGTGAAGATCAGGGAATGTATGGCAAGATCTCCATGAGTACCTAGGCATCATTGTGATTCAAATCTGACCATGGGTCTATAGCATGTTGAGTGCGATCAATGAGGGAATGTCAGCATCATGTAGGTACACCAAGCACGCTACATACTAGGAGAAACACACATATGACGGTGGTTCAGGAAGTGCCAGACCTACACATATGTATGTGACACATAGTCCAAGCATTCGTCTAACACAACACACACTCAAACATGGCAGGGCAAGAGGACTACACATACTCACAGAAGATTGACATTGTGATGAGTCTATGTACACTGAAGCACAGAGGATACCAGACCCAACAGTACACAAGTATACAAACTATAAAAAAATAATTCATGAACCTACCACTACAACAAACCAGAAGTGTTTGTGTCACAGTTGTCAGAGCTACATCTGTAGACTACATTCCTACTTGCAAATAGGAAAATCATAGGACCAACAACAATGTTGGAGACAGTCATCATGTGTGGCCTGGTGGTGCTGCACACAACTCTAAATCACAACATGTACACTGTCAACTTTGGTGCATGTCATTCACAGCAAGTCTGCACAAAACTACAAAAGCTGAAGTAAGTGCAGCTAATGCCTAATGCCATATTGATAATTCAGATTGTGTACTGCAGAAAACCTGGATGACTAATGAGTCACCGGACAGAGGATACACCAACAGGATTTGGAGGCTCCAATGCACTGCCAAATGTGTAATGTGTAACTGCCTGGTGACGACGCCGGAGGGGGGGATCAATCTGTGGCTCACATACACTCTCCACATAGCTATCCGTAAGATAGTGTAAATGGCTACATCTTGTAAGGATGGTGGAGGTGTGCAGAATGAAATCTGTCTTTGCCACATTTTGTACTTCATCACTGTATCAAAATCCATTAATCCGTAAAGGAGACCCACAACAAAGACACATGTACCTCAAGCTCCTGGGCAGGGTACAAAGTTCTGATTGTGAGCCCTCATGTACACCTACAAGTCCCATCCTTGCCATACCAGATGATAGCTACCAGGAAATTGACAGCACAACCATAGATGTCATCACAATGAGTCCACTACCCTGGTGCCCCGACATCATGGCCATTCAAAGTCAGAATGCCAAGAATATCCACACATGTGTAGTCTACTGGCAAGTGTGGGGATGCGTGTCTGGACCAGTCTGAGCACTGGTGGCATACCAACATACATCCTTGCACATTCACTTGAGGTGCCAATAACACCCTAAGCAAAGGAATGCCAGGCAACGTTCCTGCATCATGATTAAACATCAGAAGCAAGCACCACCTCCATCCCAGGGCATCATACAAGGGCATTGTTGACCAATCAGTGACCACTACTGACTACAAAGGGTAACTTGTCACTCATTCCCACACAAGACTCACACAAACCAAGGCTAGGTGGAGGCTACTACTCCTGTGATGCCAATAAGTTTAGCGCACACCAGTGTCCTCAAATAGACCATCACAACAATCATCCATGTACATACTTTGTCAAATAGCAAGCTTCAGCAAACACATAACACATCTACAGATTCACTCTGGCTACTGTTTCTGCACACTCACATAAACATAATTAACACATTTGCACATGTCAACTTCAACACAAGGCCTGCATCAACTCAACATATGCAGGTATAAACCCTCCAACATCCAGGTCATAGGACATGCTCAACTCTCATTACTAACAGACACACAAGCATGTCACAAGCACCCTCTGTTTAAACTAAACATAAAAGCATGTCTGACACACAAGCTCCGGCCCTCTACACAAACCATTACAATCTGAGTCATCATCACTCACATGTGCGCTGCCCTCATCTCATTCACACATACACTGGCAGCACCACTATCCAACAGCATGTGCACAACAACTCTCACATGCATGACATGCACACAATGTACAGTACACATCCCCTCCTCAGCAGACGTCAAATGTGACATGCCAGATGGACAATTCCCATCCCCAGTAGCACACTCAGTGATTCCTTGGACTGCACTCATGCCACAACGTGCAGCATCACTGCACACCCTGACATGCACACTCAACACATCACCACAACTCACAACATGACACATATATAGCTCAATGGATGTGTACTCAGTCATTTGCATATCACCACATACTCACTCATATCTGCACAAGTCCAACCACTTGTCACTTGAGTAAAAGCTCCATCTGCAAAATCAAACACAACATACTACAACTCGACAACACCACACATTTCACCATACAGCAACCATTATCACACTACTGGTGTATATACCTTCACAAACTCTTGTCAACTCCGTCACATATGACTATTTAAACATTGTCTCAATATGGCCCAGTCACATCCACATAAGACTTCCATGAGCAAGAACACCATGGACTCATGCACAGTATCAACAAACCTCACTCATCAATGAGACAGGTGACATGCTGCACATCACAAACCTATTCTGCGTGCCCATCAAAAACGGTTGCACTTTGCAACACTTACACTATGGTAACATTTGGCAGCATTACCTATGTGCAAAGGTGAAATTAAAACAGGGAAGCTTGGCAGATTCATGTCACCTTTAGGGCCAAAAATGATATGGATGATGATACCCTGCAAAGGTAGACTATGCGGACTTGTATACATACTGCAATAGGTCACATACTCCATGGACCACATGCAGTCCATGACATAACAACCTCATTCTATACCCACCACAAGAATTGTACATGAGTGACATTTGACTTATGACAGACAGATGTACCCCTACACTCAACAATATTACCACAACATTGATTTTTTTAAATTGAAACACAAGATCTATGTATTCTATTGATTGCTCAAATCACAGGATATGACAATATTTGGATTTGTACTGGGGTTGTCTCAAATTTAATAATCAGTGTGACATTTAGTCAATACATACTGTACATATATTCATACAAGAAAAAGATTTTTTCAAAAACATTTCATGTTTATACAGTTATTTTTTCAAGGTGCAGTTCATGTTGCCTGGAAGAGCAGAATAGCACGGTGAAATACAGACATGACAGCCGACACATGTTTCAGTTCATTCGTAACTTCTTCAAGGCTGCAATAATAGTAATAGCATTCATGAATAATTGATTTAAGGGACATTTAGTAAATACATATGAATCAACCAAGTACTGTTTTATACAAAGAAAGTGAAGGCGAAGGCCCAAGTGAAGAAAACCTCAGAGTGATGTGAGAGAGTACAAAAAAGCTGTAGCATTAGTGAGACGTGTACATATCAATGAATGGGCCATTATATCATTCTCAATAGGGATAGTAGGACATGTGGGAAAATAGGACTTAAGTGTAGTAAAGTCTGGTAAGGAAAGGTAGATATACTCAGAAGGCAACATGCGGAGCAAGCAACACCCGAAAGTAAGTACTATTCATGGCAAAATGCAGTTTTTTTAATAGAGCGTGCTGGAACCCAAGCCCAATATCATATGATAAGGAGGGTTCTAACCTTAGCTACGTAAGGGGGCGATCCTCAAATGTTCATAGAGAATCCACCAATGTCGGGTCATCTTTATAACGAAAAAGAGTAGCCAAGAAATAAGTCCTGAGACATAAAGGTAAATAGTTATATGTAGCCGGTATGTCCTTAATGACTAGTTAGGAGAAGATAAGGTATAAATAAGCACCTTATATGTGCTCTTTGAAATCTGTTGATGTCTTTCAGACGTTGTGGAAGAGCCACAGGGAGAGACTATTTCAGCAGTTCATGTGGTCTAGACTTCTCAACTGAGATTACAAACACATAAGTAAAATAAAACGGTGAGTAAAAGAAGAAGAAAAGAAGCTGCCGGCATTCTTCTATTTAGTAAGGTCCAAT
Organism: Calotriton arnoldi; assembly: GCA_963921515.1. NCBI lineage: Eukaryota > Metazoa > Chordata > Amphibia > Caudata > Salamandridae > Calotriton > Calotriton arnoldi. Next base: position 969,472 of record CAWUFW010006193.1, read on the forward strand.
TTAAATAACTGTGAAATGTCACTCACGCATTAAAATGCTAGTCAGAGAGAGCGTAGGATATGGGCATGAACTCGTCACAATTCATGAGTCGATTCTCCAAATAGGTAGTCCTCCATTCCTAATCTGTGCAAGGTTGTCCTGGTAATCAAAATCTAATACATATGTGCAAAATGATATAGTTTTCACTTGGTGTTCGAAAAGACATTAGTGCTAATGTGTCACTTACGTCAAAATACGTTGTTTGCATGTAAGTTGCGTGACTAAAAAAGTTGAGGTACACGCAATGTGTAACTGAAGGGCAGTGATACGTCCTTCTTGATAACAGGAAATTCTGTAAGTTAGATGCGGAATTTTTAGATTGTATAGATATGTTACTTCATTATCTATTTAATGCAGTATAACAAATGCTAGTACCAAAGTATAAATGCCCCAGTATCTGTAGTGACATATAAGAGAATTCACCAAATAAGGTACAATCGTTATCTGTTTAATACGGTTTTACAGCCTGTACCAAAATATGAAGCGCCCAAGTATCTATAGTGAACATTAGAAGAGTTTGCCAAGTAAGATAAGGTTGATCATACTATGTTAAGTTGAGTCCCAGAGGGCGGCCAACCCATTTAAGAGGTAGAAGAGAAGAAGGTAAAAGGTCTGAAATAAATCAAACTTGCTTCTAAGTCTATTGTTTGTCAACTCTGGGCTGAAGTATGCCCCTTTAAATAAAGGTGAAATACCTGAATATAGTTACAAAAACGTCCCCAAAGTCGGACTGTTTGAGCTAAAGTTACATAAAACATTTCAGGGGAAAGTGTTTCCCCTAATGGCAGCACACACACTTACCCGTAACTATTCAGATGAGTCCACTGTCTCGTGGCATACTGGTCCAAGTAAGGAACCGGGTGCAAGTGAAGCCTTCGTATTTAAAGGTACGCAGCAAGTGTGAAGGGTCATCCGACCCAGGAAGTAAAAATGGCAGACAGGCATTGATCTTAAAAATAGAGAAGAGACTAGTGAGTCCATGTTGGGTGCATGGCGGCCATTTTGAAGTGGGTCCCCATGCCTATAGTTACTATGAGGAACTTAAACGTAACCCTAAGGAAGGATATTAGTGTAAAACTCCCAGAGAGATCAATATCAATTATTCTCTCAGTTATTTTCAAGTAAAAAATGGCAAACAGGCATCAATTTTAGAAATAGAAAAGAGACTAGTAAGTCCATGTTGGATGCATGGCGGCCATTTCAGAGTGGCAAACAGGCATCAATTTAAGAAATAGAAAAGAGACTAGTAAGTCCATGTTGGATGCATGGCGGCCATTTTGGAGTGGGTCCCCATGCCCGGTAGTTACAATGAGGAACTTAAGCATACCAGTAAGGAGGGATATAAGTATAAAGCTGCCAGAGAGATCTATATCCATTATTCTTTAAGTTATTTAGACGTATGAGACTCAAGAAAATCAAGGTGACAACAGGAAGCGTGAAAAGTAGTAAAAGAGGGACTCCTGCGCTTGTATCGAGTGCATGGCGGCCATTCAGAGTGGGTACCCGATCACAGTGGATATAGCAAGGAATTTATAAGTGAAGGGAAATGAGATATTAGAACACTGCCAGAGTGCTAAGATCCAAGTTCAAAGGTCAAAAGTCCATAGTTATATACAGATCAAAAACTATAAGGCACCAAGTGTATCAATAGGTCCAATAGCAATGGTCATTCATGGTAAAACGCAGGTAGCACGCTCCATTCAAAAAACTGCGTTTTACCATGAATAGTACTCACTTTCGAGTGTTGCTTGCTCTGCATGTTGCCTTCTGAGTATATCTACCTTTCCTTACTAGATTTTACACTTAAGTCCTATTTTCCCACCTGTCCTACTATCCATATTGAGAATGATATAATGGCCCATCCATTGATATGCACACGTCTCACTAATGCTACGGCTTTTTGTACTCTCTCACATCACTCTGAGATTTTCTTCACTTGAGCCTTCGCCTTCACTTTCTTTGTATAAAATGGTACTGGGTTGATTCATATGTATTAACTAAATGTCCCTTAAATCAATTATTCATGAATGCTATTACTATTATTGCAGCCTTGAAGAAGTTATGAATGTAAAGAAACACGTGTCGGCTGTCATGTCTCTATTTCACCGTGCTAATCTGTTCTTCCAGCAACAAGAACTGGACCTTGAAAAAATAACTGTATAAACATGAAATGTTTTTGAAAAAATCTTTTTCTTGTATGAATATATGTACAGTATGTATTGACTAAATGTCATACTGATTATTAAATTTGAGAGAACCCCAGTACAAATCCAAATAATGTCCTACCCTGTGATTTGAGCGATCGATAGAATACATAGATCTTGTGTTTCAATTTTAAAAAATCAATGTTGTAGTAATATTGTTGAGTGCCGGGGTACATCTGTCTGTCTAAAGTTTAGCACGGCAATCTTTTCGTAGAACCTTGCATCAACACCCAAGGTAGTGGGGTGTTTCTGTTACCCTGATTGGCACCTAAGCTAATTATTTTTCATACTTGGAATTTGCCAACACGCTGCCCACCTTTACACTTTTCACTGATGGGCGGAGCTAGATTCCATCATGGCTGCTCGGAGCTGATGCTCCGTGGTATCCCAACGCTCAACATCCAAATCCTGATGCTTCATCGCACCAAATCCAGCAGGAAATACTCACTCCCGATTCCAGAACATTGGGAGTGTCTGCCGCTGTGATCGCCATTCCCACATACCGCCCGTTGCCGTGTAATCGGCTAATACTCGCCGCCTTCACTGCGCATTGAGTAGGAGGGAAGCCGCCGCCTCGCAAAATAATTCAATTAGGCACCACGGCACAGAGGAGCACTTCTGACAGACCCTTCCACCGCTTGAGACGACACGGAGCTGGCGATGCAAGTACTGCAGTGCTACCGCCTCCCATGACCGCCACCGAGCCAGTTCCCAACTGTGGCTCGGCTCCCGGCTGCCATCTTGGGACTTTCATCGATTGCTGGAGTGCACGGAGACTCCACCTGGATGGCCTGCCTAACGGTCCGGAGCACCGAAGATCGCTGTGTCTGCGATTCACCACACAGCACAATTGACGGTGAGATCGGGGGCGTGCATGGCTCTTTGGTGTCAGCTCCAGGAGGACTTGGCGGACCGCCATCTTGAGACGGGGTCTCTCCCCACTTCAGTCTGACTCCGATCGCGAGTCTAAATTTAAAGCTCCTACTATCTGCCCCAAACGGTTGACCCGACTCATCGGCCGGAAAAAGCATTCTATTTGATTCCTTGGTTCCCTCGTTCTCTGGGCGTTATTTCACCTCGCTGCAGACTTCAGTCCTGCCTGGCTCGCCTGACCCTGATGCCGTATCTAAAATGGCGGATTCCACCGCGATGATTATCATTGCCTTTGTGTCGGACAGGCGATCTTGATCTTTAGGCAGTTATTTTACTTCCAAAGAGAACAAAGTAAGCCCTTCTCTTGCTTTCTTCCTTGCCTAATGCTATCAAGCCCTTTCACCTCACCAACCTCTGTCCTGTCTCAGATGCCTTGACCTTAATATGGCGGACCTACCTGCAATCGACCACCACCAAATTGGCCTCCACCCACCCCCTTCTCGCTCCACCAGACTGCAGCAAAGAGAGAAGCCCCTCCAACCACACCGGACTACATGGACTGGCTCAATGAGCTTACACCAGTGAGGCTAGGGATGCTCTCCCACCATCCTCCCCCACTCGGCTCACCCATCATGACACTGAATATGTGACTCATCTATTTTCTTTAAATGTTTTACTAGTAACAGATGTAACTTTAACTGATGTTAATTTTGTAATTTTGTAAAATTTTGGAACCTCATGTACAGCGCTCTGATACCTTCGGGTCTAGCCAGCGCTATATAAAACTCATAACCCTTTAACTCGCTTTTTACTGCTAGCCCTCCCATTTTAGACCACGAGGGTAACTGATTTTGATTTAGTTACGTTCATTTTGGCAGACTACTCATTATTTTCTTGGATTTTTCCCACTACCTCCTACGTTAGCTGCTCTAGGGCAGTAGGCGTCGGTACCAGCGTACCTACTATCATTTCCCCCTTTCTGCTGTATAGGTCCTCCCCTACCGCTCAACTGTCCCTAATCGGCCTCCATGAATGTGCCCCTTGCCAAAGCACTCCCTCTCTCCTTGTTGCTGAGGGATCCAGCATTTTTGCCCCGGAGTCTCAGATTCCCCTCTGAGAGAGTCTACAGTGTTAAGGGATTCACACATAGCGGAAAATGCCTAAACGGCCTCCTTTAATGTGCCCCTTGCCAAAGCACTCCTTCTCCCCTTGTTGGGGAGGGATCCAGCATTTATGCCCTGGAGTCTCAGATACCCCCTCTCAATGAGTCTACAGTGTTAAGGGATTCACACATAGCAGAGGTTTGGGACTGTTCCCATTAGCGCTGGGAACTCAGCACCGTACACCGTGAAAGGCGCTCTCTTTGAAACCTTTTTGATGATCTCCCCTAGGCTGATACTTTAACCCTCTGATGTACTTCGGCGACCGAGCAACCTTTGGCCGATGACCGGTGGAGTTGCCCTACGCAGCTATTGAGGAGTTTGGCTCTGGTTCCCCCCCTTGGCTGCCTCCTACCCATCCGATCATCAGACTCTGTCTCTTTCCTCATCGCACTGCTGTGTTTCCTACCCCCTCCCGCACCTCTTTCCTCCCTCACTCTTTATCTTCCTCTTCTATTCCTTCCCTCTCTCTCCCGAATCCCTCTCCCCTGCCTGCCTTTTCTTCCCCATACCTGAGCCATACCTTTGTAACTCATGTATCTCCAGTAACTACGTACCTGAAACTGTTGTAACTATGTAACAATGTTTTGAAGCAATTGTACCTCCTCATGTAAAGCGCTCTGATACCTCTGGGTTTAGCCAGCGCTATATAAAACTTTTCAAATAAAATAAATAAACACTTCTTTGTTCTTCTGATGTGCGACTGTCTGTGCCACCACTACCCCTGTCTATTTTATGACATTTGACTTATAAGCAAGTTGTGGGACACAGAAATCAACAGTGAGAAACTTCAGACATGCTTTATTCAGCATGAAAATGCAAACAATTTAAAATCAAACATAAGGCCAAAGGCCAGTCCATATTCTTCAAAGTCTTAAAGGGGTCAGGGGTAATCCCCCTCCATCACTTGCCTGCACTTTGAGCACAAGGGGACACCTCCCCTGGGAGGGGCATCTGGGGGCATGCCAGGCACCAATGGGACCGGTCTAAGGAAGACTATGTTGGGCCAGATTGAGAGGGTGGAAGGTCCACTGCAATGGTTGGGCCAGATTGAGGAGGGGGGGCCACTGCAGTGGTTGGGCCAGATTGAAGAGGGGGAGGTCCACTGCAGTGGTTGGGCCAGATTGAGGATGGGAGGTTCACTACAGTGGCAGTTTGAGACTGAGGGGGGACAGTTGGAGGGGGAATATTTGTGGGAGAAGTGGAGAGGCTGGGCCTGACTATCTTTGGGATTGTGTATTTCTGAAGGGTGAAACCTTTGATGGGGATGGACTCTGGATCTTTGGGAGGGGGGGCCTTGCATTGGGATGACCTTTTTTTTCCAGGGGAAGCATGAGTTGGTGGTGGTGTTTTTGATTGGGGACTCCGGGGGGATTTTCGGGTGGGGGAATTGGGCTATACCTCTTTGGGGGGTGGTGGAGCCAGGTTTAGATGTCAGGTCGGGGAGGGTCTTCTTCCCCTTGGGAGAGGGGATTGATGGGTCTTTGGGGAAGAGGCCAATGTCACTGAGGAAAAGCTTCTGGGCAGAGGGGGGTGCAGGAGAGTCAAGGGTAGGGGTTGTGGAGGCAGAGGGATCTGAGGTATGCGGAGTGCCTGTGGATGCATGTTTGTCTTGTTTCGCCCTCTGCCTGGTGTGTGTGCTGTCAGTCCCCTGAGTGTGCGTGTGTGTATGTTTGGAGTTGTGTGTGTGGAGTTGTGTGCTGGAATATGACTCATTACAACGCATACTAATACCACACGTGCCATTACAACGCGGGTATTACTACGCGTTGTCAATTACAACGACCTACCATTACATCGCATACTTTTACCATGAATATGCCTTTACCACGCATTCCATTACAACGCAAAGGCATGCGTGGTAAAGGTATACTCATGGTAAAAGAATGAAAGGTAAGTGACACTACCCTGCCCTACCCTAAACCCTAATTTAGTACCCCTGCACAACCCTCCCCTGACCCCCAGTCCTCTCCCTACACTCAAACACTACCCTGGATGACCCCCCCACACTACCCTAAACCCTAAAACACTACCGTGCACTACACACACACCATGACACTATCCTAAACCCTAAAACACTAGCCCCAGCACGACCCTCCCCCGACCCCCAGTCTGCTCCCTACACTCAAAACACTACCCTGCACAACCCCCCGACACTACCTTAAACCCTAAAACACTACCCTGCACTACACACACATCACAACACTATCCTAAACCCTAAAACACTACCCCCAGCATGACCCCCCGACCACCAGTTTGCTCCCTACACTCAAACACTATCCTGCATGACCCCCTGACACTACCCTAAACCCTAAAACACTCCCGTGCACTACACACACACCACGACACTACCCTAAACCCTAAAACAATACCCCCAGCATGACCTTCCCCGACCCCCAGTCCTCTCCCTACACTCAAACACTACCCTGCATGACACCCGGACACTATCATAAACCTTAAAAAAGTAACCCCCACCCCAGGCCCAATCCCCCTTACCTCTCTCTCCTCCTGGTTCCTCTCTCCTCCTGGTTCCTGCTTCACGTCGGCTGAGGGGCGGTGCATGTCGTTGTGAGGAAATGGAAGAGCCCCTGTTTCCTCACAAGGAGGTGGATCGCCATTACACCGTATGCGTTGTAAAAGCGCATGCAATGTAAAAAAAATTCGAAGTAATGGCTACACGTTGTTACATCGCATGCGTTGTAACGCTTGCTATGTAATGGCATGCGGGGAAGCAGCAGTGTTGGAATGGCTGTTTCCCATGTGCTGCATGTGGATGTTGCTGTGCGTGCACGTGCATGTTTGCGTGTGCTTGGGTCAGGTAGGGTAGTTGGGACTGTGGATGGGGAAGAGGAAGGAGGGGTGAGGGACTGCTGGATCAGAGACACTGCTGCCGTCAGTGTGGAGGCCAGTGCCTGGTTTGATCTCTGTAGGGCAGACATGTCCGAGTGGATGCCCTCCATGTATGACACCAATTGTATCAAAAGACCGGTATGCGCATGGAGCACATTCAGCATGGATGTCTGCCCCAAATGGATTTGCTTCAGCAAATCCACAACCTCCACACTCAGGGCAGCAGGGCAAACTGGTGCAGGGGGTGCGGTGCCTGGCCCAAAGGAGACATGCTCCGCTACATGGGAGCGGCCACGGACACTGGGCATGGGAGGAGCTGGGAGGGTGGAGATGGTGGTGGTGGTGGACTCTGATGTAGTTGGAACCAACCCTGGCTCACCCACCACCACAAGGGAGTTATCACTGGAGTTGTAATCTTTGGCAGATGGTGATGTGGGGCTGCCCTCAGTGTGGCTCCCCTCACCCTCCATGCCACTAGGTCCCTCCTCCTCCTCCTCCGCAGTGTGGCGAGCTGCTTCCCCTTGGTCAATGGCACTGCCTCCTCCGGTAGCCGGTGATGATGCTGTGAACAAGAATGCCAAAGAGATTCACATGAGTCATCCGCATGTACTTGACCATGGGTATCATCACAAATCATCACAGAGCAAGCATATACATAATTTTGACTGCAGCTTTCTACTCATTACACAGATGTGTATATGGCACTTTCCACTCGGCAAGTTAACCATGGTTCACAGTCACATGATGTCATGTGCAACATTGGTTAGATCATTGCCAAAGCCCACAACCACACTGTCAACTCCTATACTACGTAGCATGTTATGATTTGTAAAGCTCCTGACAGTCTTGTGTCATTACATACTTGTCTCATCTCCTGCAAGGGAGTCTTGAACTGACACTGCAAATGGGATGCACACATTTGAAATGTGACTTGGTAAACATTCTTCCATCCTCAGTCATCAAATTTGGAAGCCATGGCTATGGCATAACTGGGAACATGTTCAGCCTGCAATAGAGCAGGCTTCCATAGTCAGTGAGTGACTAATTTCACACAGATAACAGAGATAGTGGTAATTTGTCCACTGTCTTTTGGTCCTCTGTTGTCAGGTCACACATCTGATTCTCATTTTGTAAACCACAAGGTGTTAGGCCTAGAAAGGGTGAGAGGCACTTGACCCACTGTCTTATGTCAACCATGGACAGTTTTTGTGGGATTCTCCTGGATGTCATGCACATTGTATACAGTCCAACTGTTACATATTTGCACAATGTCAAACACAATTTGAAGACCAATGACTGCATCATTGCAATGCTTCATGTGGTACACTATGCCACAGGCCTGTCTGGGTGCACCATCTGTATGGACTAGTAGTACAGAACCTCAACATCACATGATTCCAGTCACCACTGTGTACCAATCCTGTCCAGACTACTTCAGTATACATCTTTGGCTGACAAGTCTAAATGTCACTTACTTGGTAGACACAATTTGCACACTTTGACCAACTGACATTGCCCTTGTTCACCCTCAGGGTTTGTGAACTCACAAACGAACTTGGATGCACTGTTGATATCTCTCATTATGAAAGAAATGCAGCATGCACATGGATGACCAAGCCACAAGTATGTATAGTTAAGAGATTTTATACACATGTAAACAGTTATGTATGCAAAACACAAACAATACATTTGAAGTGTAGCCTTGTTTCCAACAGTGACCACCTGTGACTGGCAAAGATTTTCATGTATAGTCACTGTGACAGAGTCTGACACATGGATTTTCTCATTTCAATTTGGAAAAAGGAATAACACATACTAACATGTGATAGGCCAGTGTCACAGTTGCCAGGAATTGGCATTCCTCCCCTTGGCCCATGGGATACATGTGATTAAGCTGAGCACTACAGCTGGGACAGATATTTGCCTGAATGATCAGGATAAACTCTACAAGGCATCCACATTAGTGTCACCTGTAGCTAGGATGTATAGCATTGGCATCACACACCTGTGTGATCCACTTGCAACATACGGCACATATCCATTTTATCTACTCTGAGTACAGGTCATACATTAGTCACTGTGCTGACACATGTCAGACAATTGGATCACTCAAGAAGGTCATCTCCATGCACATGTTGTTGTATGTAGATTCTGCAGATCACATGTGCATGGGACTACAGTCACTAGCCTGGACATAAGTGACACCCATGTCACAGATGGAAAGGGGCACAACAGGGAATTTAGTATTCATGGCGCATATGCATCTCTTGAGACAGAACTGTAATAGGGGCAGCAGGGTAAGAGACTGCAACATGCATGTTGAACATAGGTGTGTGACATGGCACATACTCACCCCCTCCTTGCTGCTGTCTGGCCTTCAACAGCCCATCCATGTCAGGGAAGACCACAGACAGAATCCGGAGCATGTGGGTGGTCAGGGACCGGCGTCCGTCCCTCTTGTATGGAGGTGGCAGGTTTAGTTGTACCCGTGCAATCCTCAGAGTCCAGCCCCAGAGGTCCTGTCACCTCTTCTGGCAGTGGCAGATGGGTCGGTTGGTGACCCCCACTGAGCGAACTGTCCGTGGGATGGGCTGCCACATCTTGACTTTCTGATGGGAGTCGACCTGTGAGGATGACATGGTGACAGTCCCTTAATTCACATGCTATATGTTTCAGAGTCACATAATTTTACACATTGTTCAGGATGAGATTGCAAACAATGTCTAAGGGGTGAACAAGTGGCATTATGTGCAGTTGTCCTGTGTGCAATGATCCCTCTATCCCATGTGAACAGTGCTGAGAAGTCAACACCACCCAGTACACACACTTCTACAGTAGTGTACCTGCCCAGAACACAATTCTACACACACCAAAACTTACAGGAACTCTGTTTGCATGCTTCCACCTGAGATTCCCAATGCTAGCAGTGCACGTTTTTGCACATGTCCAATGAAAAGGCAGTGGAATTATCACTCACCTGCTCCTCTGGTTTGCCATACAGCTGGCTGTACAGTGGAAGGAGGCTGTCAAGCAGGGCCTGGTTTTCTTCTTCAGTGAATGCTAGGGCCCTGTCCACTGTACATGCCATGGTAGCTCCCAGAGGATGTGGAGACAGCAGCAGAGAGATGGGGAGATGCAGCTAATGTGCAGGTAGTGCAGGCAAGTGAGGTCTGTAGGGAACAGACAGACTTTTATCTGTACAGCAGGGGCGGTCTCTTTTCCATGCGGACAAAGTGATAGGTTCGACTCGGTCGCATTATCCGAATCTGTCCATTCCATAACATTGCTAGCATACGACACGCCTACCGCGACGTTCAAAATACCTGCATCGTCCCACTATTGACTTAGATACATTGGTGATGGAAGGTTACCGAATCATTTTGCGCGCGAATCGGACACGAAACGAAACGCGCATCGTTCATCATGACGACCAACAGCCAATGGGGGCGACGGACTCGGTTCGGATGCGTCTATCGCATCCTTTGAATACTCACCCGCGTCGTTCACCATGACGACCAACAGCCAATGGGGGTGAGGGACTCAGTTCAGATGCGGCTACCGCGTCCTTTGAATACTCACCCGAGTCGTTCACCATGACGACCAACAGCCAATGGGCGTCACGGACTCGGTTCGGATGCGGATACCGCATCCTTTGAATACTCACCTGCATCATTCACCACGACGACCAACAGCAAATGGGTGCGACAGACTCAGTTCTGATGCGTCTAACGCATCCTTTGAATACTCACGCATGTCATTCACCATGACGACCAACAGCAAATGGACGCAACGGACTCGGTTTGGATGCATCTAACGCATCCTTTGAATACTCACCCGAATCGTTCACCATGACAACTGACAGCAAATGGTTGTGACGGACTCGGTTCGGATGCGGCTACCGCGTCCTACCACTAATTGGTCGGCAGGGCAGACACTAGTGCAAATAATGATGTTCTTGTGCATTACATGTGTGGAGACAGGGTTTTCGTGATATATTGTTCATTTGAATTGATAGCTCACACTCCAATGATGAACTAACCTTGAGGGGCACACAACACACTGATTGTGAGTCCCATTACAAAATTGAGGGTACACTTCACAGATCACCCTACTAGGCTTGGTCACAGTCCCAGGGGATAATTTGTGAAAACATATTTTGGCTACACATATTCACTGCGTTGGTGGACTGTGTGACTCACTGTGCATTGGGGGAAGTTTCTGACTGGGACTCTGCTGTGTCTGAGTCATGTACAACGCAGAAAATGTTGACATTTTGTACCGTGACATTTAGCTGCCACATCAGCTTGTGTATGTTATATGAGTTGCAGTTGTGTGTTTGTGTCCCAGGCTTACGTGAATGATTGCAAACTTAATGCCAGCCCTACATTGTATATGTTCAGTGTATGTGATTGTACATGTTTGTCAGACATGACATCATGAGAGTGTCCAACCTGTGACAGTGGTGTGCAGGTTTCTCTTGGTGACCCACTGTGTGTATGATGTCGGCCATATATGTGGCATTACCTAATCCTATTGTGTGTACCTTTCAAACATGTGATGTCTGTCACAAACCCATTTCTTGTATGATGTGTTTGGCGTATTGTTGAGTATGTGATGTTTGCTCACATGTACGGTAACATACACTAGGGACTATTTACAGTACAGCACTGACACTGCTGTGTAACCATAGTATGTTGACATGTCTGGAAAGGGAAGTAATGCTGTGCTTTGTATCTAGGCTCAACAATTATCCTATCAATGTTCATTTCCAATGTCCTGGGACTTCTTTGTGTCCAGTTATCATGTTACCCTCCAGTCTACAGGCCCTTCCCCGACCTCCAGACCATGGAAGAACGTGATTGCATCCGTAGACCTCTTTACTATACCACTTATTGTTGAGCTGGCTGACCAGTTGGCACCGCATTTGTAGCCTGGACGCCCTTATACCACTGTGCTGACCCCCAAGGTGAAGGTGATGGCGGCACTACATTTCTTCGCCACGGGTTCATTTCAGTATACTCTGGCAACATCAGGTGGCATGTCACAGACCATGTTCAGCCATGTGCTTCGTGATGTTTTGGAGGCATTGCTACATTTCCTGGACCAATGCATAAAGTTCCCAACACCTAGACAGATGACAGACATCAAGGAGGAGTTTTATGCATTGGGACGCATGCCACATGTCATTGGCTCAATTGATGGGATACATGTAGCTTTGATCCCCCACAAGCCATTGAGCAGACCTATAGGAATCGGAAACACTCAATCAAATGCCCTGGCGGTTTGTTTTGCTAACATGGTGATCTCCCATGTGTGTGCACGTTTCCCTGGATCAGCACATGAAGCGTACATCATGAGGAGTAGTGCCATCCCCCAGTTGATGTCTCAGCTGCAAGCTGAGCGTGCCTGTCTTGTTGGGAGTTTATGGTGTATGTTTATGTTGTGTGTGGCTTGTATGTCAGATTGTGCTCTGTTTTCAGACAACTGAAGTATTTTCTGTGTTCAATGTAGGAGACTCTGGATACACCAACATGCCTTGGTTGCTGACACCACTCCGGAACCCTGTCACCCCAGCTGAGATTTGTTACAATGAGGCACATGGGAAGACCAGGAGAGTGCTTGAGCATACATTTGGGCTAGTGAAGACAAGGTTCTGGTGCCTGGATCGGACAGGAGGTGCACTACAGTATGGCCCCCTGAAGTTGTGCAAGATTATCACAGCAGCATGCATGCTGCACAACCTTGCAATCCGTAAGGAAATACCACTAATACTGGATGACGGAGACCAGCAGCCACCAGCAAGGGAGGAACCAGACTTGGGACATGATGCCAGTGATGATGAGGATAATGAGGGTGATTCGCGACAACAACTTATCCGCAACTTCTTCACCTAAATGTGAGTATTGTATGAAAGGAGTCAGCCCATAAATGTTTGTTTGTTTGTTGCTGTTGTCCTATGTGTATGTATGCTTCTGAGTGTCTGTAATTCTTCATTGGTTTTGGACAGAATTGCCTAATCCAAATTTACATGTGACAAGGAGAATGCTACACTCAGAAACAACTTGTGTTCACACTGACATTGGCATGCTTTATCTGAGACAGTTTGCAACATCAATCTAAATCTTTGTGTTTTTCTCCTTCCCAGGATCATTCACCATGCGAACTGCTGAGTTCTGACCACACCAGGGCCATGATCCTTTGTCATACTACAACAGTGAACAGTGGTGGACATCCCTGGGCCATGACACCTTTTGAACAGATGATCATTTGTTTTGACTTGTGAGACTTTTGTAACTGTGTGATGTGGTAGCAGTTTGTATCAAGGTGCAAGGTTATATCATTTAAATAAACCTGTGCTCCACATTGCATTGTGCCTTGTCTGTTTGCACACATCCACAGGTTATCCTGATACAAAACAGGTTCCATGGAGATCAATTTAGTTAACAATAAATGTTTTGGTGCTTGCAGATGGGGGCATGTGTGCTGACAGTAGACTACGATGGCATCATTATCATGTACGATGGTTTGTATGATGACATGGTTGTGTCTGTCTCTCATGCTGTGACTGGTTACATCTACTGCCAAGCCAGTAGTTGATTCCTTGTCCAATTTTGTGGGCACCTTTGATCTTCAGTGCGTCATTTCAACATGCACATTTGAGTTTCAAAGTCACGACATGAGCATGTATTTTGTACAAAGTGATTTATTTTAGTGCATGGTTGGTGGATGACAAATTATTTGATGGGGGAGTGATCAAACAAAACAGGGACAACAAAGTGCAGAAAGGAGTTGGTAGTGTTTGTAGATGAAGTTGTCAGAAGTAAATCCACAGTTATTTGAGTCCAAAGTCCAACTAAGACCCTCCATCCAAGGTGGGAGAGTTCAGTGAGAGTCAACAAGGTGAACGCTTGGCACACACTGGAGGGTATCAGGATCAGGTTTTCACTTCCTGGGGGTTATGCGTAGCCATTGGTCTCTCATGTTGTCTTCTTTGGTGGACCCTTTTTCTTTTTCTCGGGGGGGCCCTCAGGTGCAGGCAGCATCGGCGGTGCAGGGGCCCCTCCGCCAGCATCCACATCACTACCTGTGGCAGGTGCAGACATTGATACACCTGATGTTGTGGGCACACAGGGAGGTGTGGACACGTTGGTGGCAATCTGGTGGAGGCAGGTGAGAATGTCCCTGTGCACTGCCATCAGGTCTCCATTTATTGAAAGGTATTCCTCCACTTTAGCATAATGGGCTGCCTGCTGCTCTTGCAAGGTCCTGAGGATTCCAACTACCTTGCCAAAATCCCCTGTGTAACCCTCATAGGTATGGAGGATTCGGGATAGGTGTGGGTCATCTGCAGCATCAGCACCAGCAACAGCTGCATGTTGGCGCATGTCCCCACGGCTCCTCCCACCCACCCTACCCACCCGAGCAGGACCAGTTCATGCTGGCACAGTCACACAGAGCCTCCTGCCTCGTTGACAGTGGTGGTATTGTCCGCCAACTCCAGATTGCCACGTGTTGCTGTGCTTTCGGTGTTGGCTCGGGCTGCTGTGTCTGTGAGGGTAGGGGTCAACTGTGTGTTGGCTTTTTAGGCAGGAGGGGTCGCAGAGGATGCCGGTGTTACTGTTGCTGGTGCTGTGGTCTGGGCCACACCTGATGAGCCAGGTAGTTCATCATCGTCCAAAGTATGTTGAGAGACCTCACCGCCGGAGAGCTCAGGGTTGACCAGAGCATGGGACTGGCTGTCCTGGATTGTTGCAGAGGTGTTCCCAGCTTGCCCTATGGGTACATGAAAGACACAATGATTGTTGTGACTGTCCACAGGTTACCATGACATTGTCTACTGAAGCTAAGGATAACTTGATGTCCAGAGTTTATCCTCTCCCAGCAAGGTGGAGGAGTGTTGTCAATGGCCACATCTCCCATCATGCCCTGTCCCATACACACTCCTCCCAGCCAGCCCAGACAGCACACCTGTGACTATGCTGTCCCTGAGAGTGAATGGAAATGTACTGGGAAGATGGCTGACACTGGGGACTGGTGTGGGGAGCACAAGGCCTTGATGGGAGTTGAGGAAGTTTGGCCTTGTGGATTGGTGGGTGTGGCTAATGATTTAGGCTTTTTTTGGTGTGGCCAATGCTTGTTTTCCGAATATTTGACATTTCCCAGTTGCATTTTCTGTCACAAGCCGACACGTTTCGAAGACCGCATCGTACGCATGTCATCTGTTCGCGGGTTGAACCGTGTCTGATTCATGCCCGCAGTCCTATGTTTTCAGCGTTCATAAATGAGTCGGTTGCATTTTCTGTCACAAGCCGACATGTTTCAAAGACCGCGTCGTACGCATCATCATCTGTTCGCGGGTTGAACCATGTCTGATTCATGCCCGCAATGCTGGGTTTCAGCATTCATAAACAAGTCGGTTGCATTTTCTGTCACAAGCCGACACGTTTCAAAGACCGCGTCATACGCAATGCTATGTTTCAGCATTCCCATACCATTCGGTCGAATCGGGCTTGTTTCCGGACGAATTGGTCATACGAATTGGACTCCAAACTTGTCGGTTGGAGTTTACATCCATTACATCGTACTCCGTTGTTCGGACAGCTCGCGGTCGACTCGTTTGGAAAGCATTGCAGATCAGAGTCGGTAGGAATGCTTTCCGAACGAGATCGGAATCGGGCTCTTAATGTTCGTGAGCCGCTCGAGAGGAAAAACTCCATGCCACTATGCAGAGTTTTTCGGAACTCCGCACTCTACACGGAGTGGGAAAAACTCCACAAACTCTGCGAGCAGCGCAGAATTTTACCCCCAGGCCTAGTGCAATTGCAGTGGGTGACGGAGCAGTTGTATGCTAGTAGGGCAGAGATACCATGGGACAACCCTGATACCCCACAACAGCAGTGGCTAGAACAATTAATACTGGAACCCCATCGCACAGCAGCAGAAACACATGAATTGCAGGCAGTTGCCAAACAGTACTGGGCCCACTGCCAACAAAAAGACAAAACGAAGAACCCCTACTCACCCAATCTATTACTGCTGTGCCTATCTACCCTTGTCCTGTGAATAACAGGAGCAGGCTAACTACAGGGGTTCAGTGAGGCATTGAAAAACCTGAAGATCTATATAGAGCGGGAGAATTCCTGTCATTTGACTAGTTGCATGCCAACTTTGACATACCAGCGGGTCACTTCTTACTATTTGAGGAGATAGTGGTGGCTATTAGGCGCAAGTGGCCGGTGGAGCTAGGAGAACATAAATCATATCACGGCTTCGTTCTTATCTCTGCCTCTTTGAGAGACACTAGGGCTGTTTTGGACCTCTATTGAGCCCTCAAAACTGTAATAGATGCTCCTTTGGATGCACTATAGGACAAGTGGGAGGCGGACGTGAGAATACCCATTACAGATGGAGACTGGGAAAAAATATTGGAAAGGATGCTGAAGGTCTCTAGAAATGCGGAATTTAAGCTGATCAACTTTTATTTCTTACATAGGACATACCCCACACCTGGCAAAATCAATAAATTCTTCCTGCATGTCCCAGCCACATTCCCTAGATGCAGGGATATTGGAGCAGAAATGCTCCATATGGTCTGTGACTGCCCACAGCTAACCACATATTGGAAAGATGCTATCGTACTGTTTGATGATGTCACAGATTGTAATATTTCGGGGACACCAGTGATGTGTCTGCTGGGTCTCCTGCCAAATACAAAGTTACGAGCTAATTTATCAATTTAGCGCTGATTCTAGCTAAAAGACAGATCACACACAAGTGGAAATCAGCATTAAGCTGTACAGTGGATGGGTGGAAGGTGGACCTGCTTAGATGGGCAGAATACAAAAGCGTCACCCTCCTCAGAGAAGCAAAGAAATCCAAGGGTTCCATTAAGGCTGTTAGATCTTGGGAGTGTCTGGTGGAAGAGCTAAAATTAGACAACCCGTGCCTCGGACAGTGATTCTCCCCTGCAAGGATAACGGGCTGCGGCATCAGGTCAGCCCCACCAAGTAATAGCTGCTCAGGAATGATAAGCTGACAGTCATAAGGTTCTACTCGAACACAAACTGGAGACAATGAAGTAGTTATATATATTATGTTAGTATTTTGGACATCCCTGTCCATTTTGTACATCTGGTAATAAATAGCCTGCAAGGGTGAAGATGAAACAAGGTAAAGAATTGTCAAAAAATAAATGCACAGGCAATTCGGTTGCCCAGAGCACTTTGATTAGTGAATATTAGGTAAATTCATGCATATCACATATTTATTAGGACACTGCTGTACAAAAATTTTAACCCCTCCCCTTCTACTCCCAGATGGATCTGCATGGAACTTGGCATACCAAACATTTCTGAATTATACATTTATTGAAAAGTTTGAAACAGATCTTTCAAATAGTGCTAAAGTTATTTGCAAACCAAAAAATAAAACATTTTAGTCTTGGTAGTCGCCAGTGGGTAGTTATAGTTAGGTCAGTGATCCACAGGAAAAGCGTTTATTGTGTTTCTAATAACTTTGGCCCTGTTCTACAAATCTCTACAAAACTTTCCAAAAAGATGACTAGTTTGTGCACAGAAAGTTTCGGGTGATCCATCAGGCAGAAGCAGAGAAAAAATGGGGGGCATCGAAACAAAAAATCCCCATGCATTTTCGGTAGACTTCTTTAAAGAGGGCTACAACAAAAGCTGCTGAACGGAATTACACCAAATTTGGCAGGAAGCTAGATCTTGGTACACAGGTGGTGTTTTTTGTGATTTGGTGTAAATCTGTTCAATAGCTTTTGAGAAACTAAGGTTAAAATAATATTGGTAACTGGCATGTAGGTGTCCAGATATGCTCTGATTTTCCAATTTAAAGGGGACTAGTCAATCCTGATTGGTTGGTTTCAACCTGAATAATATGTTTTGACAGTCATTACAAGACTGGGGACTTGGTCCCTGTGCCCTATAATTGAATTAAAACAAATATGTAACAGGACAGAGTGAACACACCCAGGCCCCACAGGGCGTGTGTGGGGGAGGGTAATGGGATCCCCTCATTATTCTCTGGCCACAACATTGACAACATGCTGTGGCAGCCGTTATAGGACTCTGGGGCATGGGACCCATTGAAATGCATGTAGTAAATGAATAGGTTTTGGGGGGTCACAAAAAGGAGCATGTATAAAGGGTGACAGATTTTAGTTACAATATAAATCATTTGTTGGTTGTACCATGCTAATTTTAGGAATTGTGGTGTGTTTAAAGGCCATTTTATCCTGTGAAAAACGCTGACCTTCTGCTGGGATTTTATGAATTATGTTTGAGAGAAAACTGTTTTGTCATGATTTTCTCATAGAGGTTATGAACGGTGCTCCAGAAATTAAAATGAGAGCATATTTTTCTGAAAATTCACACTATCGTTCTCAGCCTTTTCAGATTAAAGTCTGACATTTTCAGTAAAACATGTATTTCCAACAGCAGTAGAACATTGTTGGTTGAATCTATGTCAGGACCAGACGCTTTGGATTATGCTTCTCTTTCTTTACTGAGTAAAAAAACAGCAGCCACTTAAACACTTGAAGACTTTAAACTGCATATAACAAGAGCCCCCAACAGCCCAATGGCTTGTCCAATCATAGGGCTTCGTCTCCCTGTATATGTTCTTGCCACCATTTTCCATCCTCTTTCTTTGCAGTGCAGCAGCTGGAGATAAGAGCATTTCGATATTTTTAACTTGATTGGTTGCGTGCAATTTTATGGATACCGCACTATTGTATTTGGTGTTTTAGCGCTTCTGGATTCTTGTGATGGCCTTGTTGCATTGGCTAGAAGTGGAGCAGGAGTGGGGATTTGCAGAGCGGACTTGCGCCGCTCGGAGCGAGGACATGGTCCTCTATCATTTGCTGTCTTTGCACACACAAGTGAACCCGATCTGGACATTTTGGCTGCCCGAAAGCTTCATGTGCTTTGCAGGGATGAGAAAGCAGCTCTGTCTCCATTTAAACCCCCGATGGGGCTGGATAAGCATTAGCAGGGCTTTGCCCTAGGGCAAGTTGCAGTTGGTTCCCTCTATGGTTTAATTGATCTGGCAAAGACAGTTTTACTGTCTACTTAGCTCTCGGCAGAGACTTTCTGGCACCTGCAGTTTGGGGTTGTTTCCCTCCCTGAACCTCTCCTAATCCTCATGTGACCTCTCACCGGCATGGCGTACTACACAGAGGAGGATGAAACATATCAGGAATTTTCAGAGTTGCCATATGAGCATCAAATTGAAGAGAGGTTGGTGGAGGCACTGGATACCCACGTGCAGAATTCCATTAATAGAGCGCTGATTAGAGCTCTGAGACCATTTACATGGCCATTGGTCTGATATGGCTGGTGTGAGATCATTGGGGGACCCTCTAGCAACACCTTATCTCATGACTATATGGCCAATGATCCGGGCTTCACCCAGAAAGCCTCTTCGGGGGTTCTTCCTTGGCGGAAGTGCTAACACAAATTGCTGCCTTGCTTCTCTGGGACCATGAGTTTGGGAGCTCAGCTCTTCAAGGCCCTTCGGGTCTCTTCTATCCCAACATCGCACACAGCAGACTTGCCTTCTGCTTCCTCCCCTCACTCATCTGAATCAGAACCCTCTCAAGGGGAACTGCAACCTGCTGCAAAATGGAAGCGTAAGCTCATCATTCCGCAACCAAGGTCCTGAGGAAAAGCAACTGAAACTTGCTGTTTGATCCCAGAACACAGTTCACCCACACTCCACCGAATGGGTCCCATGCATGGAGGTGGGACATTATGTCCAGGACAGGTTACGCAAAGGGTTTGAATACAAAGTGAATAACACCTTGAGATCAGGATGCCCTTGGCCCTATCTCCTTGGCAAGGTTGCAAACACGCCAGAGGTAGACCACATTAAGGCGAATTTCCTTTAAAAAATTGCAAAAGACCCCAAAAAAGGGCCTGGTTCGGGCATGGCACAGATGCCAAGATAAGCTCCTGGACTTTTTCGGTCCCCTTGCAAAAAATCTTGAGCTGCCTGTCTAGGCGAAGGATGCAAATTCTCGGATGGATCCGGACGCGGTTCTTGAATGGAGCCAGAGGGTGCTGTGTCTTCTCGGCAACACTAACTGCGCGACATCAACAGAACAGTTTTTTCTCATGCAGATTGACCCAAAACTTGCAGATTTGGCCTCTACAGAAGCAGGCACCATGGCAAATGGATTACTTACTGTTCAGGGACAGATTTGTCAAGTACCTTGGCAAATATGTCACCACGTTCTCGCATTGGAAAAGGCCCAAACATCCATGAATAAAGTGTTTTACAGTGGCCTTTTTGTGAAGACCGGGCACTTTCGTGGTAGGACCCTAGGCTTGGATTGAACCAGGATTCACGAGGTTACTCACAAAGGGGCAGAGGTACTTCCTACAATTCCTACAACTTTTGTCACACTTGCAACAGAGGAGGTCATGACCATGCCCACCGATGTGGATATCATGGAGGGACCAATGCCTCAGATGCCACTTATACAGGTAGAAGTTATTCCCTCATCACAGGTCATTTTGGGGGAAAGGATAAGATTTTGTCTACACTAATGGGAGACAACCACCCAAGACCCTTGAGTGTTGTAAACGGTTCAGGGGTTCAGACTGGAATTTTATTCCATTCCCCTTCAGAAGTGTCACCCCACTCCTCTTCTTTTTTCACAATCAGAGAGCAGTTTTATAGACAACGAGATTCACTCGCAGGCAGGAAAGAAAATGGAGGTGCCACTATGAGAACTCCGAAAAAGAGAAATACAAACTTACTCTAGCCACGTATAAAGACTTGATCATTAAAGAAAAATCCCAACATTTTACCCAGAAAATAGAAGCGGCGAAAAACTCTTGAAAATAACTTTTTGCCACTGTCAAACAGTTATCCAAACCTCCAGAAAAGGTGAATCAGGGTATTTACCAAACCTTCTGCAATTCATTGGCTACCTTCTTTCAAGAGAAGGTTAATTCCGTTTTTAGTCTTTTTTCCTCTAACTCCCTTAACCCATCAATTATTCAAAACGGTCCCCAATCTAAGTGTAATGAATGTAAGGTCCCTTTAACTGCCTTCTCTGAACTTACCAGGAGCAAATCAAAACTATTCTTTTGCAAACAAAGTCCGGATCTCCTCTGGATCCATGCCCACCTAAAATCACTCATCTAACAGCAGACACCATCTCAGGCTACCTAACGGAACTTTTTCATCTAATGATTAAGTCAGGCCAATTCCCAAGTGTCTGGAAGACAGCATCCATCCTTCCTTTGCTTAAAAAAGCTAATTTAGAACTTACAGATCCAGGTAATTATTGCCATATTTCCAGATTGCCCCTCTCTGCCAAAATAATCGAAAAAGCTATCAACTCTCAGTTGACAGCTTTCATTGAGGACCAGAGCCACCTAGACCCCTGCTAATTCGGTTTCAGGAAACATCACAGTGCAGAATTGGCACTGATAAGTGTCTCGTAACAGATCAGACTCACGCTGGATGAGGGCGACAGTGCAGTGCTGGTCTTGTTAGACCATTCAGCAGCTTTCAACACTGTAAACCACACAATCTTATTGAATAGGCTCGAGGATATTGGGGTAAAGGACAAAGCCCTTGCTTTTTTAAAATCATTTCTGTCAGACAGAATTCAGTTTGTCGCAGCTGACGATTTTAAATCCCCCTCCTTTTCTCTCCCTTGTGGCGTCCCCCAGGGCTCGTCTCTTAGTCCGACTCTTTTTAACATATATGTGGCCCCTTTATCCAAATGTATTAGATCTTTTGGGTTCTCTGCAGTTACTTTTGCAGATGATACCCAATTAGTGGTTTCAGTATCATCGAATCTTACAGAGACAGCAAAGCATTTTCACAGCTGCTTGCTGGAGATTGGAAAGTGGATGGTCCAAAGTTGCTTACAATTGAATTCAGCCAAAACCGAGGTAGCGCTCTTTGAAAAGGACCTCTCATTTTGGTTCCAAGGTTGGTGGCCACCTAAACTTGGCCATCGCCAGACACAAAGGTAGAAAACCTTGGAGTTATTTTTGACAGTCAACTGACCTTTGAAGGGCATGTAAATGCAATCACGTCTGCTTCCTTTTTTAGCATGAAACTACTAAGAAAGTTCTTCCCCTTTATACTGAAAGATCTGCAAAAAATGTAATTTCTGCGCTGGTACTTTCAAAAATAGACTACGCAAATGCTCTATTCCCGAACATCAGAAAGAAAAGTCTCAACAAGCTGCAGATCCTACAAGATTCAGCTGCTTCTACTTGGCATACCTAAAAGAGAATCCATTTAATCTGCCCTTCCGCTTCTCCATTGGTTACCCATTGAGAAGCGTATACATTTTAAGGCCCTGTGTATTGCTTTCAATGCTCTTCATGGGGAAGGCCCTCAATTTTTAAGGCTTAGTTTACGCTGATACATCCCGCCAAGATCCCTTCACTCAGAATCAGCATTTAAACTCATTGTCCCTAGACCAAAGAGAGCACAATGGGGCGGGAGAAGCTTCATAGGCAGCACTTCCCCTCTCTGGAATAGTCTCCCCTTACTTTTAGAAAAGGAAACAGACCTCCTCTTCTTCAAGAAAAAACTGAAAACATGGCTCTTTAAACTATCAGGAGTCCTCTCAGCCTCTGACAGCCCTGTTAGCAAGCTCACGCGGCTAGACACCCTGAGGTAGTGGTGCGCATTTTATAAATCATTATTTCATTTCATTTCACTCACTGCTTTTAAAGAGGGCAGTGGTCAGGCCTTCACCCCACCCCCAGGGTTTTGTCCGCACAATATTTTTAGTATGGAAGAAGGGCAATGGTTTCCACCTAGTTCAGCTGGCACCAGCAATGGTATGAATTTACCACCCTCCCCTTTGATCTTTCATCAGCTGCCTGGTGTTTCACCAAGTTGCTTCAGCCAGTGGTTCAGTATCTCAGGGAGAGGAGGGTAAGGTTAATCATATATATGGACGATATTCTCGTCATGGGGTAAACCAAAGAAACAGTTATACTTCACCTCTTTTGGGCTATCAAGCTCCTTCTAGATCTCGGGTTTGTCATAAACTCAGAGAAGTCAATCACAATTTCTTCTGAAACTCTAGAATTTTTAGATTTTCAAGTGAGCTTGATCAGTGCTCAGCTCTGGTTGCCTTTAGTGGAATGGATTTCCATCAAGAAAGAGTTGAGGAGAGCCCTTGCCTCTTTGGCTATATCATTGAGGATTTTGGCCCATATGGTAGGTCTCTTGGCATCATCCATTCAGGCTATCTTCCCAGGACCCCTTCATTATTGAGCTCTTGAAAGACTGAGGATCTAACACCTCTGGAAGGGGTTGTCTTACTCGGAATGGATAGTGTTATTGAATGAAGCCTGGGCAGAGATGTCTTGGTGGTTTGACATTTGCGTCAGTTCTAGGAATGATCATAGAATTGGATGCATGTTGATGGGGCTGAGGGGCTCCGTGGGGCCAGGTGGAGACAGGTGGAAGGTTATCCCCAGATGAACTTCCTCTCCACATCAACTGCCTCAAGCTGTTATCGGGAGCCTTTGTGGTTCAAACCTTATCCCCCTGTAAGGTGAACTGTTGAATTCTCTCAAAATGGACAATGTTTCAGCTGTACGTACATAAACCCTATGGGGGGACGAAATCACATCTGCTGGTGGAGATTGCCAATGATTTCTGGCACTAATGTCTCAAGTACCAAATTTCAGAGATGGCAGAGCATATTCCAGGATGATCCAATGTGATAGCGGACTGGACCTCTTCTTTCCTGCGCAATGCCAGTGATTGGAGACTTAGGGGCATATTATCAAGGATGTGCGATAATTATCGCAAAGCACACTTAGCGCTTATTTTTTTATCGCCGGCTATCGCTGGATTATATCGTGGAGATAACGCGTTATTATCAAAGCTTATCTCCAAGGCGATAGAAAATCCGGCGATAGCGGCAAAACCCAGCAATAACGCGCGAAATCCAGCGATAAATTCCATGCGCTAATGAAAAGCTTGCTAATAGGCAGGTGAGGACTTAACCTCACAATCCACCTCCCATTGACTAGAATGGTTAAGTCAAGTTTTAAAGAGGTGTTAGATTCCAGCGATAATCGCGGTTAGCGCAAATTATTTTATCGCTTTGCGGGCCTTGCTAATAGGGGGAAGTTGTGTTTGCGACTGTGTTCAGTCGCTTGTAGTTGGGTACGCCTACTTTGCATGTCATTAGCGATAATTATCGCTGACATGCAAGGCGGCCAGGAAACGGCCACTTTCGCCATAAAGCTGTCGCTAACAGCTGTTAGCGACAGCTTGCTAATAGGGCGATAAAAATATCGCCGCTTTAGCGGCAAAAAGTGCCGCTAAAGTGGCGATACTGCCCTTGATAATATGCCCCTTTATCCCTGTATTTTTCACACACTGACTCTGCTTTGGGGTCAATGAATGATAGATTTATTTGCATATCAACTGAATGCTCATCTTCCACTCTTTTACAGTTGGAGACCGGATCTACTGGTAGTGAATTCCGATGCTTTTCTCCAATCCTCATCAACGGAGCTCCTCAATGTGTTTCCTCCCTTCTCTGTGATCCAGAGCGTGCTCTCTCAGATGCAACAGCAAGCTACTGTAATGGATCTAGTGACCCCTTGTTGGAAGAACTAGTCTTGGTTTCTGGTAGCGATGTCACTGTCTTGCAACCCACTGGTTCGGATTCACTCCTTCCCAGATCTTCTCTCTGATTTGATAGTTCTTCTGCATCCGTTGGTGGTTCAGGATCGCTTATCCCTCATGGTGTGGAGAATTTCTAGCGATGCTGGCAAGAGCCAGGTGTATCAGCAAATGCAATGTTCTTCTTCTCAAGGTCTTGGGCTCCCACTACTCATAAATGATATGAAGCGACCTGGCGCCAATGGTTTAGTTGGTGTAGTGAATGGAATATTAATTCCTCAGGCCAGGAATTCATGTGATTATGAATTTTTTATCGGACCTGACTAGTCAGGGCTTGGCATATAGGACGATTAATAACTTTTGTTCCGCTATGCTGGCAGAACATCCACATCTGGATGGCAAGTCAGTGGATGAACATCCTTTAGTTTGTAAAGTCCTTAGGGGTATTAGGATGGTTCATCCCCCTCAACTAAGGTAGTCTGTGTTATTGGATGTTGATGTAGTTTTGTGCTTTCTCAGGTCTTGACCTGCAAACGAAGACCTCTCTCGCAAGCAATTACAAGCAAAACTGATGCTTCTTCTGTGTCTGATATCATGTAGATGTGTTTCTGATGTGAAAGCATTGGTTTTAACAGGTAGAGTATTTACTCCATCTGAAGTGTCATTCTCTATTTCGAGCCATACTAAAACTGCATCGCACTGTGTTATCTATCCTGCTTTTCCTAATAATAGAAGTTATTGTGGTTAAATGTCTTAAAGCTTATGAAGTGTGTACCCTTGTATTTTAAAGAGGTTTGTGGGACAACTGCTCATTTCTCTACAGAGACCCTTCCACCCGGTTTCATTACCAATTTTGGCTCGTTGGGTTAAATAGTTGTTGGTTGAATATGGAATTGACGTTTCCTTTTTTGGGGCACATTCTGTGCGTGGGGCCATGGCCTCTAATGCTTTTTCCCATTTTTAGGACATTATGGCTGCGGCAGATTGGTCTTCTGACTCCACATTTAAGATGTTCTATCACAAACCAATTATAGATGTTGCATCGACGGTGGTGGCTCAAATTTAAACTAGCATTATCCAAAGCCTCCAGGCCTGACAGAATAAAAACATTTCTAGCTGACACGTCAATAATTTTCAATTTAATTAAGGACATGGAGGTAAGGTCTATCCCACCCTCAAGAACATAAAATTGTGATTAAGCTATTTCATGTAAGTTCAAGATATTATTGGTGGTATTTGCCATATAAGGGCTCAATGATGTTGTTTCTATTTAACATTCCCGAACCAAGATTGTTTATGATGACTTTCTGTACTTTTATATACCCTTGAATTTTCTTTTTCCCAGGAATGGATAATAAATCCACGTGAATTTGGCTGAGGAATTACTGGTCGCTGATCTGTTGAGTGACTACGAGGGGTGTTCTCCTTCGTCTGTCGAGTTTGGATTTGCCTGTTGAGGTGAACATGTTGGTGTTCCAAGAAGTTTCTTGTTGGACTCAGGTTGTTGATGCATAATGGTTGATGTTCGCAAAGAAATAGGATGGACTATTGTTGCAGGGATTCTGCACATACACAGAACTATGCACAGGATTATGGGACCTCGGTGTATAGGGGCTAAGCCTTCCTACCGCCTTAGTGCCCACGAGCCAAGGACCGACTAGCTATAGTGTCTCACTAGCTCTCCTACTCACCATCAGAGAAACCAATGAATAGACACCCCAGAACACAACACTCCCAGATCTCTCAGGAATCGCGGAAACAAGACACACCCTTTCGCACACACTCTCGTACTTGTCCACAATAAGATCTGACAGAGACACGAAAATAGTTTAAAATATTTATTTTAACTAACGTGCCCTAAAATGCAGTATACGAGCCACCACCAGCAGCAAAATGCATAATATCAATACAGTTAGCATTGCAGCAAGGCCATATATCATAAAGGGAGATGTCATTTTATAAAGACAGTGGATAAAGGACTATAAGGCCTAACCACCCTCCCTTGGTAAGCAGAAGTATTATTATATAATAGAAGATCTCTGGGCTTTGTCAGCAGACCCCATACTTCAGGCCATAGATCGTATTTCTACATTACAGGTGCTGGTTGCTCTTCTCCCTGGAAAGGTCCCTCTCCAAGTGTGTGTTACCTAAACATGCATCCCCATAATATCAAAGTACGATTCTCCAGCAAAAACAGCTGCATTGGTATGTTTTGTCTAAGTGCTAGGGCCTGACCAGAACAGAATAACAAGAGTCATTTTTTTTCGACCTTGCTCACAATGTTCAGACTAAACCCCAGGAACAGGCAGAGAACGAGCACAGCAGAGAGTTCTCATGTGAAAGGCATAAACAGAGTCTTGCAAAAATAAAGACATGTAGTGTCGTGTGCAAAAGTAGCATCATGTCTACCGGGCTCATGCTAACTTAAAGATGTCGACAATGTCCCTAGCAATTACGTGACACCCTCCCCTTGGCCAGGTTGTAGTGCATAGACAAACAGGTGTCAATGATAAGCAGAGCCAAATCACCCTATGTTCCAACCAAAATTAAGCCAATCAAAAAGGGGCAAACTTTAAAAAAAAAATATATATATATATTTAAATGTATGTGTGTGTAGTCTACTCAGACAAATCCAAAATATTACATGCACCATGGAATGCAAGGTGCTCCAAAAGGGCATCATTGTCATTCAGAAAAAAGAGAGATGCCATCCAATTCAGCAGAGCGAATGAACATTTATGTTCGGCATAATCCAGTGCATCCAGCAGCAGAACAGGGCAACTTGTGTGATATTCGATGAAACTCTCCTGCAAGAGGAGCTGGGCAGCCTCACTGGTATTCCATCATGCCAACACTCCAAGTGCAGCCGCATGCATCATTCAGCCTTCACCAGAACAGTCCTGGTCATGGGCCAGCAAGGGACCCACCAACAGATCATAATCCGGGTCAGCGCCTGATGTTGTGGAGAAGCAGATATACAAGGCCCAATAGAACGGGCACCGTAAACAGTAGAACACAGGTTGCACGCAAATGAAGTAAGTGAAGCGAAAGGTAAGCCTATAGCTCACACTCAGTGTTGCCAACGGCAAGCATCCAAAAAGTTGCTGCATTCGTTCATGGTATAGTCGCAATAGGCCTGGTCTGTGTAGAACCACAGGATGGACATCCATTGCGCATCAGGAGCAGAAACACCAGCACTCCACACGCCAATAATAGGATAAGTGGAAAACCACCGAAGGCGCTGGAAAAAAGAGAATGTATAAAGGCCGGTATTACTCCAAAAACAATCTGAAAAGACAAAACAAGGCTGGAGCCTACAAGATTAAAAAAATGCGCAAGGCCTTGTGTATCATACACATTAAAGATCTGATGAATCAGTTCCCCAAAATGTAGTGGGAGATTCGTATTCAGCAGTGACTGATTTCACTAGACGTTCTAGCCACCTGCAATTCGAAGGTCTCTCGGACAGAAGTGAGAGCGACTTCTTGTTGAAACAATAGCACTTTGAGTCTGCTTAGTTTATTGAAGTCCGTTTTCAAAGTGAGAATGGAAGGCCACAGCGAGCTATCAACAATCCCATGCGGGGGAGGAAAAAGAACATTGCTGCAACAAGTAACTCTTTCGGAAACCGTTACTATATACCGAATCCCTGCCCGTAACCCGCAGCAGTTGTGGTTATTTAGGATAAGATAACTACCGTTAGAAAGCAATGTGAGCGTGGGAATTATTGAAGGAACTGGTGTTCCTTTTAGAAAACAGGCCGCTGATACATTGCAAGCGCCATGAAGCTGAACTTGTCTACAGACTAACGCGTGTCCCACAGTAGAATCACAGTCCTCCCCTGTCAGGAAAACTTCTTTATCTTCACGTAGACAGTGAAACGTAAATGGTAAAGACCACATTTTGTGCAGAAAAGTACTACCCAGGGGTTCAAATATTCCAATAGGATAATGTTTCATACATGCACTAAATTGAAAGAGGGAAATGGGCAAATAAATAACCCCATGTATTAACCATACCGAGGAATCGGTCTCTGCTATTGAAAATGGTTGTTGTTCTAACTTCTCAATATGTAACAAGGTGTATGTGGAATCTTTCATTGACATAAGCTTCTGTTTGTCAGTCAAATTAAAGGGTAAAAACAGGGCAGTTATGTTAAAATAATCCCAAGGCACTTTCCCATTTTTCAATGTTTGCAAAGTCCAGCCGAATTGCATCACAGAGCGCAGCTGAGTTTGACCATGATACAAAACAGACACATCATTTTGCACAATGTCAATAACAGATGAAACACTATTGTCCAAAGTGTAAATACGAGAAGACAAAGTATTAATGTTGTTGTCTACCACATCCAAAACTTTACGCAAGTTGTCTTGATCTACTTGACGCAACCTGAAAGCTGCTTCCATTTGGGACAGCTTCCAGATTTCATTATATGCTGCATAAGCAAAACGTTTTGGGCAAGGAGACCTGGGACCTAAAAGGAAATCAGCCAGATCAATGTCTTCATTTAAACGTGAGAGATGTTGTTTCACAGATGATAACGATGACTGTCCCAACCACTGTTGACACAATTTACCCACAGAATATGTAGTAACTGTATGTGTTTGTGGAAATCGAGGGTCAGGTCAACTTAGCATAAACCCCCTTTTTGAATTTGAAAAACACAACTGGCAAGCATTAGTACTGAGCGGCCATATTAACCATCCCAAGGAAGTAATAGCGGACGAATTAAAGGTACCATTGTGGACCATACTGTGTAAGTCCTCTAGAGAATAATTTGTATATTGCTGCCAGTCGTCATAAGCTGCTAATGACGGGAACGAAGGAGAATTAAATTTTTTAGCAGTAGCCAAACCAAAACATGTGGTTTGTTGCACAGTCTGATTCAGGAACAACAGCTGTGACGGTATCAAACACGCACGATGTAATGATTCAGTTCCCTGCACCTGCCAATTCTTGGTACCCCATATTGATTTCAAATCAATCATGTCTTTCCAATAATCATATTCTTTTAAGGATAATTGGCCATGAAAGTCGAAGAATATAACAATTTAGTATGGGTCAGCATGAATTTCGTGTGTGTTTGTGCACTCAATTTATAATAATAGGATCTCGGGTCAGATAGATTATAGCCAGAAAAGTAGACAAACTTATTTTTCTGTGTCTGCGAACTACCTTGAAATGGGGCAGGACAATGTTACCATTGTGTATAATTAACCTGATTACGGACTGTGTTTGACTTATGTAAAAAATTATGAGCATAATGATGGAAACAGAATAAATCAGCATAATTGGCAGAATTCAAATACAAATCCTCAGTTTCAAAAGCAGTGTAATATTTTGAATCTGAAAATGACGAATGTACGGCATTAACATCCCAGTCGTCGGAATGCACCCAGGTGTGATGGCACGAAAAACACATGGCATTCGAATCGTCTCTATCGGCCCATATATCTCGTATTGAACTTTATCCCAAACAATGCCATCTACTACTGGCACAGCAGAAATGTTAACGTGGGATTGATCCCTCTTCATTATATGAGTTGAGGTGTGTGGGGCCAAAACACCATCAACCAAATGTACATCAGAGCGTTCAGGTAAGTAATGACCATTAATCAAAAGGAAAAAGCCAGTTACAAATCCAATCCACATGAAGAGAAATACCATTGTAAGAACCATCCAAATGTAGGTCCAAGGAGGAACCAGATAAGTTCTGCAAAACAAGGAAAACAAAACGATAAATCGACTGGGGGGTTCCTCCGCAGTAGAATTCGATGAAGAGGACAATGAAGTTAAAGAAAAGTTGTCTCGGTCCATGTAATAACCAACAGTCCCCAGTCGATAAAAAGGTGGTCGATCAGCATTAAAAGATGATTGGAGCGCACATGTAGGAATGTCCACAGTAAGCGAGACGTGATTTTGAGGTGTAGTCGTTGAAGCTGATGACAAAACAGGCAGCACATCAATTGAGGTTTCCAATTCATGCTCCTGGTGTACGGTAGTTGCTGGTGAGGACCTCACATGAAGTGGAACATCTCTCCGCAGGACGGGTTTAGGTGTACTATTCAGTATCGACCAAATGGCGCAACTTGACATGTAGCGATTTTCCTTGCGTCCAGGTAGTGGAGGCAAAATCACAGTTCTGATGCCCTTTAATCCAAGAACAGGGACTGGTGCACGGTATGAAGGACTGTTGGAAATGGCCCTTTTTGCAGGGTCACCCCTAAACTTTTTGCCTGCCTCCTGTATTTTTGCTGACCTGTTTCTGTTGGTTTTATGACTCTGGGCACTTTACCACTGCTGTTCAGTGCTAAAGTGCATATGCTCTCCCTTGGTAAATATGTCTATGTGAATTGGTATATCCCTTATTGGCTTATTTGGTTTACCTGTTAGTCCCTAGTAGTGTGGCCTGTGTGTGCCCAGGGCTGGTAAACCAAATGCTGCTGGTGGGCATGCAGCGCTGGTTTGCGCCACCCACAGAAGCAGCTTTTAAAGTGTGTCTCAGACCTGCCACTGCAGTGTCTGTGTGCAGTCCAGAACTGCCATCTTGGCTGTGAAGTGCACCCACTTCCCAGCCCCTGAACCTTCCCTTGGCATCCTGTAAGTCGCCCCTCGGGTAGGGTGCATTGTATGTGTAAGGTAGGACATGCCTTGGTGTGTGTAGCATGTCCTGGTAGTGAATTATGCACCATTTCGTTTTTCACTACTGTAAGGCTACCTGTTCCTCATAGGCTAGAATGGGCAGTTTGACTATTACATGCTATAGTCCTAACTGACCCCAGGGACATGGTAGAAAAACGAATTTAGTATGCCTGAGCTCAGAATATTAAAATACACCTTTTAGTGAAGTTTATTTTTATATTCTGTGTTTGAAAATACCACTTTTAGAAAGTAGGTATTTTCTTGCCTAAGCCTTCCAGTGTGCTCTGCCGTTATGTGTATTGGCTGTCTGGTTTTAGAGGGGCAGGACAGGCTGAGTCAGACCTTGGTGGAATAGAGAGATCTGCATTTAGAGTGTGGGGAAGGGTGGCTCTTTGATCTGAATAGGGCTGTGCCTGGCAAGGTGAATGCTGGCTCCACCTCCCACTGTGTGTCTGCTAGCAGACCCCCTCTTTCTGAAAGGAAGGATGCAGCCTGGTAAACAAAGTGCTCCAGGCCTGAGCAGAACTGGTTCTGGCTAGGTTCAGGGACTGGTAGCTTCAAGGATCAAAGGCTTTTGGGGTATAAATATCTGTGCTCAAACCCCCTACTTTGTATTGCTTTTGGATCTGGAGAGGAAACTCTGTCCGTGCCACTGGAGGAATCTGCAGGAAGTGACTGTCCTTGTGCTTGTGTGTTGTTTCTTGCACTGGCCTGCAGCAGTGACCACTGGACCTTGAAGAAGAGGAAAAGGAACTATTGAGAGAACTTTTATTTTTGTACAGCAATCACCCAAGGGCTAGGAAAAGAGCTAGCCTCCTGCTGGAGTCTCAGGCACAACAGACTCCACCACCAACCTCCTGCTTCCTCCCTGCGAGGACTGCTATCTGCTGAGGAGGCTCCTGTGAGTTCCAGGGCCTCTAGTTTGCATCAGAGAGAAGAGGGTAAGAAATCGACGCTAACGCATCTTTGCGGGCCGCTGCAGTCGAGAGCGCTGGGAAAATCATCGCGCTGCTGCCGCCGAGGGCCCGCAACCCGAAACCATCGCTGACGCCCTTTTGCGAGCCGCTGCAGCCGAGACGCGCTGGAAAGATCATCGCGCTGCTGTCGCCGCGCACTCGCAACCCTGACAGAAATCATCGCTTCGAGACATCGCAGTGCGGACGCCGTGCGTTCGCCACTTTGATCGCATCACACCGGATTTCGTCGCTCCCTCGCGGAGCGTCTTGTCTTCGCATCGCAACACGATCGCACAGCGCAACCGGATCACCGCATCGACTTCTCCCACGCGGCAAGAAAGTCATCGCATCGGCGGTCCAGCGTGCAGAAGTTGTCGCATCGTCTCCGCACGCATCCCGCAGATCGGCGCATCATCCTCCCTTGCGGCAAGGATTTCAACGCATCGCCGGCCTCGCGTGCCGAGAATCATCGCTACAACTTCTTTGCGACACTTTGTTGGTTTTGCTACTAAACCCAGGTACTTTGTGAGAGAAAGGGTCGCAGAGACCACTGCCTTGAATTTGAACCTTATTTTTGCAACCTTTGAACTATTTTTTGACAGTCCTTCAACAGCCATCCTATTTTTGACAGTCTTATGAGAGAAAGGGTCGCAGAGACCACTGCCTTGAATTTGAACCTTATTTTTGCAAACCTCTGAACTATCTTTGACAGTCCTTCAACAGCTATCCTATCTTTGACAGTATTGTGGCTTTTACAGTTATTGGTCTTGTGATAAATCTGCCTTTATATAAAGATACTTATTTTTTATAACTACTTGTGTGGTGTCCCTTTGTAGTGTTCCTCACTGTGTTACTGTGTATGGTCATAAATGCTTCACACCCTGCCTCTGAGATAAGCCTACCTGCTCGTGCTACGTTACCACAGGGTTGAGCAGGGGTATTAAAGAGGGTAGCCCTCTCACTCTGACTTAGGAAGAAGGGTCCCTACTTGGACAGTGGCCAGCCATTGCCAACTAGAGACCCCCATTTCTAACATTGGTGGTCAGCGGTGAGGATCTGGACTTGCATTTATGATCGCATACAGTAATTATAGTGTACACTACTAGTGAGTGCAGACCATAACGTACCGCATACATTTTTTTTGAGAATTGTTTTTTTGCTCCTATATTGTGATTGATATTGCCGGTGATTTTTCACCCGCGCCCATTTATTGAAAGTTTTTGATCCCCTATTGTGATTGATATTGCTGGTGATTTTTCACCCACGCACATTTCTGAGAGTTTTTGGGATCCTGTATTGTGATTGATATTGCCGGTGATTTTTCACCCGCGCACATTTATTGAAAGTTTTGATCCCCTATTGTGATTGATATTGCTGGTGATTTTTCACCCACGCACATTTCTGAGAGTTTTTAGGATCCTATATTGTGATTGATATTGCCGGTGATTCTTCACCCGCTTACATTTTTTGAGAAGTTTTCTTCTATCTTTTATTGATATTGCCCGTGATTGTTACAATGGGCAAGCCTATGTTTTATTGATATTGCCAGGTAATAGTACCCGCATACATTTTTGAGAATTGTTGGATCCTATATTGTAATTGATATTGCCGGTGATTTTTTACCCGCATACATTTTCTTGAGAAGTTTTCTTCTATCTTTTATTGATATTGCCCGTGATTGTTACAATGGGCAAGCCTATGTTTTATTGATATTGCCGGTGATTTTTTACCCGCATACATTTTCTTGAGAAGTTTTCTTCTATCTTTTATTGATATTGCCCGTGATTGTTACAACGGGCAAGCCTATTTTTGTTATTATTGATATTGCCAGTTATTGCTACAATGGGTCTTACTGAAATGAGACCTACCTTTTATATAGATGATCTGTTAACCTACAGTCTAGAGGAGCTAAGGGGTTCTGTGAGGAGAGGGGCTTAGCAGTGAGTAGGAAGGAGACTCAGCTATCCCTGCAGACATCCCTGAGACTTTGGCAACAAGACAGATGGAGATTCTTGGAGTCCCAGTACACCTACCCAGAGGGTAGTTGGTCTGAGGGTGGCTCTAGAGAGTCTGAAGAGGAGGAAGAAAGTGTTATGGAATATCTCATAGGTGGGGAGTTCCTTGATGAGCCTAGTGCCTATGGTAGTGCCAGATTCCCCTCATGGTCCCCAGAGGAGTTGGGGGACAGGCGGGAAGGTCCCATAGGTAGGGAGTCCCTTGCTGGATCTAGTGCACAGGGTAGTGCCCAATCCCCTTCATGGTCCCCAGAGGAGTTGGACAGACAGGGGGAGAGGGAGTACCAGCTGGAATTGGAGAGGCTCCAAATAGAGATTGCACAGCTGGAGGCGCACCGAGCGCAGATAGCAGAAAAGGAGAAGTTAGCTCAAGAGGGTAGGTTACCCCTGGAGCACAGTTTTAATTGTCTGGATTCCCCAGAGAGGGTGGGGTCCAGTGGTGGCAGCAAAATTGAAGTGTATGGTGATGACAGTGTAGTACCCCCACCCAGAGATGTAGCACCTGACTTGAAGGAGGGGGTTGATCTACACCAGGGGATTCAAGGATATGAGGTAGCCCCATTAATATGCAGTGGCCCTGAGGTGGATTGGGGAACTAGCGCAGGGGCCCATAGTCCTAGTGAAAGGAGGGATACTCTACCGACTCTGGATGAGAGGTGCAGGGAGAGGGGTTCCCCCGTGGTTGAAGTCCTGGTGTATGAGTGTGAGGACCGCCCAGAAGAGTGTGGGTTGAGTGATAGAGACAGTCAGTTAATGTCTCGCCCACTTCAAGAGAGTGGTGTGGGGTACGTGTGTGAGACACTGGATTGTGAGGTAAAGGTTAGCACCTGCGTGGAACTGTGTAATCCAATTGTGGGAGAGCATATTGTGAGTTCCTATTTTCCAGAGCTAAACCAACATGTGTTAGAGTGCGAGTTCTCTGATCCTAGGGAACTTGTGCAGGAGGCAGACCTCTGGGTGAGTACCAGAGGCTCTGTAGAGGCATTAGGGAATGACCCTAAGAGAAGTGGTTCAGAAGTTTTCCAACCCAGAGTGCTGGGAAAGGTTAGGAGTGTTACAGCTGGGTCCCCTTGTTGTGAGGAGGTTGTAGGGCCTCACATCCTGTCTTGTGGGAGCAGGAGTGAGACTGGGATAGGTCCCAAAGTGCCCCAGCCTCAGTCCCCAGGACTGGATGGTTCCATGAGGGAACACCAGGTAGGGAGCCTAGTCTGTCTGGATGGACCGTCCATTGTGGGGGGTACCCCAGTGTTAGGTGAGCTGGGAGTGCCTGTAGTCAGGCCTCCATCAGTTCTTGTGCCTGGCAGTGCCACTCCTAGGGGGAGGGTACGGAAGTCCAGTCTGAGGGATGAAAGGGGGAAGAAGTCCCCAGTGGAAGAGCCAGTGGGTCAGGGGCCAGTCAGAAGGGCTGATCCCCCTAGGAGTGACCATGGTGACACCACTTCAGTCCTGGTTGGCCAGGCAGTTGTTCAGTCACAGGGGTTGGTCCCTGGGTTGGTAAGTCAGATCCAGGAGTTGTCTGCCCTGGAGGGAGGGACAACTGTAAGCAGTGTCCCGACCATTTTTTCTAAGAGCACCACTCCAGGTGGGAGGGTGCAGTATGCTGGAAGGGGGTGCAGAGGGAGGGAGTCCTCGCCTCTGACCCCGGTGCAACCTGTGGGTTTTTTTCGGTTGGTAGGTCAGTTGCAGGGTCCAGGCCCTGAACTGGTGGAGGGGTGTGTTTCCCTTGAGGGGGGCCTGTGTGCTCCCCAGGAAGTCCTGGTTGGCCAGGCAGTTGTTCAAGCACAGGGGTTGGTCCCTGGGATGGTAAGTCAGGTCCAGGTGTTGTCTGACCTGGAGGAAGGGACAACTGTAAGCAGTGTCCCGACCATTTTCTTTTCTAAAAGCACCACTCCAGGTGGGAGGGTGCAGTATGCTGGAAGGGGGTGCAGAGGGAGGGAGTCCTCGCCTCTGACCCCAGTACCACCTGAGGGTTTTTCCAGGTTGATGGATCAGTTGCAGGGACAAGGCCCTGAACTAGTGGAAGAGTGTATTTTCCTTGGGGGGAATTGGTGTACGCCCCCAGAAGTCCTGGGTTGCCAGGCACAGGCCCAGCCCAAGGGTACAGACCCTAGGTTGGGGGGCCAGGTTCAGGGTGTCCCCCTGATCTGGAGGAAGGGGCAACTGCTAACAGTGCCCCTCCCGGTTTGTGTTATGGAGGCACCTCTCCAGGTGGGAGGGTGCCGGGCCCCAGTAAAGGGGCGGGGAGAGGGCAGCCTCACCCCTGACCTCCGCCCAGTCTAAGGGTACAGACCCTATGCTGGGATACCAGTTGCAGGATAGAACCCCTGAACTGGTGGGCGAATTATGCAGGACACCTGCCTCAGGTGCCCTGACAATTCTGGAAGGGGGTATCGCTCCAGGTGGGAGGGTACCGAGCCCCAAAGAGGAGGACCGGGTGTGGGAGAGCCCACCCCAGTCTCTGGCCCAGCCGCTGGGTACAGGCCCAGGGCTGGTGGGTCAGTGTCCGGGTGCTTTGCCTGACCTGACAGGAGGGAGAGTGTACAAAAGGTGCCAGGCACCTGGGGTTACTGCCCCTCACTCTCTGATGCCACAAAAGTTTGAGAGCCCTGAGAGGTATAGGGCTTGGATTTCATCACTGACTACTGTCAGTGATTACTGGGGCTTGTTGTTTATCTGTTGGGACACACGTGGGGGCCAGTTAAGGTTAGGTGCTGCACAGGTGGTGTCCACAGGTGAGGGGCAGAGTTCCCCATTGGTTATCTTAGTGGGCCCTGGGAGTGTGGACAGAGGGATCCACCAGGGTTCAGATTGGAGTAGAGCTGGCATATGCCCCTGCAGTTGCGGGCCAGTTCCGTGTTCTATCGCCCGAAGCAGGGAAGCCCATCAAAGTAGTGATTGGTCTACCCTGCGTTTTGGCTGGAAGGGGGTTGTGTTGGAAATGGCCCTTTTGCAGGGTCACCCCTAAACTTTTTGCCTGCCTCCTGTATTTTTGCTGACCTGTTTCTGTTGGTTTTATGACTCTGGGCACTTTACCACTGCTGTTCAGTGCTAAAGTGCATATGCTCTCCCTTGGTAAATATGTCTATGTGAATTGGTATATCCCTTATTGGCTTATTTGGTTTACCTGTTAGTCCCTAGTAGTGTGGCCTGTGTGTGCCCAGGGCTGGTAAACCAAATGCTGCTGGTGGGCATGCAGCGCTGGTTTGCGCCACCCACAGAAGCAGCTTTTAAAGTGTGTCTCAGACCTGCCACTGCAGTGTCTGTGTGCAGTCCAGAACTGCCATCTTGGCTGTGAAGTGCACCCACTTCCCAGCCCCTGAACCTTCCCTTGGCATCCTGTAAGTCGCCCCTCGGGTAGGGTGCATTGTATGTGTAAGGTAGGACATGCCTTGGTGTGTGTAGCATGTCCTGGTAGTGAATTATGCACCATTTCGTTTTTCACTACTGTAAGGCTACCTGTTCCTCATAGGCTAGAATGGGCATTTTGACTATTACATGCTATAGTCCTAACTGACCCCAGGGACATGGTAGAAAAACGAATTTAGTATGCCTGAGCTCAGAATATTAAAATACACCTTTTAGTGAAGTTTATTTTTATATTCTGTGTTTGAAAATACCACTTTTAGAAAGTAGGTATTTTCTTGCCTAAGCCTTCCAGTGTGCTCTGCCGTTATGTGTATTGGCTGTCTGGTTTTAGAGGGGCAGGACAGGCTGAGTCAGACCTTGGTGGAATAGAGAGATCTGCATTTAGAGTGTGGGGAAGGGTGGCTCTTTGATCTGAATAGGGCTGTGCCTGGCAAGGTGAATGCTGGCTCCACCTCCCACTGTGTGTCTGCTAGCAGACCCCCTCTTTCTGAAAGGAAGGATGCAGCCTGGTAAACAAAGTGCTCCAGGCCTGAGCAGAACTGGTTCTGGCTAGGTTCAGGGACTGGTAGCTTCAAGGATCAAAGGCTTTTGGGGTATAAATATCTGTGCTCAAACCCCCTACTTTGTATTGCTTTTGGATCTGGAGAGGAAACTCTGTCCGTGCCACTGGAGGAATCTGCAGGAAGTGACTGTCCTTGTGCTTGTGTGTTGTTTCTTGCACTGGCCTGCAGCAGTGACCACTGGACCTTGAAGAAGAGGAAAAGGAACTATTGAGAGAACTTTTATTTTTGTACAGCAATCACCCAAGGGCTAGGAAAAGAGCTAGCCTCCTGCTGGAGTCTCAGGCACAACAGACTCCACCACCAACCTCCTGCTTCCTCCCTGCGAGGACTGCTATCTGCTGAGGAGGCTCCTGTGAGTTCCAGGGCCTCTAGTTTGCATCAGAGAGAAGAGGGTAAGAAATCGACGCTAACGCATCTTTGCGGGCCGCTGCAGTCGAGAGCGCTGGGAAAATCATCGCGCTGCTGCCGCCGAGGGCCCGCAACCCGAAACCATCGCTGACGCCCCTTTGCGAGCCGCTGCAGCCGAGACGCGCTGGAAAGATCATCGCGCTGCTGTCGCCGCGCACTCGCAACCCTGACAGAAATCATCGCTTCGAGACATCGCAGTGCGGACGCCGTGCGTTCGCCACTTTGATCGCATCACACCGGATTTCGTCGCTCCCTCGCGGAGCGTCTTGTCTTCGCATCGCAACACGATCGCACAGCGCAACCGGATCACCGCATCGACTTCTCCCACGCGGCAAGAAAGTCATCGCATCGGCGGTCCAGCGTGCAGAAGTTGTCGCATCGTCTCCGCACGCATCCCGCAGATCGGCGCATCATCCTCCCTTGCGGCAAGGATTTCAACGCATCGCCGGCCTCGCGTGCCGAGAATCATCGCTACAACTTCTTTGCGACACTTTGTTGGTTTTGCTACTAAACCCAGGTACTTTGTGAGAGAAAGGGTCGCAGAGACCACTGCCTTGAATTTGAACCTTATTTTTGCAACCTTTGAACTATTTTTTGACAGTCCTTCAACAGCCATCCTATTTTTGACAGTCTTATGAGAGAAAGGGTCGCAGAGACCACTGCCTTGAATTTGAACCTTATTTTTGCAAACCTCTGAACTATCTTTGACAGTCCTTCAACAGCTATCCTATCTTTGACAGTATTGTGGCTTTTACAGTTATTGGTCTTGTGATAAATCTGCCTTTATATAAAGATACTTATTTTTTATAACTACTTGTGTGGTGTCCCTTTGTAGTGTTCCTCACTGTGTTACTGTGTATGGTCATAAATGCTTCACACCCTGCCTCTGAGATAAGCCTACCTGCTCGTGCTACGTTACCACAGGGTTGAGCAGGGGTATTAAAGAGGGTAGCCCTCTCACTCTGACTTAGGAAGAAGGGTCCCTACTTGGACAGTGGCCAGCCATTGCCAACTAGAGACCCCCATTTCTAACAAGGACCAAATTCTTTTTTGTTCTCTATCTTCTCCCGGACCAGATCTCCAACTTGGGGAAGCCACCCTGTGACTGGGATCAGCACTGCTGTGTCTCCGGACGAGTGCAACTCAGCTTTAGCAAGAGTGTCTCGAGTCTTTTGTAGATCCTGTAGCATAGCACAATGGTTATGTACGTCAAAGGTTGCGGTAGCCGCCAGAATGTCTAGACCATCAAGGACTGGCACAAACATTTTGATGCCAAAGAGCATTTCGTATGGGGTCCGCCCACCCAGAGATCTTCTTGGGAGATTATTTAGTGCACGTTGAACCCCATATAAATGAGTCAGCCAACCCCTGCCAGTAACTAAGACTTTAGATGTCAAAGATTGCTTTAAGTCACGGTTCATTCGTTCCAATATAGAATTGCCCTCAGGCCTGAATGGAGACAAAAATTGCAATAGCACCACCAGCGACCTCTTCGCATCCTTGTAAGCCTTAGAGGCGAACGTAGGACCCCGGTCAGAATGGAAGGTACCACATGCAAATGTTCCGATAAAGACACGCAAATCTCTAATGACATTTTGAGCGTCAGCTCTACGTTGCGGCCAAACCAAAGGAAACTAGTGCACGAATCCACTGCAACCATAATATGTTTATAGGCAGTGTCGGATGTCAAAGGACCGCAGTGATCAAGATAAATACATCTAAATGGTTGATTTGAGATATATAGCTGCGTGTGAGGTGGACGTGTAACCGTGGATGGTTTAATCTGCTGACAAATGTCACAAGAAAGTACATAATTATGTGTCTGTCTATACAGACTATGCCACCAATAACGTTGCTGCAAAAGAGACACACTCGCTGAAACTCCAGCATGTGCAGATGCCATGCCTTTGTGCGCAGCTACAATCAAAGGAAGCCTGCGGGCCTCGTTGGGAATCAGCCGATCCCCAACAGACGGAATGGAAGCAAAGGGAACTTGTTCCGGTGATAAATAATAAGAATATTTAGATGGGAAAACTTGTGGGAACGCCGTCCCATCCCTTGTAGCAGCTCTAGCTGCCAGAATTTCATTGTCAATTTTAGTCATGGACCTTGTAACTGCCGCTAATGAACACGTGGCAATTGCAGATTTGGCTGCTTCGTCCGCCAAAGAATTACCAACAGCATGTGCTCCCACATGCTGATGGCCAAGAGTATGTATAACGGGCCTGATTCACAGAACTAACTTACGTCAAAAACGTAAAGTTAGTACTTTTTAGTATTCACAGAATACACTTACTCATTTTGGTATTCACAGAATGAACTTACTCATTTCGGTATTCACAGAAGTTAGTAGTCCTAACTTTAGGACTCCTAAATGCCTTCTGTGAATACCGAAAGTCTTAAAGTTAGGATTTTTCTCAGTTTAGGAGTAGTAAAGTTAGGAGTCCTAACTTTACTACTCCTAAACTGAGAAAAATCCTAACTTCAAGACTTTCGGTAGTCACAGAAGGCATTTGGGAGTCCTAAAGTTAGGAGTCCTAACTTTACGACTCCTAAACTGAGAAAAATCCTAACTTCAAGACTTTTGGTATTCACAGAAGGCATTTAGGAGTCCTGAAGTTAGGAGTCCTAACTTTACTACTCCTAAACTGAGAAAAATCCTAACTTCAAGACTTTCGGTATTCACAGAAGGCATTTAGGAGTCCTAAAGTTAGGAGTCCTAACTTACGACTCCTAAACTGAGAAAAATCCTAACTTCAAGACTTTTGGTATTCACAGAAGGCATTTAGGAGTCCTGAAGTTAGGAGTCCTAACTTTACTACTCCTAAACTGAGAAAAATCCTAACTTCAAGACTTTCGGTATTCACAGAAGGCATTTAGGAGTCCTGAAGTTAGGAGTCCTAACTTACTACTCCTAAACTGAGAAAAATCCTAAATTTAAGACTTTCGGTATTCACAGAAGGCATTTAGGAGTCCTAAAGTTAGGACTACTAACTTCTGTGAATACCGAAATGAGTAAGTTCATTCTGTGAATACCAAAAAGTACTAACTTTACGTTTTTGACGTAAGTTAGTTCTGTGAATCAGGCCCAACATGTGTGAGCGGCAAGCTTTCTTTAAGAGCTGCCACTCGAACCCAAAGAGTTTTATGCTTGATTGCACTACCCTTAGAGTCCTAATAATCGTTTTGAGACCAAAACAGTAGATTGTCATTAAAGGACTGTACACAATAGAAAGAATCGCACACTATAAGTGTAGGTACATCTGGATCAGCGAATTCGAGAGCCAAAACTAAAGCCCGCAGCTCAGCTAACTGAGCTGTAAAGTCACCAAGAGACTGTGTGTGGACCAAGGAAAACTTAAACTCACTGTCAACCATAGAGCCCGCCACAATAGCACAGGCGGCCGAGTAAGTATGTTTGAAACCAACAGCCGGCTGCGCCGATCCGTCGGTATAAACTATACATTTGTATTGGTCAAGAGGAAGCAAAAACTGTGGTGCAGGATGTACTTGTTTGTACTGTAAAAACTCCTGCGTCTGCAAGGATGGGTCAAAGATAAAGGTGACATGAGCTGATGTCAAAGAACTCGCCAATTGATT
The DNA here is from genome assembly GCA_963921515.1 of Calotriton arnoldi. Classification (NCBI taxonomy): domain Eukaryota; kingdom Metazoa; phylum Chordata; class Amphibia; order Caudata; family Salamandridae; genus Calotriton; species Calotriton arnoldi. The sequence continues at coordinate 1,011,800 of CAWUFW010006193.1, forward strand.
CCAACGCGGGTGTAGGGCTTTGAATTCAGTATGCTCGCCTTTGTGACCGCCTCTAGAGTAGGCACAGGTGATACCATAAGAATGCGTTTCCCCTGAGCCAAAGAGCGCTCCTTTAGGATCACCATCTGTACTGCAGTAAGAATTTTCTCAATGGGGGAAAAACGCATCTCTGCTGACGTGTACAAATGCGATTTGTAGGCAATGGGGTCTGTATCGCCCTCATTGAATGTCAGGTAAGTAAAACCCACTGTACCAGGTACAATCCATATGACTAAGTTAGTTGTGTTGTCACGAGTTAACAAGAAGTTGGTCGCAAGCAGATCAGACTGCAAAGACCGAAGAATTTCTGTATGTTCCGGAAGCCAGCTGGAAGACCAAAAAGAGGGTTGTATCAACGCGTAAAGTGGTTTAATACGCTGAGCATAATCAGGAATGTAGGTCCTCCCGAAATTAAAAAAACCCAGCAAAGATTGTAACTTCTTAAGAGTAGATGGAGGCTGCAATTGGCCACATTCCTCCAGAAAGTGGGGGGCTAACCCCCTCCCTTCATTGTTGAGTTCGTAACCCAAAAACAGAACTGCCAAGTAGGCGATGTGAGACTTAGCAAAACTGAATTTATACCCTAAGTCTGCAAAGGACAAAATGATGCGGTCAACACGCAACAGATGCGGTATCAATTCGTCATCAGTCAAAAAAATGTCGTACACGTAAGAGAAAGCATCAGGATCCATGTTATGTAAAAGTAACAGAACAAGCGCAGCAAACGCACCATGGCTATTCTTATATCCCATGGGCAATCTTGTAAATCTTTTCTGATTGCCAACCGCAGTAAATGCGGTCCAGTAACGGCTCTAGGGAGCCAAGTTGTGACTGTAAAATCCATTGGAAATGTCTAAAGTGGTTTTATACTTTTTTCGGACAATGTTGTTTATTAACGCAGAGCTGTGGGTGTTCTGTACGGCAAACGTACGAACATGGCTGTTCAAATTTCTATAATCCAAAACTATACAACATGAACCGTCTGGTTTCGATATCGGAAAAAGAGGATTATTTATTGATGAAACACAGGGTTCAATTACACCCTGATATTCCAACTGGGCCAAAATGTAACTAACGGACGCTTTCATCTCGCGTTTGATCGGATACTGCGCCTGAGGCTGTGTCATCGATCGCAAAGGGATCTCATATGCTGGTGAATCTCTATCCCAGCCCACCTGATTGTGCTATACATCCGGTACTAGGGCTAAAGCCCATTCTGATGCATAAGCCTGGTTAGTCTCTTCAGAGATGTAACGCGAAAAACTCGAAAGTATCACGTCCTCCCCTCAGGAAGAAGCTGAAAAAAATGGAGGAGGCCAATCCGCCTCCGCCAACAAAATGTCATAGGACGAGGTAAGGTTATCCCAAAAGATACCCTTAATTGTATGTTGTATATCACCTTCAATTTGGAGGACTATCTCATAAAGTCTATCAAGGGGTGCAACTCTTGTATCAGCTGTTTCCACAGTAATGAATGTGTCAGTTGGTCTCGCCTCCAGACAAGGACGGAGAACCTCTCATACTATGGTAACTTCCGCTGCACTGTCGAGGAGTGTCACAGCCCACCTACAATCGAGGAGCAGGGTTCTCACCATCTGAGGCATACTTCGCTGTTAAAGCAGCAACTTTTTTCTTTTGAAACGGGGCACGAAATGGCAATTGTCCCTCCGGTTTGGCCTTCACGTCAAACTGGAGTGGCGGATCACGTCGTTGTAGTGTGGTCTCGCCTTGTCTAAGATCTTGACGCTCCCCTCCACCGGACTGTTGATCCGATGAGTCCTGCAAGGAACGAGGAGAATGAGGATCAGGAACCTGAAACCTCTCTGGCGTCTTAAGCTTAGAGAGGTCACGCAAATCATACCTACGCTCGGAAGCATCAGGTGTCGGTGAAGCAGCATGCAAACCTTGCTTCTGTTGTTGTTGTTTATTCTTGTTCCAATTCTTTTTAGGAAAGAATGAACGTCCCTCCTTTTCGGGAGGGGGTTTATTCTGCGGCTGAGTAAAAGGTTTATTCACCAAATTATTACGCCCTAATGCTGTATACACCTTAGCGATAATCTTAGGCAATTCGCTTTGTTTATCAACATCTGCTATTGCCTCAAGGTGCTGACACACTTGAAAACTAACCGCCTCTCCTTTTATATTGGCTAGTATCATATCAGAGACTATAGGGAATACCCCAACCAGTCTCATCCCCAACTCCAGGGCTGCCTCCGCCCAGTGTTCCTCTTGAACTTTTTTAAGAAATGTCAGAAGCACTATCATGGAGGGGGTGCCAAAGCATAGGGAATACAGCGCCGCAAACACCTTCCCCCAGGTGGTGCAATCAGCTAAATTGGGAATAAGACCTTTTGGTAAACTCATTGTAAGGATCCTGTGTTTATCCAAAGGAGAAGTATTGGGAAATACAGCTTCGAGTTGCTCAAATCGCTCGGCTAACCAGAACGGCAATTCATCTCTATTTTGAGGACGCTTTCCCATCACTGAATTAATCATGATTGGGCTAATTACCATGCCTCCATGTCCTGGTTGCTGAGGAGGGGCCCCAGCCGTAGCCACCTGGATCATGCGCGACATGTATTGTACCACACTTCTGTGAATATGAATTAAAGATTCATGCAATTCTCGCCGCTCTGCGTGTGAAACACCACGATAATTTGGGTGTGGTGTAAAACCCACCAAAACGGGCCATGTGGCTCCGTCAACCGATAAAGGGCCTAAACGGACCACTGTACCAGGATGAGGTAGGGCGCCATTAACCCTTTCCGTGCTTCCGTCGGCCAACGGCCATCGCGAGCACTACCTCGCTAGTGCTGCACACGTCCGTTGGCTGACGCGACCCACCCACTCTTCCAAACCGCCGCACCGCGGCGGAATTCGCGCAGCGGTTAGCGGTTAAACCAGATGGTGTGCTCCCAAGCTGACAACGGAACCTCAAGTGACCGATAAGGTCTACAATCCCGGGGAACCACGTTCATATTCATGAAAGAAATCAACATTCCCATCCACTGCCGAGAGCTTAACCCAAGAATAAAAAACCTTGAAGCGAAAAGCAGCGTTCGCTTCAACCACAAAGATAATGGTTGCTCCAGCAACTGGGACTCCATGTTGCGTCAAACTAGCAGTCAGTGCTGCGTGATTATGAGCAGCAATAGAAATAGCCATTATCCAAACAGAGAGGGAAAAGAAGGTAAGCGGTATCGCAACACTGGGTGTTAAAGAAGAAAAACAAAACCTTTTAATCTCCAAGCTTGAAGAACCTATAATGTCTAATATAGGAGGTATATCCCTCGTACCACGGACGTCTCTGGTAATTGGTGAGAGGGTATTATGGACTAGAACAAGCGCTATTCAGGGGTCTCGCGAATAAGTACCAGACCAAACTTTGGTGGCGCCATGTTGCAGGGATTCTGCACATACACAGAACTATGTGCAGGATTATGGGACCTCGATGTATAGGGGCTAAGACTTCCTACCCCCTTAGTGCCCACGAGCCCAGGACTGACTAGCTATAGTGTCTCACTAGCTCTCCTACTCACAAACGGAGAAACCAATGATTAGACACCCCAGAACACAACACTCCTGGATCTCTCAGGAATCGCTGTAACAAGACACACCCTTTCGCTCACACTCTCATACTTGTCCACAATAAGACCTGACAGAGACACGAAAATAGTTTAAAATATTTATTTTAACTAACGTGCTCTAAAATGCAGTATACGAGCCACCACCAGCAGCAAAATGCATAATATCAATACAGTTAGCATTGCAGCAAGGCCATATATCATAAAGGGAGATGTCATTTTATAAAGACAGAGGATAAAGGACTATAAGGCCTAACCACCCTCCCCTTGGTAAGCAGAAGTATTATTATATAATAGAAGCTCTCTGGGCTTTGTCAGCAGGCCCCATACTTCAGGCCATAGATCGTATTTCTACATCACAGGTGCTGGTTGCTCTTCTCCCTGGAAAGGTCCCTCTCCAAGTGTGTGTTACCTAAACATGCATCCCCATAATATCAAAGTACGATTCTCCAGCAAAAACAGCTGCATTGGTATGTTTTGTCTAAGTGCTAGGGCCTTACCAGAACAGAATAACAAGAGTCAGTGTTTTTCGACCTTGCTCACAATGTTCAGACTAAACCCCAGGAACAGGCAGAGAACGAGCACAGCAGAGAGTTCTCATGTGAAAGGCATAAACAGAGTCTTGCCAAAATAAAGACATGTAGTGTCGTGCGCAAAAGCAGCATCATGTCTACCGGGCTCATGCTAACTTAAAGATGTTGACAATGTCCCTAGCAACCACGTGACACTATGGTGGCAAGGACATATATAGGGAGGCGAAGCCCTATGTTTGGACGAGACTCTGGCCTGTTGGGTGATCATGGAATATGTAGTTTAAAGGTTTCAAGTGTTTAATTGGCTGCTGTGTTTTTACTCGGTAGAGATAGAGGATCATAATCCTCGCCTCCGTATCCTTAATAGAATTGAAAATTCTTGACGCGTCAGCTAGAAACATTTTTATTCTTCTATGTTCTAATGCAGCCTCCCAGAATGCTCTAAAGAACAACTAGAGCATTAATAGTCCTACTTATGACAAAGGTGTGGCAAACCTGAAGCCATCCTGATTGGATCAAACTGATAAAACTTAAAACATTTCATTAAGGTTAGTGGTGTAGCAAGCAAAATTAGGAAACATTTTAAATGAGTTCTAAAATATCCTCCCCTTCTATTTCATTACAAATTCTGACATGTAGACTGAAACATGCCCTTTCAACACCAGCAGCAGACTGCCAGTTAACTCTCTGGTGATCAGGAGCTTTACCACAGTGTTCTAATGAGCAACTAGAGTGCTAATATACAGAATTTATGATAAACATATGACACACCTGAATGTCATCATCAGGGAATGGAAGTGGAAAACTGAAATGATCCTGATACCAATCCTAAAACTACCACCCCTCTTTTAGAACAGTTTACTGCCTTCTCCTTAGATGAAGTCTCAACTCCCCTTTCTAAAATCAAGTCGGGTTCCCCAGTAGACCTGGTCTCACCTCGTTTTTTTTTTGCCCCCTGGCTCCTTAAGAACCCCACTAACGTATTTAACATGTCCTTAGCTCAAGCAACAGTCCATGTTAGATGGAAAGCAGCAAGGGTCAAACCCATTCTGAAAAAACCTTCTATAGATCCTAAGGAACCCAGTAACTATCGCCCAATTTCTTTGCTTCCCTATTTTGGAAAGGTACTCTAGTCCTTGGTCAATAAACAGCTCACCACCCATTTAGAAAGCCATGAATTGTTGGACCCTTCTCAATCAGGGTTTAGGGATGCCCATAGTACTGAAACCTCATTGATGGAGGTTGTCGACAATATAAGACTTGCCCAGGACAACGGGCAGTCAGCAATGCTTGTCCTGTTGGACCTGTCGGCCGCTTTCGACACCATCTCGCATAGTATTTTAGAGCAACGACTCTGGGAGATGGGAGTCAGGAGATCAGCCCTAGATTGGCTTAGAAACTACCTAACTGATCGAACCTCCACCATACAACTGGGCACCCTGGTTTCCCATAGTCGGACGGTAAATATGGGATTCCCTCACGGATCCATCCTAGGTCCCATGCTCTTCAATCTTTATGTGGCACCTTTGGCCAAAGTGGTCAGGTCCTACGGGTTTAATGTGGTGTCGTATGCTGATGACACCAAGTTAATGATCACCCTTGGCCCCAACCCAACCGACACGAGGCTCCAATTCAAAAACTGTATGACCCATATTGACAACTGGATGCACACTAACCATCTCCAACTCAATGGTAGTAAGACCGAGGTCATCCTTGGTAAGACATATGAATTTTGGTCGAACTACTGGTGGCCTCAGAGCCTTGGTCCCTGTCCATGTCCTAAGCCCATGGTGCGGAACCTTGGAGTAAAGATCGACAATCAGTTATCCATGAAAGACCATATAAATCATATAACCAGTACCTGCTGCGGATTAATGCGTTGCCTACGTAAAATCTTTCATTGGATTCCAATTGAATCAAGGAAGCCGCTTGTCCAGGGACTAATTATAAGTAGGCTCGACTACGGAAATGCCCTGTTGGCTTCCATTAATGAGGAGCTTTATTGAAGACTTCAAGTCCTGCAGAACACTGCTGCTAGGCTGGTGGTAAACCTACCATCAAGGTCTCTGTCTGCGCCCAGTCTGAAAACGCTCCACTGGCTCCCCATCAGGAAACAAATCTGTTTAAGGTCATCAGTCTGGTACACAAGAGCATGTACGGGAACGGGCCAAGTTACTTTGCCAAAAAACTCAGCTAGTATCGGCCCAACAGGACACTTAGGTTGGGCACCAAATTTCTCCTTACCCCTCGTAGAATCCGCACTGCCAGGAATGGCGGTAGATCCTTCTCCCATCTGGCTCCTGCTTTTTGGAATGAACTTCTATTACAACTCTGCATGATCACAGGCCACAAGCAGTTCCATAGGGAATTAAAAACATGGCTATTTTGATCGCTTCTGACTGCCCTTTCCATTCAATTGGCCTCCAGCCTTCACAGGAGTTTTACGCTAGCGCTATGAGACTCTTGGGTGATATGTGCGCTCAATAAATCTCTTTGACTTGACTTGGCTTGACTTGAAACTTTTTCTAATGAGGATACTACTGTAAATGAGGAAATTAGGGAGCTTCATAACAAAAAGGTCTCCCAAGACTGCCACCAGAGAAAAAGTGCCCAAATGTAGCACAAATATCACCCAAATGTAGCCCAGGTATAGCCCAATGACAGAAGTGTGCAAAACGCTTATTTATTCATTTATTTATTTGCATTTTATATAGTGTGGTCTTAACCCAAATATATTGGAGTTTTTTTCCATGAGCATCAGTTACATTACCCAAGGACACATTCATTTTCATTGTAGGCATGAGGAGATTAAGTGATTTGTCCAGAATCACAGGATGCTGAGCCGACTCCAAAACTCAAACCTGGCTACCCAGTTGCAAAGACGGCAGCTCTGGCAATAACGCCACATCCTCTCCCCTAACTGCAACAGTTAAGCAAGTGATCAACTGGATAAAAAACATAAATTTAGCAAATATTTTAAAAGCGCTTTGTCGCTATTTGAGAAGTAAGAAAAAGTGTCCTTATTTTAGTTTTTTAGAGCATTAACCATAATTTCTATGGGAAAACAGACCCCCTCATTTTTATAATTTCCAAAGGAAATGCTTTAGGTATTACAATTTTTATTACATCAAGACACTTTTGTAATGAATATAGAATGGTAGCAATCTAGTTGTTTATTAGAACACTGTTGGGAGGCAGATCTCAGGGGCATGGATTCGGACAATTGAGGGCAGGGAGGAGGGGCAGAGGCAACAAGTTGACCATGCTGTGCAGGCGGGAGGAGAAGTGGCAGCACAACGGACCACGGAGGGTAGGTAAAAAGAGGGCAGGTGTACCACAAACTAACCATGCAGGACAGGCAAAAGAGGCTATGGCAATAGAACAGACCATTGATGGCAGAAGGGAGAGGCAGTGGCAGTACAACCATACATGCCAACAGGGGCGGCTCCTCCACTAGGGCGGAGGAACGTTGCCCTACTGCTTTCTCACGGTGCGAGAATCAAAAACATAAAATGATAATAACTTTCAGTTATTACCATTTTATGTTTGGCTGCGGGGATGCTGCTCTGCGAGCAGGGCAGGGGAGGAGTGATGTGCCTGCGACACTCCCGAGTGCGCAAAGACTGTTTGGTCGGCCCCCTGGGGCCGCCCAAACTGGTCAGGCGCATTCTGCCCTTCTCCATGCAGGCCACAATGCAGCCTGCATGGAGAAAATGGCCTCCCCATAAGCCCCCAGCTGGGCGGCGTCCCAACCAATCACAACGCTGCTTGCAGCGTTGTGATTGGCTTAGGTGAGCAGGAGCAGAGAAGACGCGGGGTCCGGCCGGCGGAAAGGTAAGTTTCATTTTTTTTTAATTATTATTATTAAATTAACCCCCCCATGCGACCTCCCCTCCCCGTGCAACCCCCGCCCCCCCACCTGTGAGTCATGATGGCTGCGACTGCATGCCAACAGACCCGATTCAGGCAGGAGACTCTAGATGTTTTTGAGCCCAAATGGGCTTTATTTTCGCCGCCTCCTGCCTAAAATCTATTCTTTTTAAATGTGAGTCAATGGGGAAAATCAATTCCTTAGGATTTTTTTCCAAAGTCTTCCTCTTTCCAAGTTCAAAATGATGGCATGTATGGTACATTGGACCACGGAGTGCAGAAGTAATAGGGTAGGGATATGGATTCGGACAATAGAGGGAGGTGGGCAAGGGAACCAAACTGACCTTACAGGGTAGGTGCCAGGGATTACAGAAGCACAATACACCACACAGGGCAAATGGGAGGTCAGTGAATCACAGACCATGGAAAACAATAGGGAGGGAATAGGGCCATGCACATTGACAACAGAGATCAGAGGGGAAAGAGGCATGGGCAGCAAGCGGACCATAACAGACAAACAGGAGGTGCAGTTGCAGCACAACGGACCATGGAGAGCAGGAGGGAGGGGGCAGGCTCACATCAATGGACCATGGAAGGTTGGAGGGAGGGATAGGGGCCCACACATGAAAAATGGAGGGCAGGGGTATGAGGGGGAAGCGCAGGAGCAGCAAGCTGACCATGCAGGACAGGCAGAATGGGCGCTGGAAGCACAACTCACCTTGGATAGCAACAGGGAGACTATGTTGGCATACACACAGACAATGGAAGGAAGGTGGGAGTGGGTCAGGGAAAGCAAACCAACTTCACATGGCAGGTGGTAGGGGCAAAGTCAGCACAAAAGACCATGCATGGCAAGTGGGAGTGTTAGTGGCAGCCCAACAGCCATGATGGGCAAGAGGGAGGGGGTAGGGCCATGAACAAAGGACCATGGAGGGAAGAAGGGAGAGGTAAGGCCTTAACCCAGACAAGAGAGGGAAGGGGAGAAGGGCTTCCAACAGACCACACAGGGCGGGCATGAGGAGCAGCTGCAGCACAACAGAGCATGGAAGGCTGAAGTGAGTGGCAGCAAAATTAACCAGGGAGGACAGGAGGGAGGGGATAGGGACATGGAATTTGAACAATGGAAAGCAGGGTGAAGAGGGAAGGGACAGGCTGCAGCCATCTGACCATGCTGGGCAGGCAGGATGGGCAGCGGCAGCTCAACAGAACACTCAGAGTTGACAGGAGGGTCAGTGGCAGGTCCATGGAAAATGGTGGGCAAAAGAGAGGGAACAGGGGTATGCACACAGACATCGGAGGGCAGGGGGAAGGAGGATAGGAGCAGCAAGATAATCACAGAAGCTAAGCTGGAGAGCAATGATAGGGGCTTAGACTCAGGCAGTGGAGGGCAGGAGGAGTGGGCAGGGACATCAAGCTAACTGAAGGGCAGTGACAGCACATTGGACCATGCAGGGCAGGAGAGAGGGGGCAGGTGCAAGGACTCGGACAACGGAGGGCAGAGAGGAAGTGGGTAGGTGCAGCAAGCTAACTGTGCAGGGGGGCAAGAAGGGTAGTGGCAGAACAACTGCCACACAGAGGCAGGTGAGGGGGAAGGGGTATGGACTTGGAAAATGAAGGGCAAGAAGGAGGGGGGCAGGGGTAGCAAGCTTCGAGGGTAGCAGCCCTACAGACAATGCCCGATAAGAACCTTCATAAAGGCTCCCTACCTGGCATTACGATGGACATCTTACTTTACATAAAAAATAAAACTAGAAACTCACTGAAAAAAATCAAAAGGTTAAAGTGACGTTATTATTAGGAATTGTAAGAATATCTAGCAGTACATTAAAAAAACCTTAGAAAACCACTGAAAAGCAAAAGTTAATGGTATGTTATCGTTAGGTGAAAATATGATGTAAAGTATACAATTTGAAACTAACTAAACCACTGAAATTCACCAGTTACAGTTATCTCAAGTAACTATAACTTGTACGCTAAAGTAGCTATAACTTGCGCCCTCGCTATGCACTGCTTTTACCTTTGTTTATTAAATCACCCATGACATATTCTTTGACTACATTTATAATTGCCCTAATCACAACTGAAAGACCATCATTGTTGACAATACTGTGCATGGCAGGGGCACAAGCTATAGTCACTTTAGTTTTAGTTACTCCTGCGGAATAAAAAAAAAAAAAAAAATGGTGGGCGGGCCACATTCACTATGTTTATGGCCTAGGGAGCCCACCTCAGGGGCTATATTCATAAAGTAGAGGGGGGCTGCATGGCCCCCCTCCCTGAGCCTCCAGAGCCACAGGAGCTGACCCCTGGGACAAAAATTAAATTATATAGGTAGCTGGATCATGCAGACCCTCTCCTGGAGCCTACAGGGGCACTGGGGATGCCACCTCCAGGGCTGAAATTCCTTTATATGGAGGAGCCACATGCCACCCCCCCAAGCTTCCAGAGTCCGCAGGGAGACAACTCCCAGAGCTGAAATTAAACAAAATAGGGAGGCCACGTGGCCCCACTCCCTGATCCACTAAAGGCCCTGGGGATCCCACCCGAGGGCCGTAATTTAACAAAATGGAGAGGGAGTCACACAGACCCCTCCCTGAGCCATTAATGGCCGTGGGGACTACATCACCTGGGCCCAGTTCAGTAGCTATGTCCCAGGAAGCCCACCCGAGGACATAGTGGTTTCCCTTCCTGCACCCACCTTTAAATGTTCAGGCCCCAAGAGATGGGATCCCTGGGGCTAATCACGGCTCAGGGAGGTAAGCTGCGTGGCCCCCTCCCCATTATTTTTAGGAATGGGCCTGTGGGATGGTGTCCCAGGGCATAACAAGGCTCAGGGAGGAGGCTGCACAGTCCTCCACCCTTCTATTCAAATAAGTGGCCCAGAGGAATGGGGTCCCCCGGGCCAATAACGGCTTAGGGAGGGGGGATGCGGTCCCCCTCTCCTTAATTTTTAGAAATGCCCCTGGGGTGTCGTGTCCCAAGGGCCTAACAAGGCTCATGGAGGGGGGCCATGAGGCCCCCCTCCCTTTAATCTAAATAGGTTGTCCCAGGGGATGGGATCCCCATGGCTGATATTGGCTCAGGGAGTGTGGCTGTGTGGCCTGCTCTCATTTATTTTTAGAAATGGCCCAGGGGGATGGGGTACCCAGGGCCTAACAAGGCCCAGAGAGGGGGCTGCATGCCCCCCTCCCCTTTTAACATATATGTATGGCCATGGGAGATGGGTTACTCAGGGCCTAAAGAGGATCGGTGAGGGGGGCCGCGCAGCCCCCTTCCCCTTTAATTAAAAAAAAACTTCCCTGGGGGATGGAGTCCCTAGGGACAGGCCATGTGGCCAACCATCGGCCGTGCACAATAGAAGGACCTGCTCAAGGTGGAGTTATCTGCCTTTACTGGGTTGGCCACAGGGACTGGCCCCAGGCCAGGCGTTGTGTCCAACCTTTACTGCACACGGCAGCGGACACAATATATCTCTGAATATATATATTTGACCTGGCCCTTTTTGCAGGGTTATCCCAGAACTTTTTGCCTTTCTCCTGTATTTTTTCTGACTTGTTTTTGTTTAATGACTCTGTTGATCAGTGCTAAAGTGCATGTGCTCTCTCTTGTAAACTTGGTAAGGTTGGTCTACACCTGTTTAGCATATTTAATTTACCTGTAAGTCTCTTGTACAGTGGTATCCCATATACCTAGGGCCTGTAAATTAAATGCTACTAGTGGGCCTGCAGCGCTGCTTGCACCACTCATAGAAGTAGCCTTTCAAACCTGTCTCAGGCCTCTGCCGGGCCTGTGTGTGCAGTTTACTGCCACAGGAACATTGCATTTAAAATGTTTGCCACATCTGAATCTCCCCTTTTACTACATATAGGTCGCCCCTAGGGTAGGCCCTAGATAGTCCTATGGACCGGGTGCTGTGTAGGTAAAAGGTAGGAGATGTGCCTTTGTTGTGTGGCATGTCCTGGTAGTGACAGATAGCCTATTTGGTCTCTCACTGCTGTGAGGCTGCTCCTCTCATAGGTTTGCATTGGGAATTCCCTGATATGTATTTCATTGGTAATTTCTGATATGAAAGGGGTAGCGTGGCCATGTTTGGTATGTTTGGAATAGTAGTAATGCATCCTATTTATTGGTGAAAACAAAGTTGCTATAACTATTTTAGAATTGCCACTTTTAGAAGTGGGCATTTCTGTCTGCTTATGACTCTTTGTGCCCTGCCTGGTTGTGTATTCACTGTCTGGTTTAGACTGACAGAAGCTGTGGATGTGCAATCACTGTAGACAGTCACAAGGGGGGTTGAGGTGTGCATTGCCTTTCCTGGGTGACTCATTGTTGGGCTGAATAGGCCTGGTCTGCATTTAGAGTGGTGGGAGGAGTAGTCATCTGCACCTGAATAGGGCTGTGCCTACCTTTCTCAATGCTGTCTGTGCCCCCCTGTAGTGTGTCTGGAGCCAGGGCTGGGGATTGAATGGGGGTGTTATGCACTTCTGAAGTTGTTTGGAGTGCCCCCTGAACAAAGACTTTATGGGTATAGGTACAGAGGCTGTGACCCCATGTTTGTTGGACACTGTGTGGGACTTGTACCCAGATGCTGTTGGCTCCACATACTGCACCAGAGGATTGCTGTGCATCAGGAGGAACACCATTTGGAGCATTTGCATGATTGGACTAGTCTGATGCCCACTGGTCATTGGGCTGCAGAGGGGGCTGCCACTTTGCTACTGTTCCATTTTGTGCTAGCCTGCTGCCGCCCTCTTCTTGTGTGCCCCAGTGCTCCTGAAGGCCCTGGTGGCTCTTGCAACATCAGCACATGGTGAGCGCTGCATTGGATTCATTCTTCTGCTAAGAGGAGTGCATGAAGAGTGCTTTACACTTTCCCTGCAACCAGTGCTGTATTAAGGGCAACAGAGGTAGCACGTGCTGAGCACTCATCATTTCTGAGTGCAGCCCTTCAAGTGGGAGTGCCCTGCCGAGGCACCTGCTCTCTGACCTCAGCCCAGGAGATTCTGAGAACACTACATGAAGGAAGACAGCCAGCGCTGCCCGATGACCTGCTGGGCTAAGGCACTCCATTGTTGTTTGTGACGGCCAACGCTGGAGCCCTGCTGGCCTGTTATTGCCACTGCTCTGAGGTTGCCGGTCTCCTCACATGCCCCCGGGGAGCTGATGTTTGTCCTACGCTCCCCCCGCGGGCTACCGGCTTCATGGGCACAGGATTGACTGGGGTCTGAGACGCCCTCGGACACCCTGCCATCTCAAGGGGCTTTGCGTTGGGTGAGGCCGGTGGGGGAGACCACAGGAGGTCTCCACTGCCCGCGTTCAGCCCGCCAACCCGGTGACTCGTGCAGCCACGCTGAAAGCCCGCAGGTGGCTACATTGGGCCATAGCACACACTTCCTGTGTTTTGGGCAGTATGGGGTAAAGCCTGCAAGAACGCCCCAGCATGTTTTTCTTTGGTGTACAAAACGCTGCATTGGTTTCAGCAGCTGCTCCGCACGATCGCGGGCAGCTGCCTGAGGGAATCAAACAACTTGGGGACACTTACCTTCATTAAGGGCTGTCCAGGGAGAGATCTTGACAGAGGCCCCCGCTCCCTTCAGGGAAAATCACCGGAACTACTGCACTCACTGTTGTAGGTGGGCAGGGGAGCCCTGCCACCTACATTTTGTTGAAGATTACCGTATTATGGGTATTAGGAACCCGGAAGCGCTGCGCTCTCTGAATTCAGGGTAATACTGCATGTTACCTTGTAATATTTGGTGATTGATGTGTTTTGCTTTTCACACGGGTCATGTGTTTATGACCATAGCTGGTGATGAGGTGTTTTATTTGCAACAGGCTGCTATGTCATGTGTTACAGCGATTGGTGGTTCCCATGTTTTGGGTGCTTTACCAACTGCTTCCTATTCATGCCCTCATGTTGTGATGCATGGTGTGTTTCCTCACATTTCCAGGACTGGCATAGTAAGCCCAGCAGCCATGATTGATGCATAACCTAACTCCTGTATTTTAGGCCCTGATGTGTTCTAATGTATGTCGTTTTTACATTGCATTAGTCAGGATAACGAGCATTATTCCAAGATTGGCCTAATATGTGCAGTGATGGTGGTTTTATAACGTGTGCAATCTATGAGTATTTACCCTATTGCACTACCTATGCTGTTTTGACCATTGCCTACTGCCAAAGTGATTTTATGATCTATGGGGCCGATTCACAGAACTAATCTGAGACAAAATCCGAAACTTACTACTTTTGGTATTCACAGAAGGCACTTACGATTTTTGGTATTCACAGAATGTACTTATGACTCCTAACTTTACGTCCGCACTCGGGCCGGAATTTCTGCACCCGGACCGTACTCTCCGCACCTGGAGTGCACTCTCCGCACCCGGACCGTACTCTCCGGCTAGGGCCGTACTCTGCGGCTCGAGCCGTAATCTCCGGCTGGGGCCGGATAAAGTGTAATCAATGGGCTGGATTGCAATTTTTACAAAAAGGAACATTAGGAATGTGTGATAAATGGTTGAGGAGGTCATGAAAAACAGTTTGGGCAGGGAAAAGGGTACGGCCAGACACTACATCATAACCCAGAAAGTTTTCTCCTTTGCATCATGGTACATGCAGAGCACAATTTGCGCTCCCCTCAGTGTTGACTGTGCAGTCAACACTGTTATGTTATTTATTTCTATTAAAAATAATGTTGATCCTTTACACTATTTAAAAACTTTCATTATGTTGCTGATGTCATCAGCCAGGTAGTGATTCTTTCACACAAACACTATCCATGCTGTCATCTAATCTCTGTAGCTCAACGTTGGCACTAATAGGATAACGCAGGCATTATCCTTGCATTTTTCATTTCACAGAGGCAAAACCCATGCACACATGCGATCACCGAGACACTACCCCTGCACTTATGCAATCACCAATGCTCTACCCATGTACTCATGCAATCACTCAGGCACTACTGTTGAACTCATTCATTCACCTCTAATACTACTTCTGCACTCATTCATTCAGTGATACACTCCCCATGCACTCATCCAATGACCCAGGCATTTCTGTTGCAGTCATCCTTTTACTCAGGCACTGCCCATGTACTCATCTAAGCAACCAGACATTAGCCATGCACTAATAAAGTCACTCAGGGACTACCTATGCACTAATTCAATCACTCAGACAGTACCCCTGCACTTATGCAATCACCCAGGTACTGCCCATGTATTTATGCAATCACTCAGGCATTATTCTTCCTCTGAACCATTCACTGAGGCGCTAACCATGCACTCATCCAATGACCCATGCATTACTCTTGCACTCATACTTGCACTCATCAAATGACTAAGACATTACCCTTCCACCAAACCTTCCACTCAGGCACTACTCATGCACTCATCCATTCACTCAGGCAGTACCCATACACTCATACTGTGCAGTCAACACTGAGGGGAGCACAAATTGTGCACTGCATGTACCATGATGCAAAAGAGAAAACTTTCTGGGTTATGATGTAGTGTCTGGCCGTACTCTTTTCCCTGCCCAAACTGTTTTTCATGACCTCCTCTACCATTTATCACACATTCCTAATGATCCTTTTTATAAAAATTGCAATCCAGCCCATTGATTACACTTTATCCGGAGATTACGGCTCGAGCCGGAGAGTACGGCCCTAGCCGGAGAGTACGGTCCGGGTGTGGAGAGTACACTCCGGGTGCGGAGCGTACGGTCCGGGTGCGGAAATTCCGGCCCGAGTGCGGACATAAAGTTAGGAGTCGTAAGTGCATTCTGTGAATACCAAAAATCGTAAGTGCCTTCTGTGAATACCAAAAGTAGTAAGTTTAGGATTTTGTCTCAGATTAGTTCTGTGAATCGGCCCCTATGTGACGTCATGACAATTGCCTAGTTGGCGAAGTGATTTATGTGAATATGGTGCAATGTGTTTTATGTACAATACAAAAGATATTTGTATATAACCTTGTGTGGAGTCTCTTTTTGTGGTGTGCCTAGTGTGTCACTGGTGTGAGTGTGTGTTGCGCAAATGCTTTACACATTGCCTGTGGGATAAACCTGATTGCTCTGCCAAGTTACCAAGGGGGTGAGCAGGTGTTATCTTGTGTGTGTAACTCCCTTCTCCTGACTGGAGTGGTGGGTTATGCCTGGATTAGGTGCATACCCTAGCCAACCAGAAACCCCATTTCTAACAATATGTATTTTCTATTGGTGGTCTCCTGTAGGTACTTACAGTTAGGACCTAGTTTCCATAGACAAAGTGCTTTTTGTTTTGTAAATAACTTTGGTGCTGTTTGAAGAATCTTCACAAATATTTCAAACTAGTTTGATACTCACTTCAGCTGCTGCCTTGAAAGTTTCTGGGTGATCCATCAAGCAGGGGCTGAGAAAAGGGGGGGGGGGCAAAACACATTTTCTCCATGCAATTTCCCACAGGGATTTTAGACATGAATACAGTGTGAACAGCTCGATGGAATTACACCAAATTTGGCAGAAATCTACATCTTGGTCCAGAATGATCTCTACTTGTAACCTGGTGTAAATCCATTCAGTAGTTTTGGAGTTATTAAAGAAAAAAGATGTACAGATATCTAGGGACGCAGATCCATCACAGACCCACCCCGGTCCGAATTGCGGATCCACTTGCCACCAGCAATGCTGTGATTGGCTGGCCGCAACCTGAGCGGAAAGTTGCGGCCGTCATTTTATGTATCGGGACACAGTCCTGGGGCCTGAAGTTAAACAGGAAAAGTAATAGAAGGGGTCAGGGTCGAGGTACCCTGACCACATGGGTGGGATAAAGGGATCACTGAGGGACCCCTGATGGGAAAGAAATTGTCCCAAAATGTTTTTTCCACGTGCAAGTAACCACGGATCTATTGGAGCGCTCAGTGCAGCCCCCTGTGTGATTCTGAGATGGATTCACGGATCCAGCCACAAAGGAAAAAAAATGCAAATTCACACAGACCCGATTACACACTTTCTCACACCCCCGAATGCCATGTATGGTGTGGGGTTGACTGCATGTGGGGGGTGCAGCCCCCCTCCAATTAAAAGATGAGTTGGCCTGCCTCTGGGAGGTGGCAGTTCCGGGGGCTAAAACTGGCCTTGGGGAGGGGGTCTGCATGTGTCCCTCCCCTTTATTTATATTTAAATATGTCCCCAGGACCTGTCCCACCTGGGGGCTAAGTTTTAAAGAAGCATGCAGGTCGCTCTTCTTTTTTGTAATTTTTTATGTGAATTTATGAATTTTCGCAATTTCACTGCAAATACTTTTTTTTAACTGCTTTTTGGCCCTGGTGGGATTCCTGGGGGACCCCAGCACAGGGCTAGAAAGTCACAGTGTTCCTATCCTGCCCCCTTTTCTTTTGTTTTTTGGACTCAGCAGAGGCCGAGTCCCAAGAAGGCTGCCAACACTTCCTGGTTGAAGTGTTAGCAGTCAATCAGATCTCTGCACGAGATTGTCTATATTTACCATGGCATCGCGACCCTAGATATACAAATTTGGATTTTCTTTAATATCTTCAAAACTACTGAATGGATTTACACTAAAAAGGGCTCTTTCTGGACCAAGAGCTTACTGCCAAATTTGATGTAATTCGTCCAGTGTTTCGGGTTGTAGTCATGTCTAAAATCTCTATGGGAATTAACATAGGGAAAAGCGTTTTGGGACCCCTCTTTTTCTTGGCCCCCACTTGACGGATCACCCCAAAACTTTCAACACAGCGTCTGAACTGAGCATCATACTAGTTTTGAACGTTTCATGAAGATTTTTAAAAGGGCACCAAAGATATTGGTGCATGTGTGTATATATATATACATTGATAAATTATCTACTGGCGGTCGCCAGTAGGTAGTTATAGTTAGGACCTTGTTTCTATTCAAAAAGCATTTTTTCTTTTGCCAATATCTTTGGCGCCATTTGACGAATCATCGCAAAAGTTCCAAACGAATGGTTCACTCAAGTCAGCTCCTGTCTTGAAAGTTTCGGGGTGATTCGTCAAGTGGGGGCTGAGAAAAAAGGGGGACCCAAAACACGTTTTCCCCATGTTAATTTCCATAGGAACATTTAGACAAAGCTACAGCCCGAACTGCTGAACGTAATTACACCAAATTTGGCAAAAAGGTAGGTCTTTGTCCAGAAAGCGTGCTTTTTTTTAAATGGTGTAAATCCATTCAGTAGTTCTTGAGAAATTCAAAAAATAATATTGATATCTGAGCACCGAGGAGGATTCGCGAAACCTCCAGAGTATGAGCTTCATTCTGAGTGGCTGCCAACACTCCAAACCAGAATGTGTCGGTTACCGAGTCACAAGAAAACAGTAGAAAAGAGATAAAAAACAAGAAAAGGGGGCAGGGTAGAAACACCCTGACCCCCTAGGCCTGCTCAGGCGGTCCCACAAGGACCCCCAGGGCCCAAAAAAGCATTTTTAAAAACAAATTGGCCGAATTCGTGCTGCGTGTGCGAATCTGGCCAAAAAAGCCTGCGCTTCATTTTCCTTAAGCCCCCGGGTGGGCCAGGTCCCGGAGGCAATGTCCAATTAATTATTGGGGGCCCGCGGGGGCCCCTGCAGCGCCGAGGACTTAGTTAATCATAAATGGGGGACATGAGGCCCTCCCGCAGCCCCGGGGACCACCACCTCCCCGGGTTTTTAAAAGAAAAATGCGTGAGGGGGGCTCCTGCCCCTCCCATGCTGCCCCGGAGACTGCCACCTCCCCGGGGCATTTACATTTTAGGCGGGGGGCCTCGCGGGCCACCCCAAGCCCCGGGGACCACCACCTCCACAGGGCTTTAAATTATTTTGAGTGGGGGGCCTCGTGGGCCCCCCAAGCCCCAGGGACCACCACCTCCCCAGGGCTAAATGATTTAAATGTGGGGGGGCCAGGCAGCCCCCCACAGCCCCAGGGACCGCCACCTCCCTGGGGCTACTTCCAAAATGAAAGTGTGGGGGGGCTCAAGCCCCCCACACTGCCCTGGGGACTGCCATCTCCCCAGGGCATTGAATATGTAAATACGGGGGTCCGTAGCGGACCCCTGTCCCTGGGGACCACCACCTCCCCAGAGATTAAATCAGTTGGGAGGGGGGCTGCACGGCCCCCCTCCTTGAGCCCTCTATGGCTCTGGGGACCGCCACCCCAAGGGCCGGCTCCTACAATGTCCCGGGGTGCCGACCCCCGGGACATTGCAGTTTGCTATGACAGGGCGGGAGCACGGCGCCCGCCCTGTCATAGCAAACTCTGCTTTGCTTCATGGAAACCTGCTCTCGCTTCCAAGAAGCAAAGCAGAATTGCTTTTGGGCAAAGGGAGCTGCATATTAGCAGCTCCCCTTGCCCAAAAGCAATGCGGGCTCCCGCAGGAGGCGTGGAGCCGGCAGGGACCACAGGGGCATTGGGGTTCCCCCCATGGTCCCCAACGCTGAGGCCAGGGCCCGGGAGATGGGGTCCTTGGGGCCAGAAGTGGCCCAGGAGGAGGAGGGCCACTCTGCCCCTTCCCCTTTAATTTTTTATAATTTTTTTTTTTAACGGAAGGCAGGCCCTGGGGGATGGGGCCCCCCAGGGCCCACACAAGAGGACCTCATTGCCACAAGAGGACCTCATCACCCCACCAGCAGTGCTCCAAAAGGCGCGTTTGCAGAGTGGTGTAAAAAGGGGGCGTGGCCTCAGACCACTCTCAGCGTTCCACCTGTGTGGGGCTTACTGGAGGTAACAGTAGGGCTAGTTGGCCCCCAGGGACCCTCGGGAGGCAAGGAGACTTCACCCCCAACCAAGAGCACGCCTGGAGGCGCGTTTGCAGAGTGGTGGACAAAGGGGGCGTGGCCTGTGTCCACATCTCAGCAATTCCACTGTGTGGGGCTTAGTGGAGGTAACGGGGAGGCTAGTTGGCCCCTAGGGACCCCCAGCAGCGAAGTGGACTTTAATCCCCATGCAAGAGTGCGCCAGAGTGCACGTTTGCAGAGTGGTGGGAAAAGGGGTTGTGGCCTGCTATGAGAACTTAGCAATGCTCCTGTGTGGGACTTACTGGAGGTAATAGGAGGGGTAGTTGGCCCCCACGGGTGTCCTTGGGGGCCAACTACCTCTCCTGTTACCTCCAATAAGTCCCACACAGTGGGATTGCTAAAAGGTCTTCGGAGGCCACACACCCCCTTTCTCCACCACTCTGCAAACACGCCTCCTGGCACAGTACTGGTTGGGGGATGAAGTCCACTTTACTCCTGAGGGACTTTGGGGGCCAAGAAGCCCTCCTGGTACCACCTGTAAGTCCTACGCAGCAGAATTCCTGAGCGCTGGTTGGAAGCCCAGCCCCCTTTCTCCACCACTCTGCAAACGCGACTACCAGTTAAAGAAGCATTTGTAATGTAATAGGTCTCGCATTTGCAAGAGTTAGAGCTATTGGCGTTGTAAATCTAAAAGTTTGTTACTAATGTTTTTTGGAGTGAAATGGATGTACTTTGTGTGTAGTGGAATTATGTGGTATGTTGTGCAGTGAAATTATGTGGATAGAAAGCATGTGGTATTTAGTGTATAGGAATTATGTAGAGTGGGATTATGTGTTATGGAGAGCAATTATGTGGTATGGTAGTTTGTGTTGTGGAGTGGTAATCGCAGGTTTAGTCTTCCTCGTTTCCATAGAAGCTAAATTATGAACTCTATGAGACAAAAAAAAGAAGGAATCACTGAGGAGCACTTCTGGACCTAGTCAGAGGTATGAGCAGGGTCACTGGAATTATGCGACTGTTTGGCGGCACTGACTTTAGCACAATTATACATTTTACGCATTAGCCACATAATCCATCATCTGCTGCTTAATCTGCAGATTTGAACAAAAAAAGCCTTGTTTCTATCCCTAACGGCTCAAACGTTACGAAAAAAGCAGCGACAAGTGTTACAGCGTGGTGGAAGGCCCTTTGCAAACCTAGAATGGTCACTTGTTACTTATTACTAAATGAGGGTGTTAAATTGGTACTAATGGTGTGCAAACCACTGTTGCTTCTTTCTACGCCTCTCTTGCCACTTTCTGCATTTCTCTTGCTTCTTTCTGCAACTTTCTTTTTTTTATGCACTTCTTTTGCCTCTTTCTGCTCATCTCTTCCACTTTCTGTACCTCTCTTGCTCTTTCTGTACCTCGCTTGCCTCTTTCTGCACCTCTCTTGCCTCTTTCTGCACCTTACTTGCTTCTTCCAGGACCCTTCTTGCCTCTTTCTGCACCCCTGTTCCCTCTTTCTGCACCTCTCCGGCCTGATTCTGCACCTCTCTTGCCTCTTTCTACACTTCTCTTGCCTCTTTCTGTACCTCTATTGTTTCTTTCTGCACTTTTCTTGCCTCTTTCTGCACCCCTTGTGCCTCTTTCTGCACCTCTGTTGCTTCTTTCTGCACTTCTCTTGCTTCTTTCTGCACCTCTGTTGCTTCTTTATGCACCCCTCTTGCCTCTTTCTACAACCCTCTTCCCTCTTTCTGCACCACTCTTGGCTCAGTCTGCCCACCTGTTCCCTCTTTCTGCACCCCTTTTGCCTGTTTCTGCAACTCTCTTGCCTCTTTCTGCAGTTCTCTTGCCTCCTTCTGCACCTCACTTGCCTCTTTCTGCAACTCTCTTGCCTCTTTCTGCAGTTCACTTGCCTCCTTATGCACCCCTCTTGCCTCTTTCAACACTTCTCTTGCCTATTTATGCACCTCTCTTGTCTCTGCTTGCACCTCTCTTGACCTCTTTCTGCACCTCACTTGCTTCTTTCTGCACCCCTTTTGCCTGTTTCTGCACCCTTCTTCCCTCTTTGTGCAACTCTCTTGCCTCTTTCAACACCTCTCTTCCCTCTTTCTGCACCACTCTTGCCTCTTTCTGTACCTATGTTGCTTCTTTCTGCACCTCTCTTGTCTCTTTCTGCACCCTTCATGCCTCTTTCAGCACCTCTGTTGCTTCTTTCAGCAGTTCTCTTCCTTCTTTCTGCACCCCTCCTCCCTCTTTCTGTACCCCTCTTGCCTCTTTGTGCACCTCTTGTAACCCTTTCTGCACCCCTCTTGCTTCTTTTTGCACCTCTGTTGGTTCTTTCTGCAACTCTTTTGCTTTGATCTGCACTTCACTTGCCTCTTTCTGTACCCCTCTAGCCTTTTTCTGCACCTCTGTTGGTTCTTGCTGCACTGCTCTTGCTTCTTTCTGCACCTCTGTTCCAAATTTCTGCATCCCTCTTCCCTCTTTCTGCACCTCTCTTGCCTCAGTCTGCTGACCTGTTCCCTCTTTCTGCACCCCTTTTGCCTGTTTCTGCAACTCTGTTGCCTCTTTCTGCAGTTCTCTTGCCTCCTTCTGTACCTCACTTGCCTCTTTTTGCACCTCTGTTGGTTCTTTTGCACTGCTCTTGCTTCTTTCTGCACCTCTCTTGCAAATTTCCCCACCCCTCTTGCCTCTTTCTGCACCCCTCTTACCTGTTTCTGCACTTCTCTTGCCTCTGTCTGCACCCCTGTTCCCTCTTTCTGTACCTCTTTTGCCTGTTTCTGCAACTCTCTTGCCTCTTTCTGCAGTTCTCTTGCCTCCTTCTGCACCTCTGTTGCATCTTTCTGCACTTCTCTTGCCTCTTTCTGCACCCCTGTTGCTTCAATCTGCACTTCCCATGCTTCTTTCTGCATCTGTCTTGCTTCTTTCTGCACCCCTGTTATTTCTTTCTGCACTCGTCTTCCCTCTTTCTGCACCTCTCTTGCCTCTTTCTGCATCTCACTTGCCTCTTTCTGCACTTCTCCTGCTTCTTTTTACACCTCTGTTGCTTCTTTCTGCACTTCTCTTTTTTTTGTCCCAATTCACCTCAGAAGCAATGTCCATTCCTTCCGCCCTTATTTCGAGAGAGAAAACTAACCACTTGTGGGCATTCCACAATGAGCATTATCCTTCCTACGGCTGTCTCTCTCTCACGGTGTTAACTTCACACCGGCAGCTGCTTTAAGTACAAGTGGAGGGGGCCCTGCAGCAGACCAGAGAGTTTTTACCTGTGTAATCATTGGACAAGTTTATAATTCATGTATCTTCATGTATCCTCATTACCCCCCGCATCTTGCTGCTCCCTTTCTGGACCCACACTCCATACTTGTAAGGGCTTCCAAAACCCTTTCCTCTTGGACTCTTTCCCTAGCAGGTCCATCCTAGACATACATAGGAGAGACTCCAGCCAATGCGAATGCTGCGGCGGTACACCTCCCACCCATTTACGGCAGATTTCTCTTCTAGCAAGTAAAATTGCATAAAACAACAAGTCTCTAAGAAAACCCGTAAGGCTATCCATCACACCAAAGATAACCAATAATAGGCTGACCTTAATTTGCAGTCCCAAAATACCTGATATAGTTGTTTCAACTTCGTCCCAAAACCCTCTGATTACAGGACATTGGTAAAACATATGGACATCTGTCACTTTTTCAAGGCCACATTTTGCACAGCTGGTTCAACTTCCTTTCCCCATCTTTGACAATTTTTCAGGTGTTATGTATGCCCTGTGGAGTGAGAAGAAGTGGTTTCTCCTTAAAAAAGCAGGCTTGACAATGAGGTAAAGTGTGCGCATTGATACTTGCCAAATATTCTGTAGCTGCTCCCTCGGCAAGTGTCTTCCCCACAGCTCCTCTGCCAGCGTAAAATCTCTGTCCGTGATGTCATGTATTTCCCAATACCAGAATGCGACTTCCTCATTTCCTGATGGTTTTGTGACCAGTTGTTCCTCCAGCTCCCAACGCCGATTTTTGACTTTGTTCCCAGCTTTTTATTTGTATATATTTAAACTTTGAAAGACTACCCTTCATCAGCCCATTTAGATCTTCCCAAGGTATAAGACTCCCATTCCGTGTCAGATTTCCCCAGATCCTTAGATCCACGTTTTTTATGACTACTGCCAATTTATCGTTAAGACACTCCGGAGTCCCTGGTGAATCTCAAATTGGGTCATAATGGGAATAATAGTCTAGTTTCGAGAGTCGCCTAATGTGGTACCATATCCTCACTGGGCCTGGGCGGAAAACTACGCTACGCTCGCGGAGTTTGCGTAGTTTGCGCTACTAACCGCTACGCGAATTGCACGTAGCACAGTGCAAAAACGCGTAGCGTAGCGGGCTTTTTTTGCTTGCTCGCGGTCCTCAACGTCAAGTTGGCGACCGCGAGCAAAATCAACATCCCGGCGAGACTTTTTCCTCGTTCGCGATCAGCAACATCAAGTTGCTGATCGCGAGCATGGAAAATAAACCTCCCAGCGAGATTCTCAATGCGGGGAGGTCAGGTTTCTCATTGCGAGTGGTCGCGTATGCTCGCGACCGCTCATGATGAGAAACTACCAGTCCGCGTTGAGAAAGCTGCCGCTCGAGTACAAATCTACTCGAGCGGCAGAAAACGACCGCTTGCACTGTGCAAGATGCCGTTTGCAATGATTGCACAGTGCGGACAAGCATCCGGCACTGTGCAATCAGTGCGAACAGCATTTCCCTACCGCACTATGCAGTTCGCGTAGCTACGCGTAGCGTGCGTAGTGCGAAGTGCTCTTCGCGTAGCTACGCGTAGCGCCACTATGCGTAGCTACGCCCAGGGTTAATCCTCACCATTGTTTGTAATACCTTTAGTTTGATTTTTTAAAAGTATTTTGGGTAAAAAGGAAATCGTCTACATCCGCCTTACTTTCTTTTAGCATTGCCAAAAACATAGAACCTATTACAGATCCATCTGGTGTCTTTGCAAGCATTCTGGAGTTTGTCAGTTGGAAGGCCCATGCATAGTATTGTATATCTGGGAGGGTTAATCCTCCCTTCTCTCTTTTTCTCCGCAGCTTTTTCCACGAGATCCTGATCCCCTTATATGCCCAAATGAAAGCATTTATCGCCTGCTGGATTTTATGTATGGTGGCTTTTTCAAAATACAGTGGTATGGTATTAAATAGGAAAGTGATCTTTGGCAATATAGTCAAACTAGACCAAGTTCACCCTCCCAGAATCGTTAGCGGAAGGTGTACCCATCCCTTCATTAGTTGCACTATCTCTTTTAATATTCTCCTCAGATTTATTTCTGTGATATCATTTATATCTTGTACTATCTTTAAACCCAAATATCGCATTTCCTTCTTAATCAGCAGATTCTCACTTCCCTGATTCCATACCATACATAACCTCTGTTTTGTTTTCATTTACTAAGTACCCCGACACCTCTCCAAATTCCAATGCCATCCATAGAATAGTTGGTAAGGCCGCCCCAAGATCGGAAGAGAAAACCATAAGGTCATCTGCATATAAGGAGACCTTCCTCATCCATTCTCCCTGATGAAAGGGGGGAATGTCAGTTGTGGTTCTGAGTTTATCTGCAAAGGGTTCTATATAAAAATTAAACAGGAGGGGGGGAAGAGGACAGCCCTGTCTTGTGCCCCTAAATATTTTAAAAGATGAAGATAAGTTCCCATTCACCAAGATTCTTGCTGTAGGTTCTTGATATATTAATTGAATGGCTCTACAGAATCTATCTCCTAGT
This sequence comes from Calotriton arnoldi, assembly GCA_963921515.1. Lineage (NCBI taxonomy): Eukaryota > Metazoa > Chordata > Amphibia > Caudata > Salamandridae > Calotriton > Calotriton arnoldi. Next base: position 1,037,306 of record CAWUFW010006193.1, read on the forward strand.
TCATATCTTTTTAAGACGGAGAACAGATAGGACCACCTCACCCTATCAAAGGCTTTGGAGGCATTTAATGTTATTATTGCTAGTGGGGTTTCATAAGTTGTTGCAAAATCAATAGCCCCTATTAACTCATAAGTAAGCTCATGTAGATACCTTTCCTTTACAAAGCCCCTCTGATCTTTATTTATCACTTCTCCTGCTATCCTACTTAATCTTTCTGCCAAAATTTTTGTAAAGATTTTGTTGTTCGAATTCAGGAGAGATATCGGTCTATATGATTCGCACCTAGCCAGGTCCTTTCCTGGTTTCAAAATGAGAGTAACAGTGGCCTCATTCTAAGAACTTGGTACTTGCACCCCTTGATCTAATATCTCACCTATCACTAGTGTCAAAAATGGTGATAGCACCTCCCCAAGGATTTTATACAATTCCACTGAAATGCCATCTGGCCCGGCGGCTTTACCCCCCTTACTTGACTGAATGGCCAAAACCACTTCTTCTTGGGTGATCCCCTGGTTTAAGATCTTTTGCTGACTGGCATCTATAGGTTGGATAGAGTCTGCTAACCATCCCTCAATCTCTGCTTCTGCAGTCCTCTCCTCCTCCACATATAGGAGCCGGAAGAATTCCTTAAATGCCACTTCAATCTCAGTCTCGTTCCTCAGAATATTCCTGGACTGATCCTCCTTGATCTCCTTAATCCGATTCCTATTCTGATCCGTCTTAGTCTTCCAAGCTAGGAGTTTCCCTGCCCCCTCCCCATACTCGAAATGTGCTAGCTTGCTAGCATCCCATCTCTTTCTAATCCGAGTTTGAAGGATTTCTGCCATTTGGTTCTTTAACAGGAGCAGTTTCCTTTCAGACACGATCTTGGCATCCTCCGTTCCTGATCTTCTTATCTCGGTTTCTATTCTTTCCATTTCATCTACTAACCGAGAGATTTCACTCCTATAACTTTTATTTCTGTGGCATACTACACTAGTGATCTCACGTCTCATAAATGCCTTTAACGTATCCCAAACTACCCCAGTTGGAGGAGAACCACTGTTAATCTTAATAAATTCCCTAACTTCTACTTTTAGACTTTCCATTACTTCCCTATCTGCCAGTATGGTACGGTCTAGTGTCCACTTTCTTTCTGTATGCTTACTAATGCTTACTACTGTCTTTACTGGTTAATATAACCGCCGAATGGTCTGATAGACGGGCTACCTCATATCCAATATCTAAATATCCTCTCTAAGGCTCCAATCTACTAGAAAGTAGTCTATTCTTGATCTATTCCCATATTTCTTATTATGAAATGAGGTACCTTGCAGATCTCCAACTCTCTCTCTACAAAGATCACACAAAGGGGCATATTCACAAGGACCTACCGCCGATTTATCCCCACCTTAACGCATCCAAAGTGGAGATAGATTCAACACCCCATTCACAAGCGGGTGCAAACTGCAGACATCCCCAGTATTCCCGCGACAACTGCCCCAAAATTTACCTCCACGGTGGACACCACCAACTAACCCTAATGAGATGCAGAGTAGGCGTTCCCGTGCAAAAACACACAAAAAAACCACAACACCACTTTCACAACGAACTGTCAGATCTGCGATGCAAACCAAAAACAGGCGAGCACAAAATCAGAACATGTGCCATGCGCACATCAAAGGAGCGAGACACAGAGAAATAGAGAATGAAAGAAAGGCAGAGAGAGAAAGAGAGAGAAGGAAAGGAAGGGAGAGAGAGAGAGTGAGAGAGAGGGAAGGAAGGAAGGGAGAGAGAGAGAGAGTGAGTGAGAGAGAGAGGGAAGGAAGGGAGAGAGAGTGAGAGAGAGAGGGAAGGAAGGAAAGGAGAGAGAGAGTGAGAGTGAGAGGGAAGGAAAGGAGAGAGAGAGAGAGAGAGAGGGAAGGAAGGGAGAGAGAGAGTGAGAGAGAGAGGAAAGGAAAGGAGAGAGAGAGAGAGACACCGCCGCCCCTGCGCACCCAGGCCCCACTGTTCACCTGCTGCCACCAGTGTGTCTCAAACCACGTGTCGGGATACACTGCAAGCCACCAGGTCTGCAATCTGTAATCAAGGCCAGAGTCAACAATGGCAGAGTCCATCACACAGCACACGGCAACAACGCCTGTCTGTCCCTGAGCACGCATGAAGCCGCATTCTACCCCCTCCCGCCGGCCAGCGCTGGCTGTCCGCACTTGCGCACCCTGGGCCCACTGCTCACCTGCCGCCAATGGTGTGTCCACCAGTGGGCACACCACGTGCCCGTGCAAGCTCCAGGCCCCGGTCCCGCCACCATGGCATGGTCCACATCATGCGGACCCGCCCCATGGCCCAGCAGGTCCCACACATGATGCTGAGTCCTGAGGCATCAATGGCAGAGACCACATCAGTGCACACGCCATCATCGCAGGCTGCACACCCGCTCAGCTATTCCGGTGCCACTAACCCTGTGCAACCCCTGTCACGCCACGTGGTGGTAGGCCCGTGATGGGTGCAAGGCCTCGGGTGCCACTAACCCTGTGCAACCCCAGTCAGCGCCACATGGTGGTAGGCCCGTGACGGGTGCAAGGCCTCGGGTGCCACTAACCTTGTGCAACCCCAGTCAGCGCCACATAGTGGTAGGCCCGTGACGGGCACAAGGCTTTGGGTGCGACAAACCCTGTGCACCACAACTCATGGGCCCTTTATGATTGAGAACTGTGGAGCATCCGTCATCCAGTCACCACCAGCAGTGGGGAATGTGACTTCGTCGGCCCCTTATATTTGCGGGTTCACATGGCCTGTGATGCCTGTGCCGGATGGGTGTGGTGTGTGTGCAGACCTGCCCTCAGGGAGTGGACGTGACATGCTGACAACTAGACCAGTGACCTGCGTACCACCAGCGAGTACGCCTGCGACATGTAGCTAGGTGGGCCCCCCCCTCGGAGCATAAGCGGAGTGGTCTGGCCTGGCGTACGCCGGACCAGCGCAGGGCTTGCAACAATGACTCGGGGGCTCTGGGCATGGTTCAGTCAATGTCCAGACAAGGGAGTGACTAATGCATGTGTCCCTGTTGTAGTGTCCACGGCAAGCGGAACACAATAGGCAATGTAGCACACTGTGACTGGCATCCCACTAGATGAGCATCATTGACGTGAGGGAAATCACTGTCCCTACATTCATCCACACATTCATACATGAATGATGAAAGCCATGACACAGCAGTGCGTTTCTGGATGTTTATTGCACATCCAGTGGAGTTTTGCAGCTGGAGCGGTACAGGGCCATGCCTAGCACACCACACAATATGGGCCCGTGGAGGGCCAGCCAGAGTCCATCCGGGGATGACAAGTACTGCGGAAGAGGAAGGGTACAGTCCGCAGTCTGGTCGCCGTGTCATTGGTCATCAAACAGGATATGGCTGTCCATGTCGCGGTCCAAGGAGTGCAGCAGAGTGTATCAGGGGTCAGTGGCAGGTCATGCGGCCATGTGCGGCACCAAGCAGAAACAGGCAAGGTGGCAGACATGAATGCTAGTGCCTCCTTCTGAACTCAAGCCCATCCACGTCCTTGTCCTCGGATGTGTGCTCTGCCCCACCTGTGGGTGTTGCAGTACCGGCTGCGGCACTGTGTGCCACTGACAAATCAGGGGCCAGAGGAGGATTGTCGGCCGCACTGTGTGGCAGTGACACATCAGGTGCCGGAGTGGATAAAGCCTGCTGCACTGGGAGGCACTGACACACCAGGGGGCGGAGATGTGGATGGTGTGGGTGCAGCAGCATTCATCTGAGCCACGCCTTGTGGCAGCAATGCCATGATGAGGACATGCAGGGCATGGTAGATCCCAGCTACATTTCGCTGATGTGCAGCGGTGGCTGCCATCCTTTCCGCCTCCATCCGCACCATGACCTCCATGAGCCTCCGCATGTGTGCCAGCTCACGGCTGAGATCGCTGGAGCCACTCTGAGCGGACAGGTGTTCTTGTCTCTGAGTCAGGACTCCAGCGATGTCAGTCAGGGCTTGTTGGAGACCATGGAGTGGGCCGTGGGTGCCCATTAGGGACTAGAGCTGGTCCCTGATGGGACTTAGACACCCACGGATGGTGTCCAGTTTGGTAGCCATGAGGTCGAACGCAACCTGCACCTGCTCAGCCGTCTCCCTCTGGCCCTCCAGCACACGGCGTTGGAAGGCCATGTGTTGTTCCTGGGGGTCTTGGGAGACTGCCGGGGCTGTGGGTGCCTCCTGCTGGGTGGTTTGTGGAGTGGGTGGGGTCTCCTCGATGCAGCTGGGCTGCCCTGGTCCTGGAGGTGATTGGCGGATGAGTTCAATGATGTCTTGGAGGGCTTGGGTGTTGATGCTGGTGGTGTCCTCCTCGTCATCAGTGAAGACTGGCTGGGACTGCTCTGCAGGAGGTGTTGACGATGCCCCTGCAATGTGAAGGGGAGATGGTGTATTACAATGTGTCCGCATGTATGTAGCCGCATGGTACAGGTTAGTAAGTAAGTACGTTTTTTTATATAGCGCAGCTACTCACCCTTACGGGTCTCAAGGCGCTGGGGGCCGTAGTGGAAATTAAGTGATCTATTGCCCAGAGTCACATGGTGCTGAGCTGAGCTGCCGCCGGAGCCGGGGATCGAACCGTGAACCCTGTGCTCCGAAGTCAGCTGCCCTGGCCGCTGCACCACACCACACATTCAGACAGCATGGCATTGTACATTGTGACAGTCTGTGGATCAGGGCCATGATCCAGAGTCATTGTGGGTGTGCACTGTGCTCTGCTTGATTGTGCATGTGTGCCGTTGTGGCCATCTCCCCCGGTCCCCCCAGTACCTGGTGGTCACTCACCCTGTTGCGGTTGTGTTGTGTCCTGTCGAGCAGTGCCCGGTCCCCTGACTCCTGCCACGGTCTCCACACTGATGACTGTCGACACCAGCTCCTCCATGTCATCCAGCTCCTGCTGTGGCGCAGGGCTCCCACCTCCAGTCTGCATTGCTGCCTTCTGGTTGGCTGCGAGTTTCTCCTTGGTCTTGCGCTTGATGTCAATCCATCGCCTCTTGACCTCGTCCATTGACCTCTTGTGCTCTCCGACGGCATTCACCTTGTCCACAATGTCCTGCCATATTCAATTTTTGGTGCCCAATGACACGTTGGAGGTGACGAACAGTTGTTGATGGTGTTCCATCACCTCCGTGACCATCATCCTGTTTTCCTGTGGACTGAACTTCATCTTCCTCTTCTTCTTGTCCTTGCCCTTCCCTGTCCCCGAGGTCCCAGGCTGGTCGTCCGGGGTGCTTGTGGGGTTGCGCTCGTCCTCTGCGCCTGCTCCGGCTGCCTCCATGGTGCTTGGGTGTTGGTCATTTCGTGTTTGTGTGTTTTTTCTACTTTTCTACTGGTTTTTCCCGCCTGCCATGTGTGTATTGCAGTCCTGGTGCTGCTTATCGCTCATTTCCTCATCGCGCTTTGGCCCATCGCATGTTTTTTCGCGTTGAGGTTTGTGTTTTTATCACGGTCGAGGTTGTTGCATCGCGGACATTGGCCGCGTTTTCGGGGAACTATCGCATGGTACCGCCGTGTTGTGAATTCCAGGTTAACACGGGGTTATTTTCCCGCGATGGGCTGCGATGTGTAAAGTTACGTTGACATTTTTTGGAGATGTTTAGCACACGTTCTTGTGAATATCCCCCAAAGTGTGCTGAATCATCATGGCTTTTAAAAGGGCTCGTGATTTAGGCGTCGGTACAGCTCTAGTTTTATTTGATTTATCTAACTTTAGATCTATTACTACATTAAAATCTCCTGCCATAATTACCGGACGGGAGAATTCTAACAAGTTTGAAAACAAATTTTTAAGTGGTTCACAGTCATCGTGGTTTGGGCCATAGTATCCTACCAATGTTAGTAACCTATCCGCTATTTTTACACCTGCTATAATCCACCTACCCCCTTTGTCTGCCCTCATATGTGATACCCATATTTTTGCTTGTTTTTTCACCACTATTGCGACCCCTCTTATATTAGCACTCTGATCAGTACATAATATTTGTTGTACCCATCTTTGTTATCTAAAGAGCTCAACAAATTCCTTTTTTACCAAATGCGTCTCCTGTAAGATCAGAATTTGAGCAGGGGAATCTCTAAGGTATTGCAATATCTTATCCCTGCGCCCCTTCACACGTAACCCATTAACATTCCATGTTAGAATCTGGATAGGCATATCCCTGTTATCCCGAGTACATTGAATCTTTCTGAGGTATTTGAGGAATTTTTTATCATTTTTTCCCATATGCTCCCCACCCCGTGCAACCCCCGATCCTTCCCTCCCTCCACCATTCCCTGAAGATTCCTCCTATGCTTCTTCTTCTTGGACCTGATGTTAGTCCAAATTTCTTCTTCTGTACCACGGGCACCCGCCACCCATAATAACCACGTATATATATATTTACGAGTAAAAAAATAGAGCTTCTTTTTTATTTACATACCCCTCAACTGCCCCTCCACCTCTCTTAATGAGTTCTAGTGCCTCATCTGCTTCCCTTATGCTTCTCATCTGCTTCCTTATGCTTCTTAGCATTTTGTTATTATGCATTACTCTTAGGGATGCAGAGAATTTGAGCTGCACAGTTGCCCCCGCTTTTTTAAAATCCTCCATACGCTTACCCAGCTCCCACTGTCTATCTAAGGTCACACGAGATAAATCTGATCTCATTTCAAATGAGAAATCTGGACCTTTTAGGGATTTTAATTTTAATGCAGACAGAAGGATTTTTTCCTTTAGGGCATATGTCTGAAAGTTGATGAGAATCTTCCTTGGCTTCACTCTACCCGGGTTTTTCCTGAAAGGGTCTCTGTGTATTCTTTGGATATCCTTCGCGATGTCCACCTCACTCTCATCCACCTCAACTGATGCCTTTCTAAGGGATACCACATAGGTTTTCAGATTATCACCCTCTTTTCCTTCGGGAATATTCAAAATTCTCAAATTGATTCTTCTGGAGTTATTTTCTAGCTGCTCTAGTTTTTCCTGTAGCCCCTGCTCGTCTCGGCGCAGCACCTGGAGCTCCATCTTACTGCTATTTAGATCTTTTTTTAACTCCTCCACCGTGTTCTTAAGTGTTTGTGTCCTATCGGACAATGTATCCATCTTTTTTTCCAATGCCTCACAGAAGCCAAGTATTTCACCCTGATTTGCTTCAGATACCCTTTCTTGATGTCTACAGTGAGTGACGCAAGCATCGCCTCCAAGGAACTTACCGAAGTTTCTACTTGGTTTCCTTCTTCTTAATATTTGGACGTTACATATTATATGTAATCTCCGTGATCTTTATCCTGAGTACTACCTCCCACCTGGTGCTCAGTTCCTCCTAAACAAACTGCTTCAGAGCTCTTTTCCTGACGGGGCTGCTCTCCACTTCTCTTGCCTGTTCCGGCACCTATCTTGCCTCTTTCTGCACCTCACTTGCTTCTTTCTGCTCCCCTCTTGCCTGTTTCTGCACTTCTCTTCCCTCTTTGTGCAACTCTCTTGCCTCTTTCTACACCTCTCTTCCCTCTTTCTGCACCACTCTTGCCTCTTTCTGTACCTCTGTTGCTTCTTTCTGCACTTCTCTTGCCTCTTTCTGCACCCTTCATGCCTCTTTCAGCACCTCTGTTGCTTCTTTCTGCACTTCTCTTCCTTCTTTCTGCACCCCTCGTCCCTTTTGCACCCTGCTTCCCTTTTCCTGCACGTCGCTTGGTTCTTTCTGCACCCCTCTTGCCTCCTTCTGTACCTCTGTTGTTTCTTACTGCACGGCTCTGGCTTCTTTCTGTACCGCTCTTGCAAAATTCTGCACCCCTCTTTCTGCACCCCTCTTGTCTCCTTCTGCACCTCTGTTGGTTCTTTCTGCACTGCTCTTGCTTCTTTCTGCACCTCTTTTGCCTGTTTCTGCAACTCTCTTGCCTCTTTCTTCACTTCTATTGCCTCCTTCTGCACCTCTGTTGCTTCTTTTTTGCACTTCTCTTCCTCTTTCTGCACACCTCTTGCCTCTTTCTGCACCTCTGTTGCTTCCTTCTGCACTTCACTTGCCTCTGTCTGCCCCCCTCTTGCCTCTTTCTGCACCTCTGTTCCTTCTTTCTGCACTTCTCTTGCTTCTTTCTGCACCCCTCTTGCAAATGTCTGCACCCCTCGTGCCTCTGTGTGCAGCTCTCTTGCTTCTTTCTGTTCCTCTCTTGCCTCTTTCTGCACCCCTCGTGCCTCTTTCTGCACCTCTTTTGCTTTTTTTCTGCACTTCTCTTGCTTCTTTCTGCACTCCTCTTGCCTCTTTATGCACCTCTGTTGGTTCTTTCTGCACTGCTCTTGCTTCTCTCTGCTATTCTCTTGCACATTTCGGCACCCCTCTTGCCTCTTTCTGCACCTCTGTTGGTTCTTTCTGTACCTCTCTTGCCTCTGTGTGCACCCCTGTTCCCTCCTTGTGCACCTCTTTTGCCTGTTTCGGCAACTCTCTTGCCTCTTTATGCACTTTTCTTGCCTCTTTCTGCACCTCTGTTGCTTCCTTCTGCACTTCTCTTGCCTCTTTCTGCACCCCTCTTTCCTCTTTCTGCACCTCTGTTGCTTCTTTCTGCACTTCTCTTGCTTCTTTCTACACCTCTCTTGCTTCTTTCTGCACCTCTCGTGCCTCTTTCTGCACCCTTCTTCCCTTTTCTTGCATGTCTCTTGGTTCTGCTTGCACTGCTCTTGCCTCTTTCTGCACCCCTTGTGCCTCTTTCTGCACCTCTATTGCTTCTTTCTGTACTTCTCTTGCCTCTTTCTGCACCCCTCTTGCCTCTTTCTGCACCTCTGTTGGTTCTTTCTGCACTGCTCATGCTTCTTTCTGCACCTCTGTTGTTTCTTTCTGTACTTCTCTTGCTTCTTTTTACACCTCTCTTGCTTCTTTCTGCACCCCACTTGCCTCTTTCTGCACCCTTCTTCCCTCTTTGTGCACCTCTCTTCCCTCTTTCTGCACTCTCTTGCCTCTTTCTGCACCCCTCTAGCCTCTTTCTGCATCTCTTTTGCTTGTTTCTGCTCTTCTTTTGCCTCTTTCTGTACCCGTCTTGCCTCCTTCTACATCTATGTTGTTTCTTACTGCACTGCTTTTGCTTCTTTCTGCACCTCTCTTGCAAATTTCTGCAAACCTCTTGCCTTTTTCGGCACCCCTCTTGCCTCTTTCGGCACCCCTCTTCTCTCTTTCTGCACCCCTGTTCCTTCTTTCTGCACCTCTTCTGCCTGTTTCTGCACCTCTGCTGCCTCTTTCTGAACTTCCTTGCCTCTTTCTGCACCTCTTTTGCTTCTTTCTGAACTTCTCTTGCCTCTTTCTGCACCCTTCTTCCCTCTTTCTGCACCTCTCTTGCCTCTTTCTGCACCTCATTTGCCTCTTTCTGCACACACAGGGCTACTTTTAAACTGACCTCAGGCTCAGCAGTGCAGACAAGCAAGTGCAGAAAAGGACTGCTGGCCTCTAAACTGCCATGCCCTATTATATGCTAGGGACTTAGAGGTAGTTTTAATCCCCCAGCCCTATTATGTACTAGGGCCTTACAGGGGAGGTCATGCCAATCACAGGGGTACCCCAACCCATAGTGTACCCTAGTGTATGTAAGTGTTTTCACTGTATTCTAAGTGTCTTTCAGCATAGCACTGGCTCCGGGCCTGGTTAGGCAGAGCCCAGGGTCAGTCAGAGTCAGTTACCACCAGTACCAGTCAGCAAAAGTTAGGGGTGCCCAGGGCACAGGATGACTTTGCAACAAGGCCTCTTTCTGCACCTCTGTTGGTTCTTTCTGCATATCTATTGCTTCTTTCTGCACCTTTCTTCCTCTTTCTGGACTTCTTTTGCCTCTTTCTGCATTTCTCTTGCTTCTTTCTGCGCCTGTCTTCCTCTTTCTGCACATGTCCTACCTCTGTAGGCATAGTTAGAAATTAGCATTTAAAAAATCCTAGAAATTCACTGAAAAAACCACAGGTTTCAGGGACGTTATAGTTAGAAATTTTCATTTAAAAACCTTAGAAATCCACTGAAAAACCATAGGTTTCAGGGACGTTTTAGTTAGAAATTAGCATTTAAAAACCTGTGAAATTCACTGAAAAAATCATAGGTTTCATGGACATTATAGTTAGAAATTAGCATTTAAAAACCTTTGAAATTCACTGAAAAACCATAGGTTTCAGGGACGTTATAGTTAGAAATTAGCATTTAAAAAACCTTAGAAATTCACTGAAACCAATGGTTTTTAAGTGAATATATATATATATACATATATATATATACATATATATACATACATACATACAAACATATAAATATATATATATATATATATATATATCTTACATTACCTACTGGCGGTACCCAGTAGGTAGTTATAGTTAGAACCTTGTTCCCATAAGAAAAGCATTTTTTGATTTGCCAATAACTTTAGCGCCGTTTGACGAATCTTCACAAAATTTTCAAAACTAATGGCCCGCTCAGGTCAGCTGCTGTCTTGAAAGTTTCGGGGTGATTCGTCAAGCGGGGGCCGAGAGAAAAGAAGGGTCCCAAAACATGTTTTCTCCATGTTAATTTCCATACTGCTGAATGGAATTACACCAAATTTAGCAGAGAGATAGCTCTTGGTCCAGAAAGCACGCTTTTCTTTAAATGGTGTATATCTGTTCAGTAGTTTTTGAGATATTTAAAGATTTACAGATATCGATAATTGAGAATTGTGAGATCTGATTGGCAGAGCCCACCCGAGCACAAGCTTGCCTCTGATTGCCTGCCAACACTACAAACCAGGAAGTGTTGGCAGCCATCTTGTGACTCAGAACCGAGTCAGAAGAAAAAAGGTGAGAAAAACGATTAAAAAAAAGAAAAGGGGACAGGGTAGAAACCCCCTGACCCCCTAGGCCTGCTCAGTATGGGTTCGTGCTTGTGTATCTAGACCTATAAATCAGTGACTGGATGTACTAACTGGAATTGGTGTGTCTATGGTTTCGAGAATGGTAGTTTCTATTTTAGAGTAGGTGTTTGAAAGGTTATATTAGGGTGTGAGGAGGTGCATCAGATATTAAGTGGATGATGTCATCAGTGATGTCATCAGTGATGTCATTTGAGAGGTCATCAGTTATGTCACCAGTGATGTCACTGATCATGTCATGAGTGATGTAATATGTGACATCATCAGCAGTGCATTGCAGGGGCGCGAGTTATAGTTAGCTCAACTAACTATAGCAGCCGAATTTCTCTGGTTTTGTTCGAGTGAAATGTCCAACTAACTATAACGTCCCTGAAACCTGTGGTTTCTTCAGGAAAATGTCCAAGGTTTTTCAAATGCTAATTTCTAACTATAACGTCCCTGAAACCTATGGTTTTTTCAGTGAATTTCTAAGGTTTTTTTAAATGCTAATTTCTAACTATAACGTCCCTGAAACCTATGGTTTTTTCAGCAAATTTCTAAGGTTTTTCTATGCTAATTTCTAACTTTAACGTCCCTGAAACCTATGTTTTTTTCAGTGAATTTCCAAGGTTTTTTAAATGCTAATTTCTAACTATAACGTCCCTGGAACCTATGGTTTTTTCAGTGAATATATTTACATACACACACAGGTACACATAGTTTATTATGCCATTTATTTATTTATTTTGTAGTTTTATATAGCGCTTACAAGACCCGAGGGCTATCAGAGCGCTTTACAGCATACATGTATAGAATCATAAACATTAGAATACAGTGACTAGCATCTAGAGTACTGGAGGTCACATAGATCAAGGTCATGGCCAGATGCATAGAGATGACGCTTGAGGAGAAATTCTTTTAGTTGTCTTTTGAAGTTCGTGAAGGAGGGATTAGTCCTGATGTGGGTAGGGAGAGAGTTCCATATTTTTGGGGCATTCCCTGAGAAAGAGCGGGAGAGGGCTTCTTGTTTATGTCTTTTTGGCGGGATTAAGAGGAGCGAGTTGGAGCTTCTTAGGTTTCTTGATTGTCCAGCTTTTGTGAGTTTGGCTGCGAGATAGTCTGGTTTGCCTATGTGTAAGGCTGTATGGGTGAGACAGGCAGTTTTGAAGGCGCAGCGTGCTTCGATGGGTAGCCATTTTAGGGCTTGTAATGCAGGGGTGATGTGGTTGTATTTCTTGGTACCTATGACCATTCTTGCTGCTGCTCTTAGGGTGGTTCTCATGGGGGCTATGTGTGTTTTAGCTGTCCCAGTTAGTGTGGCATTTCCATAGTCAAGTCTGGACAGAACTAGAGATTGGGCTGCGACTTTTAGGTCATTGGGGGTATGAAAGGTTTGATTTTGTAGAGGAGTTTTAGGTTGTAGAGGGCTCCTTTTGCTGTGGAGTTAATGTGGGAGCTCATGTTGAGACTTGCGTCTAGAGATATCCCTAGTGATTTGGCTGAGTTTGCTGGAGTAAGTTTGCAGTTTAGAGAGTCAAGGTTGTTTATCCATTCTTGGATCTGAGCGGGTTGTTCGTTATTGGAGAAGACAAGGATTTCAGTTTTTTCTTGGTTGAGTTTGAGTGGTTGAGTGTTAGCCAATTTTCTACTTTTGAAAGTGTGGAGTTGAGACGGAGGATGTCATTGAGGGAGGATATCTCGAGGTACAGCTGGGTGTCGTCAGCATAGAGGTGGTAGGCGATGTTTGCTTGTTTTAAAATTGTAGTGAGCGGTTCCATGTAAATGTTGAAGAGTGTGGGGGAGAGGACTGAGCCTTGAGGGACACCTCGAGTTGAGGGGGAGGTGTCGGACATCGAGTTTTTGATTTTTATGAGTTGGGAGCGGTTGTGTAGAAATGAGGAGAACCATTTTAAGACATTGCCATCTGCTCCGACACGCTTTCGTAGGGCGCCTAAGAGTAGATTGTGATCTACCGTGTCAAAAGCAGCTGATAGGTCGAGGAGGACAAGTAGGCAGCATCTGTTAGAGTCAAGGGAGTTGTGAATGTCATCGGTAATGCTCAGTATAGCGGTTTGTGTGCTGCATCCCTTCCTGAATCCGGATTGGTGTGAGTCAAGTAGGTTGTTAGATTCCAGGTGTTGGTTCAGTTGGGTGAGAACACATTTCTCCAGGATTTTAGCTAGGAAAGGAAGGTTGGTGATGGGCCTAAAGTTTCTGAGGTCATTCGGATCAGCATCTGTTTTTTTTAGAAGGGGGTGACTTGGCCTTGTTTGAGGCAGTCGGGCATCAGTCCATTGTTTAGGGAGCTGTTGATAATCTTTGTCCATAGTGGGGTTAGGGTAAGGTTGAGGTTCTTAGCCAGGGAGGCGGGTAGAGGGTCTGCGTAGTGGTTGGAGGGTTTGGAGTTGGCAATCACATTGGAAATGTCCTCTTCGGAGAGAGGTTTGAAGTCCTTCCAATGCTTGGGGGAAGATGGGGGACTAGGGGGAAGGCTTATTTTGGAGGTTGACAGAAGAGGGGTCTCGGCATCGGGGAGCATGTTGTGAGCTGGGGTTGGGTTAAGTTTCGTTATGGGAGGATTTGCTGTGTTGGGATTGAGGGTGCTAGTCTAGGGAGAGCTTGATATTGGTGATTTTGTCATTGAAGAATTTGGCCAGGTTGTTACACTGAAGTTTGGAGGCAGGGGGGTTTACTTTGGTGGGCTTGGAGGTCTGTTTCTGGATGATGTTGAAAAGTTCTTTGGGGCGGTTTTTGGCTTTGTCTAGTGCACTCCGGAAGAAGGAGGCTTTTTCCTTCATTATGTGTTTTTTGTAATTACTGCGTTATTTTCTGAGCTGGAAGAGGTTGGTTGTGGATGGGTTTCCTCTCCAGAGTCTCTCAGCGGCTCTTACTTTTCTTCTTTCGGAGTTGAGGTCATTGTTGAACCAGGCTCGGGAGGGGATGTCTCTGACTCTTTTCAGTTTCAAGGGGGCTAGTTGGTCAAGAGCAGTTGTCATTGTCCTGTTGTACAGTGTAGTGAGCTCAACCGTGTTGAGGTTGTCTGTGGAGGGTGGGAGAAGTGATGTTATGGTTTATTCGAGGACAGGGAGGGGGATGTCATTGAGGTTTCTGCTCCTTTGATGGGTAATTGGTGTTTTGACTGGTGGAGCTGCGGTTTGATTGATGTTGAATATAATGTTGTGGTGGTCTGACCAGTCGATTGGGAGAATGTTATTGATGGTTATTGTTTCACTTTTGGCTATGATTGCATCTAGGGTAGAGCCCTTGTTGTGGGTTTGACCCTTGCAGTGTTGGGTGAACTCATTTGTGAGAAGGAGTTCATTTAGTGACTGTATAACAGTGTCCTTTTCGTTATTCCAGGGGAGGTTGAAGTCACCCAGGATGATGTTGTCGGTGTTGGCTAGGGAGCAATGTGTAAGTAGGTCCAATATTTGTTCTCCGAAAGCTGGAGAATTTCCTGGGGGGTGGTAGATGAGATGGCATTTTGTTACTTTGTTGTTTTGACGTGTTATGTTGGTGTTGAGGTATTCGAAGGTAGAGAAGGAGTGGGATTTGATTTCAACTATATTGATGTTGTTCTTATGGATGATGGCAATGCCGCCACCGCATTGGTCTATTCTGTCTTTTTTAATGATGGAGAAGCCAGGGGGGACTAGAAGGTCAAGAAGCTGATATGATGTTTCATTGAGCCAGGATTCGGTGAGGAACGCGATGTCAATGTCGTGACTCAGTATGGCATCAGCAAGCTCTATTGCGTGCTTGACTGCGGATCTGCAGTTTATAAGCATGCAGTTTAACTTGCCACTGTTGGAATGGATTTGGGAGGAGGGGGGAGCTTGGGGAATGGTTGTGCATTGGGATGGAAGTCTTGTAGACCTAGGTTGGTTGTTGGCTCTACCTATTCCAGTGATTACCTGTATGTTGGAGGGGGGGTTTGGGTTGTTCTGGGGTCGTAGGTTTTAGCGAGTGTCGTTGCCTCTCTCAGAGACATCTCAGGGTTCGTTCTTCTTGGTCTGAGATTGGGTGTTGTGAGGGGTGGAACGGCAGCTGGTCGTCTGGTGATTAGGCAGTTGAGGTGGCTCACTAATGTTTATGAGGGAGGGGAGTATTGAGTGTTGGGCGGGGAAGGGGAAGGGGGCGCAGTGGTGTTGAGAAGGATTTTGTTTATGGCCTGCGTGATTGTGTTGATTTGGCTGTGGAGAAGGGATAGGTTTTCAGTTATGGTTATGAGGTGAGTAGGGGACATTGGTAAGAGGGTGTTGAGTTGTTTTTCTATGCGTGTGAGGCATTCAGTTAGTTCAGCCATTGTCTCTGGGTTAGGGGTAAGGGGAGGGGTGGGGTTGGGGGGCAGAAGTGACTGAGGTGTGGGTTGGGACAGGAGGGTTGAGGGTTGGTAAGATTAGGTGGAGGGGAGGGGTTGGGGGGCAGATTCGGTTGAGGGTGTAGGTTGGGACAGGAGGGTCGAGGGTTGGTAGGATTAGGGGAAGTGGAGAGGCATGCGTCTTCCGATAGGCGGTGGTGGGGGGGATTGTGGAGGGTGTTTCTCGAGAGTATTGGTGTTGTTTTGTCTGAGGGTTGGGCGTTGGTTAGGCGGGTGTTCGTGTTAACGTGGGTAGGGGGATTGGGGTAGATGTATTGGGAGGGGTGAGGGGGTGGGGCAGGGTGCGGAGTCTCGAGGTGTGGTTGGGGGGATGGGAGTGGGGGGTAGAGAGGAATCTGCCATGGGGGTGGGGGCAGGTCTGCAGAGTTCGGTAGTTGAGGGCAATTGGGAGGGGTCGGGATGGAGTTTCGCAGCTTGGGGAAGGCGAGTTCAAATTGGTGCAGGTTGAAGTCGTTGGCTTGGACCATGACTTTGCCATTTCTGTATACTGTTATGGTGGCGTTGATTCTGAAGGGAGAAGACTTGGAGATAATCAATCTTTGGCCGTGGGGGATGTTGGTGGTTTTGGTAACTCGCAGGTGGTTAGCTAGGTTATTTTTCCATTTGGCCTGGTGGGTGGTGTAGAAGATGAGGTCTGTTTTAGTCTTGCCTTTGGAGGAGTTATGGTAGAGGTCGGCTATGAGTGTTTCAGGGTGTTGCTTGAGTAGTCTGTGTTTAAAGATTTTGGTGGTGTTAGCTGAGAGATTGGGTGGGTAGGTGATGGAGAAGGAGTGGGGGCCATGGGGTTTAAGGTTGGTGAGAGGTAGGGGGTGGGAGTTGATGGGGTGTTCTGGTGGGGACTTAGGTTGGTTGACATCTTCCTGATTAAGGGGTAGAGAGGAAGGGGATACACAGGTGGGTTTCTAGGTAGACGGGTAACTGCGGGGATTGGGGCCACAGAGAGGTTGGGTATGGGACAAACCTAGGGCATTTTCGGGTCTGGGTCTGAGCTCGATGGGGGGGTTGAGAGTGTAGGAGTGTGGTCACATAGATCATTCCAGGATGGCTGACCCTTAAAGGGCTTTGGAGGAGGTTGGGCCTTAGTATAGTTTTGGTGGGAAAAAAGAAAAACAAAAAGTAGCCTAGTCTTTTAGTCAGCTTCTCTCAGTGGAGGTGGTCGCCTATGCTTGGTTGTTGGGAGGGCTAGGTTCACCTGGGGGAGGGGCAAGCGAGGTTAGAGTAGGAGATGGGGCAGTAAGTAGGAGGGGGTAGAGGGGTTAGAAGTCTGCGGGAGACCAGTCCAAGATCGCCACCATAGCAGGGAGTTGCTCTCAGTCCTCTTTCAATTATAAGTGATCTGTGGGGAAAGGGCAGTGAGAGAGTAGGGAGTTGCTCTCAGTCCTCTTTCAGTTACAAGTGATCTGTGGGGAAAGGGCAGTGAGAGAGTAGGAGGAGGGGAAAGTGAAAGAGGACTAGTGTTGGGGGTTGTTGCGAGTAGGATAGTTAAAATGGAAGTTGGTCGTCAGGGGGAGCATCGATCTGGGGGGGTAAATTGCTAGTGCCCCTCCTTGCGGGGACATGAGAAGCACAGCTTGTGAATTCGCTAATCCCCCAATCCATCACAGATCGTTTATTAATGGTAGAGGCACAGGCAACATGCCCGGTCGCCCAATGTGTTAGCGAGATAGATTTTGTGGGAAAAACGTCGGGGGTAAACTGTACCTTGTTGAGCACTTCATTGTCTGTTTGGTAGTGGTTTGTGCCGGTGGGGGGGCGGAGCCGTGTGGAGATCGAGTAGGGAGGCAGTAGGCTCGGTATTCCGACGTGATTGTCAGATGATAGGTGTGGGACCGATCGGGTGTGCCAAATGCGGGGAGAGTCTGGGGAAAGGGAGGAGAGCCCCCGGATGCAGCCTGCGGTGCCTCAATGCGGGGAAAGTCTGGGTAAAGGGAGGAGAGCCCCCGGATGCAGCCAGCGGTGCCTCAATGCGGGGAAAAGTCAGGAGGAGTGGAGGTCGGGCAAGGTCGTTGGACCTCTGGACGGTCAGGTCTCTTCACGAGGTGGCACAATTACCGTTGCTGCGGGCAGGGCGAGGGCACACCCTTACCTTGTTAGGCTGGGTCGACAACATGGAGATCCGAGTGAGCAAGCCCCTCCGTAGGGCGATGCGGCAGCTCATATGGCCAGGGCTCATCAGGAACCCTCTAGAGCCAAGCGAGTTGCAGCGGGCGTGTCGCGTGTCCACTCTCCTTTGTCCTGTGGTGCGATGTCGACTTGGGACCACAGCGGAGGGACGGGGTCGTGGACGGCTCCAACTGTGCTGGGTCATCCCCATGAGGGAGTCCGCCTCGGCGAGAGAGCGGTAGACCCAGGTCGCGGAGTTCCTGCAGACCGGTGAGCCTCTTATTGGAGGCGGGCCCCGCAAGGACAGTCGATCCGACGATCCAGCCACGGTGCCCAACAGGATGCGGTGGGGCACCTCCGAGGCGGGGCGGTTCCCAGTGTGTCAGCGGGAGTCGTCACGATGAGGTGGAAGCAAGGCCCCGGTAGACCTCGGGTCCGAAATAACGCCGGTCGAGGAGGGCGTCTCCGGTGGTCCTACCTATGGTCTGGGGCTCTTCGACGTGGCAGGAAGCGATCATCGTAGTCGTCCGGAGCAGGAGATCGGAGTCTGTATCCTCTGCCGTGTGGGTCCGGAAACTCCAGAACGCAGGTACGGAGATAATCCTTAAGTTGAATTTACAGATATATTTGTCCGTTGGGCTCGATGGGCTGGGTTTACCCAGGATTTACGCTGATGGTGATCCCTTACCCACGGAGCACTCGGGAAGAGCTCCTTCTCCATCGGCCATCTTGCTCGACTCGATTTATTAACAGTGTGTAGGGGGGTCACAACTCACAAGAGCCAATAGAGAAGCAAGGCTCTGCTCATTTGTCAGTGGTTTTTTATCTTTCTCTCCCACCTCCTTTACCCCTTCTTCGGCCTATCTCTCTTTTGGTCTGGATTTAACTCTGATCATGAAATATATGTCTGGGTCCTAAAAAAGAGCGCTTGTGTCAACCACTTGCAACCAGCTAAACAAATTAAGCAAGGCTTTAGAATGTAGGCTGGGTGGCGGCACTTTGAATAGTGGGAGTCAGTCTATCGTTATATTCGCTTCCTTATCTCTATCCATGCTCCTCTTTCCTGCTAACAGTTTCATCATGGTCTCTCATGCAGGATCCAAGTGCAGTAAGTGTAATACTGACTAACAGTATAACCATGCCTTAATATGCAACACGTCTATTTCCTCATAGCTTTTGGAACTGCCTTTAAAATCCATTCAATTATTATCAATGGTTGTTAGTAAAATGTGCCTAGAAATGCAGTATTTGCCACATACTTTTCCAAAAGTGCCTTGATGGAGAACACACAACTCCATGCAAAATTGCTTTTATGATCTGTTTAGTTACCATAAATGTTCTTGGTCAGAGATTCGTTCAAATCAGTATGTGATGCAAATTTCTGAAAAATTCCCTGTGATCCTGCTAATTGTGCTTTAAAGGGCACCATTTTCTACTATTTGTTACAAATTGTAGTGAAGATAGATTAAATCAAACAGTTTAAAATACTGCAAACTGTGCTGCATTCTTCACAATTTCACAACACTGAGATATTCATTATGGAACCTTTATTTTTATTGTCGAATTTAGGGTCTCGCAGACCTACAATCACAGGCCAGCAGGGCATCGTGATATAAGGCAAACACATTATCAACAGGTAACGCCCCCAACCTGAGACCCCCCCCCCCCTCCCCTCCCCCGACCCCTGCTTTGCTGGTCATAAACATGAGTGATAAATGTCTTGAGCTGTGCGGTATCCCGGAGCGACGGCCAGTCGTTATACCAGGAAGGAGCACCATATTAGTTCAATGGTCCTTATTAAATGTTCAAGATTAAAACCTGCTGTTCTGGCAGACAATCTTCCACTAGGAGCTATCTGAGGAAAGCAAACTCTTTGAATTACGCTTACAGAAGTGTTAGAAAAGGCTCCTGACGAGTTTCGAATTATTTTCCTCTCTGCTGGATTGTCATGGAGATCTTCTTCTCCAAGGCGATCGTCTCCAATACACTGTACTGCCAGGATTTATATTCACATATCTTGTTTGCTTCGAAAGCTACCAAAATATCCTATTTTGCTGCACATAGTCAGATTTGTGCTATTTATAAAAGATATTATGGGGGGTCTACACCCCAGGTCAGCCATTTTATTTTATATTTGGTGTTTGGGACCATGCCCCTCACAACATCAGCACCTGGCTTCTGGACTGGTTTCTATTCTGTGCATCCCCCAAACTCTCTACTGCCTTCCACTGAGCATGGCTAAAAAACAAACCATGTGCTTCCTTAAGTCAAGCTGTTGGCGCCCTCAGAAATTAACCCTCAAGGTGCACATTTATTGCAAAGGGACTCTGCATTTTGCCTCCTAGTGTTAACTAACGTCTTGAAGTCTGGTCAGTTGCAGTCTAATTATTGTAGCTTCGTATGTGCTACAGGACAGCTAATGCTGCGCATCAATAAATAAATTATAACTCACTTAAAATGAGTTGTAGGCAGAATGACGAGTACGGACGCAAGCTCATTGCTAACAACCGCGCCAATTATATCCCACGCCATTTCCGGCAGTCTCCTAAAATGGACGCCTGTGTTATATGCCACTAGCAAATTCTAAGAACATAACAAACCAGAGCGCAGGAGCAAACGCTGAGCCTCTCAAATCCACACACCTCTGATCAATTGATTCTATAGGGAGCAGGGCTTCACTGGATGAAGATGTCAGCCGCGGCAGGATGCTTTGGGAAATCATTAGCTTCCATTATTTTCTTACTTACAGAGAGGAATCTCTTTTATGCCGTTGAAATTCGAATCGTTGGCATCATTTTTAAATCCAGCTCCTGTAACTGACTCACGCTTCATTAAATCTTCATTATTATAAAATTACTTTTTCATTTGGGTTGCCGCTATCCGCTGTGTAAAAGCTTCGCATAAGTAATTCCCCACCTGGGTGCTGTTAGAGCAAATGAAAACCCCTTCCAATTGAGCATTATGTCAAAGACTGAGCATGGTAAAGTGTGTCAGTGTCCGAGGCCGCTTGTAGCTGCCATCAGCATGAACAATCAAATACCTGCTTTCTGCCCCGCAGCAGTGCAGGCTTATGTGACTAGGGCTGCTAAGCACTTGCTGTGGGGAATTGTGTTTAAGAGTGGAATGATACAAACGCTGAAAATGCACTTGAAAATACACTTCTAAATATAAACTAGGCCTTGAAAAACACCATTTTATTTAAATAAATTCTGATTCTTTTCCTCCTTCTCTAGTTTGTTTTCAAGCAAGATGTACTCTCACTTACCAGTATGAAATATTAGTTGCAACTTTTATGAAAGTTCATTTTCTTTAAATGATTTTTCAATTTTTTTTTAGCTCTTTCTTGTTTCGAGGTTAACGTTTTTTAAATTATTCAAATGCAGAGCCAGTACCTCTGCCCGAGCGTTCACACAACCCCACAAGGAAGTGCGACAAAACCTAAATATGGAGATGAATAGGCATGAATATGTGTGCGAGGCGCGGACGGCAGCATAGCCTGTTCTACAGGGATGCTTGGTCGAACATGGGTCGGGGCCAGGCCACAAGTCGGGGATACACGGGGTAGACGAAGTCTACCTACTCCCTTCACTGGGTAGGACACCGTCTACCCTGCCAATAAGTTAGTTCCCACTGAAATAAGCTGATTTCGTCCTAGACATACTCAGCAGAGACACATTCAGCAGAGCCGGCCCGTTGTCTGCTTTCGTTCCAGCAGCAAGGTGCAGGTAGCAAAGGGTCTTTCTTATTTTAAATCCCAATTGGACCCAAAACAAAGGCAAGGGGCCATCAGTCCTCCTTTTGTTGGAGTATCCTGGCTGGGAGCTATCTGGAGCCTCACACCTAGATGCACATGCAATATGGAGAAGAACTGAAGGCACACAGCCTGTTATTACTTCACAAGTACTTAAGAGGGGCATTTTTTAACTTTGTTTAGTCCCTGTAAATAAGAGATTTGCATGCACTGTAAGAATGTCAGATGTGTTGATCTATCCCAGTTTTAGACAAATAACATTTTAAATACCACCATTTTGTTTTATTTCTTTTATACTACTACTTGTCTCAATGCAGGATGACAGAGCACTTTACATCATACATACACATTATAGATTGACAATAAATCATATGTGTGTAAATCAAGGTATAGGGTGTGTTTCTCTGGGACTCTGCTTGCCTTTTCAGTCCGGGAGAGGAGAGGACCGCATCAACCACAAGCCCCGGTGCAAGGCCACGGCCCCCTCACGCTCTTAACCCCTTTACCGCGGCAAACATTCCACCGCGGTGCGGCACTTCAAAGGAGTGGGCGGGACCGCGTCAGCCAACGGACGTGCGCAGCACTATCGAGGTAGTGCTCGCGACGGCCGTTGGCCGACGAACGCAGCGAAGGGGTTAAGCGTGGGGGGCTCCCGCAGCATGTGTAGCTGCTTTCTCTGGGACTCTACTTGCCGTTTCGGTCCAGGAGAGGAGAGGACCCCATCAACCACAAGCCCTGGTGCAAGGCCACTCCCCCCTTGCACTCTTAAGCGTGGTGGGCTCCCACGGCAGGTGTAGCCGCTTTCTCTGGGACTCTGCTTCCCTTTTCAGGCCAGGTGAGGAGAGGACCGCACAACCACAAGCCCCGGTGCAAGGCCACGCCCCCCTTGCACTCTTAAGCACAGTGGGCTTCCAGGGTGCAGGACGTGCCCGGGCTGTGCCTGGGACTAAGGCGGGCCCGTCCGAGCCCGTCAGAGTCCGGAAGAGGCCGGGCTGGGCCACCCCTCTGACATCATATATCAGGGCTTAATGTTTGGATTGACATGGGGAAAAGAAAGACCAAGCAACCGGAACCTGGAGCAAAAACTATCGCAACGCTGGACCCCTTTTTGGTAAGGGCTGCCAATGTACTGACAAAAGAAATTGAACTAACTGAACGCAGACTGTCCCTTGGAGAACAAAGTGGGGGTGCTATTAGCAGAGGCTGTCTTTCCAGCAATCTAACCCCTGACCCTCCAGCACCTAGGTCTTTGGAATCACTCCAAGAGCCTCTGGGGACCCTAAACAACAGTGTCACCTCACCAAAAGAACCCCTGTTTAAATGAAAAAGGGGGAGGCGAGACAGCAGATCCCACCCAGACCTAAAAAACCAGTGCGTAATGTAGCTGATTCGGCCAACGTTTTGGGTTCCCCTAATGGAACAACCCATGACTTATGTAAAAAAATTAAACAGGTTATATTAAAGGTAATACAGCCTGTGATAGTTCATCTAGAAGGGATAGAGCAGCATCTAGTCTCATTGATAGAGAAGGGCGAAGCGTTTTGGAACTCAAGGCCCATTATTCCCCGTATTTAGGTAGCAGGGGTTCTAAATCATACCCCACTGGCACACGGCCCAGTTCAGGAGAAAATGATTGAAGGGAATCCACAGGGGGGTACATGTGATCACCAAAACTACCGAACATATGCAACTGCCCACCAAACGACTCACAGGACAGACACGGCACCAGGAGGCCAAAGGCAAACCAGGGGTGAAGAAAGTGACCCGATTCGGGCCACCCGGGTCACTCGCGACCACCTCTCAGCCTTCCATACAAATGAAGAGTCGGTCAGACAGTAGAGAATACAAACCAAGTATATGTTTATTCAGGTACGCTCGAGCGGAGCCCCGTCTGCCCAGTCGCTTAGGGGTGCTGCAGAGAGGACTGACTTCAGAGAGCATAACAATACATTATGTACATTGCAGATCCAAAGAAACCCCGCCCATAATGGAATTTTACAAGCAAGTGCAGCTGAAACAAAGAAGTACAGTAGAATGAGTTTCGATTCTCAGTCCAGGCACACATTATCTCGATGCTAATGTCAGTCTGTCCGTACCTACCGCTAGACTAGTGGGATAGGGCCTCTATCTAGTGGGAAAGGTATGCACTAATAAGAACAGTGCAATCATTAGCAAAGCAAGGCCTAGCCTTGGAGAAAATAAAACTTTCCACAGCCTGCTTCTCAAAGAGGGGATACGCAACTGACAGCATGATTCAAAATGGCGGCTAGTATAAAATGGTGCGGCGAATGCTCACTTATGCAAACTAATATGTAAACAACACAGCAAAAACATTTTTATTCTAACAGACCCTCCTTTTAGCATTTGCTAACCAATTATATAAGGTGGACAGAAAAGACATAGCATTTTATAAGAAAAAGAGCAATCCATATACTCAGTGTCAGGAAGAGAAGTTGCAAGGGATGATGTAGAACCAAAAATGCCTTCGTCTATTTGCATCATTGCATCAAGTTCTTTCTGTAACATAACTGCTGCATTAGTATTATGAACTAACTTTTTCGGCTTAGGAGTGAGGACAGTAACACAATAGGAACAACAAGCTGGGAGACATTGCTATGCAAAGGCAACATGTGAAGAAAATGCCAGCAATTACAGCTAGGAAAATGATGATCTTCCAAACCCAGGATGTGAGTATATTCCAGAACCATCTTGGTAGGGTCCAAGTACCCGTCTCTTGGTGTATATCGGACGAGAGTCCATGTAGTTTTTGTATTGCAGCACACACGTTGGGAGCATGGTCAGGTATGTAAACGCAACAGCTACTGCCAATGACGCAACAAGCCCCAATCTGCTAGGATGACATCTAACACCATTCGGTTCTGCAAGGTAACTAATCTCGTAGCCTGAAGCTCAGCAGTGATGTTGGTCAGTATCCCAGCTGTCCTATTAATAACCCCTTCAACAACCCTTGTTAGCCGAGGAATTTTAAGGCTATTGGGCCCCAAAAGGGTATGAGACCCTTCATGGCATCCTCAAACTGTTGGGCAGTGGTATCTGTCTGATCTATATCCTTTGTGTCAATAAATCTTCTGACTTGGGGCAATCATACACTCCTACGCTGCAGCTGATGATCTTTATGAAATTGGGCGGGGCAACATACACCGGGGGAAGAAGGAAAGAGAGGTAACATCTGCCTGACCATCCCCTCGGAAGCAAGACATGAGCTTGGGATCCACAGACAAAATAAACATTAGGTGGTAAGATCAAAGGCGGACTATTAATCGTGCTCAGTCTGTTGGTGAAATTACATTTACATTTACTCTCTCCCACTTTTACCTCCCCAGTACCCTGGACACAGAAACTAGCTGTTGAGCTGACCACGAACACCGGCATCAGTTTGTCCTTAGAAATATTGCGAGCTTGGAAAGATTGGACATACTCAGAGGTGTTAAACTGTTGGAAATCAGCCATTTCCATTCAAAGCCATGTTTCGTTCTTCACTTTTTCATATTTGCTCATATAAGAATTTGAGGACAAAGTACCAGAGATGTTTTGTCCTGCCTTACCTATGGGAGTAAACCCGTGATGGAAACGTATATACTCTAGCACAGTGTGAGAATCAGCAGGTGTCATTACCAGAGTAGAGAGTTGGAAATGATAGTGCACCATAACAAACAATTCAAACCAACCATCACAGCTTCCAAGGTAGGACAATGGCATGGACAACAAATTATCGCTCTTATGAGTAACTGAGGGGAGCAATCCACAAACCCAACAATTAGTTATATTGGACACATCATGGGGTTGATGCAACATTTGTATAAATACATTATCTGTGTAAGACTTTCTGTGCTCTTCTTTGTGAGGGGCCAAAGTACCAAAAATGTGCTATGGGGAAGTGGGTGTTGTACCAACCAAGGAATGTACAGGATATTTCTCCTCTAGAAACCAGGATATTCCAAGTATTGTTATTAGCGTAAACACAACAATTAATATGCAAACTATTTTACTCTTTGTTAACCAACCCAGCGCTGGGCGCGGCGGTGCGAAAGACCGTTCCTCCTCCTCAATAGGTCAACCAAACGGATGCATTATAAAACAAGAAGAAGAATGCAATAAAATAAAAACAAAGGTAAGTGTTCCCAGTGTCCATCAGAGCCTCACTAATACAGGCTCCTATTGTTCATCAACGTTGGCGCTCTTGAGCACCGGCGGTGGAGCTTTCTCAGTCCTAAGCTCACGATGAATCCCACGTCGCACAGGATAGTGTACTCCTCTCCTGG
The DNA here is from genome assembly GCA_963921515.1 of Calotriton arnoldi. Taxonomy (NCBI): domain Eukaryota; kingdom Metazoa; phylum Chordata; class Amphibia; order Caudata; family Salamandridae; genus Calotriton; species Calotriton arnoldi. The sequence continues at coordinate 1,062,677 of CAWUFW010006193.1, forward strand.
GGAGCACATTTGATTTATCCTGTCCAATGTCAGAACAGTGCACCCATCTCACAACACCCTAAACTAACATCGTTGGTACTATGGCAAAGTACACCCTAACGTACACAGTCCATCCCTGGCTAATCTGACTTCTCCTTTGGTGCACTAGTCCTCTGCTGAGGGCGCAAATTGTACCTAGTGACTCCAGGCACAGAAGGGTTAATAAACAGTGGCTCCTTAATGGCATGAATTTCTGGAGGGACCCCTGCATTCAGCACGTCATCATTCTCAGCATCCGTTTGGGTCCACGTTAATTTTGGGTCGCTGAAGGGGATGAAATGGGGGACCTTCTCACACTCAGCGTCCCCTACGCCATCAGCGACCTACTGGTCATAGGGTAAAGGTAGAGGCACTCGTTTGCAGTGAGCGTCATGGATCCAGTTCTTTCGGCCAGCAACCTTGACTGCGCTTCTGGTGGCTAGAAGAACCTGTTCAGGTCCCTTCCAGCGTGACTCTAGGCTCTTGTTACGCTGAACATTTCTCACAAGGATCCAATCACCAGGCTGAATGTTGTGTCCGGGTCCCTCTGGTATATCTGGGAGAGTGTCCCGGGCCTGTTGGTGAATAGAACGCAGATTTTCGGTTAACTGGCGCAGGTAGTCTGTCAACAATGGAAACTCAATATCAGAAAATGTTCGAGGACGCAGGACACCCCAAACGTTTGCCGGGCGTCCAAACACGACCTCATAAGGTGACAATCCTGTTCTAGAATGTGCTGTTGACAAAAGAGCTAATGGTAAAGCATCTGGCTACTGTAAACCTGTACTTTCCTGAATCTTTGCTAATTTCAGTTTGAGAGTACCATTATACTTCTCAACTAAACCTGCTGCCTGCGGATGGTTTGCAGCGTGGAATTTCTGTTTTATGTGCAGGCCGTCACAGATTAACTGTATAACCCTGGCATTGAAATGACTTCCGTTATCACTCCAGATCAAACGGGGCAAGCCGAAATGAGGAAAGAACTCCTTCAGGAGTACCTTTGCAGTGGTTATGGGTGTATTGTCTTTGGTGGGGTAAGCCTCACCCCTTTTACTGAGGGCACAAACAACCACCAACACGTACTTCAAATTATTGACCCTGTCCAACTCGATATAATCTAACTGAAGAACCTCAAAAGGGAAAGTGGGTGGTGCAAAATTGCCAGGTCATGTAGGGGTACCTTTCCCAGGATTGTGCATTATGCACACCATACCGTGCTTTACTAAATGTGCAGCAGTCTTGGAGATGTTATCATTTTGCCATACAGTGTCTAACAACTTGCAAATACCCTTAGCACTGATTTGAGTTGGGCCATGAGCCATAGTAACTACGGGAAGTACATATGCATCTGGCAGCATCCATCTCTGATTCCCTGACTTGTCAATCCAACATCCCTCATCGTTCAATTGCACTGTACTTTCTTGCCACACTGCTAAATCCTCCACTGTGGCCTCACTCTGTATTTCCTTCATGTTCTCAAGTGTATCTTCAAACATTCTGACCTCGGGCACCCACCTAGCGGGACCTGCTACAAACATTCTTTTCATGCTAGTTAAGGCAGTTTCCTTAGCTGTCTGATCTGCAAAAGCGTTCCCTTTACCTACATTGTCAGTAACTTTCCTATGGGTGCTACACTTTACTATTGCCAATTTCTTAGGAAGTGTCAGAGCGGACAGAAGCCTGTATATAAGATGGCCATACTGAATCTTGGTCCCATGGGAAGTAAGGAACCCTCTCTCTGCCCAGAGTCGCCCAAAATTATGGGCGACTCTGAAGGCGTACTGGCTGTCAGTATAAATATTAACAACCAGTCCCTCACTCAACTCGCAGGCTCGTATTAGAGCAAAGAGCTCTGCAGCTTGGGCCAACTTATAGGGAACTTGTGATGTCTCAACTACCGTACGCAGCGTAGTAACAGCGTATGCAGCAGTTGTAGTGCCAACTGGTAATTTAAAACAAGAGCCATTGACATATAGTTCCCCTTGGGGGTCAGATAAGGGAACATCAGTCAGGTCTACCCGTCCTTTTGTCTCTTCTTCCGTTCGAAAGATACAATCATGTATGTCAATCTCCTCATCCTCAGAAGGGAGGGGTAGTAACGTGGCTGGGTTCAGAGTGGCACATCGTTTGATCGTAATGTGCTTAGCAAAGAGGGTCAATTCATATCCCGTCAGACGTGCACTGGTGAGGTGCTGTGTCTTTGTCTTATTCAAAAGTGTATCCACAGCATGGGGTACCATGACTGTGAGGTCAGTATCAAGTACGAGTCCAGCCGATTGCCTTATCGAGACAGCCAGAGCCGCGACCGCTCTTAGACAGCTTGGGAGTGCTCTTGCGACTGGATCAAGCACAGCAGAGAAATAAGCACACGGCCGTTGCTTATCTCCAAATTTTTGTGTCAAAACAGAAAGCGCACAGCCAGCTATCTCATGGACATATAATACAAATGGCTTGCTGTAGTTAGACGTGCCAAGCACTGGAGCCAAGCAAAGCGCACTTTTTGATTGCTCAAAAGACTGCTGACATTCAGGAGTCCAAGGCAGGGGTTCATGCACATCTTTAGTAACCAGGGCAAGCAGGGGTTTGGTTAGTAGATAATAATTTGGAATCCATTGGCGAAAATAAGAAGTAATGCCAATAAAAGCATGCACATCTTTTTGAGTTTGTGGAATGGGCATTTTAACTATGGTACTAATGCACTCAGGGGTCAATCTCCTACTCCTCCTTCGACAGTAGGTGACCTAAGTAGGTGACCTCCTGTCGACAATACTGGAATTTGGAAAGGGATACTTTATGGCCATGTTGAGCTAAATGTAACAGTAATTTAACCATACTGTCTCTGCAACCTTGTTCTGTATCCGAGGCGATGAGCAAGTCATCGACATACTGAAGCAATATGCAGGGAGCGACAAAGAATCCAACTGACCTTTCAATGCCTGACTATAGATACTCGGACTCTCTGTATAGCCTTGAGGAGCGCAACAGAATCTAAAACCTCTACGAGCTAGGGTGAACCCGAACAGATATCTGCTATCAGGATGAATAGGAATACTAAAGAACGCATTTTTTAAATCAATGACAGAAAAGTAGGTAGCAGAAGAAGGAATCATTGTCAAAAGAGTCGTAATGTCAGGGACCACGGGAAACTGGGGAATCACTATCTTATTAACTTCCCGCAAATCAATCACAAAGCGATAAACATCTGCATGATCGTCAGAGGAACCTGAAGGTGTCCGTTTGAGAATGGGAAGAATAGGACTATTACAAACATTAGCAGTCGTCTCCTCAACCACTCCTTTCTCAATCAAATCCTGTATAATCTGCAATAAAGCTCGTTCACCTGTCTGTGGTATTTTATACTGAGGGATGCGCGGTAAAATAGCATTGTCTTTAACCCGGATCAAAACTGGCGGTATCTGTAACAATCCCACATCTGTGTCACCTGTTGCCCAAAGAGTGGGCGGTACGTCTTTAAACTCCGCAGGAAGAGGTGCATCTTTGGACAGACACTGCTTGGCGCACATCACATCCGGACCAATTGTCATATAGACACCGTCCGGAGAACAATAAATTGCGGCATGCAACTTCTTCAACAAATCCAGACCCATCAAATTCTCACCACAATTAGATGTCAACAAAAATGGCGAATCCACAGTGAAAGGACCACTAGTCAATGCAAGGGGTTTGGAAATGGGGCTCACAACCGGTACACAAGAAAAACCTACCGAAACATTATTATGGCCAGACAGAGCCGCCCCAGGGACCAAGGAACATTAAATAGAACTGTTTGTTGCACCTGTATCCACCAAGAACTCCTTAGTTGAACCATGCACATCCGCACTAACGTACGGACCACGCTGATCTACAGGCATAGGAACTGGTCCCCCACTCTGTCCCTGGCTGTCCTAGCTGTAAGACATCCCTGTCACATCATCCGTATCATAATCATCATGATAATACTGTCCTCCCCTACTGTCATCAAATTAATTCTGATCAGAACGACCCTGCAAAACTGCAGCGTTCTGAGCCCTGTCCTGACCACCAGCTCCACGACCCCATCCGCGAGAACCTCATCCTCTTGGTACCACCACCTTCTGCAACAGCACAGGACACTCGCTGCGCCAGTGTCTCTCCTCTTTACAGTACGCACACTGATTCAGCCCTACAGGCGTAGTATTCCTGCTGGTACAGGGAAGCTGTCGGGCCAAACCATCACATCCTCTACCATTCCCTCTAGAAGCCTGCTGTAACAACACCTTCATTTTCAAATCCTTGTGCTTCTTCTCCGTCCTCTCTTTATCCTCATTTTCCCTGTGCTCATAATACTGTGCCATATTCAAAATAACAGAAGGGGAAGAGGTGGACCAGGTGCTCTCGGAAGCCTGCAGTTGAGTCGCAATCTCAGGAAGTAAATTGGAAACAAACCCATTAACAAACAATCGAACACCACCCTTGATCAACAAATCCTGTCCTCTGTAGTCTAGAAACACACCTTCAAACCGAGTGAAAAAATCAGACACACGCTCATCTTTCTTCTGACGACAAGCCGATAACTTGTCCCAATCAACCTTTCTCGGAGGGATAAGAGAATGCATATGCGTAATGATACAGCCGGGCAAAGCAAGTATCTCTGCTTTAGGCTTCTCACCAGGTTTCCGTTCTTGATCCCATGCCTTAATATGGTCCAGGTATTCCGCAACGTGATCTTGTGTGTGTACTTGTCTCCAAATATCAACCAGAACTAGTAAACCAAAGAACATTTCAATATCAGCAAGTGTCATCACTGTTGAAGAGGCTGCCTAAGTCAGTTCTTTATAATATGCAGTAGGATTTTTCCTAGGGTCAGGTAACAGAGTCTTAAGGGACAAAACCTCACTCCTTTTCCATGGAGTATATACCCATTGTTCTTGGAAATGGGCCGCCGCCCCTGGCCTAATGACAACATTGTGCTGATCCCTTAGCTCTGGTATTTCAGGGTAATATATAGGGTAAGCCTCCCGCATCGGAAACTGAGATGCTGTGGTCGGGCTCTTCTCAAGCAGCCTACCCCGATAGGCAACTAACGTCGCAACATTACCAAAAACTTTAACAGGCGCCATCTCAGTAACATATACATGATCCTTAATATCATATAGAATCTGCGGGGCTGCATCATGGAAACACTGTTCCGAAAGACCAATCAAAGGAGCCGACATATGCTTAAGGGCATGCTGCTGTACAAAAGGCTCAGAATCTTTCATCACGCTCCACACATCTTCCACACTGTAAATGGGATTCTGGGCCCACTGTGCAGCCTGATTAGCCACTACCTTTTTCTCTGCATCTCCCATGTCCGATCGCACATACGGACCCATTCGCTCCTTGAACTTCGTCCAGTCTCTATCCTCAAATCCACGTACTGGTGTCCCACTACTCTGTGGTGTTGGGGAATGGAAGAGCACAGTGGGGGTGACAACTGAGGTAGTAGGCAGTAACGTCGCTGCTGGCTGTGTCGCAGGCGTAAGAGCTGGCGAAAGAGATGCCGAAGCAATAGGGGTCGCAGGAGTACTAACAGTCATAGTTGCCACAGACGGCAAAGACAAAGAAAGGGCAGGAGGTGCCGTAGCCAGAGCAGTCTGATCAACAGTAGCAGGAGCCGAAACGGCGGAGACAGAAGAATCGGGTAGCTGGGCCTGTGAGGGAAGAGCGGGGTATATTCTCTGTGGGGCATATGGGGGCGGGGGTCTATTATCTAGCAATTCTTCCACAAAAGTATCATTTTCTTCTCGGGCTACATAGGATTTATCAATATTCAATCGAAACCTCCTATCTTCACATTCAATTCCTATCTCTTGTTTCTCTCTATCACGTGCTATTGCCTTCTTATTCAATGTTTGCATTCTCCCCTTTCGGGCCTCTTTCTCTGCTTTCATTCACCTCTGTTTAGCCTCCTTTTGCCACGTTCGAAGAGAATCAAACATAGACTGTCTACTTCTCTTTCCAAACAACTTCTCCAGTAAAAAAACTATTTTTTGTTCATCAAAAGTGCCTGTCAACAGCCACTGCAACTCGGCATTGTCCCTCGAATATTTGTGCCATAGTGTACTAAACATAATAGGGCCAAGGCAATGCATCACATACATGTCAAAATTCGGAGTGCCTTCTGGAGGCGCCGGCTGACTTTCTTCCTATCTAGCATCTGCAGAGCAACAACGACAACAAGAAACCAAAAATCTACTGAACCCAGGCATTTTCAAAAGGGAGCCAAATTCACTATATTGCCTGGCAAAGTGTCTACAAACACCCCGTACCAAAATCGGTCCTCAGACCGTGCCAAATACAAACCAAAATGGTACCATATCCACAAAGGACAAAAACAAACTCACCTGGTGCACATAGCTCAAGAGAATTTATTCTCCACTGCCGACTCTTCAGACCAAACGGTCAGATCCAAGGGTTTCACCGTTAAGGACCCCAGTCGGGATGACCGCTGGGCGAGGCACCATCCGGCGGGACAGAAGGGGCAGCTGCAAGTTCGAAGACTCTCTCGTGCAGGGATCCCTGGTCCGTCTGTCCGTCCCCGACGGCGGCCTCGACCTCCCCACCCGGGTAGGTCCCTGTTCGGGCACCAACTGCAGGAAGTGACCCAATTCGGGCCACCCGGGTCACTCACGACTACCTCTCAGCCTTCCATACAAATGAAGAGTCGGCCAGACAGTAGAGAATACAAACCAAATGTATGTTTATTCAGGTATGCTCGAGCGGAGCCACGTCTGTCCAGTCTCTTAGGGGTGCTGCAGAGAGGACTGACTCCAGAGAGCATAACAATACATTATGTTAAGAACCAAAGAAACCCCGCCCAAAATGGAATTTTACAAGCAAGTGCAGCTGAAACAAAGAAGTACAGTAGGATGAGTTTTGATTCTCAGGCCAGGCACACATTATCTCAATGCCAATGTCAGTCTGTCCGTGCCTACCGCTAGACTCGTGGGAGAGGGCCACTATATAGTGGGAAAGGTATGCACTAATAAGAACAGTGCATTAATTAGCAAAGCAAGGCCTAGCCTTGGAGAAAATAAAACTTTCCACAGCCTGCTTCTCAAGGAGGGGATACGCAACTGACAGCATGATTCAAAATGGCGGCTAGCATAAAATGGTGCTGTGAATGCTAACTTATGCAAACTAATATGTAAACAACACGACAAAAACATTTTTATTCTAACAGGGGGATGGACATCATCATAAAAGATATTGGCCTGCATCTGCCCCTTATAGCAATTCAAATAACTGGTTTCCCAGGGTATCCCAAGAAGCGAAGTTACCAGACAGGGGCAAACAAAGATTGGCGTCTCAAGGGGATGGGACGAGGGGGAATAATAATCATAGAGTCAAAGGGGAGTTGACCAGTGCCACAACCATCACTCTCCCACCTGAAGCTAGCCCATTGGTGCTCATTCTGGTAAACGTGCTGGAATTAAAAAAGATGCAATATCAAATTACAGAACAGCATATAGGGAAATTTCTACACTGGTTGACACAATATGGTAGAACGGGCACATTTATACATAGGCATATGATCATGGCTAGGAGAATCCCTTGGGTGGGTCCTTCGAACAAGTTGATTCCGGGGGATTGCATTGTGTTAAACTTTAATGCCAAGGAGCTGGTGAGGGACCTACTGAGATGTTTACCAATGGCACCCTCAAGAAGCACACAGATGTATGCCCTACCACTGGGTTGCTTCTACAAACCACACAAAGTCTGTAGGTTTGGGTTCAGGGTCTGCATAGAACGTAACTTAATGCCTACCCAAAGTGAGTTAGCATTAAGAAGAGACCCTATTGTGTTAAGTGCCAGCAACAGATTTGCCCCGCTAGAAAGTTTAGAAGGGTATGATTGACTTCAGGAGGCGACTAATGTGAGAGATAATGGGAGCAATCCTATTAAACATGCGATTAAGAGTGACAGACGAAGGAAATTAAAATGCTATCCTGGAACATAGCAGGTTTTAGCAAAAAGCGAGATGTTATAGAGTGGCAAAATGAAATAAATAAATATGATATAACCTGCCTGCAAGAAACTTGGGAGACGTGAGTTATAGCAATGGACGGCTTTAGAACATTCTAAACTCCTGCAGTTACAGCTAAAGCAGGCAGGGCGAAGAGTGGGTTAATAACGCTTGTGGCAAATACCCTCTGTGTAAGAGTCTTAAAGTTCTTCCATGAGTCTGCATATTTCATTATTTAATAATAGAAGGACAGGATGACTGGGATCTGCTGATAATGAATTTTTATAACAATAAATTTGAGGGGAGGATGGAAACTGTGGTGGAAGATCCTGAAAAAGCGATTGAGGATGTCTTTGCTGTCCATTCGAAAACACTAGGGGGGCGATTACAATCTCGTTAGGAAAGCATTCCTACCGAATCGGTTCCGGAATGCTTTCCAAACGACCCGACCGCGAGCTGTCCGAACGACAGATCACGATGCAATGCAAGTTAAATCCCACCAATTCGTTCGGAACACAATCCGTCCGACCGATGCGCCCGGAAAAAAGCCTGATGTGACGGACTCATTCGGCAACACTGAAAAATTGTATTTCTGTTAGGAATCAGACTCGGTTAACCCCGCGAACAGATGACAATGCATCCGTTGTGGTTACTGAACCCTGTCTGTTTGTGTCACAAATGCCAAGTGGAAAATGTCAAAACAGTATAAACAAGCAATAGCAGCGCCAAAAAAATCAATAAAATTCAAATAATTAGCCACACCCGCCAATCCACCTATATAAATAACCAAACACATGACCATAATCCTTTGCTCTAACAGAACTGCTGCCAGGTATCAGCATCAGCAGTATCAATCACTATTTTTTATATTCACACTCACCCACACCTTCAGAGTCACCCTCACATTCACCGTCACCCCCACCATGGCCCCAAGGAAGCAGCAAAGGTTCACAGAGAAGGAGTTGGAAGTACTTGTAGATTAAATACTCAGAGTAGAGCCACAGTTATTTGGGAACCAAGTCCAACAGACCCCCCTGTCCCAGAGAAATAAGATGTGGGACAGGATAGTCAACAAGGTGAACGCTCAAGCACCTTGCCTGCGCACAATGGATGATATCAGGAACAGGTACTACAATGTGCGAAGGAAGGTCAAGAAACTGATGGCAGACAACACGCCCAGAGCCAGCAGACTGGCAGTGGCCCTCCTGCACCACCCGTGCACTACACTTCCTGGGAGGAGAAGGTGAGTGACATCATTCCGCTGGCGGGCATCTATGGAATACCAGGAGCACAAGAGTCTGGTAAGTACTTACTCCACATTCCAATATTGTTACCAATTACACATCCATAGACATCACTGTCAAGGATACAGTGATACAAATGCCTGTTTCACAAGTTTCTAAAAACTAAAGTAAATGAGCAGGTGATGTGTATGCCATATTGACTAACAACATACCTGCAATGAAAATTAAAAGTTATCAAATTAAAACCATGTACATACTACTTACAAACTCACAGCAAGGCTTTCTGATCCAAACAACAGTAACAAGCATCATCCATCTTGCCAGCACAGTTACACACACTCAGGAAAGCTGAGTCACAGGTAAGCTGTTTTGGATGGCTGGGTAAGTGGGTGTGGGCACAGGCCTGATAAGAGTTGTAGTCACAGCTAACACTCCTCCTCACACCCATCCCAAATAGGTCATCTAGGCCTATGGCTACCTGACAATGTGGGGAAGTGTACGTGCAAGATGACTCTTACTGCTACATGGTGTTGATCTTGAAGCCAAATACCATCCTGGCCATGTGCTACAAACACCAGGACCCAGTGTCAGCCATCTTGCCAGTACATTTCCATTCACGCTCAGGGACTGTATAGTTCCAGGGGTGCTGTTTGGGCTGGCTGGGAAGGTGTGTGGAGGACAGAGCATGATGGGAGTTGAAGTCTGTACAAATACTCCTCCTCCCACACAGCCCAACAAGCCCACCAGGAAAAATGCTTACCTGATAGTGAGTGGAAAAGTACTGGCAAGATGGCTGACACTGGTGACTGGTGTCAGGAGCACAAGGCCTTGATGGGAGTTGTGGGCAAAGCAAACACCAGGCCCCAGTGTCAGACATCTTGCCAGTACATTTCCACTCACTGTGAGGAAATCACAGTTCCTGTTCTGCTTGTTGAGCTATGTGGGAGGAATATTTGCACTGACTTCAACTCCCTTCATGCCCTGTCCTCCACATACCTTCCCAGCCAGCCCAAACAGCACACCTAGAACTATGCAGTCCCTGAGACTGAATGGAAAAGTACTGGCAAGATGGCTGACACTGGGGATTGGTGTCAGGAGCACAAGGCCTTGATGGGAGTTGTGGGCAAAGCAAACACCAGGCTCCAATGCCAGCCATCTTGCCAGTACATTTACACTCACCATCAGGGGCAGAATGGTCCCAGGTGTGCTGTTTGAGCTGGGTGGGAAGGTGTGTGTAGGACAGAGCCTGATGGTAGATGTAGTCAGTGCAGGCACTCCTCCTGCCAGGCAGGCCAACCAGGCCATCAGGAAGAGTGATGTCCTGACAATGAGTAAAGTGTACATTCAAGATGTCTGACACTGGTGCATGCTGTTTGTTTTGACCCCTACCTCCCATCAAGGCCTTGTGCTCCTCACACCAGTCCCCAGTGTCAGCCATCTTGCCAGTACATTTGCATTCACTCTCAGGGACTGCATAGTCCCAGGTGTGCTGTTTGGAATGGCTGGGAGGGTGTGTGGAGGACAAGGCATGATGGGATTTGAAGTCAGTGCAAATATTCCTCCTCCCACATAGCCCAACAAGCACACCAGGAACTGTGCTTACCTGATAGTGAGTCAAAATGTACTGACAAAATGTCTGACACTGGGGACTGGTGTTCTAGACCACTAGGTCCTGCTGGGAATTGTGGACAAATAGGCACCAGTCATCAGTGTCAGACCTCTTGCAAGTACATTCTCACTCACTGTCAGGGAAGCTGAGTTACAGGTAGGCTTTTGGTGCTGGGTGGTAAGGTGTGTGGGGGACAAGGCCTGATGGGAGTTTTAGCCACTGCAAATACTCATCCACACACGCCAGCCAGAGAAGTCCTCTGGCTCTATGCATACCTCACAGCGGGGGGAAGTGTACTGGCAAGGTGACTGACACTGGGGCCTGGTGTTCAACTTGAAGCCAACTCCCATCAAGGCCCTGTGCATAAAACACCATGCAACAGTGTCAGCCATCTTGCTAGTACACTTCCATTCACTGTCAGGTAGCCATAGGCACAGATGACCCGGTTTGACTGTGTGGGGCTAGGAGTGTTTACACTGACTACATCTCCCATCAGGCTCTGTCCTATACACACCTTCCTACACATCCCAAATAGCTTACCTGAGACTCTGCTTACCTGACAGTGAGTGGCAATGTGCTGTCAAGATGGCTGACACTGCTGCATGGTGTCTGGAGCAGAAGGCCTTGATGGGTGTTGCAGTCAAGTCAAACAACAGGCACCAGTGTCAGACATCTTGAATGTAAAATTCTACTCACTGTCAGGTAAATATGCTTCATGGTGAACTATTTGGGCTGGGTGGGAGGAGGAGTGCTAGCCCTGACTACATCTCCCAGCAGGCCCTGTCTTATACACACTATTCCCACCCACCACAAACAGCACACATGGAACTCTGCTTACCTGACACTGAGTGGAAATGTACTAACAATATGGATGATACCGGGGAATGGTGTTTGGAGCACAAGGCCATGATGGGAGTTGAGCTCAACTCTGACAACAGGCCCCAGTGATAGACATCTTGACAGTATACTTCCCACTCACTTTCAGAAAACCATAGTTCCTGTTGGTCTCTATGTGCAGGCTGGGAAGGTGTGTGGAGGACAGGGCCTGATGGCAGTTTGAGTAATAGCAAACACTCCTACCCACACCCAAATCAACCAGTTCATCTGGGCCTATGGCTACCTGACCGTGAATAGAAGTGCACCAGCAAGATTCCTAACACTGCTGCAAGGTGTTATGTGCACAAGGCCTTGTTGAGAGTTGCCTTCAAGTTTAACATCATGCAGCAGTGTCAGCCTCCTTGCTAGTACACTTCCCCTCACTGACAGTTAGCCATCGTCTCAGAGGAGTTAGCTGGGCTGGATGGGAGGAGGGGTATTTGGAAAGGCTACAACTCACGTCAGGCCCTGTCCAACATACACTTACCCACCCAGCACAAACAGCCCAACAGGAACTAAGATTACCCACTGTGTTTACAAATTTACTAGCAGGATGCATGACACTGGGCACTGGTGTCTGACTTTGCCACAACTACCAACAGGGCCTTGTGCTACAAAAACCAGGCACCAGTGTCAGCCCACTTTGTCAGCACATATCCACTCACTCTCATGGATAGCACAGTTTCAGGGGTGGCGTTTTTGCATGTTGGAATGTGTGTGTGTAGTGCAGGGCCTGATGGGAGATCTGGCCTTTGAAAACATTCCTCCTCCCACATAGCCCTACAGGCCCACTACGAACCATGCTTACATGACAGTGAGTGTGAATGTTACAACAAAATGCCTGAGACTGGTGAATGGTTTCTGGAGCACAAGGCACTGATGGGAGGTGGTCCAAAGGCAGACACCTTTCCCCAGTCTCAGACATCTTGCAAGTACATTGCCACTCAATGTTAAGAAAGCATACTTCAAGGTTGGATGGTTGGGCTGGGTGGGAAGGTGTATGTAGGACTGGGCCTGATGGGAGTTGGAATAACAGCAAACACTCCTCCACACACACAACACAACCACTTCATCGTGGGGGATGTCTACCTCACAGTGAGTTCATGTGCACTACCAAGATGTCAGACACTATGGACTGATGTCTGAAATTATCACAACTACCACATTTACCTTTGTGCTACATACACCAGCCACCAGCGACAAACATCTTGCAAGTACACTTACCAGCATTCTTTGGACAACTCTCTTCCTGGTGGCCTGGTGGGGCTGTGTGGGAGGAGGGGTGTAAGTTTCACTATTAGAACACACACACTCAAACCTCTGTTCATCAAAGGTCTTTGCCACAAAATCTCAGAAAGCAGAGTTTGGGAACTCATCTGTCTATGGAGGCAATGGACAAAATACATGATCTGTGTAGGCACAAAGCTAAGCAGTAACACATTGTGCTGCTCACAGCTATTCCCATGTGCATAATGAGATGAGAACAAGAAGCACATCATTCACAACAATCCCAAAAATATCTGGAAAACATACCAGACTGTGAGTGTGTAGCCCCTTCGCTGCTTCTGTCGGCCAACGGCCGTCGCGAGCACTACCTCCGTAGTGCTGCGCACGTCCGTTGGCCGACACGGCCCCGCCCACTCAATAAAACCGCCGCACCGCGGCGGAATTGCCGCTGCGGTTAAGTGGGTAGGTAGCCGCACCTATGTGACTGCTAAAGACATGCACTAAGCCCAGTACCCAGGCCTCAAAATTAACTACATTGGGAGGGAAAGAGTACGCATGTCACCTTGAAAGTACAGATGTGGAAAAACACCAACACACTGATATCATTCACAGGCTGTCACAAATCAGTCAATGTCTTTGGACATGTAATGTTAACTAATCACAACATGCCCATGTATGCATAGAGCTGGACATGCTTATCAATCCCCATTGTGTACAAATTACATTGTTCTCCAAAAACATAGGCCAGCATCATGGCCGAAGGAGGCCAATCTATGTACATAAACTCATCCTTAGGTTCAGTAGCCTATGTAATGGGTATGATTTGAGGAGCTGTGGACATTCACATGAATCAGTGTGTCTTTTATGTACCCACAGGGCAAGCTGGGAACACTTCTGCAACAAACCAGGACAGCCAGTCCCAGACTCTGGTTGACCCTGAGCTCTCCGGCATTGAGGTCTCTCAACCATCTTTGGACTAGAAGAAACTACCTGGCACATCAGGTGTGGGTCAGCCCACAGCACCAGCAGCAGTAACATCAGCATCCTCTGCAACCACTCCCGCCTCAGCTGACAACACTCAGCTGACCCCTACCCTCACGAACATGCCAGCCCGAGCCACCACTGAAAGCGCAGCAACACAGGGCACTCTGAAGTTGGCGCACAAGAACACCACTGTCAACGAGAAAGGAGGCTCAGTGTCGACAGTGCCAGGACCAACTAGTCCTGCTCGGGTGGGTAGGGGTGGTGGGAGGGGCCATGGGGACATATGTCATCATGCAGCTGGTGCTGCTGATGAAGATCCCCCACATCTATCTAAAATCCTCTATGCGTATGAGGGTTGCGCCGGAGATTTTGGGCAGGTAATTGGGATTCTCAGGACCATGCAACAGCAGCAGGCAGCCCACTATGACAAAATGGACACATACATGCCAAAATTGATGACCTGACTGCGGTGCACAGGGAAATTCTCACATGCCTCCGCCAGATTGCCCCCAACATGTCCACACCTCCCTGTGTGCCCACAACATCTGCTGTATCAACATCTGCACCTGCCACAGGGAGGGATGTGGACTCTGGTGGAGAGTCCCCTGCACCACCGCTGCCTGCACCTGAGGGTCCGCCCCCAAACATGGCAAGGGTCCTCCGGAGAAACATCCTTGAGAGACCGATGGCTATGCATCACCCCCCAGGAAGTGAAAATCTGCTCCTGAAATCCTCCATTGTTTGCCAAGCGTTCACTTTGTTGACTCCCCTTGAACTGCCCCACATTGGCTGGAGGGTCTAAGTTGGACTTTAATAACTGTGGATTTACTTCTGAAGACTTCATCTACAAAAACTACCAACTCCTCTCTGCCCTTTGTTTTCCATGTTTTGTTTGAGCACTCCCCCATTATCTGAATTTTTTCCATCAAATCATGCACTAAAATAAATCACTTTGCACAAAATACTTGCTCATGTCGTGACTTTGAAACACAAATGTACAGATTGAAATGACACACTCAATAACAAAGAAGAAAGTGTCAACAACATTAGATAAGAAATCACTTCTGAAATGTAAACTACTGGCTTGGGAGTAAATGTAACCTGTCACAGCATGATAGCTAGGCACAACCAGGTAATCCCACAACCCATAGTACATGGTACTTATTCAATTTAAGTATACTGTCTGCAAACATATCACCATTTGCAAGCACAAACAGCAATCATTGTCACCAAAACAGATCATCATGGAACATGTTTTGTTTCAGGATAACCTTTGGATGTGTGCAAACAGACAAAGCACATCTCAATGTGGAGCACAGGTTTATTCAACAGATACAACCTTGCACCTTAAACCAAAGTCTAATCACAACAAACAGTAACAAAAGGCTCACAAGTAAAAGAAATGACCATCAGTTCAGAAGGAAGTGTGCTCCAGGCATTTCCACAACTGTTCAATGTTGGAGTTAGGCACAGTATAATGGGTCTGGTGAGGTCACAACTCTGCAGTTGACATGGTGAATGATCCTGGAAAGGAGAAACATAGAACAGAGTCAGGAACTCAGAAATGATGTTGCTTAATGTTGCTAACGCCTCAGCTAAAGCATACAAATGTCAGTGTGAACACAAGCTAGTATTGAGTGTAGCATTGTACATGTCACATGCAAAATTTGCTAGGCAACTCAGTACAAACCTATTGAAGAATAACATACACTTAGCAGCATACATACGCATAGGACAACAGCAAAACACAAACAAACATTTTGGGGTTGACACCTCTCATTGAATACTCACATTCAGGTGAAGAAGTTGTGGATAAGTTGTCGAAAATCCCCAACATCATCCTCATCATCACTGGCATCATGTCCCATGCCTGCATCCTCCCTTGCTGGTGGCTGCTGGTCTCCGTAATCCAGTATAAGTGGAATTTCCTTCCAGATTGCAAGGTTGTGGAGCATGCATGTGGCTGTGATAATCTTGCACACCTTCAGGAGGCCATATTGTAGTGTTCCTCCTGTGCGATCCAGTAACCGGAACCTTGTTTTCAGGAGACCAAATGCACGTTTAACCACTCACCTGGTACGGCCCTGTGCCTCATTGAAACTCACTTCTGGGTGACTGGGTTGTGCAGAGGGGTCAGCAACCAGGGAAGGTTGGGGTATCCAGAGTCACCTACATAGAACAAAGAAAAAAGTTCAGTTGCCTGACAATAGAGCACTATCTGACATGCAATCAACACACAGTATAACATACACATGAAAAATCACCTACCAGCAATCCAGGCATGGTCACGTTGCAGCTGAAACATCATATGGGGGATGATGCTGTTCCTCAGGATGTGGGCATCATGTGCCGAGCCAGGGAAACGTACACAGGCGTGGGAGATCGACAAGTCTGCCAAAGACACCACCTGGACATTGATGGAGTGGAAGGGCTTCCTATTGCGGTAGACCTGTTCATTGGCCTGTGGTGCTACCAAAGCAACATGGGTTCCATCAATTGCTCCAATGATGTGGGGTATATGTCCCAAGGCGTAGAATTCACCCTTGATGTCAGATAAGTCTCCTGCTGTGGGGAACTTGATGTACTGGTCCAGGTGACGGAGTAATGCCTCCAACACATCACGCAGGACATGGCTGAACATCGTCTGTGACATTCCACCAGATGTTGCCACAGTATACTGGAAAGAACTAGAGGCAAAGAAATGTAAGGCAGCCATAGCCTTCACCATGGGGGTCAGTGCAGTCGGATATGTGCAACCAGGCATCAAATCTGTTGTCAACTGATCAGCCAATTGTTCAATTATTGTCCTGGTAAAACGGTATTTCCGATTTGGTCCCATTCCTCCATGGTCTGCAGGTCTGGGAAGGGCCTGAAGACTGGTGGTCGTTTACCTATATGTAAAGTGTAAACACAATTGTTGTTAGATATAAATATACAAGATAACATGCATCAATACAAACAGAACATGAAATCTGAGCCCAAAATAGAGTATAGAACATTTGTAATACATGATTACATGTATATGGTTGATCTTGGATACATATCACAGCATTATGACCCTTGCCAGATCTGTTACCACGGTATGGTCACACAGCAATTTGTGTGCCATACTGACAAATTCACTATTGTCTGTCACCGGTCATGCCAATCAAGCATCACATACTAAACAAATCAACACAAAATAAGCTGAGCTATAGGTGTGTGAAAACAATTACATGCTTAAAATGTACACACATAAGGATCAAGAGTTGACAGATATGTGGGACACCACATACATACAGCGTCCCACTCTGAAAATTATGCACACTACTGTCCAAGATGGACACTGTCATGTTGTCAGGTCAGCATCACACATACAATTACATACACAAACCATTAACTGTGTAGGAGTTGCATATATGATGCCTTCATACACTTGAGTCTGGGACAACAAAGATACACTGGTAAAACACCCAACGTACACATCATTTGTTTGGGTGCAGATCGTCACCCTCTAATCATTAAAATGTAAATCTTTGAACCATGAATCACACACAAATTCTTTATAGTCAGAAATCACACTGATTGCACACTGGGTCACCTAATGCCATGAATAGGTTAAAATATGGACTTGCACATGCCCATGAAGTCATTGGCACTGTGACCAAGCCAAGAAGGTTAAATGGAAAAACTTATGAAAATTGTTGGTATTAGCCACAATTACAGTGTGTCATGTGCCCCTCAAAGTTAGCTTCTCATGGGTGTGTGAGCTATGCATATAAATGTCCATTTCAGCTTGTAAAAATCTAACTACACACATGGATTGCTCAAAACATACAACAATCACAGAAGTGTCTGCCCTGCGGAATGATCATTCAAAGGATCCGCTAGCCGCATCCAAACTGATTCGGTCACAGCCATTGGCTGCAAGTAATTGTGGTGACAGACGCAGGTGAGTATTCAAAAGACGTGGTAGCTGCATCCGAACCAAATCGGTCACAGCCATTGGCTGATAGTTATTATGGTGACAGACACGGGTGAGTATTCAAAAGAAACGGTAGCCGCCTCCGAACCTATTTGGTCACAGCCATTGGTTGAAAGTTATTATGGTGACAGAAGTGGGTGAGTATTCAAAAGACGCGGTAGCCGCATCTGAACCGATTCGGTCACAGCCATTGGATGTTGGTTGGTATGGTGACAGACAAACATTTAGATTCCTATCGTCATTCCGTGGAAACCGACTCAGTAACCTCCCATCACCAATGTATCAGTGTCACTCGCGGTCTGATAAGAGTTTTTGAACGTCGCGGTAGGCGTGTCGTTTGCAAGCAATGTAATGCATTGGACCGATTCGGATACTGCGACCGACACAAACCTATCACTTTTACTGCATGGATTTGAGACTGCCTCTGCTGTTTAGATATAAGGTTGTCTGTTCCCTAGAGACTTAACTTGCCTGCACTACCTGCATCATTCCTGCACATCCCAATCTCTCTGCTGCTGTTGCCACATCCTCTGGGAGCTACCTACCATGGCACGTACAGTGGACAGGGCCCCAGCTTTCAGCGAGGAGGAGAACCAGGCCCTGTTGAACACCCTCCTGCCACTGTACAGCCAGCTCTATGGCAAACCAGAAGAGCAGGTGAGTGATGATCACACTGCATTTTCATTGGACATGTGCAATCACCATGCTATACTACCATTAGGAATCTCATTGGCAAGCATGTAAAATGATATCTGTAACTTTGAAAGTGTGAAGATAACTGTTGTGGGCAGGTACACTGCTGTAGAAGTGTGTGTACTGGGGTGAACATCTTATCACTGTTCTCATGGGACAGAGTCATCATTGAACCCAAGACAGCTGCACCGAATGCCATATGCCTAGCCCTTAGACATTGTTGCCAAACTGAGCATTAACAGTGTGCACAGGTGTCTGACTCAGAAACATGTTGCATATGCACTAAGGTTCTGTCACCATGTCATCCTCACAGGTCAACCCCCATGATAAGGCCAAGATTTGGAGGACCATCGCCAAGAAGGTGTGCTCCGCGAGGTTGGAGCTTCGGTGCATCTGTCATTGCCACAAGAGGTGGCAGGACCTTCGTGGCTGGGCCAAGAAGATCGCTGAGGTCCAGATGGGCCTGTCACGTCCTGGCAAGAGGGGCGGGTGCCGAACACTGACCCCCCACATGCTCAGCATCCTAGCGGCGGTCTTCCCTGAGCTGGATGAGCAGTTGAAAGCCAGACAGCAGCAAGGAGGAGATGAATATGTGCCTTTTCGCACACCTTTGTTAGACCCTAGCTATGCCTACTACCTTGGTGAATCCTCAATCAGAGTCAGATGTGTGACCTGACAGTAGAGAACCTAAGTTAGAGGACAAATGAGCACAATCACTGTTATCGGTATGCCATGACTCATGCAATGAGTATGCAAGCTTAAAGTTGGACAAGGATGTCATTTGACCTGTGACATTAGAGCCAATGTTTCACAATTTGATGACTAGGGATTGCAGAATGGATACCATGTCTCAATTCAATTTTGTGAATCCTATTCCCATTGTGAGCTCTATACTCCCTTGCAGGAGATAAGACAAGTATGTCAGGACATGAGACCATCAGGTGCAAAAGACGATACATCACCTGCTACATAGTGAAGTAGTCGACAATGTGGTTGTGTCAATTGTTGTTGATACACTGAATGTTGCAGATAACCACATGTGTGAGGGAGCAATGGTTAACTTGCAGAATGACAAGTCCCATGTATGGAAATGTATGAAAAGTCGATAGCACTAGTCAAAATGATATCGTTGTTTGAACTGTGAGGATTTGCGATGTTACCTATGTGTCAAGTACATACAGATGACTTATGTGGATCTTTTTCATTTTTGCTCACAACATCATCACTGGCCAGTGGAGGAGACAGTGCCACAGGTGTAGGGGAGCAGTTCGCCAGTCTGGGTTCAGTGCCAGTTCGGACATGGAGGCATCCACTGGCAGGGAGGATGAGCGGAGCCACACTCAGTGCAGGTCTGTAACTCCATCTGCAGCATCCGAAGACCAGTCAAGCTCCAGTGATGACTCCATGGTGGCAGAGGACACAGGAAATGATTCCTCAACATCAGAGTCCATCACCACCACCACTTCCATCTCCATCCTCCCAACTGCTCCCAGGCACAGGGTCCATGGCCGGTCCCATGGAAGGAGCCCCATCCCCTTTGCGCCAGGCACCTCACCCACTGCCCCTGTCTCCCCTGCTGCCCTCAGTGTGGAGGCAGTCAACATCCTAAAGCAAATCTCTGTGGGGCAGACATTAATGCTGAATGTCCTCCATGTGCATAGCACTCTTTTGACACAAATAGTGTCATACATGGAGGGCATTCACTCAGACATGTCCACCCTACAGAGATCCAATCAGGCACTGGCCTCCACACTGACAGCAGCAGTGTCCAAGCTCCAGCATTCCTCCCCCTCCTACCTCTTCCCCATCCACTGTCCCAACTACCCTCCCTGACCCAAGCACACGCAAACACACACATGCACACACCTCAACTGTCACAAGCAGCACACAGACACAAAGGCAAACCCACACACATGCACACTCAGGAGACAGACATCACACTCAACACCAGGTACATACCACCAGATGACAGACATGCATCCACAGACACTCCGAAGACCTCACAACCCTCTGCCTCCACAACACCTGCCTGTGCCCCCCTCTGCCCAGAAACTCTTCCTCAGCGACTTTGGCCTCTTCCCTGCTGACGCACCTAAACCCCATCACAAAAAGAAGAGTCAAAAGCCCTGACACCTAAATCTACCACCCCGTCCCCCCTTGGAGAAGAAAAGGTAATTAAAAAAACAGAAATCACACCAGTCTCCCAAGCCCAAACCTGCTCCACAAACACAGACTACCCAAGCCAAGCCCTGTGCCTCCCACCAAATAAAAACCACTCCCAAGATGTCAGAGTCCCTCCCTATCCCTGCATATACAATTGAAGATTATACAATCCCCAAGGGGGTTAAACCAAGCCCCCTCCCCTCCATCGAGCACTCCCACTACAGCTGCCCCCCCTCAGTCTGAGCTTTGCCACTGCAGTGGAACCACCACCCCCTCAATTGGACACAACCACTGCAGTGGTCCCATCGCCCCGTCAATTGGACAGAACCACTGCGGTGGAGCCAACGCCCCCTCAGTCGAACACAACCACTGCAGTGGACCCAACCACCCCTCCTGGTCCCATCACTCCCAAAACCCAAACCAGTTCTCCCTAGTTTTTTCCCTTTGGTGCCTGGCATGCCTCATAGATGCCCCTCCCAGGGGAGGTGTCCCTTAGCAGAAATTGTGCAGACAAGACTTGATGGGCACGACTCTTCTGGGCCATGTGTCGGAGACTTTGGACTGGCCATTGGCCTTTTTTAATTTCTTATCTTCAGTTCTCATGCTGAATAAAGCAGGTTCAAAATTTTGTATTCAGATTTCTGTATCCCCAAAATTGTTTTTTAGTTAACTGTAAATCATGTGTAATTAGTAGTGTAAGTATACAATGATGTTAGTATGGCATGGATTGCATATGGTCCATGGAGTATGTGGACTTTGACAGTATGTAGTCTAGATTTTGGTGCCCACATTTGCTGGGTGTCAATGTCAAGATTAATTTTGGCTACGAGTGTGACATGAAGTCACAAACCTTTGAAATTTTTAATCACACTTCCACATAGTTCATGCTTTCAGATGTCAACATAGTGCAAGTGTCTCAAAGTGCAACAGTGTAGGAGAAGCATGCTGCATATGTTTGTAATGTGCAGAAAGACACCTGTCTCATCAATACACCTGGGTACATATAGAGTTTGACTACATGGTAGTGACTTTGTAGACACTCAAGTACACAAAGTAATGGTACAGTACTTGTATGTGACTTGATAGTGGTGGATCCATGTCTGTGTCTTCTTTAGATCTGGTAGAGTAGTGGCAATGACAACCTTGCACAGGTGGCATGCCACTGTAGGCAATTTCCCTTCATGGCTGTGTACTCATCTGATACATTGCCTGAGCTCATGGTGAGTGTAAGGTGAGTAGTATTCTCACAGTCTTCAGACCCTGTTGCCCCCTAGGACTTAACTTTCTGCCGAGATTCCTGTTCGTCAAGGTGTCTGTGGTCTTAATAGTCCCGAGCTTTCTCATTCATATGTGAGTCAGGTCATCCTGCTTTGGTCTGGCTACATCAAGTTGATGTTGGGTTTTGTCTGTCCAAACTTGAATTTCATATTTACTGCCACACATCACTCGCAGTTGAGCATATGATTTGTGTGTTGGTTGTCATTTGTGCATGACTGACACTGGTGTCCTTTAGAGTTATGCTTGATGGTGTTCCAGATCATACAGAGCTGAACTAGGGGTGCTGTAATGTCTGTTGGATCGCCCTGTGAACATGTGGTAAGCCAAGTGAACAGTGAGTGCACAGAAGTGTCGTGGGTCCGTCTGCCATGCAGATGCCACTGGAGCCAGTGCCACATCCATGGTCTCAGTTGCCACACAGGGGAGTATGTGGAATTTAGGTTGTGAGGGCTAGCTGCAGGTGTGTTTAGCAAGGTTAATGTTGCATGTGCTAAGCTGGCTCAAACAAGTGTAGATGTGAGAGTGACTGGTGTTTCCAACTTTGATATGGAGTGGAGACTCCTACGTAATGGAGTCAGGACAAATTTAGCTATTGTCAGGGAGTGTAAGGTATGGGCTAAGGTCATGGGCAGTTCTTGTGTAGGAGACGTGAAGTATCCACATTGTCCCAATGAGAGTGGTTTTACATGCAGGGTTGTGAATTAGAGTATGCAAGATTGTAGCACTGGCTTTATCCTGCACAAGGTACGCTAGGAATAGGTAGTTGTGATAGGGGTATATCCAGCTAGACAAGGTTGGATTCTGGCAGGTGATGAGAGCTGTAGTCTGTAACACTATTGTGAGATATGACTGGAACATGGCATTTTCAATGTGTGTGAGTAGTTGTTAATTTGCATAAGTCAATGGGGTTATTGGGCATGGCAGTCATATGTGGATGTGACAGGGCCACAGTGAGACATGGTTAAACTAGTCATATGTGGCAAAGTGGATAAGTGTATGTACAGGGTATACACCAGTTGTGTAATTTAGGGTGCTGAACAGTGAAATGCGAGGTGTTATATAGTTGATGTATGTTGTTTTTGCTTCTGTGTATGCATGTGTTTTAGAAATGACAATCTGTGGAACTTAAGCAGAATAGGGTGGGTGTGTGGTGATATGTGAATGACTGAGGACATATCCATTGAGCAGTGTAAATGTCTTGATACGAGATGTGGTGATGTGTAAAGTATGCACGTCAGAGTGGGCGGTGATGCTGCACGTTGTGATATGAGTGCTGTCCAAGACATTACTGAGGGTGCAACTGATGATGAGCATGGTCCTTTTGAGATGTTACGTTTGACGTCTGCTGAGGAGGTGATGAGTATAGTACATTGTGTGCATGTCATGTATGTGAGAGTTTTTGTGTACATAGTTGTTGGACTTGGCCCTTTTTTGCAGGGTCATCCCTAAACTTTTTGCCTTTCTCCTAGCCATTTTTCTGACATGGTGTTGGTGGTTTTAGGACTCTGGGCACTTTAGCACTGCTGTTCAGTGTAAAGTGCGTGTGCTCTCTCTGATAAATATGGTAAGATTGGTCTACACCTGTTTGGCCTATTTAATTTACCTGTGAGTCCCTTGTAAAGTGGTATCTCATATACCCAGGGCTGGTGAATTAAATGCTACTGGTGGGCTTGCAGCGCTGATTGCGCCACCCACCAAAGTAGCCTTTCAAACCTATCTCAGGCCTCTGCCACTGCAGGGCCTGCGCGCGCAGTGTTACTGCCGCTGTGACGTGGCACCTAAAGGGTGTGCCATGTCCGTGACCCCCCTTTTACTACATGTCAGTCACCCATATGGTAGGCCCTAGCTAGCCCTATGGGCAGGGTGCAATGTAGGTAAAAGATAGGACATGTACCTTAAGTGTGTGACATGTCCTGGTAGTGACAAACAGCCATTTTGGTTTCTCACTACTGTGGGGCTGCTCTCCCATAGGAATGCATTGGGGATTCCCTGATAAGTGTTTCAGTGGTAATTCCTGATATGAGAGGCGCAGCGTGTTCAAGTTTGGTATGTTTGAAATAGTAATAATAAATGCTACGCGATGGTGTGCGCAGATTTATAATAACTATTTTAGAAATGCCACTTTTAGAAGTTGGCATTTCTGTGTGCTATGTGTCTGCCTGCCGGATGTGAATTGCATGTCTGGCTTGTGAGTGACAGGGGCTGGGAGGTGTGTGTGGCTCCAGGAGGGGCAGGGTGAGTCAGCACTAGGCTGAATGGGACATCTGTGCTGGGAGTAGTGGGAGGAGTAATCCCCTGACTCTGAATAAGACTGTGCCCAGCCTGTACAATGCTGGCTCCGCCCCCTGTGGTGTGTCTGATCACTGAGCCCCCACCTGACAAAGGGGAAGAGGAGCTTGGAAAACAAAGTGCTCCAAATCCCCCCTGAACCAGTTGCATCTGGTTCCCCCATGCCCTGCACTGCAGACAAAGGAATACCTGGTATAAATGTAGGGGCTGTGACCCCATGAAATGGTTCAGTTCTTGTTCTTGTGCTGTTCCTGAACTTGCTGGGGCTTGCTGCTGCTGGGGCCCAGGAGGAACCGCCATGGGGGCTTGCCTCCCTGCTGGAGGGCCCTGTGTGCTGGCCTTTGCCCCCCTGGACTTTGGACTAAGCGCCTTGGGAGCACTATATCTTTATTGCTGAAAGAGCGCTTTATTTTTATCCTGGTGAGCGCTGAAGTTTTGCTCCCTGGAGAAGAGCGCTGGAGCTTCGCAGCGCGGAGCTGGGCCTTGTTTCGAGGGAATCCCGACATGGGGATTCCCCCGCATTGGTGCTCATTGAGCGGGAGCCCACCCCGCTGATTTATGCTGGTTTTGGCGAGCAGGTGCCCACCCCGCATTTGTGCTCTTTAGCGGGAGCCCACCCCGCACTTGTGTTGCATTGGTGCATCGCTGGCGGGTGCCCAGCCCGCATAACATTGCCGCCGCCAAGATCTGAAAGGAAGTCACCGCCGCGGCCCGAGAAGAAGGAGCACTGAAGACGCGACGCGGAAATCAGGCAACCTTGCCTGGAGGTGGGCGGGGCCTGCCGAGCCGGCCGGAAGTCAGTAAATGCCACGCGGGGCTCCCGTGAGCTGAGGGAAGCCCCGCGTATGCTGAGGAGAAGTGAGGGAGCCGCCGGAGACTTGCTCCGTGCCCTGCCCATCGGGTGACGGTGAGGAGGCAGTGGCTGTGCTGCACGACTGCAGCCTGTGACGACCGGAGCCTCGCGGGCTCCACGTTGAAGTCCCGGGTCCCAGGGGAGGGCCTGGGTGAAGTCCGGAGAAGTCCTCCAAAGAGCCCCGGTGAGTGGGGGCTCAAGTAGGGCATTGTTGGTGCCGATCAAGGCACATTGCCGGTGTAAAGTGCCACAGCTGCCCCGCCTGACAGTGGGCAGCTGCAACAGTTGTGCCAAATCTTGCAGAGCAGCGGCCCCGCCAGTTCACGGGCCGCTGCCACGTTGTTGGGGGCAATTTTAATTATAGAGTCCCCAGTGGGGCTTTCAAAGCACAGTCAGTGCCAGTTTTTCTTTGGGGGCAATTTTGGCTCCACTGAGGCACATTGTCGGTGCCTGGAGCCGCGTCAGTGTTCCCTGGGGCCCCGTTTTGCCAGTGCTTTGTTTCACCCACAGCTGCGCAGCAATTAGCGGCAGCTGCAACGTTTAGGCCAGTGCATTGCGCACCTTTCATTATTGCTGCATTGGCAGCTGAGCCCTGACTTTGCTGGACATAGGGCATTGGAGCCCTAGAAAAGGCCGGTTGGCCTGGGGGCCATTGTGGGTGAGATTCGTAGAGCGCCAGGCTCTACAAAGTTGCATAATGTGTTTTTGCTTGTGATTATGATTGCCTAATGTGATTTATGTCTAAAGTACCAAATGTGATTTATGCACCATGGTTTAGGCCCCTAATGATGTCTATGCTTCTTAGGAGGTTATTGCATAATGTGCTTATGCTGGTGAGGCCTAACGCGTAAAGTGTTTCTGCTTAGGATGGTGTCTAAGTCTAATGTGATAATGCTTAGGTCATTATGGTACCAGTAGTTACTGGTTGTGTTTTGCATTTATTTGTATTGTATTGTATTGTATTGTATTCAAACTTATAAAGCGCACTGTAACCCTACGGGCATCCTGGCGCTGCGGTACATATGCACTGTCACCATAGTTCCGGAATCAGCATGTTTCTAAGCTAAGCCTGTACTCTGGGGAAAAGCCATGTTTTGACTTTCCCCCTGAACTTCAGCAGATCCTGCGACTGTCTCAGGTCAGCTGGGAGAGCATTCCAAAGGCGTGCTGCCGCATAGCTGAAGGCTCTTCCGCCTGATTTCGCTCTCTTAATCTTGGGTATATTCACCAGGTTGGCCGAAGAGGAACGGAGGCTGCGGGTGGGAGTATACCAGCTGAACTTAGACTGCAGCGGTATGGGCCCCATCCCGTGCAGTGCCTTAAAGACAATGCACAGTGATTTGAATTGTATCCTCTCGAATACAGGGATCCAGTGCAGCTCCGCCAGCGCCCGAGATGTAGATGACCGTCGTGGTATTGATAAGGCCAGCTTAGCCGCCACCGTCTGGATTCTCTGGAGTCTCCCAATCAAGTACCTTGGGGATTCCAGCAGTAGCGCATTACCATAGTCAAGCCGACTCAGAATGACGCTCCTTACTACTTGTGTTCGTACCTGCTTTGGAAGTAGCGGGAGAATCTTCCGGAGAACCCTGATGAGCGAAAAGCTGCTTCCCACAATTTTGTCAACTTTGGTTTCGAGGTTTAGCTTGTCATTAAAGCTGACCCCAAGATTATGTACCGTCGTAACGGGTAGCAAGGGTGTCTCCGTGGGGATGGGCCAGAAGCCCAGAGGAAGAGAGCAGGGGACTTTACCTGCTGCACAGCAGAGTATCTCAGTTTTCTCGCAATTAAATTGCAAGGAGTTGTTCTTCAACCAGTGCACCGTTTCTTGCATACAGGCATGAACATTTTCCAGCGAGACTGCTTGGTCTCCCTCCAGTGACAAGATAAGCTGTGTATCGTCAGCATAGTTTACCAAGCTGACCCCGTATGACTTAATAATCACAATCAGGGGACTCATATAGGCGTTAAACAGTATCGGGCTTATTGCCGAGCCCTGGGGGACCCCATGCCTAATCTCGGCAAAATCCGAACGATAGGGGGGATGAGCCACCGCCTGACATCTATTAGTCAGATAGGATCGAAACCATTCCAGGGCTACTCCCACCACCCCTACTGTCTTCAACCTTGCTAGGAGAACTGTGTGGTTGACCGTGTCGAATGCGGCAGACAGGTCCAGCAAAATCAGAATAGCTGATTGTCCCCTGTCTGCTCGCATTCGAAGATCGTCCAGAACGGTCACCAGCGCTGTCTCCGTCCCATGGCCTGGGTGGAACCCAAACTGCACATCCTCCAACTTGTTATTAAACTCCAAAAACTGAGAGAGTGCCCTGTTGACCAGGCGCTCTATGATCTTTACTGGGTAGGGGAGGAGGGAAATGGGTCTGTAGCTCTTCGGGCATGCTGGATTAAGCGCAGGTTTTTTCAGCAAAGGTGTTATTATTGCTTGCTTCCAGCTTGCCGGTACCATCCCACTACTTAGCAATTGGTTACATAGCTGTCGAAGTATTGGGAAGAGTTCAGGTCCCAACTCCTTCCAAATTTTAGGAGGGAGGGGATCCAGAGGAGAGCCAGAGGAGACTCCTAAGGCTATCTTATTAAACTCCTCCTCAGAGGGAAGATCAAAGTGATTGAGGCAAGCCGCCTGCTCACCAGACTCAGCCCCACACTCCCAGCTCTTTCGCTTACTAGGTGACAACCAGCCATCTATCTCACCAGATATGGCCGCATCGTCCATTTTCAGCCCTTCTATGATTTTACTTATTTTGTCCTCGAAAAAAGTGGCTTAACTGTTACATAGCTCCTGACTAGGCAGAATCTTGTTTTTCGTACAGTCAGGACTGGCAATATCCTTCACGATTTTAAAAATACCCTTAGTACTATTGGGCGCCTTCTGGATAATTTCGGCGTAGTATTCTGCCTTAGCATTCACAATTTCCTTTTTATAGCTACCTATTTTCTCCTTCCAGGAGGCTTTATCTATTTCTGCATATGCCTTCCTCCATTGCCGCTCGGCCAGTTTACATTCCTTTTTTAAAGTCCTCAATGTTTCATTGTACCACGGGGCGGAGGGTCTCCCCAACTTCCTAATTTTCTTTATAGGAGCGACCAGGTCAAGTTTTCCAACGACATGTCCGCAAAAGGTCGCATAGTTCTGTTCCACCGATTTCATGGAATCCAGAAGCCCGTTAACCTTAAATACAGGGGACAGTTCAGCCCTCTTCATGAGGCTCTTCCAGTCCCTGCTTAGGAAACTTCTTCCCCTTATGGCAGTATCTACCCTCGGCTTAGGAATAGCCACCCGAAATTGGACCAGGTGGTGATCAGTCCAGCCCATCGGAACAATATTTTCCACTTTGACAGAGTCTTTTTCAGCAAAGATCAGGTCCAGAACATGGCCCCCTTTGTGAGTAGGTTCTGAAACCCGCTGTGCTAAATTTAAATTCTCACAGGACTGTGTCAAATTATTATAACCAGAGTCCAAACTTCCGTTAGCCCACAGGTTAAAATCTCCTAAGACCACCAATCTGGTATGGGTGAGTGCCATATTACTAAGTACATCAGCCAAGTCCTGCTGATGTTGAAGACAAATTGACCCAGGGGGTCTATAGCATAATATGCCTGTCAGACAGAGCCCAGTTCGGTCTTTTAGGCGGAGGCCCAGCCGATCAATGCCTGATACCTCATCGACATCAATCAATGAGATATCCCATATCTACTTAAAAACAATCCTGACCCCCCCCCTCTGCCGTTAACTCTAGGTTTATGTATTGCTTTATAGCCAGGTGGGCACGTCAGGCCAAGTTCCAGATCGGACCCGGGATGCAACCAAGTCTCTGTCATGAACAAGATATCTAGGTGATATGTTTCTAGTGGTAGTTGAGTTTCTAAGTAATGCTTTGGTAGCGACCTCACATTGAGCAGGCCACATCTCAAGGAATCCATATTGACATAGTCTGACTCTGGGCCAGCAGTCTCTTCCAGCTTAAATTCCCCTTTTCCGCCACCCATGATACATATGTCCCTCAGTTGATTACCTGTATATCTATAGATTGGTTTCCCGTTAACGTCGCTCCCCAAACCGACAGCGTGACTGGCGCTGAGCGCACCTGGAGAGCGGACGGGCGCAGACGGGCTTGCCTTTGGCGCGCCGCTGGCGTGCCCACTGCGCGCGTCCGCTGCGCGTCCGATGCGCGTTCGTTTTTGCATGAAATTAAATAGGCTGTGCCGCGTGAGCACTAGCCTTCTCACCAGCCGGAAGCCGAGGGGACAGGAAGTGAGGGAAACGTGAAATGCCCTTTGTCCACCCTCCATTCAAACGGCACTTGCGGCGACGGACCGGGGTGCGGGGTGGGTTACAAGTAAGTTAAACTTTCACCAGTAGCTTAAAACATTTCACCAATAGCTTAAAACATACCCATAGCGCTTAATTAGGCATGCCAAGTCTTTTTAAAAGTGAAATTCGGCGCAATTTAAAAGGAACAAGGCGCAGCCTGCAGTATTCCTACCGCATCCAACTGTGCGTTCGTTCTTGCATGAAATTAAATAGGCTGTGCCGCGTGAGCACTAGCCCGCTCACCAGCCGGAAGCCGAGGGGACAGGAAGTGAGGGAAACGTGAAATGCCCTTTGTCCACCCTCCGTTCAAACGGCACTTGCCGCAACGGACCGGGGTGCGGGGCGGGTTACAAGTAAGTTAAACTTTCACCAGTAGCTTAAAACATTTCACCAATAGCTTAAAACATACCCATAGCACTTAATTAGGAATGCCAAGTTTTTTTAAAAGAGAAATTCGGCGCAATTTAAAAGGAACAAGGCGCAGCCTGCAGTATTCCTACCGCATCCAACTGTGTGTTCGTTCTTGCATGAAATTAAATAGGCTGTGCCGCGTGTGCACTAGCCCGCTCACCAGCCGGAAGTCGAGGGGACAGGAAGTGAGGGAAACGTGAAATGCCCTTTGTCCACCCTCCGTTCAAACGGCACTTGCCGCGATGGACCAGGGTGCGTGGCGGGTTACAAGTAAGTTAAACTTTCACCAGTAGCTTAAAACATTTCACCTATAGCTTAAAACATACCCATAGCGCTTAATTAGGAATGCCAAGTTTTTTTAAAAGAGAAATTCGGCGCAATTTAAAAGGAACAAGGCGCAGCCTGCAGTATTCCTACCGCATCCCTTACCTGTTCTGATGGTTCTGACCATGGCCCGATTGGCCTGGTCCTGTATATAATTCCCCTGTGAATATTGCCTATTGCCAGTTGGCACAGTGTAATTGTGTGATTATGTTTCTAATGTGTTTATGATAATACAAAGGCTATTTTTATATAACCTTGTGTAGAGTTTCTTTTGTGGTGTGCCTAGTGTGTTGCTGCTGTGTGTGTGTGTTGCGCAAATGCTTTACACATTGCCTCTGGGATAAGCCTGACTGCTCGTGCCAAGCTACCAAGGGGGTGAGCAGGGGTTATCTTTAGCGTGTAACTCCCTTGCCCTGACTAGAGTGGTGGTTTCTGCCTGGCTTTGGAGCAAGCCTTAGCCAACCAGAAATCCCATTTCTAACAATAGCGATGAAGAGTGGTGCTGTGCATGTAGGTGTTGATGTGAGAACTTAAGGGCAGCGCCAGTGTGAGATTATGAGAATCGGGTTTGGACAGTTTGAGTACAAGGCTGTAGCTTGCAGGGCAGGCAAGTTTTTCCATCTATCTGCACCAGAGGGGTCTCATGACGTGGTTGTGTGTATGATAGTTTTGAAAGTTGCGATACCAAAGGGGATGATGGACGGAGTGTTTGAGCAAATCAAACACTCACCCCCAGTCAACTGATCTTGGTTTAATCCATCATCATTCTTTAGCTCACTCCACCACCCCAGTTCAGACATGGCGATATGTAAATCAGTCTGACCCTGTGCCTCATGGGAACAGTCCAGCCCGAACTGCCAAGCCATGTCTTCCCTGGACCGGAAACAAGCATCATGGGACCGGTTTCTGGCTATTCAGCCATTATCAGCCAGGCTAGCTTGAATCCAGTGGCAAAGTGAGCAAGGGACCCACGTCTGGGCATACCCTGCCAACTTAGGGCGAACAAAGCGATACCAAAGGGGATGATGGACGGAGCGTTTGAGCAAATCAAACACTCACCCCCAGTCAACTGATCTGGGTTTAATCCATCATCATTCTTTAGCTCACTCCACCACCCCAGTTCAGACATGGCCATATGCAAATCAATCTGACCCTGTGCCTCATGGGAACAGTCCAGCCCGAACTGCCAAGCCATGTCTTCCCTGGACCGGAAACAAGCATCTTGGGACCGGTTTCTGGCTATTCAGCCGTCCTCAGCCAGGCTAGCTTGAATCCAGTGGCAAAGTGAGCAAGGGACCCACGTCTGGGCATACCCTGCCAACTTAGGGCGAACAAAGCGATACCAAAGGGGATGATGGACGGAGCATTTGAGCAAATCACACACTCACCCCCAGTCAACTGATCTGGGTTTAATCCATCATCATTCTTTAGCTCAGTCCACCACCCCAGTTCAGACATGGCCATATGCAAATCAGTCTGACCCTGTGCCTCATGGGAACAGTCCAGCCCGAACTGCCAAGCCATGTCTTCCATGGACCGGAAACAAGCATCCTGGGACCGGATTATGGCTATTCAGTTTTGAAAGTTGAGCATGTACTTTGAGGTGGATGTGAGAGGGGTCATACCTACACAAGTAGAGTTCATTCAGGCCTAAGCCTGGGCGTAGTTCGCGAAGTAGCGCTACGCGAAGCTACGCAAAGTGCAGTTCGCACTACGCGAGCTACGCGTAGCACTACGCGAACTGCGTAGTGCACTGTTCGCAATGATTGCACAGTGCCGGATGCTTGTCCGCACTGTGCAATCATTGAAAACGGCATCTTGCACAGTGCGAGCTGTCTTTACTGCCGCTCGAGTAGATTTTTACTCGAGCGGCAGCTTTCTCAACGCGGACTGGTAGTCTCATCGCGAGCGGTCGCGAGCATACGCGACCACTCGCAATGAGAAACCTGACCTCCCGCGTTGAGAATCTCGCCGGGAGGTTTATTTTCCACACTCGCGATCGGCAACTTGATGTTGCTGATCGCGAACGAGGAAAAAGTCTCGCCGGATGTCATTTGCTTGCTCGCTGTCGCCAACTTGACGTTGAGGACCGCGAGCAAGCAAAAATGACCGCTGCACTACGCTACGCTACGCGTGTTTGCACTGTGCTACGTGCAATTCGCGTTGTGCGAAGTAGCGCAAACTTCGCAAACTACGCGAGCGTAGCGTAGTGCTTTGCCCAGGGTTATTCAGGCCATGAGGTAATGTTGATATGTACATATGTGTAGATTTTGTGTATGTAAGTAGTCAAAAACAGTTGCTTGAGTAAATATGAAGAAGTGGAATGTGTTGTCTGCTGCTTGCTGTCTGCCAATGGATATTCATGACTGATTGTTTTAATGGCCGCTTTGAGTACACTGTCAAATGCAAGACCTATTGGCATCACCAGAAAAGTTGGCTCCACCTAGCCTTGCCTTGTCTGAGTTGTGTGTTGGCATATGTGCCGTTTCACCCTTTGTAGGTAGTTGTACTCAGTTATTGGTCATTCTTGTCCTTGGAAACTGTGCTGGGATGGATGTGGTGATTGCTAAATTTGCAATGTCATGATTCCGGGACGTTGAATGGCAGTTTATTCTTTAGAGGTGTACAGTCCCATTAATGTTCAAGTCATGGATGTGTGTTGTGTTGCCACCTGGGGTAAGAATACTCCAAAACGCATGCCCCACACTTGCCAGCACACTACATACACATGGTAATTGCTGGCATTCTGACTTCAAATGTCCAAGGTATGGGGACACCAAGGGAGATAGAGTCATTGTGATGATATCTCTGCTTGTGCTGAGAAAAACACATTGCACTGTAAGCAAACACACATTTGACACTGGAACAGTACACCCAGTTCCATAAGTGTTTGTATCCTCAACATTTTGGTAGCTCTGATATGGTTTTGCAAGGGTTGCCCTTGTGTGTGTCCATGAGGGATCCCATTGTGCCCATTAAATACTGCCCTAGGGCCTGATGGTAGTATGTGTTTGTTGAAGGCCTCCTTGATGTTTCCATAGATTTTTGGACAGTGTTTCAGTGCCAAATGTGGACAAAGCAGACTTATTTCAGCACATATCTTTCATCCTCACAAGATGTACCCATATCCCCTGGCTTGAGGATGACTATGTCAATTGTGTTTGTGAGCCACAGATTGAGCCACCACCCCAGCATCCTCACCCATGTTGGCAGCTTATCTTACATAATGAGCTGTGCACTAGACACACCAGCACTGTTTGTGGATCCTACGTCCTGAGTCTCATGCGTACTCCTACTACTGTGCAGGACACAATCTGCACATTCAAAATGGGAATATTGATTTGCGGAACACACTACAGCCTGAGGAGCTAGATGCTGATTTGCTGTGTATGACATTGTCCAAAGATGACAGTAGACACATACAGATTGGGAATTGTGCTCAGCGGCCCCAGTCCACACATGGTGACTGTATCCTACATTGTTATTTGACCATGCTTCTTTCAAATCCAAGGTGGATTTTGTCTGCAGATGTTTCCCTGACAACTGTGACACAACCACTTGTGTGTTGCTGTATTTGGAGACACTGAAATCAGTACTGAGTGGTTGGGTCTGTGGACATGTGTGTTGTCTGGGCCTATATCCTCTGGGTTTTACTGTACACAGACGCATCACAATGTCATACTATTGTGAGTACATTGTAGTCCTGTTGCCCTGCGATGTTTCCGTGTGTGTTGTGGTGGAGTCATGCATTCACTTTGTGATACACACATATGTGTGGTTATGACAATTCATGTCCCACCGTCAAATGTGTGTTTCCCCTAGTATTTAGCGTGCTAACTCTACCTACCTGATGATGACCTTCCCTCATTGTACATACACGACATGCGATGGACCCATGTTCGGATCGGGATCACAATGATGCTCAGGCCCTCTGGAGCTAATTGGCACACAATCTGGGATCATCTCTTTTATTCCGGGCTTTGTGCTTTTACCTGTCAAGTGTTTTTTTAAAAAAAAGGCACACTGCTGCTGATCAAGGGGGTGGTGTGTAGGTCAGACTGTCCAGATGTGACTTGACTTCCTGCAAGGCCCCTACATACAACGCAACCTCCCTGCACCTGCCATGACCTGAAAGTGATGGTCGTGTGGGGGAGATGACACTACCTCTGTCAAGGCATGTAAGGCAGTGCACCAAGGTGAGTATGCTCCATAGGCTGTCCCGCAGCCTCAAGTTACAGCACAGATGGTGAGCCGAGAAAATCCTGGCACCACATTGCAGCGTGGTGGGGACTGTGTAAGTAAGTCAGTCTCTTGGTGTGGTTAACAAAGGCCTCAAAACCATGGCCCACAGGTGACCCTGGTGCACCAGCCCATCAACCAATGCCCAATTGTCAGCAGGGCCAATCCAAGGGTATGCTGAACACTTTCTGATTGGACTCAACACCCAGAGGTCTCTCTGGGAATTGTCCCCCTGTCATGTGTGCCAGCCTAGGCTGAGACAGCTTCCCCACAAACACAGTCCTTGGGCTGCTGTAGGTGGCTGGTCTGTCTTGTTTGCACATCAGCCCCCCAGTATTTCACAGGTTTTTAAGGGACCATTTAGTAGATGATGAGTCTCTGTTTGTTTTTTAAATGTTCCTAGAGCACTTGCGTCTCCACTCTTCCCACTCCTCAAATGTGCCAGTTTCTTTTGCTGCAACAGTATGGGAATGCAATTTATGGAAAATTACTTTTGTGTTTGTTTATTTAGACATTCCTGCATCATGTACTCAGGTATTGAAGCACTTTGCATGTGCACTAGTTACATTGTTTACGTACACATTGCTGTGGGAATTTGCCCCCAAACCCCAGATCTGCCTCTGCATTACTGGGGGTTTTGCCCCCCATACCCCAGGTTTTCATATTCATTACTGGGGTCTTTGCCCCCAAACCCCAGGTTTTCATATACATTTCTGGGGGGTTTGCCCCTTAAACCCCAGATTTGCATCTACATTACTGGGGTTTTTGCCCCCCAAACCCCAGGTTTTCATATACATTACTGGGGGTTTTGCCCCCAAACCCCAGATTTGCATCAACATTGCTGGGGGCGATTTGCCACCCAAACCCCAGATTTGCCTGTACATTGCTTGGGGTATTTGCCACCCAAACCCCAGATTGCCTCAACATAGCTGGGGCTATTTTCCCCCCAAACCCCAGATTTGCATCAACATTGCTGGCGTATTTGGCACCCAAACCCCAGATTTGCCTGTACATTGCTGGGGGTATTTGACACCCAAACCCCAGATTGCCTCAACATAGCTGAGGCTATTTGCCCCCCAAA
Organism: Calotriton arnoldi; assembly: GCA_963921515.1. Lineage (NCBI taxonomy): Eukaryota > Metazoa > Chordata > Amphibia > Caudata > Salamandridae > Calotriton > Calotriton arnoldi. Next base: position 1,098,253 of record CAWUFW010006193.1, read on the forward strand.
TCCCAGATTTGCATCAACATTGCTGGGGGTATTTGCCACTCAAACCCCAGATTTGCCTGTACATTTCTGGGGGTATTTGCCACCCAAACCCCAGATTGCCTCAACATAGCTGGGGCTATTTGCCCCCCAAACCCCAGATTGCCTCAACATAGCTGGGGGTATTTGCCCCCCCAAACCCCAGATTGCTTCAACATTGGCTTTGGGCTCCACGGGACATATACTTACTTTTTAAGATTCCCACATTGGATCATAAACCTGACTTGAGCGACATATCATATACTCGCATTGGGATGGAGTCTGGCTGGGACCCTAACCCGACTAGGTCTCATTGGTTCCACCATAGCTGAAGCATTTTGCCTTTTATATTCCACCAGATGTTACACTGTACTCCCTAGTCTGGGGAATGCACTTGCTTATTGCGCTAAGGCGGATTTCTTGCATATCATATATGGTACCACATGCCTATCACACACCTGTCTTTTTATGGTTATGTCTTTGTATGTAATTTGCTACTTGGTTGTCGAGCGTTTATGTACTATCACACTCTCAGTGTTCTTATACTGTTATGACGTTCTTATGAGTTTTTGTGTTTACTTGATGTCACTATTCGTGTTTAACGTTTACTCCCTCTGCTCCCTTCCCTCCCCCCCCCCCTCTTCTTCCATGACTTTCTTATATTCTTTGTTGGTTTTATCCCTTCCTTTTCTATGCATGTTTCCCGTTTCTCACATTGTCTTGTTTCTCCTTCTCTGTCACAAGAGTCCTGTGTTAAGTATTTATGATTGTATGTATGTGTATATATATTTATGTGTTTTATATTGTAATTTACAGCCCTGAAGAAGTTCATTGAATATGAACGAAACGCGTTGGCTGGCATTTTTAACTGTTGGATGCTTATGAAAATAAAGGACTTACTAAGACAAAGCAAACAAGACTATATGATTTATTAAAACGAACTACTGCCTCAGAGTAGTGCACCACTCCAAACTTTTGGTTTGTTCTTCCTCTGCTTTGCAGCTGGCACCCAACGACGGCAGGTGCTGGAGTTGTGTGTGCACACTCGTTTGGTCACAGTGGGGACACAATCACGAAGGGAACACAGCAGGGGAGTGCGGTCATCGTGTCCGCCGTTGTCCGTAACTTGTTTCAGTTAACATTGCTGGGGCTATTTGCCCCACAACCCCCAATTTGCATATACATTGCTGGGAGTATTAGCCCCCCATCCCCCCATTTGTGTCTGAATTGCTGGAACTAAAGCCCACCCCCCCCATTTGCCTCTACATTGCTACAAGTATTCCCACCCCCCCAATTTAACTGTAGTTTCACCCCTGCTTTCTCTAATGTAGCCTTTCGCGGGGTAGTTACCTTATTGTGTATGGGTAGGTGTCTAATTTACTGTCTGCGACGACCGCGTCCGTTGGGGTTATAGTATTGCTCGTAGATGTAGAGTATAGAGATAACATGCGTGATGGGATAGATGGCTGAACCGTATCATTCGCGGGATTCATGTTGTGGCGCAATTCGGAGCTGAAATACTCCCCTTCCTGATGCTCTAACATGTTGGTTGTGGCGACCGATTCGGCGCATGGGAAGTACGCATCGTACTTGGGCGTTCGGAATCGGACTGGGAAAATGCCTCCCGATGACTCCATTCTGCATTTCCGGAGGAGTCTTGTTGGGAAAAGGAAGACGGATCTGGAGTGACCGAGTCACTCAGTACGTAAAGGCTTTTGGGCTTCGTACTTCGTCGTTTGTAGGAATCAGATCCCAGTACGAGTCGGTTGGAAGTTCCGACTCAGGACGGCTCTGGGATGGCCTTCCTAACGGGATCGAAATATGGCCCTAAGTATTTATTGGGTGGGTGATTTTAATACATGGGTGTGTCACTTAATGGATAGCTTAGCCTGTGGGGTTATGGATGGTTGCGGAGACCAAATTGTACATTTTAACCACTCCATTTATGGGGAGGCATTGAATAGGATCTTAGTTGTATGGGATATTGGGGTTGAAAATGGCATAAATTACACTACAGGAACTTTGGATAAGACTTTAAGTTCCCTCTATTTAGGCTCCATAATTGATTTTATTATTGCAGCAGAACCCCTAAGTGGTAGGCTTAACAATAAAAGTGGGGAGTTCACTGTATTTAGCGATCATGCTTATCTAGCCTGTACCATCCAGTGGGAGTTTAAGCCCCACAGTAAACTAGATCTAGTACCAAAGCCAATTCTGGCAAGAACCAATGAGTATATCCTAAAATGGGACAAGGTGGTGGGATGTCATCTCCTCCACACCTTTCTCGTTGAGAAACAGCCGGAGTTTATGACCTACCTTGATATAGGAGTTCCACCAGATCAGGTTATATTAGCCTTCGAAGAAATTATGAGAGGGATCTAAAATTAATTAACATGCTACCCTAAGGTAGAAGTTAGGACCCAAGCCTCCTGGTTCAATCATAACTGCTCGATAGCTGCCTCCAGGTTACATAATTCCTTATGAGTAATCCCAAGGTATGAGGGCTATTTATACGTTCTCTGCGAGCAACCTATAAGAAAGCAAGAGGGGTGAGAGTAAGAGAGCTAAATTCCAATGCTTGGGAAAATCTGAGATTGGCACTCCTTAAAAAGGACTCCCGTGAGTTCTGGAGAATGCTGAAGGCCCCCCATTTAAAAAGGAGGAGGGGATCCCAACCTTGGATATACACATTGAAGAAGAAGGCTGGGTTTCCCACTTCCAGAATATATTTAAAATCCCCGAAGTAAATGCAAACATTGAATCTAGTACAGATGTTCATCAAGCATCTGATTTAATATTTCAGGTAAAAGAAATCGACCTAGCATTGGCACAGACCACCTCAATGAAGGCACATGGACCCGATGGGGTCCCGGCTGACATATTTCTGGAAATTAAAGAACTTTGGGCGCCGGTATTGACCAATGTTTTCAATGTTGCACTTAAGATAGGTCCCCCTAGCTCCTTTAAGCAGTCGGTTATTGTTCCAATCTATAAAAAGGGTTACAGAGCAGAACTGAAAAACTATAGACCTATCTCTTTAATCAACAGGACTGCAAAATTAATGGGGAGAGTGCTTTTAAATAGGATAGAGGATTGGGCTCAAGAGAAAGGTATATCAGCAGTGGCCCAGTATGGTTTTAGAAAAGGAAAGGGAACTGTTGATCAGTGCCTAAACTTGACCATGATTATTTCTAAATATACTCTAGCCAAGGGTGGCCAGTTATATATGGCCTTTATGGATTTAGCATCTGCCTTTGATTGTGTATCGCATAGCAAACTATGGGTAATAATGGAAGAAATGGGAGTGGATCTCCCTATTATTGCTTTCATTAGGAAGTTGTGTACAGGAGCGACAGCTTTCTTCCGGTACGGCAGGAATGGAGAACGAACATGGGCATTTAATGTTGTAAGAGGGGTAAGACAGGGCTGTGTACTTGCCCCACTCTTGTTCTCTTTATACACTAATGGGCTAGAGGCAACCCTGGGTCGTACCACAAAGGATATCCCCTATGTGGAGTCATCCCCTTTACCCATACTCCTTTATGCGGATGACACAGTGCTCTTAGCCAGAACTCCAATGGCACTGCAGAGTATTTGAGTTATATGGCTAGCTTAGATTTGAGTGTAAATTTTTGAAATCCTTTGTTTTAATTGCTGGTGCACGGCCTAAGAAATCTTTTAACTATCACATTGAGGAGCGGAAATTGGAGGTGGTTGATTCATTTGCCTATTTGGGAGTAACATTTGATAATAAGTTATCCTTGAAAAAGATGGTGCTAAGTAGAAAGGTCCTCTTGGAAAACGGTATTAGGGCCCTTGCTAATCTTTCTACAAAACTGGGTTCCAAGCCTCTACCAGAAAATGATACACGTATATTCACGAAAAATGTTGGCAAGTGCCACTTATGGGGCAGCAATCTGGGGAACGGTAGATCTGGCTCCGCTCCAACTTGTGGAGGATGCCTTTCGTAAGAACTTGCTCTCACTCTCCTGCTCATGTGCAAGTTATTTATCACGTGTAGAACTGGATTTACCCTATCTTGAGAACGTAATTAGACTAGCCCCCCTGTTATTATGGCTTTCCATCTGGTCCAGTCAATGTCTACAGCTTAACCAGGCGATCCTAAGGGATTGTTTAAAATTGGATCATACTTATAGGATCCAGTGGTTAAATTACGTTAAGAACACCCTGTCTGAGATAGGTCTCCAACACCTATATGAGTCGCCACTGCAGTGTATCTTGTTTCCAAAGGCGAAACTAAAAAATATTTTCTTGGAAAAAGCTGCAAATGACAGATGGAAAAGGAAAAAACATAAAACAGCAATAATTGCATATAGCCTCCTTCCCCCGGCTAAATAATTATTACACTCATATCTCTCATTTGTACGGAACCCTTAGCATAGATACATCTTGATTAGATTTAGGATGAACTAAATTCCTTTAATGCTCAGTTTCCCAGCTAACACTCATTCGGTGAACGACTTACCTCCTTGTCCATGTAATGGGAGAGCACCTCAAACAATGTTACATATTCTTTTTTTTGCACCTTTTATGGTCCCCAAAGGAAAGCTTTCTTAGTTCCAAGGCTACGGAAATATAATTTCAATCAATGTAAGCCTGTACTGCTCTTTATACAACAGCTTTCAGATCCTTATGTGTGCTATTCCCTTGCCTCCTATTTGTGTCCAGTGGCCAGTCGAAGGTGTCTATCCTTATAGCTGTTTTTAATGGATTGTTTTATCTGGTAATGATGAAATTATGTAACTATGGGTCGATTTTATACCGTCTATGTTTTAGCGTTTTTTATTGATGTAAGGTTTTTAATTTGCTTTGTATTTGCACTTTTTACGCATTGAAATAATGCAAAACAAAGTATGTTTGATTGATTGATTGTTTGACAAAAAGAGGGTTACAAAGTGTAGGAATCACTTATCCTTCATTGCTCACTGTGCTATAGTAGAAGGATTACAATTTATAAACTGCAAGTAACAAAAGAATCTCTGTTTTAAGAGCAGTAATCCACTTACGTATCCACATGAAATAAAACATCTGTCATCTGCATGTTACATGATATGCTTTGTAGTAGACATATTAACTGTCTATGCTCCTTTGATTCAAAACTGGGACTAGACAAAACACAGATCTCTCCAGAAAATGCGTTAACCTCCAGAGTTATCTTACCATCATTATTATTCCTTGAGATCTACTGGGTACACAAAGATCTTTGCAGCAAGTGCCTTATCCACATAAGATATTTTAAAATGCAGACTTTGCAACCAACTAAGCAGAACAGATTTACTGCCACATTTGTCCTTGTTGCCACTTTCTTTGTGACAGAGTTGTAAAAAATAAGAGGCCTATTTATGAGCCAGTTTGCACCATGCAATGTGGTACATGCGCGACGCAAACCTTACATGTGATTTATGAAGCCATGCAAGGACACTGCCTGGCCTGAGTGGCTCCATATATCTGGAGTAAAGCAATGCAGTGCAAATCACTGAATTGCTTTACTCTGCGAAAGAGAGGAGTTACAGGGGGTTTGCTTGGGTGTTCCCATGCAACTCCCACGTTTTTTGACACATTCCCAGATTTACCAGAACTGGTAAACCTAAGAATGCAGCAAAAAGATATGCCTTTCCAGTAGAAGTGCAATCAGGAAAATATCTTTGTTTCCCCTTGTTACTTCCTCTTTCTATGTGTGATACCTCTCAGGATTGTTTTTGTGCAGGAAGGTGTCCCTTCCTGCACATGAACAATTCTACATGCAATGCAGTTACCCTTGCACGATGGTGCCTGGATGTCTGCGTTGGCGCTAGGCTGCCAAAAGGGCACCCATGCAGGGGAAAAGGCAGGAGTGCAATCGTATTTTATTGAATATGTGCTTTCCTGCCCTATCCCTATCAAGCAGTGCACCCCTGCATGACATTTTCATAGATAGACCCCTAAATGTGTAAGTTGAGGTCCAGATTTTGCATCAGGGTTGCATCACTTCTTTTGGCATAACCCAACACAAAATCGCATTTGTTCAATATTGAATTGCGCTCAAATGTACTCATGATAGTCTTGCTAAACATATAGGTGAGTTATTAAGATCGGATGTTACTTCTTGTGATATCACTTCCTGTGATGTCACGTGTTGTTATGTCACTTCCTGTGATGGCATGTGCAATGTCACATGCCATGATGTCACGTGTCATGATGTCACTTGCATACTGTCTAACATGGTTAGTCCCTCCACTTCTGTTTTTAGGACTTGTGCACTGGGCTGGGCCATGTCAGTAGGGGACTTCCTGGGGCAGACCTTGGGGGTGCCCCAAGGGTCAGTGGAATCCCATGAAAATGCCTTCCTTATGTTGCCATTCTTGCCCAACAGTAATCAGAGGAGGCATAACATTATCATGATGGGCTTTGCCAGTGCAGCATTGAGCTGAGCACCTCTGTTATGCACCTGCATAAAATTCTTTTAAGTTAGTGCTTTATTTTCAGACCATAAAGACTCAGAAACAGAAAGAGACAAGCCTTGCTCACTGTATCCAAGCAGTACTGTCTGAAAATAAAGCTGCTACTGAGATAAATATCGGGCTAAATGAATTTACTGTACGCCCTGCTGGTGCATAAAAAAGTCGCTCGACTTTGGACTGTGCTTGTAATGCCCACCATGATAAGGCCCCAGGAGATCTTCAGGCCCAGGGATGAGTAATCGATAGTGATAAAAACATGCACATAACAGAAGAAGGTCCACAAGGTTATGATGTGTTTGGAATATATCATATCTCTAAGGTGCACCAAACACATCACAGGGAGTATTGTTATTGCAGCAGGATCACTAATAAAACTAGGTGCTGCTCACAGAACAGTAGTTTTGTGGGGTCTAAATGAGACATGTTTAAAATAACAAGGATGTGGCACTGGAAGTGTACCGGAATGTATAATTTGGACAGCCCACTAGGTTTAAAATGATTTGCAGTAAACATCTTTACATTATATCCTGCATATTTACAGTTTAAAAATGTAGAAAATTAAGTTATTAGCACAGCATCACAGAATTTTTGTTCAAGTGTTGAACGCTGGGATTATACATTGGTCCAGGTTCCAAGATAAGAAATATCACTTTACTACATTAATTTACTTGTGTAAATTAAATTGTTCGCACATAATGTTACTCTATCATGTGTATTATTATGTGGTAGTACCTGTGATTGAGGGGGTGAAGAGTGGAAGGGAATTTCATTCAGACTTGATAAACACCCACAAACATCTGAGATTATGGGTTTTCACTAATGCAAGCCCGCTTTACAAACTGGATATGCATGTGTAAATGTGCTAAGCAAGTTCAATTGCACTTGTTAACTTTGTTAAGTTTGTATTCTCCATAAGGTAACTCTTTGTTCCTAAGGCATCTTTAGTTTGGGGTGACCATCTCCCAGCCCCCCACCTATCACTAGAATGTAATCCCACCTTTGGTAGTAGTAACTTTCTGACTGTATGCAGGATGGGAATGTGCTTTGTAAAGTTTGGGAAAACTCACAACAACCATGTAGTGGGTTTTCACTTAGATTCCAGGGCACTACTCACTGCAAATTTACTCTCAATAAATATTACGCAATGGTGGTGTAATATAGAAGGAGAGTAAAATACTTAGTAGTACAATTTCACAATTTTTGAAAACAAAATGTAAATTTATATTTGTAATATATGCCAATTTTTTATAACTTATTATACTAAGATGTGAAAGAGCATGGAGAATAGGCACAAGATCACAAAATTTCCTGTAATAACAGAGATTACTAAAAGTTATCCTGTGTTCTTTACTTTGGATTTGATTTCTCAAATATGACTGTGGATAATATTAATTACATTGGTAAATGAAAGCTAGCCTGAAATATGTTTGTGTTTTGATATTCACCATGTATGGTGTATATCTGAGTGAATGGTTTTGGGCACCTTTTTAAGGTCACATACATCATCCATGTTTGACAATTGTTTTTTTAATTTGTGCAATTAAATGTTTTAAAGTGGGTATAGGTGGTAGTTACCCTGTGATGTTCTCAGGCCCTTTAGACAGTATATCTTTTATGATTTTGGTTGTGGGTTCCTGGGAGATCGTGCTTGCCTCTTTTCTATCCTGCAATATCTCCCTTACTTCTATTTCTGTCACATTTGGGGGTGGTTGTGTTCTCTTACATGAATTACAACATCATCTTTTTGTCGTGGCTATCCCATAGCTTGCATTAGGATAATATTTGATACATTTCCAATTCACATTTTCTGTTGATGCACTTTCTTGGTTGCAGGTGTAACCCATGTGACTTAGCAATTGTTTTCCTTTCTGGGATGTTTTATATTTGGTATGCTGTGTCATTGTATATGAAAGTAGTGAAAGAGAATAAGTAAAAACATTTTTTTTAAGTTTTTACATTTGTGATTTACATATAAAATTAAGCAACAACTTGTAGTTTTTTATGCGTACATGTATATTCTTTTTAGATGTTTCACACTGTTTTGCAGCCTTTCCTGTTGGGAGTGTTGTAACATGGAGCAGGTGCTTCCTTTTCTGTTGCAAGGAAAAAAGTGTCAGTTACATTTTAAATGTTTATTTGTTGGTGGTTTGTAGAGGTTAAGGTTGTTAGGTTTATTTGGCTATATTTATATGTTTTAATAATGTTTGTGTACTTACTTTGTTATATCTTTTTGCTATGTAAAGAGATAGAAGTTGGTGAGTGTTTTGTTATTTGCTGTTTTACAGTTTTAAGTTTATTTATAAGTTACTTTTAGTTTACATATACGTTGGTATATATACTTGGTCAGGTGGTTGTCGAGATGTGTACATTTCTTCTATAAGATTCTGGTTACAGAATATGGCAGCGTTTCCCCATTTTGCAGTGTTTGTCATTTTAGAAGTATTTAGTTGGCCTTTTATATTGTTGATTTGATTGTTTGTCTAAATTTATTGGTTAAGGTTGTTTATTGTTTGATTTTATTGGTTGGTTTAGTTTTAGTTAGATTTTTTTATCAGTTATGTCCTATGGTAAACGCTAATATAGATTTTATTTTTAAATGTTGATATATAGTTTGACATTTTTTAATATAATTTTATTTATATGTATATATTAATTAACCATTTGAGTGTGTGTACTTTTTAGGGTTCTCTAATTACTCCTACATGCTATGTAACTGCAGCATCCTATGTTGGACAAGCAGTGGAAGAGCAACTGATTACTGGATAAGAACTGCAGTCACTTGCCACTGTTTTCTGGGTGTGAAGTTGAGGATGGATTGCTTGTGTGACTCATTCTGTCACTTTGAATGTGTTGCCTCTCATGGACAACTGATGTTTACTAATATATATCATGAATGATTTATGAGGCATTGTAAGGTTCCAATCATTGGTGGAGCACATACCAATTGCTCCATATCAAGAGTGTTGTTTCCCATGGTATATGCACTTTGTTGATTTTTGCCTATATTTCACATGCAACTCATGAAGCATGCACACCAAATACACAGCTGCTGACACCTATACTTTGTCCACACATTAATCTCAAGGAGAACAATAACAGAGCTCACATCAAATCCTGGCAGACTATTAGGGCAATACAAAGTCAATTTCAATATTTTCATTTGTCAAGAAGTTACTAATGCATTCTGCTGAAAAAACATATTTCATGCTATTATGTATTGAACTGCACGCTGCATTAAGGTGCAAATAGACAACGCATACCCCTTCCTTTCGATGGCACAAAGGATGATGTCAATAAGGATTTTCAAGATTTAGTAGGATTGTAAAAGAAGATGGGCAAATGGAAGTTGCAAGAGGATGGACTCAACTCATTGAGAACTTTTTTGCATTAACAATTCTTTTTACATTATGAACTGATTATCAAGCCAGAGTCCTATGTCAATGTCATGTTTGCCGGTCGCACCAGACATGCGCGACCGGCGAACTACAATTATGGCCAACTCCCGTTACCGCGCATGCGCGAGAGTCAGCCAGGAAGCACAGGAACTCGCTGACCCTGAGCAGAAACGCTTTGCGTTCCTGCTTCAGGAAACCATAACTTCTTCTGGTTCACTTACCTGTGTTGTCTGACCGTTGCTTTCTTCTTCGGTGTCCTTCGTCGAGGCGACGTTCACTCCACCGACGTTCATGTTACTTCACCTCCCCTTTTTGATCCTTGCTCTTCTCTTCGGCATCCTTCATCGAGGCGACGTTCCGTCCTCCGGTGCTCATGTTCTTGGCTCCGTGAATCCTCTCATCTACCCCGGCATTTTCCTGTCCTCTAGCAAGATTATTTCCTATATTGAAGTAAAACAAGAGAAAAGCTGCATGAGTACTATTACTGTAACAGCACTTGCGTGCTGAGGCTATATGATTATAGCAATCAAGTTATTTACTTATCTGATATAGGGTCCGAGTTGCTGGAGATCCGCTTTTGCTTTTTGCTTTTGCTTTTTGTTTAATAACTTTCATGTTGAGATGTAAAAAGAAAAAAGGAATGCTGTTACTTCTAACGGTTACTTCTGCCTAAAGTTAAGGTGGAGATTGTTCAGCACAGTTTAGAGCATCAGTTAATTAAATACGATTTGGGTTTGTGGTTACATATTTTAGGTGGGTTCTGACACAGAGTTTCCTTTATTTTATATACATGTACTTTTTAAATGAGAATACTTAAATTACTTTTATCTCTTGTCCTTTCAGATATATCCATCCTCTCACACACCCCAGCTACCAGACTTACACGGAAGAAGGGATTTATTCAGGTAGACACAAGCACCTATAGAAAGGATATACTGTAGGAGTAGAAACACCCTGTGTACTTACCTCTTCTTCTGTTCTTTCCCTTAACAGAGATTTCTTTTGGTTGACTGGTTCTGACTCCGACTGGGCTGCGACGTGGGACCTTTGTGTTTTCCTCCTTGTTTTATTTCCCTTGTTTCCTGGGTTACTGTTGGTACTTTGACTCAGTTGGGCACAATAGTTGACCAGGAGAGGTTGAGGAACTTTTCTTCATTTGCATAGCGTTCGTGCGGAAAACGTGAGTAAAACCTGACAGTCAAAGCTAACAGCTATTTTCTTCTAACCAAGAGAATAAAAAAAAGAATCAGCATTTGGTGGATCCATTGTCTATTAGGAATTTTGCATAATGTTATGAAGTACTTTAAATAAATTCAACATTTGAATTTTGAACAGCAGGTTTTTCCTTACTTACTTCAATAAATCTCAAAAGACATGCAAATCTTTGCTATGCATAGTCTGTTTGAGGCCGAAATTGATTCAGATAATTATCAAATAAGCAATTTAACAAGAAACAATACACTACATTTTCATTTTTTGAGGGTTGCGGGTTTCAGGACCTTGTACTAGAGAACACTGAGGTGCAGACACTTAGAAAAGGGGAATATAGAGTAAACCCAACCTGCGCATTGGTTCAGCATTAATTGAGGATGAAGACCTGCATTGCTTCATGTTTAATCTTTTTGTTGTCTGTACTCGTGCATATTTTTTAAAGTACTGAGTCTAGCCTGCTGATGTCACTGTACTTTTGCTTCTATTTATTTTACTTCTTATGTCACAACATAATTTTCTCATCAGTGTTAAGTGGCAATGAAAACAAGAGTTCATTTCACCCAGCATCTCTAATCTTGCAATTTTGTGTTGCTGAGCAATTGTATCTCATTTTCTGCCACGCCTTCCATGTGGTTTTCTTCCAAAGGAGTCTTTTCAAACTTGCGGAAAACCTCCTGTAATACTGAGAAAATCGTAACATCTTCCTGGTAGGTTAGCTGCCATGTTTTTGATGGTGCTCTGCAGATTTCCTCTGCACTGATGTTAGTGTTGTCGCATCTGTTATAGTAGTTATGGAAACACCAGCAACAGCAGCATTTTCTTCTTTAAGTGCATTGTAAATGTCGGATCTCTCCACCTAGGTTTGTGTGGCATCCTCATGTATAACAGCTTCTAATCCTGTTTCTTCCTCCACATCTTCTTCTTGTTGCCTAAAAAGAAGCCGAATGTGAAACAGAAAGTTACATTGACTTCTATGATTAACTCAACTTCAACAGTATTATCAAAGATTGAAATTGTTAGAATGTTACACTTAACTACAATCCCAGCACTTGCCACATGTGCCAGAAGAAAATCAAAAACTGACTGAGGGCAATGCATAACAGGTAAATAATGAACATCATGGATATGATTGGAGAGGCATACCACTAACATAGTCCTCACATGTGTTCACCACTGACAAGCCAAGTATATTCCTTAAGCCCTCTTTGGTCAAAACATGTTGCCAAATAGGTATAATGCGAAGATCAACTGGCTAGTCACCACCCAGCCACCCCACCAGTGTTCTTTAACAAGCAGTGCCTTCTTTTTAGTCTTTTGAAAGTCTTCTGCACCACGTTTGGATATTCAACTGCATTCAGTTTGCTCACTACTTTTTCCCGCATGTACGTGAGCCTGCTATGAAAAGGGTGGCGGTGAGGAAACTATGGGAGTCATACATGGTCCCATGTTGCCTCTGGGCCATGGAGTGCATGCAGGGGGGCACACCCCCCTGTCTGTATGCACCCCCTTTTCCTACACGGCATGGACTGCACAGTCCATGCTGTGCAGGAACGTGCTTTGGCAATCCCTTTGTGGTGCCTTTCTAAGGCTCAAATAGGATCCTTAGAAAGGCACCCCATGGGACCTCCAAAGCACAGCGTGCCAGACCAGGATGTGAATCCAAATGTGGCGGGCGGACTGACTACAGGTTTGGCGGTCGCGGAGCAAGGCGCTGGTGTGGCAGCCCACTGCGAGACTGCCAAGCTCGTAACAAGGCCATAAGACTCTGTGCACCTTATCACTACTAACCCTTGCTAAACTGATTGTGCTCTCCCTTCAAACATGGTCGAATTGGCCTACACCTAATTGGCAGCTTTGATTTACTTGAAAGTCTCTGGTAACTGGTACCACATGTGCCCAGGAATGCAACTTAAATGGTACTAGTGGGTCTGCAGCACTCATTGTGCTAGCCTCTACAGTAGCCGTTTGATACTTGTCTCAGTCCTGCCACTGCAGCCGGTAGTGCAGTTTTAAACTGCCATTTCGACCTGGCGAATAAACCTTTTGCCAGGCCTAAACCGTCCTGTTTGACACTTATAAGTCAACCCTTTGGTAGGCCATAAAGGCTTATAGAGCATTGTGCATTGTATTTTAAAAAGTAAGGCCTGTTGGTTTAAGTTTTACATGTCCTGGTAGTAAAAAACTCTTAAAGTCCTTCTACACTACTTTAAGGACTATCTCTACCATTGACTAACAATGGGTTACCTTATTACATTTAATAAGTGATAACCTTGGCTTGGGAAGAGATAGAGATATGCTGCTTACGCTCAATTGAATTGTAATTTAAAATCCACTTTAACGGTAAAGTCACATTTTAAGTTACAATTCTGAAAATGACACTTTTAGAAAGGTGGTATTTGCTTGCCCTAACCATTTGTGCCTTCTGCCAGTGTCCTGGGTCACATGCCTGTGAAAGGCTCTGCTGTTGGTGTTTATGTATTGCTTTCAGACAATAGCAGTAAAGGGGGCTTAGGTGTGAAGAGTATTGGCCATCCTGGCAGGATGACTGGGAGGGGATGTACTCAGCCCCATTTACATTTCAGAGAGGTTTGCCTCCTTCCCATACAAATCAATCTGACACCAGGCCTACCCTGTCTTTTGCCACCGAAGACAGTTTGGAGCCTTGACAGGGGAAGGGGAAAAACTTTCAAGAACCAGATGTGGGGTTAGGAAAGGGAATCCCCTCCACACTAAGGCTGGCACTAGGTATAAATATTGGTTCTCCAGAGCCATGCTTCAGAACTCTCCTGGGCCTATAGAAGTTATAGAAGAAGGCCTGCCATGCTGCTGATTGACTTCTTGCTGTCTGAGAATGAAGATTGGACCTGATTGCTTTCCTCCCAGGCTACTCAGTGTAACTCCAAGAGCCTGATGGCTGACCTCTTGTGTGAGCTACAGGGACACAAAAAGCTTCGGAGGCTTGCTTGCAACTGCCCTGCTGAACGTCTGCACTTGACCTGCCTGAACATGCAACTGGAGTTGCTTACACCCTGCTGCTAACCTCTGCCTAGAGTCAGTTCTGAACCCCAAGAATCCCCTCACCTGCTCCCCCAGGTCCTAGACCCTTGGCTGGCATCCAAATGTACTCCTCCCTATTAACTGTGTGTTCCATCAAATCTGGCACAGTGCAATGCCACTTAACGCAGGAGCTTGCATCATTGCCCTAGCAGCTCCTGATCGGTGACCTCATCGGAATAGACACAGGGCCTTGCTTCGCAGCCCTCAGAGATCCTGATCAGAACTGTCCTAGTGCAGCACAACTCAACACAGGTCCTCGCATCGCAGCACGGCAGAGCACCTGATCAGAACCGACGCCGAGCTACGTGAAGCCTCGGATCAAGAACATAAGATACAACTGTCAGCGGGACTAACCTGGTACCCGTCTCTGGCCCAGGCTCCATTGTGGTCGGCCTGAACTTGTGACTTTGTCCCAGTCTGGCATGACCAGATAATCACAGTCAGCGCTTTGTTCTTTTAGACACTCTTTTCACTTAAAAATTTGCAATAGAATATCTCCGGTTCTACTGATTGTATTTTTGTCCTTCTAGTATCATTTTATTTATTAAAATGTATTATGTTTTTCCAGATTGTTAGGGGTTTTTCTAGCATTGTGTTTCCACTTTATTGCTGTTTGTGTGCTGCATAAATAATTTGCACATTGCTTCTAAGTTAAGCCTGACTACTTTGTGCCAAGTCCAGAGGGTTAAGCACAGGTTAATTTACTGCATGTTTGTGGTTCACCAGACAAGGTTTTTGGGTTGTTCCCTGAGAGGGGCTTCTACCCCACTCGACCAATAACCCAATTTAGTACAGACATTATTTTACAATTGCATTATACACTGTATAAGGTAGGTTGTTGCAAAATAATTTAATGTTTAAGATAAAATAATTGCTTTCAAAGTATATATTTTAGCAATATGTAATCAGACTGTAGCTAGTGCAATTAGTTTTATAAGTGTCCATTAAAATGATACATTGCAAACTCAGTTGATAATTGTAGGAAGGTGGAATCTGACTACATGGTTGCCCCCACTTTTTTCCTGGTGTTTTGTTGGTTTTTGACTTAGTTTGGCTGGGAACCTGCTATTCAGGTCCCCAGCCTACCTGCTTTCTCTCTAAACGACTTGGAGTGCACTCTAGGTGCACTAGTGATTGGATACTGTGGTACCTTATGAGTCCCTAAGGGCATAGGTACTTCACAGGCCTACCAGGGGCTGCAGCGTGTATTATGCCACCCCTGGGAAGCAGACTAAATCTGACACCACAGGCCTGCTACTGCAGCCTGGGTGAGGTGGTGCTAGCACTCCTCACTGAGATATAGGTTCCCTATATCTCTCCTACACACACATATAAACCTATCAGTCACCCCTAAGGCAGGCCCTATCAATCCTGAGGGCAGGGTGCTTGGCTTCTATGTGAGGGGGTGCCTCTGCCTGAGCAGGGCCCCTCTGCAGCTCTCAGAGTCCATTCTCTGGTGCTGTTTGTGGATGCGGTTAAACCATATACTTTTAAATGCATTATATCCTCGCGGTAGAATGCTAACTTTGGAATGGCTGCATCGAAACATGTCGTGTTTGGTGTCAAACATCTTGGAATACTACCCCCCCGCCAGTCCTGGTGGCGGGGGTAGCATTCCACCCTTCTTGAGGGATAGACATGTACCTACTGTGGAAACGCAGTAGAATCCTGCAGAGCCCTGGCATCACAAAATGGATGCTACCAGTCACAGACACTGGGCTGCCCTCCTGCTGATGACCAACACTCGCAGTGGAGGAAGCCCAACAATAGATATCCTGTCCCAAGGGGGTGTGACCACCTCCCAGACAGGGTTTAGTGTATTGGGGCTGGGTGGGTGCACTCTTAGAGTGCTTTGAAGTCCTGCACTGGGGGAGCAGAAGGCTCCTCTGTGCATACCCCAGTTCAAACCGGCTCAGGGGATACCTGCCCCTGCTCTGGCGCGAAACTGGACAAAGGGAAGTGGGTGTAGCCACCCACTCCCCTGACCCTCCCATAGGTAGGGTCATAGAGCTAGTCCCTCCCTTTCTTTTAGTATAAGAGGGGGAACCTGTGCATTGCACCCTAGATTTCCCTGGAGGACGCTCTGAAGAAGAATCCTGGACCTTCGACGTTCCACTACCTTTGGAAGACTGAAGAATCTCCCTTGGAGTCAAGGAGTGACTCCCCTGCTTGGCAGGCACCAAAAACTACAAACAACGGTCGCAAACTACGCCGTTCCCGCCGGAGTCCGAAGTCCCTGCAGCCCAAGAAGTAGATTTCCTGACTTCTTAAAGGCCATTGTGAGTCCCCAGTGAAGCTGAGGCCAGTGGACCCCAAGAGTAATGAGGAACCGCGACCCCTGGGTACCGTGCACTATTGTCAAGTGCAACCCCTTCACAACGTTCCACGAACTTTTGCTTTGAACCACGTGTGGTCCTAGTCTCCAGCAGAAATCTCTCTGAAGATCAGAGGCCTACCACGTCCCGAGTGACCGTGGGCCCCTGTTGAGCGAATCCTCCTGAGGCATCTTCGCAATCCCTTGCCAGCCGGCTTGTGGGTCCCCAGAAGACTTTCTAAAGACACCAAAGGGCTCCCCTGGTTGCTCCAGGACTGCCCTGATTTACCTTCACTGGGTGCGTCCCCCAGACCTTGCTGGTCTGCGCCATTGCTTCTTCACACTTTCCCCAAGACTTGCTGCTACCAAGGCTTGTTGGCTCCAATCGAGTTGCCGACACCGCAGTAAGCCGCAGACATCGTGGGACACGCCGAATCCAGCTCCTGGTTGTCGTCGACGCTTCCTCGACCTCGTGGCTGAAGAGTCAAGGCACCCACGAACGACCTGAATCTTACGACGACGGTGGGCATCCATCTTCCTTGCCCCGAGTCATTGCCAAGTGACTTTGAACACTGTCCCCTCTGCTTTCAGGTCTTCCATCTTCTGAATCCAGGCTTGGATTCCTCCGGACACTTCCCCTGTCGCCGCAAGCAGCAAGTCTTCACTGGCTCCCATTCAAAACGACACCGCGACCCGACACCAAAGAACACCTATGCACCCGGCTCCCCTGGGTGAGGTAACTTCAGCACTACGGTGCTCCTGTGGGTGTGGGCCCTAGAACTACTTACACTGTAAGTGACTTGCTTGTAGCTTCCCTCGAAGTGTCCTAAAACTCGAATTTTCTAAGTGCGACAATTGCGCTGACTCGTACAGGGTTCGCGTCTGTGTTAGACACACCGCGTCCATCTCCTTTGTAACACTATCTAGAACTGTATCCTTCGACTCGTACTGAGTCCGATCGGTGTTCGCCTCGAACACACAAAGGGCCTGTAACACTAAGATCTCCATTGCACTGACTCGCACAAGGTTCGCGTCTGTGTTAGACACAGCGCGTCCATCTCCCTTGCAACTCTATCTGTAACCGCGTCCTTCGACTCGTACAAGGACCGATCGGTGTGTTCGCCTCGAACACGCAAGGGACCTTTAACATTGAAATCTCAATCGCGTCTGAGCGCATAGACTCGCACAGGACTCGCACCGGTGCCAGGTCACCGCGTCCGTCCCCTGTGGGTCTCCTACAACTACCTGGGGTGGTTCTTGGGGGTCCCTCGATTCTAGATGCCCTAGACCTAGGTCTAGCAAACTAAGATTGTGATATTCGATTGTGCTAAACTTATTTTGATAACATTTGACTTGTACATATGTTCTCTGACCTCTAATCTCATAAAGAGATTAGTAGAGAGTGTTTATTAATAAATACATATATATATTTGATATATATACCTGTGTGGTGTTTTTTCATTTGGTGATTCAAGAGATTGTGTGGTAAAACAAGCTGCTTTACATTCCTTCAAGACTTAGCCTGAAGGCTGCTCTCCACAGCTACCACTAGGATAGCTTTCTATAAAGGTTGTCTTAAACCTATCTACCATAAGAGTCGAATTGTTCTGGTGCAAGGTGTCCACTTTAATTAGTGAACAGCATATACCAGGCCAACTTCTCACAATAATCCCATTAGATTACCTCCTAAAAAGAATAAATCTTTGAAACCATGAAGCTTCAAGTGACTCCATCAACTAAAATCTATACAGGCTTCCAAGTAGACTTTGGGCCTTTGGTGCGTGGACCACCGTCCCGGCCCTGGTGGTCCGACGGCGGTGAGCCATCCGTTGTATTACAAGTTAGACAGATTACCTTTGCGAAGGCCTTGGCTGGATTGCCGGCTCTGCCAGCACACCGCCGGGGTCGCGGGCGGGGGAAGGCAGCCTCCATTGAGCTGTACAGAGACGCAACACCACTGTCCATATTACGAGTCGACTTCCTGCTGAGCCGACTGCAGCGGTCGAACTGCAGCCTAATGGTCGGCGGAAACGAAGGATTTGGGGTGCATACTCACCCCTTTCCAGTTCTTCCAAGCAGATTTCAATGTGGATCCCTTTCTCCAAGTCCCCTCAACACAGGAGCTTCTTCACCCCGAGGAATACAGCCCTGCCTTTGGCGAAATACAGTACCATGTACTGTACATGTACTGTACTGTACAGTACCAGTACATGTACTTTAGTACCATGTACCCATTACCGGGACTGCCCACATATGGTTCGGACTCTGACAACGGGTAGGTGGTATTTTTCCACATATATCATGCATCTATGGGCATTTGACACATAAACAGTCGGAATGTACACACAAGCATCAATACATATGGAAATACATTGCCCACTGCCATAAGGCCACCACAGCTACATCACCGCCTCCTCGGGAAAATCGAAATACAGTGATCGGAAGTCCACAGCCTCTTCATTTCCTAGCTGTCCCGGTCTTTTGGTGGTGGACAACCGAACTCGTTATAAGGCCCTTTGTATTTGTTGATTAACCATTACTCACATTTACATTTCTTTCATGTAGCAGGCATTCTTGTGAAAAGTTTCATTAGCTTTCTGTCCCTCTCTCTGCTTCACAGCACAGGAGACAGGACACCCTCTTCATTTTCATCATGAGACGCCATATGAGAAATGTTTTTGCAAACATTTTAAATGCATGGGCACATTGGTACCCGGTGTCCACTTCAAAATCAGTTTACATGCAGATGTCAGTTCAGATGAGTTGAGAGGGTGGCAGTTAGGAGGCAAGCAGGGTCACATTCCGAGCCTTGATATTCCAGACCGCTGACACCCCAAAGTAATGGTCCTGGAGAAAGAGGATTAGATCATGATCCACAGATACTGTAAAAGAGATGGAAGAGGGAGCACTATGTGAGACCTAATTTTTTTTAATGTTTGCTCTATTTTGTCTTCCTTAAGTCTCACATATTAATATAGATTATGAGCTATGGAAAAAGTACACATGAAATGATCTCATAAGCCAGAACCTGACACTCAGCCCTGCCCCTCCTGCTCCCCCAGTCCTTGCCATAAAAATTTGGAGGGGACCTCACTTCAAAACATTTCACTTAGGGGGGCTCAGACCAAAAAAGTTTGAGAACCTCTGCTAAGAGTGGTGGCTCAAACTTCAGGGTTGATTCCACCAACACCTCAAGCCCTTTTCTGGACAGCTTTTCTTTCCACTTTCAGTATTCACTGAGGTTTATACCTGCAATGAGAAAGAAATTGAAGTCATGATCTTGCAAAATTATGATGGACAAACTGCAAATTTACGCAGCAGAGGGAAAAAAATTAAAAACATTTGTAATCCAGTTACATACATCAAATGGTATGTCCTTTTTAAGCTTACACAATTTTGCTCACAAACAAACTTGACACATCTCCAATTTCTCCTAGGCGAACTCTCATGCCAGAATTTGGGAACACACCAGAGAGGGATGTCAAGAAACTTTCATTGCTGGGGATTCTCCCACCAGCTCGAGAGTCTTGTGTTGACATGTACTACAAATGGAAACCTCAAAAATGATTTGTCTCATAGAGGTACCATTCATCTTCACAAAACACACACCCATCACAAAACATGTTCACATAGTGCAGCAAACACATGACATTAAGACATTACTCTGGGATGGGTGGAGTGGATCTTTCTTCTTCCATGTGCATTCCTGCAGATGACAGTCATTGCTTAATTTGTAAAAGAAAGAGTGTGGGTGTCCAGAAGCCTGTGGCCTGATGCTTTCAAATGTCAGTGCACCAAATAACAAGGCTGCACATCCTGCGTAGCCTTAAGGCGCTGAGTAGCCTTAAGGAAATGGACCCGCTCACTCCTATAAAAACAGTAACAGCCAGCAGATCTAAGCCATCTGCTCCCCGGTTTTCCCCTGACCTTAGAGCAGAGAAAAGTCTCTGTAAGAGGTTGGAGCATAGCTGGAAAAGGTCCTATGACCCTGTAGCAAAAGACACCTAGAAGGCAGCCCTTAAAAAATTCGGCAAACATACGCGGCAAATGATGAGAGAGCATTTCTCGTTCCGTATCGAGAATGCCGTTAACTCGTCCAGAGAAATTTGTAATATTGTAAAATCTTTTACTACACCGGAAGTGGCCAGAAGTGCTTTTCATCTATCTCTGGCCCTGTGCGCTAGCCTCTCTGATTTTCATCAGAAGTTTGCTTGGCAAGACCTTAGACACCGACCGACAGTCCAGTATCTGCCCTATCAGACTTTTTCCCAATTCCCGAAAAAAATTCTCTTGAGGAGTTATTAAAATGTAATTCTGGCTCCCCAGAGGACCCCTGTCCTCAATTTCTTAAACTGGCTGTTGTAAATCCTATCCTTAACAGGATCTGGAATGCCTCTTTGAAATCCGGCATTTTTCCTGCTTTATGGAAACAGGCGATCCTACTGCCACTGCTAAAGAAGCCTAATGCTGACCTTGGGGTGCTCAGCAATTTTAGGCCCATCTCATTGCTACCTGCACCCATAAAGATCTTAGAAAAGCTGGTTTATCGCCAACTGTCTTCCTTTCCTGAAGCTAATGATTTGCTTCACGACACTCAATCTGGCTTCCACGCAGGCTATAGCATGGAGACTGCTCTACTGGAAATGTCTGAGACTGTCATAGAGGCTCTGGATGATGTTGTCTCTGCTATGGTAATGATGCTAGCCCTATCGGCAGCATTTGACACGGTAGCACATTCTACCTTGTTGGACAAATTAAGCTATTTTGGCTTTCAGGGCACTGTGGTGTCATGGATACGATCCTGTTTAGAAGATCAATCTCAACAGGTCTTCCTTCGCCCATTCTCATCTTCACCCAAAACTTTGATTTGTGGCATGCCACAGGGCTCTGCCCTCAGTCCACTGCTTTACAGCCTTTACTTGGCCACCCTTATTGAGACCTGGAAAGTGAAGGTTGTTTCGTATGAAGATGACACACAACTTTGGTTTTCTTTAGAGAACATTCAGAAGCAGCCTTTGTCAATTTCAAAGAGTGTTTAAATGTCAAATGAATGGACATCAACTTTTTTAAATTGAACATGGACACAACGGTGGCCCATTGAATTGAATTCAGCTAGAAATGTAGGGATCATGTTTGACTCTGACCTTTCCTTCGCTACCGAAATTCAGCAGATTTCATCGTCCTGCTTTCTGAAGTTAGGATCAGTCAGAAAGCTATTGAATCTTCTTCCAGATGTGACCCAAAACATCATAATACATGCCCTTGTGACATTGCTTCTGGATTAGGCTAACAGCTTATGTCTGGGTCTTCCGGCTTACCTGACTCATAGACCAAATGATACAGAATGTGGCTGCCAGGTGGATTTGACAAGTACCCTTTCGACATCACAACTCCCCCCATTTGCAACAGCTTCATTGGCTTCCGATTGGCAAGAGGGTTGAGTTCAAAGCCCTGACATTGACATTCAGAGCCTTTAGGGGCAAAGGTCCACAATACCTGAGATATAGGCTTAGTCAGTACCATCAGGAGAGAGCTGTGTGATCTAATCACCGACGACTCTTGCGCATCTCGAGGTGTACTAAGGTTTGTCGAGATGGCAGGTCTTTCTCAGTTCTGGCGGCCAGGCTTTGGAACACCTTGCCTATCCATCTTCGCATGGCCGAGTCCGAACACTGTTTCAGGAAAGATTTAAAAACCTGGCTCTTTAATCAAGTGTAGATATGAGTGGCCGATCCTGTTCTTCAGTCTTGCTTTTGAGCACCAGGACATCTCTGCTGAGGTTGCCGTGCGCTGTACAAATGACAGTGATTGATTGATTGATTGATTAAATCAATCTCATGTCTCTTTCATCCACTCTATGCCTTTATCTCATTCCTGCAGATTCCTGAATTCTCCCTTTGTGACAGTTTTCCCATCTTTCTCTTGCTCTGTCTTTCCACTTTGTGCTTTTTCCTCTCTTGCTTTCAGTGAATGTCTCATGAGGAAAAATAAGTGTTGAGCCCCAGAAATGACTGCCAGTGGCCCTCACCTGCAATCACTGGCTCAAATTAAGCATTGATGCCAGTGATCTCTTGGTCTGTTTCTACAATTACTCACAAGACATGCATGCCTGTCTATTATGTATGAGGATGGAAATTCAAGTGAGATGACCACTTTTGTAACATAAAATTAGAGTGACATATCAGAATTCTCTGCATTGGTATTTTTAACAAATCAAGATTGCAACGAATAGGAACAAAATGAAGAGTAATAAATCAAGCCATTTTGGAATTTCATTTTCAGTATGAGCTTTCTAAAAAGGTGCTGTAGGAACACAAATATAAAATAAAAAAAACATTAATTGATGTCGTTCAACAGAAATATACACATTACTTTATGAATCTTAATCTAATTAAATGCCTTTCCAATTGACTGACACCAACAGGGAGTTGAGGAGTGATCCTCCAACACCACTGGTGCAAACTGCACTCGCCGAATGAAATGAGGGTGGGAATGACACCGTTTTTATATTGCTGAAGTTGCCCATTATCATGACGTGATCATGAAGTTTCTACCATTTTACTAGTTTTTCTTGGCATATCAGTGAGGGAATGATACACAAAAAACTTTGGAACACCAATCGTTAGGCTTCTCTTTCTGAAACATCTATTTGAATTTATAAAAAAAGGTGTTGCTAAGTATCAAAACAAGAAGCGGGAGAGAGTGAAAAGCATATAACAGCCTGTAAACATACAGGACATGGGATTTTTTTACACAGTATTCTCCTGCTTATAAATTTCCTTGGACTGATCTTCAGACTAAAAGCCGCTTGCCAGACTGAGCTACAAAATCATATGCTCTATGATTAAAGAAACCCTTCACTTTTTGCAACGTGTGAATGAGAATAGCTCCTAAATACATTAAGCCAAGACAATGTGCACAGAAATGTAAGGCCCGATTTAGAAAGTAGGTTTTGGAAAACATAAAGTAGTACTCCAGTAGTACTATTTACTTGCTACTGATCCAGCGCAACCCCTAATTCATGAACCAGGGACCAAGGAAAATCTCATCACACATAAATTGCTTTACCAAACAACGGGGCCCATCACACATTACCCATAAATGATCCCTGAGGACAGGCGCTGGATTTGGGGGGTTTAATTTGTCAGTTTTAGTAAGTACTATGCTTCACATTAATAACATTTGTATATAATTCTAACTATTCGTAGTCTCAACTATCTTCTTCCTTTGGTCGATGGACCATTAGTTGAAGAGTTGATGGTGACTATGATTAACTAAACAGTTTAATATTTAACTAAATAACCACAGAGTCATTTCTTCAGTTAATGATTTTTTCTTATTAAATGCTCTTAATTTCGATTGTCAGTGCACACACAGGATTACATATAAGAGAACAAATTATCAAGCAATGTAATCAAAATGAATCATTTATATCGACATCAAAGCGTGCATAGGAATGGGGAAGAGAAGGTACAGCATAAATACTTGCAGAAAATATATTGCAAAATTAAAGCCATCAAGGAGGGTGATACCCACCAAAGAATCAGGAAAACCACTTCCTTGGCCGAGGTTGTGGCAAGAGGTCCCCAGAGACAGGCTCAGAGGACAAAGTTAACAGGATAGGTATAGCCAAGTTTGCCCTAGACTAACAACAAAAATTAATCTCCCAATCAATCTACCTTGATCTAGTTCTCCTCGGACGCAGTCTCCTCCCAAGCACTCCCGCAACGTTCTCGTACCTAAAGCGTTCTCTGGCTTGGTGCTGGTCTGCTCTCTCTGTCTTGGCGCTCTTCTCTCTAATCTGCCACACCGGACTGCTCTGCTATATCGGACCGCACTGCCTCAGGTTCGTCTGATCTCACTCCGATCCTTCTCTCTCTGAACATGCCACACCCCCAATTGGGATATCAATTATACCCTTCTGTCTAGCTCACTATCTTACAATGTTGCTGTATCAGTAGAAACTCGGTCTGTGATTGGTTGTCATAAATCATACTAGGGTCACCTCATCCTGTTCTCCTCACAAATCCATCCTATACCGGTTCTAACAAAGGAAGAATTTAAGACTAATACATTCGTATACCTCTGACATCCATAAATATACATTTTGCAACAATTGTACATCATGATATCCGTTTCACATTCAAATTGCACGTAGTGATGGCTGTTCCCACAGTCGCTGTCGCGTCTTGGCACATAAACAATAGGACACAGGTCAGCATGGCCTTCAGACGGATTACATCAGCTGGTACACTCTGCAGTCTGCAAGCAGGCAACCCATCTTGGAGCATGCGCTCTCCATACCGACCAAGACAACCGCATGTGGTTTAGACAAGAGGCCATTTTCATGCAGGCCCAATCTCGTACTATAGTAAATAAACACAAAAGAATATTAATTCATGAAATAAAACCCATTATGGTTACCTCCCACCATACTAATACCCTGTATTAATTAAATCCTAGCAAAAGCTATTAATTTAAAAGCAACCCTTTTCGTTATTTGTGCACAACATGCAAAATGTGCAATGTACAACATAGCATAAACATGCAATAGTACGGTTTTTCAAAGCGCAAACAGTTAATACTTACTCATGCCAACATGGTTTAGTATATTAGGTAAAATGCGTTTTCCCCTCGTGTAAATGTGTGCATTCAGGGTTGGTTAGTTCATGAAGTCAATACATTATTATGGGGTTACTTAATTTCATGAGGATGTATTTTACAAACCTCACTCCATCACTGCAAAATGCATTATAGAAAACTATAGCTGGAGATTTCCACCTCCGCCTTTTTTCTGTACAGAGATTGCTATGGTGGCAGTGATTTCTGAAATTAGGTGTACATTTTGGTAGTAAATGTGAGAGGGACCAGGAAGACAGGTGTGAAAAAAGTAATCTAATCTGATTCGCAAAATATACTTCTAAATTTAGGATAGCCATAATAGTGTCAAAACAGGCCGAAAATAGGCTCCAGCTTAGCCTTTAAGTAAGTCAAACACCATGCATGGCCAACCACTAGTACTGCAACACACCCTGATAGAGAACAATGAAGGCTAGGAATTAAAGTAACAACCCATAGCAATTAATGCTAAATGAATAGCATTAATTATAAATGTAAGGGGTATATTCACAAGAACGTGTGATAACTACCGCAAGAGTAGCGTAACGCAAATTTCAATATCGCAGCCCATGGCGGGAAAATAACCCCGTGTCAACGTGGAATTCACAAAAAGGTGGTACCATGCGATAGTCTGCCGAAACCGCGGACAAAGTCCGCGATACAACCACCACAATGGAGATAAAAACACAAGCCACAACACCAAAAAACACGCGATGGGCCAAAGCGCGATGAGGAAACCAGCGACAAGCAGCACCAGGCCTGCAACACACACCTGGCAGGCATCAAAAACCTCCATAAAAGTAGAAAAAAACACCCACACACAAACTGTCCAATACACAAGCACCATGGAGGCAGCCGGAGCAGGCGCAGAGGACGAGCGCAACCCCACAAGCACCCCAGACGACCAGCCTGGGACCTCGGGGACAGGGAAGGGCAAGGACAAGAAGACCAGGAAGACCAAGTTCAGTCCGCAGGCGAACAGGATCATAGTCACAGAGGTGATGGAACACCATCAACAACTCTTCATCACCTTCAACGTGTCATTGGGCACCAAAACTGGAATATGGCGGGACATCGTCGACAAGGTGAATGCCGTCGGAGAGCACAAGCGGACAATGGACGAGGTCAAGAGGCGATGGAATGACATCAAGCGGAAGACCAAGGAGAAACTCTCCACCAACCTGAAGGCAGCAACGCAGACCGGAGGTGGGGGCCCAGCGCCACAGCTGGAGCTGGATGACATGGAGGAGCTGGTGTCGACAGCCATCAGTGTGGAGACTGTGGCAGGAGTCGGGGGACCGGACACTGCTCGACAGGACACAACATAACCGCAACAGGGTGAGTGACCACCAGGTACTGGGAGGACGGGGGGAGATGGCCACAATGGCACATATGCACAAGAAAGCAGGGCACAGTGCACACCCACAATCACTCTGGGTCCTCGCCCAGACCCACACACTGTCACAATGTACAATGCCATGCTGTCTGAATGTCAACCTGTACCATGCGGCTACATACATGTGGACACATTGTAATACACCATCTCCCCTTCACATCGCAGGGGCATCGTCAGCACGTCCTGCAGAGCAGTCACAGTTACTCTTCACTGATGACGAGGAGGACAACACCAGCATCGACACCCAAACCATCCAAGACCTCATTGACCACCTCTGCAACTCACCTCCAGGATCAGGGCAACCCAGCTACATCCATGAGACCCCACCCACCAGCCAAACCACCCAGCAGGAGGCACCCACAGTCCCGCCACCCACCCAAGACCCCCAAGAACAACAAATGGCCTTCCAACGCCGTGTGCTGGAGGGCCAGAGGGAGACGGCCGAGCAGGTGCGGTTGGAGTTCGAGCTCATGGCTAACAAACTGGACGCCATCCTTGGGTGTCTATGTCCGCCCCATGGTCTCCAGCAAGCCCTGACTGACATCTCTGGAGTCATGATGCGGAGGGAAGAATACCTGTCCACTCAGAGTGGCCCCAGCGATGCCAGCCGTGAGCTGGCAAACATGCGGAGGCTCATGGAGGACATGGTGCGGATGGAGGCGGAAAGGATGGCAGCCGCCGCTGCACATCAGTGAAATGTAGCTGGGATCTACCGTGCCCTGCATGTCCTCGTCATGGCATTGCTGCCACAAGGCGTGGCGATGATGAATGCTGCTGCCCCCACACCATCCACATCTCCACCTCCTGGTGTGTCAGTGCCTTCCAGTGCGGCAGGCGTATCCACTCCGGCACCTGATGTGTCACTGCCAAACAGTGCGGCCGACAATCCTCCTCCGGCCCCTGATGTGACAGTGGCACACAGTGCCGCAGCCAGCACTGCAACACCCACAGGTGGGGCAGGGCACACACCCGGGGATGAGGACGTGGATGGGACTGTGGTCAGGAGGGCCAGGCACTAGCATTCATTTCCGCCACCTTGCCTGTTTCTGCTTGGTGCCGCACATGGCCTCAAGGCCTACCACTGACCCCGGATGCACTCACCTTGGACAGCGACATGGACTGCCACATCCTGTTTGACGACCAATGACACGGTGGACAGACTGCAGACTGTACCCTCCCTCTTCCGCAGTACAGGTCATCCCAGGATGGACACTGGCTGGCCCTCCACGTGAGCATATTGTGTAGTGTGCTCGGCTTTGCCCTGTACCGCTCCAGCTGCATGACTGCACTGGATGTGCAAATAAACATCCAGTGACGCACTGCTGTGTAATGTCTTACGTCATTCATGTATGGATGTGTGGATGAATGTGGGGACAGTGCCTTCCCTTGCGTCAATGATGTTCATCCTGTGGGATGCCAGTAAGAGGGTGCGACATTGCATTTTGTGTAGCGGGTTCCGTGAACACTACAGCAGGGACACACGCATCAGTCACTTCCTTGTCCGGACAATGGACTGGACCACGCCCAGAGCCCACGAGTCATTGTTGCAAACCCTGCGCTGGTCGGGCGTACGGCAGGCCAGACCACTCCGCTAA
The DNA here is from genome assembly GCA_963921515.1 of Calotriton arnoldi. Lineage (NCBI taxonomy): Eukaryota > Metazoa > Chordata > Amphibia > Caudata > Salamandridae > Calotriton > Calotriton arnoldi. Next base: position 1,126,317 of record CAWUFW010006193.1, read on the forward strand.
CGCCAAGAGGGGGGGCCCTCATTGCTACCCGTCGCAGCCGTACTCGCTGGTGGTGTGCAGGTCACTGGTCTAGTTGTCAGAATTTCACAGCCACTCCCTGAGGGCAGGTTTGCACGCACACCACACCCATCCGGCACAGGCGTCACAGGCCATGTGACTCCGCCAACATAAGGGGCCGACGACGTCACATTCCCCTCTGCCGGTGGTGACTGGATGACGGACGCTCCACGGTTCTCAATCATTAAGGGCCCATGAGTTTTTGCGCACAGGGTTAGTGGCACACGAGGCCTTGTGGACGGCATGGGCCTACCACCACTTGGCACAGACTGGGGTTGCACAGGGTTAGTGGCACACAAGGCCTTGTGGCCAGCACAGGTCTACCACCACTTGGCGCAGACTGGGGTTGCACAGGGTTAGTGGCATCCGAGGCCTTGCGGACGGCACAGGCACCCCGCCACGGGACGGTGACTTTGGGTGCACTGAGTCAGTGGCACCTTAAGCTGCTGAGCGGGTGTGCAGCCTGCGATGATGCCCCGTCCCGGCGGTCCAGACAGCTCAGGTTTTGTGTACCCTGCTGGACCGCAGTGTAGGCCAGAGCCAGCGGGCAGCGCGGGCCTACCGCCACGTGGCGTTGCTTCCGGGATCCCAGAGTTGGTGGCACCCATTGGGCTGAGCGGGTGTGCAGCCTGCGATGGTGCCGGGTACACTGGTATGTCCTATGCCATGGAGTAATCAAGACCCAGCACCAAACGTGAGACCTGGTGGCCTGCGGAGTGGGGCTGCATGATGTGGAGGGTGCCATGTCCGTGGGCCCGAGCTTGTGGCTTGCAGGGGCACGTGGTGGGACCTCCTGTCTACGCGCAGGTGGAGGAAGGTGAGCATTGGGGCCTGGGTGTGCATGGGCGGGCATGCTCTGATGGGCGGCGGGTGAGGTTGGGGTGCCTCTGCCTGGGTGTGCATGGGCGGGCAGGCGATGTTGTCTTGTGCAAGTGTGTGTACTGTGCCAGTCATGTATCTGGGCTCTGTTTCAGCTGACGGCTCTGAATCAGATGTGTGGCCTGGTGAACTGCACTACATGCCGGCACGTGGTTGGAGACACACCGGTGGCTGCAGGTGAGCAGTGTGGCCTGGGTGCGCAGGGGCGCCACTCTCTCTCTCTCTCTCCCTCTCTTCCTCTCTCTCTCCCTCTCTTCCTCTCTCTCTCTCTCTCTCTCTATCTCCCTCTCTCTCTCTCTCCCTCTCTTCCTCTCTCTCTCTCTCCCTCCCTCTCTTCCTCTCTTCCTCTCTCTCTCCCTCCCACTCTTCCTCTCTCTCTCCTTCGCTCTCTCTCTGTCCTCTGATGTGCACAGGACACACCTTCTCATCATGTTTTTTGTCTTACAGGCTGTGACCTACGTATTGTCCGGAGGGGAGCGGCCATGTGTCTTCATTTCATTTCGTTGTTCATTTTAATAAAGTTTCATTTGTTGCTTCGAAAGTGAATGTGTGCTGGTCATTTCTGTGACGACACATCCATGACTCCAGTTGTGATTGTGCGGCATCAAGTGGAATACTTTGTACATGTTTAGGTGTGGCTGATGTGGCATGTCTTTGGTCGGGGGTGCCAGGGAGGGGTGGTCCTGGGGGTGGTGGCTGTGGGTGTTGTGGCCCTCTTGGGTGTTCAGGCCGCATGATGGGTGGCTCCATGGCATCTGTTGCCCTTCCGATGTAGCCCTGGGCTATGCTCCCTTTTGGTATGCAGGCTGCGGTCCGACTTTACACCAGGTCAGAGCAGGTGTAGATTTCCTGGTGCTAACGTGCCTTATCGCCTGTTTTGTGTTTTTATCGCGGATGTGGCTGGTCGTTGTGAATGTTGAGGTGTGCTGTTGTCTCGACTTTTGTCACGGGAACGCCCACTCTGCATCTCATTAGCGATATTTGCTGGGGTCCTCTGTGGCGATGTTTTTTCCGGCTGATATCGCGGGTAAACTGGTGCTGTGGGCTGTTAACACCGACTTGTGAATGGTGAGGTAAATTTATCACGACTTTGCTGCGATAAAGTGCTGTTAATTCGGCGATAGCTCCTTGTGAATATGCCCCTCAGTTGTATATTTACATGATTTTTAGTGATAAACAATAAAGTATAATTATTTTTGTGAATTAAAAAATATTCTTAAGCAAAAAAATTATGATAAACTATGTATCTTGTTTTCAAAAATATAAACAACTTTTTACATTAATTAAATGCAAATCTTGTAACCAGTTTGACTACAAATCAAACAAAAAATAAAATTGTTAGTGAGGGTGGGTCATATTTTTAATAATTATTGTTCAAAAACTTAATTTATAACAAAATAATATTTTCTTAAAATCATTTATATTTATATTTATATTTAATACACACATGATTTGAGGAGGTAAGGTGTTGTCATTGTATTAGTTACAGGTTAACATCAATTATTTTGTAAAATGTTACATTAAAATCCTTTAAATATTTTAAAAAAATAAATGTAATTACATTTTGCTATACTTTCCAATGGGGATATATCCATTCTTGTGATGGAGATCTCCACCAGCAGATTAGAAATTTCCTAAAAGTACCTTTACACTTTTAAATGCAGTCATAGGAGGCTACAAACCCTTCTTAGAGAGGATGGAGACATGTAAATCTGCACCAAGGTGTAAATCTCCTCTCTGAAAAAGTGAAGAGCTACAACTGTGTTTAGGAGTAGAAACACACGAGTAGAGCTACACATCTAATTTACCTTTGTGAATCAGTCACATAGTCACTTACTATGCATTTCTTAGTATCAGTCACAACAACAAACACCCAAGAGTTTAATGTTGGAATGCATCTTAACTTTTCCATCTATGTTGCTTCACTTCAAACTAATTTTCTGGAGCACTTATGCCCTGATTACAAGTTCAGTGCTGAGTTTTAGCACATTTGCAAGCAAAGGTTTGTGCAGGGTTGGAATTCCAAGTTGTGTGATTATTATCACACCCTCGCTGTTTCATCGGACTGATTTAAGATGTCAAATGTACCAAAATATGTCAGGGAAAAGGCCAAAAAATGCAAACCATGCAAAATATAGTTTTGAATACTTGGGGCCTTATTACAAGATTAACGGAATAGGTAAGGTGTTTACCACACGCAGTAAATACCATTACCTTGGAGTGAGGTGTTAGAACGTGTGTACTTTTAAACTTGCAATGAGACATAATATGTGGAATCAGTATTTATCACATTCAATCTGCATGTTTTCTCCAATAAATTTTGGCAGATTTGACCTGCCGGAATTTATCAAGGGAAAGCTGTGAGGGTGTGATAAAACACTTGTTTGCACATGGATCAGGATTTAGCCCTGCACTTGTTATCAGGGCTGAATTCTTCATCTTCTTCAACATTTCCAAGTTAAAAACTCAGAATAGAATGCATTTATCACACTCACGAAGTACCTCACCCCAGGGTAGCAGCATCTACCAGGTGTGATAAATTCCAACCCTACTTCACTCAACTTGTAATTAGAACCTATATTTACATGTAGTAATTAGTTAAAAATCATAAGGAATGTTAATGAATACCAACAAACTTACAATGTTGTATTTTTACTGACCATACCCTGTGCAAGCTCTCCTCCCATGGTACTCTTAATCTAGGAGGATTTATATTCCTTAAATTTCCACTCAAAAGTTGAACTGAAGTGCTTCATATTTACAGATTTGCAAAGGTCATACATTCCATCTCAGTGCAAGAATGCCCAGAGATCTGTGCTAAAATTTATCAACACTTTGAGCGGGTGCAAGTTACCAACAGTGACTCAAGCCAACGGAGGTGTTGATTTGTGAATTACTTTCCAGTGCAAAAATGTTTTGTAATGAAAAGTTGCCTAAAGTATGGCAAACTAGTGCTTTGCACTACTTTGCTCTACTTTACATCAGAGGGGCTTCCCATAGGTTCTATATGGGTCTTCTTATGCAACAACACATGGTTTTTAGCGCAAAGCCCTACGTCCTAACATTTGTTTTCTTTTCTCCAAATGTTTCAAAATGCGCATGCGTGCTGTACTATACATCACATACACACAAAGTGGGAAAACTTGAAAAGGAAGTCTAAGCACAAAAGCAAAATATTGTGTGGTGGGAGAGCACTCTTCCAGTGCAAAATCAATACTAGACTCAGGCAGACACCTTTGCACTATGATGCAAAGGTATGTGCAAGGTGCCATGCAGTCAGAAAGTGCGCCATCGCTTGGAGAGAAAGCAGCAGTGCCATATATTTGTAGATATGGTTCTGCCCTGCTCTCTTTCTTTCACACAATGCAGAGCAGCAAATTTGGTTTCTGTGCTGTGTTTTGTGCTGAAATAGCAAATTATTTACCAGGTGTGATAAATCAGGATCTGTTATTTAAATCAGCAGAGGGCCCTTTTTGTTCATTCCAACTTAAACCTTTGAGTGTAAACATTCTGTGAATCTTTCTTTTAAATCTTTATTCGATCCATTAATAAACAGATCATAAAAGTACAATCTCATCACAGATTTTATGATAAAACCATTTGCATAAATACCGAAACATTTAAAATAGTTTTTTAAAAACAATTAAAATCAGATTAAAACCATAATTGATCCATCCTTAGAAATTCATTGCGACAAGCTTCTTACCCTTCTATTTCTCAAACAAGTCCATAAAAAGGATGCTACCACAAAACAAAGGTAAGGGTTAGGCAAGGCTTTTAAAAAATACAGTGCAACTTTACATTGAGAGAAATTTTGGCGCCTTAAAATTGGGAGAAGGAACTTTTCCCTTTCAATACAATAAAATGGGCAAAAGAACAACAAGTGTAAATCAGACTGGGGGGAATGATTGTCACACGGGCACGGGCCTAATTCTGAAAGCTTGAACCTTTTTTCTGGAAACCCCAACATTAGTGGGATTAGGTTCAAGCGAAATCGCAACAAGATAAACCTATGCTGAGCCACTGTGACATGGTTAAGATGAAAATAACCTTCCCCCGGTCTGGGCAAGAGTCCATTATAAACTATAAACGACTGTGAACACTTGTTCTTTTCCCAACGTTCAGCAGAGGCCTTTTGTATAAATAGATCAGTTATTTCTCGTTTAGATACCTTGGCACATAATGAGGGGTTCCTAAATAATTCTCCCTGCTCAATTGCTTTTAGTTCAGCCTGAACATAACTAAGCCAACCAATTCTGCTGTAAGCCTCAAGCCTCACACAGTCCCTAATTATACGTTGCGTTAAATCAACGGTATCCCTACGCCAGATTGAAATCCACAAAAGGATAGGTGCTAACCTGATAGAATCACACAGGTAAGGGAGTCCCAGTTCAAGATGTAAGATGTAATTAGAGGTAGAGGGAGGTAACGAGAGCCTAGACTTAAAAAAGGCATCTTCCGCTTTCTGAAGCTGATCTATTTTAGCCATTCCCCAAACTCCCGCCCCATAGGTAGCAGCTGCCTTTGGCTTTGCTTGATAAATGGTCTTAATCATTTCCAGTGGACTGGCTCCTAATTTTTTAGCAAAGCCTTTTATAGCTTGAAGACCCCTTTCCATGCCCAGGGCTCTGGTTGCAACCAAGTTGTTCCATGACTGTTTACTATCAAACAAAATCCGCAGATAAGGAAAAGAGTCAACCACCTCGATTTTCTTAGAGGCCAGATGGAAATAAGGAGCCTTTGTGCTTCTCGAAGCTCCTGCTATATTAATGAACGATTTTGACTTGTTCACTCGAAGATCCAATGAAGCCATGAATAACGCGTAGGAAGAAAGCAGTTTTTGGAGGACTACCCCAGTCCTCGCCATCAAAACCGCATCGTCGGCGTATGCCAGTATAGGGAGTGAGTTGTTTCCAAATTTGGGAACATCTAAAGACAGTCCAGACAGGGCTGCCTCCACCCCATTAGTATAGATGGAGAAAAGAAACGGGGCAAGGACGCAACCCTGTCTGACGCCCTTTTCTATTTTAAATGAGCGTGTGCATTCCCCATTTCTGCCATATCTCACCGAAGCAGAGGCATTGGAATACAGCTGACGAATAAAGTGGATGATCAGGGGATCAATTCCCATTCCTTCCATCATGGACCACAGTTTTGAATGGGACACACAGTCAAAAGCGGCTGAGAGGTCCATGAATGCCATATAGATTTTTCCATTTTTCGCCTTTGTATATTTATCTATACAAAGAGAAAGATTCAAACCTTGGTCCACTGTCCCCTTGCCCTTTCGGAAGCCATATTGCGCCAACATTAAAATATTGCGTTCCTGGGCCCACTCCTCCAATCTAGCTAACAACAACCGGCGAATAAGTTTGGCAGTTGAGTCCAAAAGGGAGATTAATCAATAGTTTTTAGGGCTACCCCTATCTCCCTTTTAAAAAATAGGCACTATTACACTATGGTTCCATGATGGCGGGGGGCCCTCTACCACTATACTATTAAAAACATTTGTTAAAAGGGGTGCCCACAGGTCATAATTGTCCTGAAAAAGGTCTATTGGGACCCCGTCAGGCCCCGGGGCCTTCCCTTGAGCACACATTTCCAATGTTTCCCTCACTTCTCCAATAGTAAAAGTCAGGATACCTTGGGGAGACTGCAAAAAATCTATATAAGGGGGCTCATTTGGTTCACGTGCAAAAATACTTTCAAAATGTCCTACCCATACTTCTGCCTCTACATGAGTATCTAGAGACGGGTCAGTCACGTTTTTGAAATACGGCGCATTTGTGACCTTCCAAAACTCCTTACAACTCTTAGAACTAGCTGCATGTTCGAGATCATCCCACGCCTTTTCCTTTAGCTCCTTTTCGCGGGTATTCCTTGCCTGCTTGTAATCTTTCCGGAGGGTTCTTATCAATACAGGATCTCTTGGCTGTGATTTTAATGCACAATCGAGTGCTCTCTTTGCTACTGAGCAAAATGAGTTAAACCAACGACCAGATGGTGCATCAGTTGTTGGTTTCTGACGGGTAAGTGCAATTTTTAAATTTGCTATAAGGGTTGTGAAATAGAAAACTAGGAGGGAAGGGGGGCCACCTTCTATCAAACAGTGTAGGATATCTCCTGTCACTTGGGAAATTGTATCCACAACTAAGGGGCCGATTCCGATCTCGGTCGGAGGCGCACCCAATACCATTCGGTCGGGAAAAAAGCCATGCGAATGCCTGTTTCCCGACCGATCCGTACAGTATTCCGAACGAGCAAGTACGATGCGCACAACAGCATAGAATCCGGCCGAGTCGTACTCACCCAATCCAGGTCCTGTTCTCCGACCGAGGCGAATCCGGAAACGCCGAATCGAGTCGCACGGAAGGGAAAATGCAGCCCCGTCCGGCCGGACAAGTACGATTCGCTTTCCGTACGCGCCGAACCCGTCACTACGTCCGGCACGTCAAAGCTTCTGAGAGAGGCGCACATAAGCTCCGATTCGCGCCACAACACGATCCACGGCTACGAGGCGAACACGCCAGCGACGAGGACGACGCGAAGCAACGAGAAAGACGAACGAGACGAACCAACCATGAATCCCTTCGTTCCGATCCTACCAATATTCTACATTTACTACCGGAACAGGCACGGACGCGTACGGCGCAGAAGGTAAGTCAGACACCAACCACAAAAACATACAACACGTACACGACACATCACACACACACAGAGGGATGCAGAATTTACTTACACCAGCAACAGCAGCACCATAGGGGCGGGATGCCCATCACCAATGCCACATATGCACACAGGGGCCTGGATGCGCACCACCACTACCACCCCTACCCAGGGGGCTGGATGCCTACCACTACTACCACCCTTAGCCAGGGGGCTGGATGCCTACCACTACTACCACCCTTACCCAGGGGGCTGGATGCCTACCACTACTACCACCCTTACCCAGGGGGCTGGATGCCTACCACCACTACCACCCTTAGCCAGGGGGGCTGGATGCCTACCACCACTACCACCCTTAGCCATGGGGGTGCCAGATGCCCACCACTACTACCACACTTACCCAGGGGGGCTGGATGCCTACCACTACTACCACCCTTACCCAGGGGGGCTGGATGCCCACCACTACTACCACCCTTACCCAGGGGGGCTGGATGCCTACCACTACTACCACCCTTAGCCAGGGGGCTGGATGCCTACCACTACTACCACCCTTAGCCAGGGGGCTGGATGCCTACCACTACTACCACCCTTAGCCATGGGGGTGCCAGATGCCTACCACTACTACCACCCCTACCCAGGGGGTGCCAGATGCCCACCACTACTACCACCCTTACCCAGGGGGGGCTGGATGCCCACCACTACTACCACCCTTACCCAGGGGGGGCTGGATGCCTACCACTACTACCACCCTTAGCCAGGGGGCTGGATGCCTACCACTACTACCACCCTTAGCCAGGGGGCTGGATGCCTACCACTACTACCACCCTTAGCCATGGGGGTGCCAGATGCCTACCACTACTACCACCCCTACCCAGGGGGTGCCAGATGCCCACCAACACTACCACCCTTACCCAGGGGGGGCTGGATGCCTACCACTACTACCACCCTTAGCCAGGGGGGCTGGATGCCTACCACAACTACCACCCTTAGCCAGGGGGGCTGGATGCCTACCACTACTACCACCCTTAGCCATGGGGGTGCCAGATGCCTACCACTACTACCACCCTTAGCCAGGGGGCTGGATGCCTACCACTACTACCACCCTTAGCCATGGAGGTGCCAGATGCCTACCACTACTACCACCCTTAGCCAGGGGGCTGGATGCCTACCACTACTACCACCCTTAGCCATGGGGGTGCCAGATGCCCACCACTACTACCACCTTTACCCAGGGGGCTGGATGCCTACCACTACTACCACCCTTAGCCAGGGGGCTGGATGCCTACCACTACTACCACCCTTAGCCATGGGGGTGCCAGATGCCACCACTACTACCACCCTTACCCAGGGGGCTGGATGCCTACCACTACTACCACCCTTAGCCATGGGGGTGCCAGATGCCCACCACTACTACCACCCTTACCCAGGGGGCTGGATGCCTACCACTACTACCACCCTTAGCCAGGGGGCTGAATGCCTACCACTAATGCCACCCTTAGCCAGGGGGGTGCCAGATGCCCACCACTACTACCACCCTTACCCAGGGGGGGCTGGATGCCTACCACTACTACCACCCTTACCCGGGGGGGCTGGATGCCTACCACCACTACCACCCTTAGCCAGGGGGCTGGATGCCTACCACTACTACCACCCTTAGCCATGGGGGTGCCAGATGCCCACCACTACTACCACACTTACCCAGGGGGGGCTGGATGCCTACCACTACTACCACCCTTACCCAGGGGGGCTGGATGCCCACCACTACAACCACCCTTACCCAGGGGGGGCTGGATGCCTACCACTACTACCACCCTTAGCCAGGGGGGCTGGATGCCTACCACTACTACCACCCTTACCCAGGGGGGGCTGGATGCCTACCACTACTACCACCCTTAGCCAGGGGGGGCTGGATGCCTACCACTAACAACATCTCCACTCACAGGATGGCTAATACATGTCGCAACAAGCACACACCAACATAAATAATGCAACATTAAGACATCCCCCCAACACCATGACAAGCGTGTGTAGACTGTGTCAAATGCCTACGACACAGAACATGATCATCAACATACAATGTGACACCCTATCACATGTGCCACACATAAATGTGTGTGGCCCCCACAATGCAAGCAGGCCATGACCATTGTGGCAATGGGGTCCAAACCCCCATCATCACAGTGCCCAAAATGTAAGTGTGGGGTCCTGAGCTGAAGCACATCTTGACCATTGTGGCAATGGGGTCCAAACCCCCATCATCACAGTGACCAAAATGTAAGTGTGGGGTCCTGAGCTGAAGCACATCTTGACCATTGTGGCAATGGGGTCCAAACCCCCATCATCACAGTGCCCAAAATGTAAGTGTGGGGTCCTGAGCTGAAGCACATCTTGACCATTGTGGCAATGGGGTCCAAACCCCCATCATCACAGTGACCAAAATGTAAGTGTGGGGTCCTGAGCTGAAGCACATCTTGACCATTGTGGCAATGGGGTCCAAACCCCCATCATCACAGTGACCAAAATGTAAGTGTGAACAAAGTAGAAGCTGCAACTGGCAAACTGCATGGACAAATCCTGGTCACAGAACAACAAACACAACTGTGGCAAAGTAGTGCAGGTGTCCCATTGCAACATAGATTTGGGGAGGCAAACAGTGCAGTGCAAATAAGACATACCTCTGGCCAGTTGCATACAAACATCACCCATGGTGTCTGACACCGTCAACATACATCAATGACACAATGACAGAAGTGACCATCACAATGCAGACCCACATATTTGCACCAATGGACACACCAATGCAGATACCCTGTGTAGACTGCAGATGGCAGGTGAACAGATACCATACCATGGCAGCAATGGGACACATAAACAATGATCATTGTGCTGACTGATGACCTAGGAGTCCCAGGGACAGCAGGGCAAACACACCAAACAACATACAGATAATGGCACACCATGAATATGCCAATGCAGTGGCGCTGATGCACAAACACAAACAGGCAGACACACACTGCACATCAAACACAACAGGTGAGGGGGGGGACCAGTGTCCCCAGGCAACCACACAACACATGAGGAGGCCTGAAGACCTAACACACAGATGTGCATACAGTGCCACACAAAGGTAACTCAGGGATCCAATTCCCCTATGTGGGCAATCAGGCATTGTCAGATGAGAGGGAGCACAAATCACACATGTCACACAAGCATGTAGGAACAGCAACCCACACAGTAAGACACCGAGGCACCACAGCACCACCCCCAGGGCCCACACAATGTGGTGACCCTGGGCTGCATTACAATACCACTGTGATGACAAAGCCAGATGTCGTTCACACTGTGAACCACAGTCATGTATCCTGAGCAAAGAATCACCAGCACACCCACACAAGCACAAATCAATCAGCATGGCCAGTAAGCCAAGGCCAACATGGAGGCAGGGGTCTTGCCGGGCAACAACTCTCATCTGCACACACTAAACAACACACACCTCGACCACCAACAATGTGCTGCAGTGAAGCTCACATGCACAGGTGACATTGCGCATGCACCCATGACAATCCCAGTGGGGTGGGTGGGAAGCAAGGTGCAGAAACACAGCACACATGGCCACTCAACAAGACTCCTAAATGTCTGACACACTGCACACTACGCCGTACATGGACATGACGGCAACACCACACCAACCAATGGGATCACAGTCACACACCAATGAAGAAGCCAAGGTCACCCACAAAGAACTCACATGGACAACTACCAACATTGCAGCCCTGACCCTGAGGAGTGCCAGCAGTCACACACACAATGTGTCACAAACAATGAAAGCTAACACAAACCGGAAAACACATTACAGGAGTAAACAACAAGTGCTAAGGGGAATCCTAACTGTGACCCATCAGCGCCTGCCCACAAACTCAGCCCTGACAGCAAACACACCTATGGGTGACACCGTGATGACCAGTAATGTGCCATGCACCCACATCACAGAGAACCCAGGGAGTAGACTTTGGGGGAACATAGCTCAACTCAGCAAGCATCACAAACAGGAACATCACTAGGGATCCCAGCACGCATAGCAAAATGGAAGTGAACACACAGACATGCTCATACAACACACACCTTGGGCGCAGGCAATGTCACAGGAGCACACACTGCCATGAGGGGACTCCACTCCTGTGTGAGGAAAGCTGTGCCATATGTCGCATCAGTAGGGCTCCATCATGTCAGCACAACACTTTGTCACACAGTAAACAATTAGCACCAAATCAAGGCTCCCATCACATCAGCCTGGTCATGGGAGTGTCAACGAAATCATCAGCACAGATCCAACACACATGTACAGCAAGTTGCACTGACAACACAGATGAGTCCTTCCCCATTGATGCCCAAACCTGCATGTCCACTGGAGATGGCCACACGGTCAGGGAAGTAGACGAATTGAACAATGGCAAGCACTACAGATGTGCAGGGATGGAAGCCACAGATGTGACATTGCTAATGTAACTAGGAAATTCCATTGCCAAATATTGTACACATGACACCCACAGATGCTGTTAAGGATGACATGGATACACCACAGGATAGGACACTGTCCCTCTGGACCACATGGGGCCCTGCCCAGTGACACTTCATTTTCATGAGACCAAAGATCATCATCCCTGCTGCAAGGGCATGGTCAGCATCATCAACATCATGTACATCAGAAGTAATAGCATTAGAGAACAGAAAGTTGCTTTATTCAGCATATGTGTGTCCAAAAACTCAGAGAACAGTAATGCTCCAACAAAGGCCAATGGCCAGTCCATCAAGTAAGTCAATACAGGGTGACAGTGGCAGATGTCACCCTACGCATGCCTGCACTGCACAAAACCAGGGACAATCCACTAGGAGGGGCAACCGGGGGGCAGGCCAGGCACCGCAGGGACAGGATCAGGGCTCACCAGGAGGAGGCAGGGAAGGGGTGGTGGGTGCTGGAGAGCCACTGACAACTGCAGTGGAGGTGTCTGACATGGTGTGTGCCGGCACAACTGGGGGGCATGGCTCAGATGGTGTGTGTGCTGGCACGACTGCAGTGGACCGTGCAGATGGAGTGGACAGGTCCGCCACTGCAGTGCCCAAGTCAGACAGGGTGGTAGTGGACTCCACTGCAGTGCCTACCTCCAGGGGAGGAGAATGGGGAACAGGCAAGGTGGGCTGGACAGAGGGGGAGGACACCCTCACCACATCAGTGGCACAGACAAGCGCAGCGGGGGTGTGGTGCCGGGAGAGCAAGTGGCAGGGGGAGAAGGCCGGATCCTCTTGGGGATGGTATATCTGTGGGTGGGGGAACCTGGGGCAGGGTGTGGTGGGGGCACCTGTGGATTGGGGGCCTGAGGGATGGAGGAAGGAGACCTGGTGCCTGAGCTGCAGGGCGGCGGCGGGGTCTTGCTCTTACGACTCCGGAGGGACTTGCGGGTGGGGGCCTCAGTCTGTCTGCGCCTGGGGGAGGGTGTCCGGGGGCGAGGGGCACTCTGCTCCGTGTGGGTGGGCTTCCTCTTCCCCCTGGATGCTGGAGCAGCTGGATCGTAGGGGATGAGGCCGAGGTCACAGAGGAAGAGCCGCTGTGACTTTGGGGTTGCAGGTGAGGCAAGGGAGGGTGCTTTGGAGGGAGAGGCAACTGAGGACTGCGCAGTGCTTGTGGATGCGTGTGTGTGTTCCAGGGCCCCATCCCCTGTGAGTCTGGTTTCAGTCCCCTGACTGTGCGTGCGTGTGCGTTTTGTTTGTGGCGTGTGTGTCTGTGTGCTGGACGTGTGTGTGCTGGTGTGTGCCTGTGCCGGTGTGTGTGTGCTTGGGACGGGTAAGGTGCTGGGGAGTGTGGATGGAGCAGAGGCAGGAGGGGTGAGGGACTGTCTGAGGAGGGACACTGCTGCCGTCAGGGAGGAGTCCATGGACCTATTGCCCCTCTGTAGGTCAGACATGCCCGATGAGATGCCCTCCATGAACGACACCAGCTGAGTCAACAGAGCGGTGTGTGCATGGAGGACACTCAGCATGGCTGTCTGCCCTACATGGAGCTGGCGAAGGAGGTACACAGACTCCTCACTCAGGGCAGCAGGGGACACAGGGGCAGGGGGTGCGGTGCCTGGCCCGAAGGAGACACGCTCCCGAACATGGGAGCCTCCACGGACCTGGGGAATGGGAGCCGATGGGAGGGCGGTGGTGGTGCTGGTGGTGGCGGGGACAGCAACACTAGCTGGGGTGTGGTGGCTGCTGACACCCACCTCCATAAGGGAGTCATCCTCCGAGCCGCTGTGGTCCTCAGCTGAGGTGGATGCTGCTGAGGACTCCTCGGGTTGGCTCCCCTCGCCCTCCGTGCCACTGGGTCCCTCCGACCACTCCTCGGCTGCTGACCCAGTCTGGCTCTCCGGCTCCTCCTGGTCCGTGGAGCTGTCCCCTTCCGTGGCCGTGGATGTATCTGCAATCAATGGGGAAACAGACAGACATCAGTCACCTGCACCAAACGCACACACCACTGTGAGCACAGCACATTACAGAGCAAGCCCTGGCATCATTAGTTGAACATTGCTAAAAGTGCCCTAACTGAACAGGAGAAGCCAATTGTCAGTCTGATGCCAACCATGGCACTCACATCCCACATGGCCTTGCACCCATCTGTCTGGTGTCTGTTGGATAGCAACACCCCAGTGTGGACACATGCACCACCTACACAGTAGTTGGACAGTGCAGAGGACACGGTGTAGCATGTGGACATGCACACATCACAACTCTTGCCACTGAGTCAGTACAGGTTTCCGGTTGAAAGGGATGCCCAGAGTCAAATAGGAAATGCATGTGATGCATACCAGCGACAGACACCATGATGCACCCATGTCCTGATAGCCATCGCCACAATGGTGTGCATGTAGCACATGTCACTCCCCTGCAGGATCACCAATAAGTAGACACATGCCATGGCGGAGGCATGACTGCTAAGTCATACATCACTGTCTCAGTGATGTATGACTTGGCAGCCAGACAACAACACTCTGCACTGTGTCACAATAGAAGGTCATGAGGAATGCAAGTCCTGGAGCTGCACAAGTGCACATGTACAACCCCCACACAACACATCATCTTAACCCTCATCTGTCCAGGTCATACCGATTGGACATATGGGAGACCTGTGACACTACCCTCTGAACCTGAGCCCCTCACAATCTGCTGTGAATGGGAAACAGCTGCCTGAACTTCACATTCGCATACCCCAGTCTGCACGGGCAGCTGATCAAACACCTATGTGACACACAAGTATCATCTCCTATGGTCACATCTCCAGTGGCATGCTGAGCCCCTACCGAGAAACACCCCAGCAGTCCTGGCAACAAATCCACAGCACACTGACACAGAGGCAGACACCTGAGGGGTCAAATCACTGCGCACAACGTGTCAGCTGATACACGGGAGTGGGAGTACAGGTGTATTGGATGGGCTGGAGTAGGCATGACTGTCCTGCCCCACATGAATGAGGGATGAGCCCTGGACAGTGGATAGCTGGCTATGTATGTGTGACACACGTAATCTGCACACTCCTGGGGCCCAAACATTGTTCCCACCCGCTGCATGGGTGTGTGCCAGATACCCCAGGCACATGTGGTGGCTCAGCTCAGCAAGTGGACCGCATATCAAAGCAACACGCAGATTACATGTCCGAACACAGGCATTGTGTGAACAATGGACCCACCCATGATGCCCACAACAGAGTTAGGGAAACAGATGCTGTCCCCCACCTTGAGTGAAGCAAACTGCAAGGACACAGTCCCAAGTGACACAATTCCCTGAATGTAAGGGCCACACCTGGGTATCAGATGAGGAGTGGGCAGAGCACAATAGAGGGACATGGCCCCTGGACAACATGACTGCTGTACTGTGGCAGTTTAACCAGGCCAGAGGAGGGCACATAGCATGTAATACAGAGTTCACAGTGCAGTCTTTGACTCACCCCCACCTTGCTGCTGTCTGGCCTTCAGCTGCCCATCCAGGTCTGGAAACACCACCGCCAGGATCTGGAGCATGTGGGGGGTCAGGGTCCGTGTTCCGCCCCTCCTGCGAGGAGGCGACAGCTCCAGCTGGACCCGTGCAATCCTCCGGGTCCAGCCCCGAAGGTCCTGCCACCTCTTCTGGCAGTTGCGGATCCGGCGCTTGTAGACCCCCACGGACCGGACAGCCCGGACGATGTCCTTCCAGATCTCCTGCTTCCGATGGGCATTAACCTGTGAGGATGACAAAGTGAAAAGGCCATTACTACACATGCAACATATCCGTGCATGACACAGTTGTATATACATGTCTCAATCACAGGGGCACATGATGTACACAGGCAGTGCAACGCTGCCCATGGACAGTTTGCCAGAAGTCACTACATGGTATCATTGCATGGGAAGTAAAACCTTGTTCAAATGCACTGTCACTGCACCATACCTGTCCAGTGCATGTCACTACACACTATGGGGGGTGACAACTACTCAGTGAGCCTGCTAGCCAGTGGCGTGCAGACTTTCAGCCTTGCTAGTCAGACAAAATGCACATTCAGAAAGGCAGTGCACAGAACACTCACCTGCTCCCCTGGTGTCCCATACAGCTTGCTGTACTGTGGAAGTAGGCTGTCCAGCAGGGCCTGGTTCTCCTCAAGGCTGAAGGCTGGGGCTCTCTCCACAGTACGTGCCATTGCAGGGTCCAGAGGGGGCAGAGACAGCAGCAGTGCAGTGGCAGATGTCGTCCTGGAGCATGTAGTGCAGGCAAGTGAGCTCTCAGGGGAACAGCCAGCAATATATGTGTGCTGCAGAGGCAGATACTGTCCCATGTGTCCAAAGTGATAGGTCCAAGTCGTTTGCATCTTCTGAATCTGGCCAATCCATGGAATAGCAGCACCAATACACGCCCACAGCATCCTTCAAATCTTCAACTTCATGACATACATGATTTTGCAACATTGTTGTGGGTGACCAACTGAATTTACAGCAACCGACTCGTTCGAATTTTGAAAACGCGTCCGTTGCCAGGCTAGGCCATTGACAATGGGTGCGCACCGATCGGTCCATTGCTGTTCAACGCGTACAGGGGTACAACGCGTACCCGCACACATTGAATGCAATGGGCCGGCCGGGGGCACCGATCGGTCCATTGCTGTTCGACGCGTACAGGGGTACAACGCGTACCCGCACACATTGAATGCAATGGGCCGGCCGGGGGCACCGATCGGTCCATTGCTGTTCAACGCGTACAGGGGTACAACGCGTACCCGCACACATTGAATGCAATGGGCCGGCCGGGAGCACCGATCGGTCCATTGCTGTTCAACGCGTACAGGGGTACAACGCGTACCCGCACACATTGAATGCAATGGGCCGGCCGGGGCACCGATCGGTCCATTGCTGTTCAACGCGTACAGGGTTACAACGCGTACCCGCACACATTGAATGCAATGGGCCGGCCGGGGGCACCGATCGGTCCATTGCTGTTCAACGCGTACAGGGGTACAACGCGTACCCGCACACATTGAATGCAATGGGCCGGCCGGGGGCACCGATCGGTCCATTGCTGTTCAACGCGTACAGGGGTACAACGCGTACCCGCACACATTGAATGCAATGGGCCGGCCGGGGCACCGATCGGTCCATTGCTGTTCAACGCATACAGGGGTACAACGCGTACCCGCACACATTGAATGCAATGGGCCGGCCGGGGGCACCGATCGGTCCATTGCTGTTCAACGCATCCCTGTACAAGTGACTGGCATATGTCACCATGCCTGTCTCAGATGAACATATGCCAGCCACAAATAGCTCCCAGGGAGTTAGGGGCACACCTACAACACCACAGCCTGTCCAAACTGTATCATAAGGCATGTAAGGCTGCATTTCCTATTGTGTGTATGTTGGTGTACATGTTGTCCTGTGGGTGTCACCTGGGGGCAGTCACCCCCAGGCTGTGCACATGTTCATGGGGACAGGATCCTGGGTGTTACGTGTACATGACCACTGTGATGTGCAACTGTTCATATCTGAGCATGTGCCATGCTCACATTTCACGGTGGTGTATGTGTATGTCATGTCACATACCCCGTGAGTCCCATGTGGGACGGTATGTTTGAGCCAGGGTGACCCAGTGGCACAATAGTGATGGTCCTCCACAGTCTGTGTGCATGTAGTGTTTACAATGTCTCTGATTTCATGTGCACAATGGGAGACAGTCTCCACATCCACGTTGTTTGTGCATGGACTTTGATGTTGTGCGTGTGTGTGTCACAGACGTCCATGTCTGTCCTGCAGAGGCAAGTGGAACCACTACCTGTGGGGGTCATGGTTGTTTTGCTGTGGTGTATACATGATACTCCATGTAATGCCAGTGTCCATGTGGCAATACAGGGTCCCTGGGAATGTACCTGTCGTTGAGCTGTGATGCCTGGGGCACATCTGTCCTCACAAGTCACTGTGGGGGTGATTGTAACATGGCAGCAGGAGATGGGAACTGTGACACGGCCTCATGATATCCAATGGGCCAACCTGGGACTAATTGATGCCACTTGTTGAACCGTGATGACAGATGTTGGCCATGTATGTACCATACATGTCCTTACGGAACTGCACACTTCATGTAGTTGTGCCTCATAATGATGTATGATGTGATATTGAGTGTGTTCAATGCCGCATATGTGGGGTGACTGACAATCTTGCTTTCTTCTCCTCTGCACTGTAGGGCTCCTGCTGTCCATAGACCATTCCCAGACCTGGCAACGATGGTGGAACGGGACAGCATCCGACGGTACCGCTTCACCAGGCAGCTGATTGAGGATTTGGCAGTGCAGTTGGCCCCACATTTGCAGCCTGGCCGGCCGTATCCTACAGCGCTGACCCCCAAGGTGAAGGTGATGGCAGCCCTACACTTCTTTGCCACCGGTACCTTTCAACACACTGTGGCGACTGCTGGTGGGATGTCACAGACCATGTTCAGCCGTGTGCTCCGCGATGTTTTGGAGGCAATGTTGCTATACCTGAACCGGTACATCTATTTCCCTAGACTGCAACGACTCACTGACGTGAAGAGTGACTTCTATGCCCTGGGGAGGATGCCGCATGTCATTGGCTCCATTGATGGGACACATGTGGCTTTGGTACCACCGCAGGCACATGAACAGGCCTACCGTAACCGCAAACACTACCACTCGGTCAATGCACTGGTGGTGTGTCTTGCAGATATGACCATCTCACACGTGTGTGCCCGTTTCCCTGGTTCAGCACACGATGCCTTTTTTGATGAGGAGTAGTCGCATCCCCAGGATGCTGGCACAGATGCAGAACCAGCGTGCCTGGCTTGTCGGTGTGTACTGACTTTGTGCCATTGTGTGTGATCTGATCTGTAGTATTCCACCCACTTTTCCAAGTCAGCTAATGTGCACTTGTCTGTCCGTAGGTGACTCGGGATACCCCAACATGCCGTGGTTGCTGACACCCCTCAGGAACCCTGTGACACCAGCCCAGATGCGCTACAATGAGGCACATGGTCGGACCAGGAGAGTGATTGAGCGGACATTTGGTCTCCTGAAGAGCCGCTTCCGCTGCCTCGACAAGACAGGAGGGTCCCTCCCATATGCCCCAGCGAAGGTGTGCAAGATTATCATCGTCTGCTGCATGCTCCACAACCTGGCAGTGCGGAAGGAGTTGCCTCTCATCCAGGATGACAATGACCAACATCCGCCACCTGTGGAGGATCCTGGCCTGGACCACGATGCCAGTGATGATGATGATGATGGTGATGTCCGCACACAGCTCATCACCAACTTCTTTAGCTGAATGTGAGTATCCTGAGGTGTCATGTCAATGATGTGAGTTGGCATGATATGTGTAGGTGGTGCTCTGGTGCTGTTAGAGTGTGTCCATGGGCTACTTGACTGGATGTGTGTAGCGATGTGTGCTTACAGGTAGTCTGTACTCCCCAACAGTGTTGACATGCTAACTTGGTTCTGGGTGGGTATCTTGTAACATGTATTGTGCATGAGTTTTGCTGTTCTGTCCTGTTCTCCATTGCTTTTGACTGTGTGTCATTTCTGTCCTTCACAGGGTACTTTCAGATTCGTTTGGTCAACTGTGTCCACCGACGACGTGATTGTACTTCCAGGGTGGTAGCTGTTGTGTCCCTACAGGTGATGTGCGCCACACCCATGGACTTCCTTCCTTCTACAGTTGTTGACTGTGTGCCCGCTGCCAGGTGGGATTACCTTGCATCTGTAGTGGTTACGACATGTTGCAACTGTGTAATAAACCTGTGCTTCACTTTGTGATGTGCGTTGTCTGTGGTCACACATTTGACTGCCATTTGCTTACTGCACCTGTGGGCTACTTGACTACAACTGGGAATAGGTGTGGTGTCTGTGCATTGCACAATCTTTCCTGGCAACATCAGTGTAGGCAATGAGTCAGATGGCCTAGGTGTGTATTTGTTGTGTAGCCCTGGTGGTGTGTCTCCCTCATATGTGTCACGTTGCCATTACTCACATGCCTGTGTTGTACTTGCTGTTGCAGTTCGCATACACAGTGTAATTTTGCAGTTCATCATCCCCATGACAGCACCCACGTTGGAATCACAACAGAGGCAAGTATGGTGTATTAGTGTGTTTATTGTGATACATTTGTGTGAATAGTGCACAGGATGGTTAGTGCTGTACATTTATATTGCAATCAGAAGTTCCTAGATGAATTGAAAGTCCTGGTAGACAAAATCCCCAGTATCGGGGCCACAGTTGTCTGAGACATTGGTCCAACTTGTACTCCCCCTGTCATGTGTGGGAGTTGTGTTGCCGTCAACAGGGTGAACAGTTTGCGCACAAAGGTGATCATCCAGAACAGGTTCAGTCTTCCTGGGGGTTGCACATGGCCATCAGCCTCTCACTTGCCCCTCCTCGGACGACCCCTCTTCTTTGGGGTGGGGCCCTCAAGTACAGGCTGCTGCGGTGCAGGGGACTCTCCGCCAGAGTCATCCTCCCTCCCTTTGGCAGTTGCAGTTGTTTCAGCACCAGATGTTGTTGGCACACAGGGAGGTGTAGACTGGTTGCTGGTCATCTGGCGGAGGCATTGTAATATGTCCCTATGCACCGCCGTCATCTCTTGCAGTGTGTCCCACTTGGACTCCACGCGGGACATGTGTGAGTCCAAGCGGGCATGATGGGCAGCCTGCTGCTCTTTGATGTCCCTGAGGAGCCCCACTACCTGGCTGAGATCTCCGGTGCTGGACTGGTACGCATTGGCTATGCGTGCCAGTTGTGGGTCATCATGCACACCAGACACCTCTGCAAGTAGCGACCTCTGTCTCCCACCCCTCCCACCACCCCTGCCGACATGTGCAGTGCGTGCAGTGGCACGCACAGATGACCCTGGTCCCCTTTGGGGGTTGGTGGTGGTGGTGGTGTCCATGGCCCCACGTTGGTCCAGGGTCCCTGTGCTGGTGGTGCTCCTTGTTCTGTCCATGTCGGCAGGGATGGTATTTGTGGTGACAGTCGTTGGAGGGGTGGGTGCAGGGGTGCAGCTGGTGGTCCTGCTGGTGCTGCAGCTGGTGGTCCTGCTGGTGCTGCATGATGACTTGCACCGGAGGTGCCAGGTTGGTCTTCTTCATCCGAGGAGGGCAGAGGCTGGTCGACACCAGTGAGCTCCGTATCCTCTTGAGCCTGGGACTGGGACTCCTCAGCGTCTGCTGCTGTGTCCCCATCATCACTTGTTTTTGGGAGACACACACAATGTATGTTATGTTTCTGCAGGCATCAATGGTTGACACACCTGACAGTTGTGACTGTGCCTCTGGGTGCGGGCCTGTACATTGCATTGTCCTAAGTTGTCACAGTCAGGGGTTGATATTGGTGTAGCACATTGTCCTGCATTATTTGGGCATTTCTATGTATTTGTTGGGGTGTGAACATGGTCTGCATTGGTTGTATTTGGTTGACAGCCGGCCCTCCTTCCCACCCAGCCAGTCAGTTATCCCACCATGGACTGTCCTTGCATTGCAGGGAGTGAAAGTTGTCTTTCAAGCTGTCAGTCAGTGGTGTCCTGCTGTTGGTTGTTGCACAGTTGCCAGCGGGGCCTTGTGCTCCCCACAGCAGTTGCCAGTGTCAGCCATCTTGTCAGTTGTTTTCCACTCCCTGTGATATGAGCATGGTTCAGGGTGGTGTTGATGGGATAGTTGTGGGGGTGAGCTATGTCTGTGACTATGACTCCCATCATGCTATTGCCTCCACCCCACTTCCCAGCATTCCCATACTTACTTGCTTTTGTGGGGAGTTCAGTGTGTGTGGGTGTGAGAGCAATGGCAAGATGGCTGACAGTGGTGTCCTGCTGTTGGTTGGTGTGCAGTTCCCAGCATGCCCTTGTGCTCCCCACAACACAGCACCAGTGTCAGACATCTTTGATGGGCCTTTCCACTCTCTGTGGGATGTGCATGCGTGAGTGTGAGCTTGCTGGGCCATGTGGGTGGGGGATGTTGAGCTGTGACTACGACTCCCATCATGCTATTGCCTCCACCCCCTTCCCAGCATGCCCATGCTTCCTTCCCTTTGACTCTGCTTCCCTGTGGGGTTGTGTGCCTGTGCTGACAAGATGGCTGACAGTGTAATCCTGGGGTTAGTTCTGCTACAGGTCCCATGTGTGACCTTGTGCTTTACTCTGCATGACCCAGTGTTGTGGTTCTTTGTGGGATAGATTATTGGTGTGTGAGGCAATGCATTCTCCCAGGTGAGTTGTGTGGAGTTTGTGTTAAGGGGGGAGGTGTGAAAAGCTGCTGGTGACTGTGGTCGGTGCTGTGAGTCCTCCTTCCCACCCAGCCAGATATCCCACCATGGACTGTGCTTGCATTGCAGGGAGTGAAAGTTGTCTTTCAAGATGTTAGTCAGTGGTGTCCTGCTGTTGGTTGTTGCACAGTTGCCAACGGGGCCTTGTGCTCCCCACAGCAGTGGCCAGTGTCAGCCATCTTGTGAGTCCTTTTCCACTCCCTGTGATGTGAGCATGGTTGTGAGTGGTGTTGATGGGCCAATTGTGAGGCTGAGCAATATCTGTGCCTACAACTCCCATCATGCTATTGCCTCCACCCCCTTCCCAGCATGCCCATCCTTCCTTCCTTTTGACTCTGCTTCCCCGTGGGGTGGGCTGCCTGTGCTGACAGGATGGCTGGGAGTGTTGTCCTGGCAGTTGTTTGGCTAAAAGTCCCAAGAGTGTCCCTGTGCTTCACACAACATAACCCAGGGTGGTGGTTCTTTGTGAGATCTTGAGTTAGGATGTGAGGCATTGCATTCTCCCAGGTGGGTTATGTGGAGTTTGTGTTGAGGGTGTGTGTGAGGGGAGGTGCTTGTGACTATGGTCAGTGCTGTGAGTCCTCCTTCCCACCCAGCCAGATATCCCACCATGGAACGTGCTTCCATTGCAGGGAGTGCAAGTTGTCTCCCAGGATGTCAGTCAGTGGTGTCCTGCTGTTGGTTGTTGCACAGTTGCCAGCAGGGCCTTGTGCTCCCCACAGCAGTACCCAGTGTCAGCCATCTTGTGAGTCCTTTTCCACTCCCTGTGATGTGCGCATGGTTCATGGTGGTGTTGATGGGACAGTTGTGGGGGTGAGCAATATCTGTGACTAGACTCCCATGATGCTATTGGCTACACTGACTTGCCCAGCATACACAGAATTCCTTTCTTTCAGTCGTCTTCACTGTGTGTTGGTGTTGTAGTGGTGGCTACATGTCTGGATGTGTTTGTTAGTTATATTTGTGCCACTGCCTAGCTGTAGTTGTAGTTGTGTTTGTACATGTGATGACACGGTTAAATGTAACTTTGAGATGGCATGTGTTGTGTTTATCTGACTGACATACACATTTTGGGATGATTCTGTTCTGGTTGCTGTGTAATTGCTATGAGTGCATGGTTTGACTCTCCCCTTGACAGTGATGTGTGTGTGTATTGTGGCAGAATATTGTGTACATTTGTTGTGTACTCACCAGGCTCTGGGATGTTTTCTAGTCCATAGACGCTCACTGGCGGTAGGATGGCCCGCACCTTCTCCTCCCAGGGCCTGAGGTATACTGGCTTGGCAGGAGGGCCACTGCCGGTGTGTTTGCTCAGGAGGTAGTCCTTCTTCAGCAGCTCCCGTACCCTCCTGCGCACGTCATACCACCTGTTCTGGATGTCAGTCTTTGTGCGCAGACATGGTGATTGTGCGTTCACCCTGTTGATGATCCTCTCCCACATCTTTGTTTTCTGGGAGATGGGTGTCTGTTGGACCAGTGCACCAAACAGCTGTGGCTCTACCCCGAGGATCTCGTCTACCATGACTTCCAATTCACTATCTAGGAACTTGTGATTCTTCTTTGGGGGCATGGTGATGGGTGGTGATGGTGAGTGATGTGTGTGTTGGTGTGCAGGTGAAGGTGTGTGAGTGTGTGTTTTGCTGGGTGTATGTGAGGTAGCTATTTGTTGGTGTGCTGATGGTGTGTGGCTTGTGTGAGGGATGAGCTGTGGGTGTTTGGTTGCTGTCTGTTGAGTGCTGGCAGGTGAATAGGATTTGCAAAGGATCATGGTTGGGATGTGTGTCCTTTATATGGGTGGAGTTGTGGGTGTGTCTTTGTTCTCTGTCCCCACCCCCCCCAGTATTTATTGGCTTTGTAATTGCTTGTTTGGCCTTTTTTTGTGTATTTTTCCTTAGTACTTTCTGTGCATGTTGGAGACGTTCTTGTGACCGAGTCGGACCCTGCAGTTGTCTCGTACGGTCTTCTCCGTTTCGTTCACGCTGTGTTTGTGCTATTTTCTATGCTGCGTACGCGTCGGTCGCGGTGTTTTGTGTTACTTCGGCTCGCAGTTTTGTATGCGTGTCGGTCGTACGGCTTGTCCTCCGTACGACTCAGTCGTGGTTTTCGCGCCTTGCATCGTACTTTGCGGTTTGGAGTTCGCGGGTACGTTTCGGTCGGATTTGTTCCGGGTGCGTGTCGGTCGGTTCGATTCGCGTGTTTTTCCGGCCGGATTGCTGTTTTCCGTGCGGCTCGGTCGTTCGGCTTGGGTTCCGTACGTGTCGGTCGGATTTTGCACGCTTTGCATCGTACTTGGCGGGTCGGGCGCCACAGGTACGTGTCGGTCGGAATTAATTCCGGCTCCGAGTCGGTCGGTGCTTTTTCCGGCCCGAATCGGAATCGACCCCTAAGTTCTTTTTCACGACCTGGGCCCACCTCATTTGATATCCATTTTTCCTTACAAGAGTGATATTATTGATTTTCAAATGGGGTCTTTTCACTTTTTGAGGGGCACTTATATGAGTAAGTAGGAGGGCATGGTCGCTATAAGGAGTGAATGTATTACTAACATGTTCCACTCTATTCTGTATTGTAGATGAGACTAGAATAAAATCAATTATAGACTCAGAATTGTTCCTCCTGAAAGTTGGCTCTATCTGGCCTGTTTTCCCGCTATTAATTACAGTCAGGTCCCTTGTAAAAAGCAGCCTATTAAGCGTGTCTCCGTAAGTATTATGTACAAAGTGTAGAAGGGGATTACCCTCCAGATCATTTATTCCACACACAATGGGGCCGATTCCGATTCGGGCCGGAAATCTCTCCGACCGAGCCGGACCCGGAGAGATTTCCGACCGAATCGGACCCGTGCAGTCCGACCGAACGAGTACGATGCGCACGTATGCCATCGGACTCGAGTCGGTCGGACTCCCATTGAAGTCAATGGGAGCCTGTCGTACAACGCGTACGCGGGCTCCCATTGACTCAATGGGTGCGATGCGGACAAGTGCGCCCCCTACAGCGTGTACGCGGCAAAGCGATTTGCGCCGTACACGCACAGGTAGGTGTGCGACTCGCGCGGCTACGCGTACAGGGGGGTCCGACACGGACCCCCAAAGTACGGCTCCGACAGCTCTTTCGAGCCGGAGTGCGCGGCTCGGTCGGACTGCTCGCGGCGCGCATCGTACTTACCCGGCCGGGGAACTTCTCCATTGCGCGGTGCGAGTCGGGTCCGAGCGAGTCGGTCGGTGCGGTTCGACCCGGGATCGAGTCGGTCGGAGCGGTCAGGACGCCCGGACGAGTCGGTCGGCGAATACGCATCGTACTCGCTCGCCCGGACGCGCGTACGAATCGGTCGGGAAATAGGGCTCCGAATCGGATCCGGTAAAGCCGAATCCGATTCGGAGCCCTACCGGCCGAGATCGGAATCGGCCCCAATGTCATTTTCATACTTACACGGATGGGTATTAAAATCTCCCACCCAAATTAGGCTAGGTTTCCCCTTCTGCTTAGCCAGATAAATTAGATGTAGCTCCTCATTCAAGACCTCCAATACACTTTTCATATTTGCTCCGAATTCATTATTATAAAAATTAATTAATAACCACTCTCCAACAGGTAAAAAGTCTAATTGGAGAATTTGAAAGCAGTTATTCCTGGAGCCCACCTGTTTTACTTGTGCTGCTAGTGTGTTGGAGACTAGGGTTAAAAGACCTCCTTTAGCTCTTCCGGATGCTGAAGGGACTGCAGGAGTGTGGATGGTACGGTAGCCCGGGAAAAAAACTGGTTCCTTAGACCACGTCTCTTGGAAACAAACAATATCTAAATTTTGCCAATAGTTATGCCATTCTTCATTACCTATTTTTGAGGTAATTCCTGCCACATTCCAGGTTGCTAGCGATAACATATTTGTTTTCCCTTTTTGTGAGGTAGTATCACTAGCAGCCACTATTGGAGGGCGAATAGGGATACAATTTGATAGTCAATCACACGCTTCCAAATCAGAGAGAGGGGCAAATCTATTGTGAAGGCCAACTACTGGTGCTGCAATTAAATGCTCTGAGTGTCGCAGAATAGGATCACCTGTCCTTGACCAGCCCCTGTGATCACTCTCTAGTGTGGGGACCTGTTTATAGAAATAATCTAATGGTAATGGTATTATCTGGGTATTCCTTGTCTTAAAACGATCAAAATTGGTCAAAAGTAACCCAGCTGTGTACGAATTGTTAAAATTTATCACTACACAATCCCCTGTAAATGAGTTCAGTGTGTTTCCCACCCCTTTCACCCTCCTGGCCATAATGATTTTATTGGCTAAATAAATCTTTCCCGTGCCCCAGTCCATTGACTGGTTCATTAACCAGTGCAGGCATTTGTCCATTAGCTGGATAGTTAATTCCTGTCGGTTATCCTGCAGGGGCGGAACATTGGCAAGTACCAGCACTAAGGGAGAAGCATCCGGAGGAAGATGAAGTCGGTGATGAAAACTCATTTCCGCCCTGGCCGCAGGATTAGATTCCACGCTGACGGATCGCGTAGCCTCTCCCAATTCCCCAGGCCCTCGAGGCATCCGCTGAGGTTTAGGAGCCATATTTCTATTAACATTCAATGCTGGTCTTTGAACCATCAATTGGTTAACAGATTGGTGATGAACTAAAACCGCTGAGTCTTCCCTTCCTTGGGATCCCAAAGGGAGGGAAGAAAGAGATGGTACGGACTTGCCCCCATCAACACCAATAACGGTCTGGTTATTGGCCACGGGTGAGTTAGTCAGGGGCAATGATGATACAGATGGTTCAACATTAAGACGCTCCAAGCCTGATAATCTCTCTTCAATATTCGACAGTTTAAGAAGAATTGGATCCAGGAGAGCAGTCATTACTTTAGTGACTTGGGCCCAGAAAACATCATCCAAAACTAAGTCTCGAGTCTGGGTGCCTATTCATGGTGGCGCAGGAGCAATCAAAATATCGGGGGCAGATGTCTTGGCTCGGGATACCCTCTGTTTGTTCCCTCTCACCGTTTTTGGTTGTTTGGGTTTAGCAGGACCACGAGCCCTCCGCAGCTTTGGTGGCGAGTCACTTGCCACACTAGTGCTAGGCACATCTCCCATGTCCCCCAACAGAGAAGTGGTGTGGCAACATATATTAGGTGACTTGGCCCGTTGTCCAGGAGGGATGTCATCCCCGGATAAAACAATGAGCCTCGGGGAACTCGAGGCAGGGCCGTTGATGGTTCCAATGGGAGATCTATTGGCAAGGAGGAGTGGCTCCATCGACAAGCGCCTCTCAGTCAGTTCTATCTCGTGTGAGAGGACGCTCGCCGCTCTGACTAAAAAAGCGTCAAGAGTTGCAACACTCCCTCCTCCCGGTTTCTCCACGAGCGGCCTTCGCTTCCCCATGGGCATATACAGATATCACAAAATAAAACTTAGAGAGTACCTGCTGGCCAAAAGTCACGAGGGGTGGCCCAGCCCGGCCTCCTTCGGGCTCCGACGGGCGTGGACGGGCCCGCCCTTGGCCCGGGCCTAGCCCGCGCGCGTCCCGCGCCACGGGCCGACAACGTCCTTTTCAGCGCGTTCTCCAAGCGCTAGGGACTCTGGAGGATGTAGGCCCACAATGAGAGTCCGGGTCCCAGGCTGCAAGCACCCCTCCGATCTCGTGCGCGCCTCAGGTAAACTCCTGCCCAGCACCACAGTAAGAAAAAATGGCTACAGGCGCCACGGGCCGACAACGTCCTTTTCAGCGCGTTCTCCAAGCGCTAGGGTCTCTGGAGGATGTAGGCCCACAATGAGAGTCCGGATCCCAGGCTGCAAGTACCCCTCCGATCTCGTGCGCGCCTCAGGTAAACTCCTGCCCAGCACCACAGTAAGAAAAAACGGCTACCATTCTGTGAATCAGGAAAAGATAGACCATAAATCTCAACCAAAAGCAATTGTAATAGCTGAAAGAAAGCAATCCATGGAGGGGGAAAAAGGCTATTTTGTAAACTGCAGAAACCTAAAATCGGTAGTGTGACTACACACCTTAAATGGACATTTAACATTTAATAGTCCTAACATGAATATAACATATGGGGGCATATTAGCAAGAAGAGGCGATAATCATCGCTAACCCTGCTTATCTCCGGCTATCGCTATCGCTGGAATATATCGCCACGCTAACGCTGTATTAGCAACGATTAGCGCTATGGCGATGAATATTCCAGCGATAGAGGGGGAAATGGGCCAACATCGCTGAAAAACCAGCGATGTTGCATGGAGAAGGGAGAACACCTTGCTGATACGACCCTGTGGTCGTATCAGCATAATCCACCCCCCCATGTTAGGTATGGCTAACACCTGCTAATTGCAGGTGTTAAATAAATGGCGATGACCCCGGTTAGCGCGACTTTTCACGTCGCAAACTGGGGCCATGGACACCTTGCTAATAGGCGATAGGCCTGTTAGCGAGTGTTTCCCAGGTTTGTTCGTCGGGAACGCCCACTTTGCATGTCATTAGCGATAAATATCGCTGACATGCAAAGCAGTAAAAAAACGGGCGCTAATGCCCGCAAACTGTCGCTAACTGCTGTTAGAGACAGTTTGCTGATAGGGCGATATAAATATCGCCGCTTTAGCGGCAAAAAGTGCCGCTAAAGCGGCGATAGTGCCCTTGCTAATATGCCCCATGGTTTTATCTAAGCTCTCAAATTAGCCTTTATTTGAAATAGTTCGCAGTGACATATTGTAGAAGACTTTCAATCTATTTCGTTATGCAAATCAGACTAAAGGTCTAACATAAAATGCAATATAATTATATGCCGGAACGACAAAGGCATTATGCTGATTAGTTATTAAGAAGTTTATTTCTCACCTGTTCACCTTCCAGAATTTTTTTCCAAGGGAGATCATTGGTTCACTTTCTGTAATTTATAGACAGTGAATATACTCTTGTAATGTTTCATAGGCTTTGCCATTGTCATTTGTTAAAAAAATAAGCAATATTTATACTTATTAGTGGTACGGTAAACTCAAGATAAAGTGGTGTTCTACTATGGAGAGTCACTCGTATCATTTTAAAACTGCAATTTTAATTTAAATTCGGAGATAAAATGCAATAATATCACCACACAACCAAAACTAAATCAATTAAGAGATCATGGATATTGATTTTTGTTAACTTTTGCACGTTGTTGCTTTTGTAAAATAAGAGGGCTTGACTGTTTTAG
The DNA here is from genome assembly GCA_963921515.1 of Calotriton arnoldi. Taxonomy (NCBI): domain Eukaryota; kingdom Metazoa; phylum Chordata; class Amphibia; order Caudata; family Salamandridae; genus Calotriton; species Calotriton arnoldi. The sequence continues at coordinate 1,155,916 of CAWUFW010006193.1, forward strand.
AATATAGAGTAATTGTTTGCTTCTTTATATTAGAGAATTTTATATGCAACATTTATTTGTATTATTATTTTAAATTCTTCACCTATTACTATTGTGATACTTCATAATTGTTAAATAATATACAATTAATTATCAATTTTACATTTCTTAACCCCTTCCGTGCTTCCGTCGGCCAACGGCCGTCGCGAGCACTACCTCGCTAGTGCTGCGCACGTCCGTTGGCCGACGCGGCCCCGCCCACTCTTTTAAACTGCCGCACCGCGGCGGAATTCGCGCCGCGGTTAAAGGGTTAATTAAAGTATGGTGCTTTATTTTATTAACTACAGTACATTAAGCTTGTGTGAACTCATTTTCTTAATTTGTATTACTTAAATATTGAAAGATTTGTTTGTATTTAAAGAGTGTGTGTTTCTTTTTAATACATGATTGAATTAGGTTTATGGCTTAACAATGACTCAATGTTTTAATGCACTATTTACTTGCTGTATAGTTATCTCATGTAACATTTATCAGCTTTTTTTTAAACTGTTTCATATTTTAATTTAAAGAGAATTATTATTTTTTAATGTGTGCATGATTGTTTAAATATTTATTTTAAATTATTGAAAACTAAACAGTTTCTGCAGGGATAGTTTATTTGGAGAAAGAACAGTAAGGGCCTCATTTAGAGCATTTTGGTGTAGGGCAGTGCAGCAAGGCACTTTGCTGCGCTACGCCAAAGTGAAAGGGCAGGAATGCGACGTATTTAAGCAATATAGTGCGTTCTTGTCCTTTCTGCCTACGCTGGTGCCATTTTGACAGCCTAGCACCAACGTAGGCATTCTTGCACCGTGGTGGAAGAGTATCTCCATTGCATGCAGGATTGTTTTGGTGCAGGAAGGGGCACCTTCCTGCACAAAAACAATCCTATGAGAAATAAAATATTTTTCCTCGTTACACCTCACCATAGGAGATGTACGGATTTGATGCTTCCCCAGGTTTACATCACTTTGTAAATGTGGGGACGCGTCAAATTCCATGGGTGCTGTGTGGGAAAACCCACCGCAATGCTCATGGAACGTCGCCTAGGCACAGAGTAAGGCGACGCAGCAAATTGCTCTGCATTGCCTTACTCATGATTTATGAGTCCACTCAAAGCTTTGAATGGCTTTATAAATCTTTATGAAAGCCCTGTGTCACCCATGCACCACTTCATGTGGTGCAAAAGTGATGCAGGGCTCTCATAAATAAGCCCCTAAATTTGATCTACCAAAAATTTAATATTTAGGACCCTATTACGAAGTCGGTCGGACTTTTAGTCGGCGGTTCCACCCACAGTATTAGGATGGAATCACCCTATGGGCGGTCGGAAACATCAATTTTTCTATTGCAGCTTGTGCGGTGGCCGGAAAAGGGTTGCAGCAAAAACTGCAATAGAAAAATGTATGTTTTCAAACATCCCTTCAGCGTGTGGCAGGCACCATGCGTTGCCTGCCGCATGGTGCAAGGATGTTTAGGGGTGCACCATAGGTGCCCCCCAGGCCCCGTAGCAGAGAGCCAGGGGGAAGGGGGCCCTGCTAGGGGCACCCAAAGTAACTTTTCGCCTGTCTGTTCATGGATGGTGGACTGCCTTGAAACGGCAGGTGGAAAGCAACATTGTAATCCTGATGGCGGAGCCGAGGCATGCTCCACTGCCATTTTGGGATTACTATTCCGCCCACTCAGCTCAGTGAGACCGTCAGAAGCAAAGCGGAATTCCCCCACAGGTTTCCCTATGACCGCCAGTATCATAATATGGCGGTCAGACGGAAACCTATGATGTCGGGCGGAAAGCCTCCGACAAGCTGTCGGAAGGCTTTCCCCTGACATCATAATGAGGGCCAAAGTTGGGTTGAAATAAGACTAGTAAATATAGATTGCTCAAAAATAAAAGTTTTCCCAAGTGTTAGTTGGGTTGGAATTCGATTTGAGTGGGAGTTGGGTTGGAGTGGGAATAGTAAATCTGACTTTTCCAAAATTACACACTGCCCATAATGCTGTTTTAGGTGTAAATCTACTCTGTCCAAAATTATACAGTTTCTCCAATGTTTGTTAGGTTGGAGTATGAACGGCAAGTTTACACTCTTTCAAATCCAATAGTTTCCTTATGGTATTTGAGCTGAAGTGTAATTAGTCAACTTGCAGTCTACAAAATTAGGCGCTTTCCCCAAATTTAGATGAGATGGAGAGAGGATAGTAGAGCTGAACTTTCAAAATCAAACGCTTTCCTCAATTTTTGTTGGGCTGGATTGAAGGTAGTAAACTTGAACTCTATAATATTAAATATTGTATTTAATTTATGTTTGTTTTTAACGTTAAAAATATTTGTTTACTTTAATATTATTACTTATAATTTAAGTTCTTTGAGTGCAATTACATTTGTCAAGTGTGGTATGTTTTACTATAAAATCTATTTTTAATAATTTCTTTATGTTTTTATTTAAGTATAATATTTTTAATATTTTTTTCGAGGTTAAAAATATAAGGTGGAGAAATATTTACTTTCGTGTAAGTAACCAATAGTAATATCTTAACATAATTAAAACAATGTTTTTATTAATATACGTGAAAACTATTTTTATCTATTGTTAATTACATGTCAGTGTGCATTTTTAAACTATGTATATATCAATAATTTAACATTTTGATATAATAAATTAAATGCAATTTATTTTAGTATTTGATTTTGTTAAACATATTTATTTGGTTACATATTATGGAAATACTACACAAATTTATGTTGCACATTTGAAAATAAATACACATTTTTAACAACATAATTTAAATGTATTGGTTGCAGTAGCTCAAAGAAAAATATAGCACATTCTGAAACATTCAATTATATATTTTATAGTAGCAACTAATTTGAAAAATAGTTTTATTAACATTGTGCTGTGATCAACCTTAGAGACAGGAGGATGGCTGCTGATATTTTAAATGGGTTAAGTTTCGCTGGGACCCCAGGAGCTGCAATTGGGGCTCTCCCATTGGGCTATTTTTACAAACCGCAGGCAGGCTTATCTACCTTGCTGCTGTCCAGGGACCCCGTCCCAAACCCCAACAGGTTTTCTCCTATTTCAACCCTCAACCAGTTGGATTGACTTTCTGACGTGGCAAACACTCAAGTCACCCATAAATTGTTGATAGAGCATGGGTCCCCCAAGTTCACAGATGTTAACACGCCTCCTAGTGAATTTGAATCGAATAGTAATATAGGCAATGACTCGGAATTAGAGCATTCCCACGGCAAAACCCCAGTAGGACTTAACCCTTCCTGCCCTATAAAGTTGGTCCTGGACCCATTAAAAACTTTAGGGATTGTATCCTGGAACATTGTGGGATTGGCTTATAAACCCACAATTGTTTATTGGGGAATTTATGTCAAGGGGTCTGAGATTGTTTGCCTACAAAAGACTTGGTCCATCAATTATATGGCCATAGACAGTTTTACTTCAGTTAGCACTTTGTTTTTTTATTGTCTAGCAGTATTTATAACTTTCTAAAGCATTTTTCTATGTAAAACATTGGTTTTATTATTCTTGAATTTTTGTACATATTTTTAACATTTAGTCCAGTGTAAAGATATTAATTTCAATTTCACTTCCATATTTTTTTTTTTACTAAAACCTGTATTTTATATAATTTTTTCCTCTTCAGTATGTAGCAGCAGTTGGCGTTGATGGCTGTTCCATTTCTGGTAGGGATATCTCTTTTACGTTTCAAGTATGAAAAGGTTGGGTAGGTTAAAAGTAAGGATGGTATTTGTTAGTTAATTTTGTTAAAGATTTGTTATTTGGGGCTAAGAAATCATTACAGTTTGCTTAATAAGTGTGTTAGGATGCAATGCTTTGTGTTGTGGCTTTTCAAGTTATTGTTTTATAGATTGGCTATTGTATCCATGTTGTGCAGGATCTTTTTCAATGAGAATTGTTTGTTTTGTGGGTGAGGATGCATGTGTTGTTTAAGCAGGTATCCTGGAGTACTGAAAGAAGGCTTTTTGATACTTATTGCTTCTTTTTTCTTTTATTTTACAGAGAAAATGGTTTGAATCTTTTTACATCCAAAGTTTAATAATCAAGTCAAGTCAAGTCATTCTCTCTTTATTCGACCATAAAAGCACATGTAAACACCCATGGTTCTAATCTTATCCCAACAATACTTACAAACATGTCTTATTATAAATGCACAAACAAGTATAACAAGCATTTGCAATGCAATAGGTCTCGCATTTATGCAAGTTTAAGCTATTGGCATTGTAAATGACAATGCCTTTCATTTATATTTTAAAAACGCAAACAAAAATAAAAGGCATTGTTATTTGCAATGTCAATAGCTCAAACTCGCGTAAATGCGATACCTATTGCATTGCAAATGCTTGAGGGGCATTGCTTTGGGCTCCCTTACAAACAAATGACGCGCAAAGCAAGAATTTTGGCCACAAATGTTTTGTAGACTATTTTTTTCACTTTGACGCACATTATGTAATGAGTGGAAACAGCGTTCTCCCCAGGATTTTGCACTGGCAATTTTCTAATGCTACTGCATGGTCAAATTGCGCAGGCAAAACAGTGCAGAAGAAGTGATGCCGTTAGCAAAAACCAGATGCAGAGCTCATGTTCACAACTTATCCAACATTAAACCTCCAAAAATTGCAAGAGTATTTCACCGGGCAGATGTTGCAGCCATCATCACTGTGGCACTCGGAAATAGTTCACTGATTCACACACATTTCAGTCAAAGCGCTACAGTCAAGCCGAAACAAACCTCATCAGCCCAGCTTTATTTTGTAAAGTGGAGCCCAAGTTGGAAACAAGCTTCTCTGTGATGTTGTACGTCCCTTTGCATCACAGACCATCTTTGCAAGAACAATAGAGTCTATTGTTCTTGTAAAGATGGGCTCTGATGCCAAGGGACGTATACCACTGAATAGACGTTTCAGAGCTTTCATTTTTATTTTGGAAGTTTTGTAAACAAGTTAGCAATGTTTTGCATGCTACCAACAGAAGCCTTTGAAGAAAATAACTGCAGAATATAACTGTTGTCGCGAAACACCATAATCGCAAGAGCTACATAATAGTGGCATTGGTAATTTCATATAAATATATAAAAAGATCAAAACAAAAACGTGCTGTATCACAAAAGGTAATTTAACACGTTATTATCGCCTCAATTTCAAGCATCACACAGTAATGCCTAGCCTAAGAAAAAGAAAAGTGTTTTTTGAAAATTGTTTTCCAGTGTAATGCATTTATATATTCAATCATTGTTTGCAAGTGGATCGGCATATTGAGACGTTTCAACAAATCTTTGATTGGATGCTGGAGGCGGAGCCATATTGAAGACCACAAGCACCCTCACGTATAGAGATACCCCAAGCGCTTCCTCGGCTTTGGAAAGATAAAAATAAGACCCTTCGCTGTGCGTACCCTGTTTTGCCCCCTGTGTGCTTTGAAATTGGATCAACTCCTTCTGTGGTCTAAGCACGAAGGACCCAGGCAGTTCATCCCACTCACTCTGCCCCTACAGATGCCCTCCCTTGGCCCCTGGTACCTTTGATGCCAGCCATGGCGCCGTTACAGAGGGGCCACGTCGCACCCGCAGGAACAAGGGACCCACTAGGAGCTGAGCAGCGGTGCTGGTGTTGTGTGCGGCAGGCCCGGGCTCCCGTCACTTCCTCTTGCGCAGTAGCAGCGACAGTGGCCCCTGTGTAGCCAAGCCCCTCCCTTCCAGTCACGGGCCTTCCGGCCGCTACACTTTTGTTTTCTGCTTCTGCGGCTTTTGTTTTCAAGTTGTTGTTGCTAATGGGTAGGGAACAAGCATTTGCAATGCTATAGGACTCGCATTTACGCAAGACCTATTGCATTGTAAACGGAAGTGCGGGTGGGGGCAGGGGGCGAGAAGGCACGGACAGTGGTAGTGGGAGAGGGGGGACGGGTGGTGCAAGAAGGCAAGGACAATGGAGTGCGGGTGGGGGAGCGGGAAAAATAGTGCTTCGTACGGTACAGTGTAACACTCGAAATAAAGGGGTCAGTAGCCATGGAAAGATACAAATGACGACATGGCATAATAAGGCGGGACTAACAAGCCTCATTATCAATCAGAAGACAGAATTTACCAAGGACAAACGCAGAAGCCAATGAAAAATATGGGCGGAGAGTGAGGGCAACTTGTCTCCCCATACTGGACTACTGCATACCTCACAGAGCGAGCAGCGCTTGTACGCTGCCGCTAAAGCTCGACCTAAAAACACAAATGTGACGCAAGATAGCAACATATACAAATTATTTTTTACATAAATACGAGATATCCCATAATATTATGTTCAAAATACATTTTAGGAAGGAAGCATCTACAAAGGTAGAAAAAAATAGAGTAGGGGCTCATCCTAATGAAAGCCTGTCAACAAAAACCTCTTATTTAGGGTCCGCTATGTTAGAAGGAAATGATTGGGGCCTCCAAAGACCATTGGTTTGTTTACATTAGTTAAAAACCGACTGTTTCAAATATGGCACTAAACATGACTGTAACATTCAGTCGTATAAAGTGCAGCGGCATCATTACGGTACCAATGTACATAAAATACTAATAAAAGGGTGTTCCCTTATGCTAGCCATAAATGGCACAATCTATTGCAGCTAACGATGGCCTCTAATCAGTAAATAACTTTTTCCTGAGTCTCACTGCTCAGAAAGTTTGCAACCCCAGAGCAGACTATGGGGGAAGACAACATTTGTAAGTACATCAAAGCTGGTCTTACTTGAGCGAATTGTTTGTTTCTTACCAGCGGAATAATATATATCTGGACTTTAGTGGCTGATAAAAGTCACAGAAGAACATGAAATGTAAAATGTCTTGTTCTGAAAGATTATCGCAGGGGCATGGTTTTAAATCGCCTGACTTGGAAAGTCCTTTGGGGACAGTTAAACCAATGGATTAGGTTAAACCTAAATCTTGTTAATAAAAAACAGTGGTGGACATTGGTAACAGATGACAGGTAATGTTCCCCCGGGGACATGTTTTCAACAAAATGTAATGCTTTACACTGGGTTTAAGTAACTCCGCATCCTCTCTTCTGCATTGCCACTTAGTTAGGAACATATTTTTTATGTCCTGCATATCCCCTGGCCGTAGTTGTCTGGAGTTAGTAAACAAATCTATGCAACCCACACTATTCAGCGACATCTTGACATACCTAAGCCACATTATATCCAGTGCACCGGCAAGTGATCTGCAGTCCTCAAAGACACGCTGGTTTAGAATGCGATCTGAGCCTGACCAAACTCTGAGCCAATGCTGGATGGGTGCTAGGGCAATAAGATCAGCGATGTAGCTTAGACCCACTTCCTCGTGAACCAAAAACGATGGAGTCCCAGTCCCAGTGTGAACATCGAGGAGCCTACGGAGAAATTTATTTTCGATCACCTGGAGTTCCCTTACATCTTTGTACCCCCAGACATCACATCCGTAAGTTGCCATTGGAAGGCATTTCTCACGGTACACCCTTACCATGGCTTGCATGGGTTTGGCCCCAAGCCTCTTGGCAAAATCCATAGTCACCCCACTACTCTCATTAAAATGTTCTTTTTAAGGGACTTTTGTGCTTTCCAGGACCCTCTATCATCGAAGAGTACTCAGAGGTAGGGCGAAGGTAGTTACTCTAGTAAGTTCTATCCCTTTCCCGAAGAACTTGGACCTAGCGGTCTTCAGACAGCCAATTGTAGGTGCACAGCGGTCCACGCAATCAGGACCACAACATCTGTGTACAATTGAGCGGGTATAGTTTTGCTACCCACTGTAGGAATGTCCCTACAGGCAGCTGCCAGAGCCCTCCCCAATTCATTAATGTAAAGGGTAAATAGCAGGGGGGGCCAAAATGCACCCTTTCCATACCCCACTATGTACTCTCCAAGAGGCGGACAGACTACCATCCTCATCATACCTCACTGAGGCAGATAAGTTGGAATGGGTGCTATGTAAGAAGGCCACTAGCTCGGGTTCAGTGCCCAGATCCAAGAGAAGAGGCCAAAGCTTGGATCTGCTAACTCGGTCAAAGGCCTAGGTAAGATCCATAAAGGCCAGATGCAAGCAGCCCCTCTTGGCTACCGTATATTTACCTATAATCAACTGCAAATTTACACATTGATCCAACATCCCTCCGCCCTGTCTAAATCCATATTGCAGTGCAGATATCAAATTAGTATTAATCAACCAGGATGTTAGGTGCCCCAGAACAACCTTCCCCATAATTTTGGCAGCAGAATCTAGAAGAGAAATGGGGCAGTAGCGGAGGGGATCTCCCCTAGCCCCTTTTTTAAAAATAGGTAACATAATAGCTTTGGACCAAGTGGGGGGAAAACCACATTTACATCCTGCATTAAAGACGAGAGCCAGCACCATGGCATGGATTGCTTTGAGTACTTCATCTGTGCTAAAGATCAGTGCTTGAATCTCGCTCCCAGGGGCCCACAAGGTATCTGAGGCCTCCATATTCTGACCGCTATACAACACCTCAAAATGGGAAATCCATTTGTCTGGTGCGATGGTACAATCCACTTTGGTGTGTGCGGTTCCAACAAAAAGTGGTCTGTTCACAGTCTCCTAGAATTTAGAACTGTTGGTTAGCACACAAGTCTGCATTAGGTCCTCCCATGCTTGCTCCTTGTTTTCCTTTTTCCTCCATAGTGTAACTAAATCATAAACTGACCTGCATGCCCTTATTTTTACTTCATCCCTAGGCCGCTCGTTTAGGGCATCCATTAATTCTTTATGATTTCTGGAGCAGCTGCCATCAAACCACTTCTCTTTATTATAGCGCCTATGCTTACCATGGGACAAAAGATGGGTGGCAATCTGATCACAGAGCCTGCCAAAGGCATCAAGGATTTCCTCATCCCGTGAGCCAGTTCCTAAGCAGAGTGTGATATCTCTTTCATTCATTGTGTAAACGGTTTCTAAAAAAGCCCCGGGTATAACCCTGTCCCACTTCACCCTCCGGGCTTGATCCTTGGTGACAAGGGTTTTATTGGTCAGGCCTTTTTTTCTCTTTACTTCTGGGCAAAAATCCTAGGCTAGGTCTAACATTATAAGGTTGTGGCCGCTAAAATTGTTTCAGGTTACACTCAGGGATTTGATTATAGAAGCCAGGAGGATTAATAAGATAATAAAATTGATTATAGAGACACAGCCCCTGTCAGTATAGGAAGGAGTAGCTTCACCCTCCCCTCTCTGTTCCAGGCAGTACAGATTTTTGGCCACCAGTAGTTCCTCCAGCATTATACCTTGCTAAGAGTGTTCAAAGTGTGTTAGAAAGGAAGTAACGTCTAGTGGTCCTTTTCTAAAGAACACACCCTTGCTGACAAAGATGTATATTAAAATCATCCAGTAACATGCCATGGTGGTAGACTGCATTTTTCTCCCCATGCGCTTACAGAAAACACTTCAGGGCGTGGATGTGTTCTATTTCTGTTTGCCTACAAAGCGAGTTATAAAAATTTACCACCAGCAAGGGAGGTTAATTATTAGATGTCAAGATGTGTGGTGGTGTATAATCCACCAGGGAGGCAGTGCAGGGAATCTTAAGGGAGACCAAGGTAAGAAGACCGCCCTTGGCTCTCCCTGCTGTAGAAGGGAGCGCTGCTTTAAAAAATTATGAAAAGCCATCTATAAAGAAGGAGTTTTCAGTATCCCAAGTTTCCTGCATGGCAATAATGTGACATTCCCCAAAACATTCCAGCCACCTTGGCTTATCCCTTTTTGACTTCAGCCCAGCAATGTTCCATGTCATGAATTTAAAAATAGCAGTGTGTGAACTCAGACTTTTGGATACAGCCTCACCTCCAGCTAAAGAACTCTGATGTTTAGGGCTAATGGGGCAGTTTGTGACGGCATCAGACAATCATTTTTGTCCAACTCACCCAATGGTGCAAACCTATTATCAAGAAGTAGGTCCCGCCCCAGGGCCTCCCTCTGGGTTCTCGAAGCCTTTACTTGAGACTTTTGTTATGGTTCAACTTGTGTCTGCCGGTCTGAGGGAATGGGGGGATAAAAATACTGTAAGGACATGATCCAGATCTTTGTATAATTGGCCTGTGTGTAAAAGCTACTCTGTGTGAATGCTTTGGAAAATCTTAGATGCCTTAAGTTAACAACAACACAATCTCCCTCAGTGCTCTTTCCTACATTCCGTACCACTTAGCCAACTCTTTACCATTATGATATAGGGAGACAGAAGATGCCCGTTTACTATGTTTATGTTTAGGGAATTTGTTGAGCGCACGTACACCGAAAGTGGTGCTTATTGGAGGTTGGAAGCCGTCCTGAAGAAGGATCTAACAATAAGCTTGGGTGAACAACCAAGTTTTCATTTTTTTCCTGAAACCAATGTAGTCCGGTGTTAGTCTAATATCACTCGGAAGAGAGTTCCAAAATCTGGGGCATAGCATGGAAAAGCGTGAGCCACCCATTCTCTTGCACTTGAATCTAGGAGTTGTCAGCAGATTCATTGAGGCTGATCTTAGGTTCTATTTGGGAAGGTACGGAGAAATCTTTGTGGAGATGAATTTAGGGCCCCTATCGTGGAGTGCATTGAAAATTATGCGGCCTGTCTTGAACATAGACTGCTGAACCACGGGAAGCCAGTGAAGCTGCTTCGTGAATGGCTTAGTGTGGCAGTGTCTTGGCTGCTGGAAGATTAAGCTTGGTTCTGTATCAGCTGCAGTCTGTAGGTTTGATTGGCTGGGAGGCCCAAATAGATAGCATTGGCGTAATCCAGCCTGGACATGATCATGGCCAGCATGATCACCATACTTGCCTCCCTAGTAAAGAATCTCCTGATTTTCTTGAAATTTCTTAGCTGGTAGATGCATGATGATGTGACCAGGCTGATCTGTGCGTGCATAGATAGGTTGGCGTCAATTTGGATGCCAAGGCTCTTTACAGTTATCTTAGGGATAGGTGGAGTGCCTAAAGTAGCCGGCCAGTGGCCTGGCGTCCAGTGGAGGAGTCTGTTGTTTGAGATGACTATCTCTGTTTTATCAGAGTTCAATTTGAGGTGATGCTGACTCATCCACTCTTTAATAAATAGCATAGTGCTATGAAAAAATGCCTTGGAGTCCTCTGTCTCATCTGTTGGGAAAATCAGCTGCATATTGTCTGCGTAGTTATAGACCTTAACCCTCCTGCATTGGAGGGAGTGGATCAGGGGGCAGATATAAAGGTTAAACAGGAGGGGGGATAGGGACGAGCCCTGAGGTACACCGCAGGTAGTGTTGACCCTGGCCGAATTAAAGGATGTAGGCCTTACTAACTGGGTGCTATCCCCCAAAAATGAGATCATCCAGTCCAGGGCCGTTCCTCTCAGGCCTGCCGCTGCCATTCTATCTGCTAATATTGTGTGATCCACAGTATCGAATGTAGCCGACAGGTCAAGCAGGACCAGTGCCTGCGTGCACCCTTTGTCTGCTCCCTCCTTCAGATCATCTACTACGCTTAAGATGACTGATTCGGTTGAGTGTGCTGGCCAAAAGCCTGCCTGATGAGAGTCCAGGAATTTAGTCTCTTCAATGAAGGCGCATAGGTGTTTTGCTACGTGCGCTTCAAGTACTTTTGCAGGATATGGGAGGAGCGATATGGGTCTGTAATTGCTCAGCTGATTGGGATCTACTCCGACTTTCTTTTGAAGCAGGACTAACACTGCTTCTTTGAATGCCCAAGGGACCATGCCTTGCTCCAGGGATAGATTGAGCACGGAGAGGAAGGTATCAGGGAAATGGGCAAGAATGTTTTTTTGTATAGACGAAGGACAAGGGTCTTTGGGTGAGCCAGATTTTACCTTGTTGCTTAATTCTACCAGTTGATCTAGGGTTATGTTCTGGAAGGTAGAAAGTATTGCCGGATTGGTGAATTGCTGATGTGATTTCCAGTCCTGTGAACTAAGGGTGATGGAATCTTGTATTGCCTTAATTTTGTTCACAAAGTAGTTGTTCAAGTCGTCACATAAGGCCTGGGAAGGAGTGATGGCCGGTGTGACTCGGTCGGGATTAGATAGTTCTTTAACTATCTTGAAAATGTCTTTAGATTTATTTTCTGAACTGAGAACTCTATTAGTATAGAAGGCTTTTTTGCCTCCAAGATAGCGGTTTTATAATCAGTAAGAGTTTTTTCATATGTTTTCCTTGCTGTAGGAGAATAGCTTCTCCGGCATATCCGTTCCGCCTGGTGGGTTTTAAGCATTGCCGATTTTAGCTCAACGGTGAACCATTTAAAGGCCTAGTGCCACCTCATACAACTTTCTTTCCTTTGTAAAGGGGCATGAATCTCACTCGCTCTTAATTGCCAGTTGGTAATAGCTGTCTCTAGCTCGTTGACATTTTCTGATCTAGGCGGAAGTGTAGATTTCAGGGTGTTATGGAACTCTGGCAAACTGATACAGTTCCAGTTCCTGGTCAGCATTTTTGGGCCGGTCAAGGGTTTAACTAAGGATAAACCGCCTAATGTAAAGTGTATTAAGTGGTGGTCTGACCAGACGCATGGCTTGACAGTTAAGTTGTGGACCAAGAGGTTGGTGGTCCACAGCTGGTCTAAAGCATGTCCCTTGATGTGTGTGGGCTCGGTTATGTGTCCTTCTAGGTTCAGATTTTTCAGTAGATCTGTTAACTCCTTAGAGCCCCGACTCCCCTCTTCCTCGTTAGACCAACAATTCAGATCTCCCACTAGCAATGTTTTCGCATAATCTATGGTTAAGGGGGCATGATGATTTGCCAATTCGCTGGTGAATTCACCCATAGCAACGGGGGGGTCTAAATCAGGATGCACACCAATGTGAATGTTGAAGAGATTAATTTTAACGTAAGGCTGTCCACCGATGCCACTTCTAATAGAGCAATGGAGGTAACAGAGAGATCTTTTTTAACAACTGCTGCTACCCCGCTTCCTCTTTTCCCAGGAGGTCTGTTTGCCTGCAACAGATAGTAGTTGCCAGGTAGCGCTGCTAGTATGTCAGGGGTAGATTCCGTAGTTAGCCAGGTCTCTGTAATAAATAATAAGTCTGGGGCTTCGGTATCTAAAAGGTTAAAGATTTCTAGTTGGTGCTTGACCATGGAATGTGTGTTTAGGTACATTATGTTTAACTCTTTTGGTGCTAGGGACTTAGCCCTCAGTGTAGCGCTATTATGCTTAATGCTTAATACTAGGGTATTGTTGCACCAGTGCTTTACCTTAAGCATGAGGTCTGCCGTAGATTCCCTCACTTCATGCTTAATGGGTGGTACACCTGTTAGAATACTGAACAAGGGCACTGATTGGGGAGGTAAGTGTAGTGATATGGTGTTGCCCATCTGCGCCATGTGGGACCCATTCGAGCAAGATGTGTTTTGTGTAATGACTCTCATTTGGTCAGACACTAAAAGTGTGCTGTCCTGCCCAATAATGCTTTTGTCCGGTGGGGTCTGGGATGAACCATGCCGACTCAGACCCCTAGATGGATCCCTCTTGTCATTTTGCACCCCCAACGTAGTCTGATCAGGACCCTCTATTTCCTCCCTAATGACAGTGTCAGCAGCACCTGTGGGGCTAACCTGGCCTGTGGTTACAGACTCCACCTTCCTTTGTGCTATTGGGGCCTGACTTAAGGCATGAGTGTGGGCAAGGATGTGTGCTTAGTCTTGCCTCAATCCCTTCTAAATATGATTTTATAGGCGCCAACAGGCTTTTTAGCAATGCTTCAAACCTTGGAAACAATTAATCAATAAACTGGGCCATTGAACAGTCAGTACCCACATCCTGAGGAGTACCAACCTCCTTACGTATTAATGGTGCCTTCCTCCCCACCCCTCTTTCTTTAGACGGGAGGCTCTACAGGTGTGGTGATATCATCAGCAATAGAGTCCTCCACAACCAGGTCATGGCTAACTATGTCGGGCGACAATTCACCTGGTTGCGTAATGGCCACATCAGCATCTATTTGGGGCAGCAGAACAGGTTTGCCTCCAATGGGTTCCAGGGAGAGTCCCTTTTCAGTCCTGGCGATTTCTTTGGAAATGACAGTCGCAGCCCGCACCAAGAACAAATCAATAGTGGTGATAGTATCACCCCCCAAAGTATCGGTCCTCATCTTCCTTTTCCCCATGTTAAAACCTCGTCAAACAAAACACAGAATGGGTAGCCTTTACCTTACAGGAGAAAGAGGGATGGCCCGGCCTCTGTCGGGCTATGATGGCTAAGACGGGCTAAGACGGGCTAAGACGGGTCCGGTCTGGGCCCAGGCCCATGCCCGGGTGCATTCCGTGCTGCGGGACCCCCAGCGGGATAATGAAGGCGGCTCCGGGTGCAAACAGCAGTATCGGTGGCGTCCTGCCACAAGTGTTGCCAGGGCTTGTAGTCCAGCCCCCAGCAGTGCTAGTCTCTCTTGGTCCCACGCTGCGGGACCCCCAGCCTGATAATGAAGGCGCCTCCGGGCGCGAGCAGCAGCGTCGGCTGAATCCTGCGGCAAGTGTTCCCAGAGCTTGTGGTCCACCCCCCAGCACCCTTAGTCTCTCTTGGTCTACAGTGTTATCCTTCGTAGATGTACTTTCTCTCTGGCCTCCTTGGAGTCTTCCAGTTGTGCGGTACGGGATCTGTGGGAGGGAGTCGGGGCAGTCCACCAGCCTCAAGCTATCCAGCAGTTGCGGCTGTTCTTCCTCATGTGGGACGTAGAGGGGGTTCCCAGTCGCACAGCCTCCCCCTATCTGGATGCACTGATTGATTGTTTTCTTTGTTTTTCAGTTAGTTTTCAGCTCTCTCCAGAGTTTTACCCTTTTTAATATGTTTTTCCAGCATTGGAGGGATTAGGAATGATTTTATACACTTTTTTTGCTGGACTATATATAGCGATGGAACATAATTTTGCATTTGTTTGGATTTTATTTTTTTTTATTTGGTTTGCTACTTGTGAATTTGGATTTCTGCTTCAAAGGTCTTTATAAGTTTTCTCGGCATAGCACGTTTAACTGCTGGATCAGACATCTAACTCATGAAAATCCATTGAGAAGTGGTGAAGGTTGTGGATACTACTGTGGTGGCAATGTGAAGCTTTGGTATTGCCAGAGATGTCCCATTATTAGGCCTTGGAGGGTAAGATTTCAGAAAACTTATCAGTGTAATTAGAACTTGAACTGAGTCCCGATGATCCCCTTGCCCCCGTCCAAAGGATGCAGAATCATAAATGTCTGCTCTTCCCTTCAATCTGGATTTCACGTGGGATATTCCACTGAAAAATCTCTGCTCTCTTTGTCCATTCACAAAACAATGAACATTATACTGTTTTAAATCTGCTAGACCTATATGCAGCTTTTGACATGATGGACCACTCTATTCTTTCATCTCTGTCCTCCGGGGATCGTTAGTTCAGCTCATAACTGGCTTTCTTCCTCTCTCACTAGGCGCTATTTCTCTATCTTCTAGAAAGGAACATTCCCTGCTTCTTTTCTTGTTCAGTTTGTGATCCCCCAATGCTCTTGTCAAGGTCTTAACTTTGTTATGGCACAATTCTTACTGACTTTGTGGTTGTCTGGTAACAGGCTAGCCACTTCTACACCTGAATGCCCCGATATGGACCAACGGGAAAATAAAATAGAAGGCAGAACAGTTCATTGGGCAGAATGAGAAAACAAATGAATCAAGGCCAATCAAATGCTGGCAAGTGATGAAAATCTTCACCCAAGACCAGCTAAAAGCCCAATATGGACTAGGACAAAGTCAGAGCTGGCACTGTCTCCAGCTTATTATTTCCACTTATGCTTACTGCCTGCTCAGACAAATCCACTGAGAACATCACCTTACATACACATTAAAATGTGTGGAACATATAAGGCTGCTGTGCATGACTATGTAATACAATGATCACTGAAGTGTACTCAACCTCCCCCACAACACAACAAACTCGACATGGATCGCAAATCTGCACATCAAATGAATGCACGGAAGAGGAATGGTCATCTCCACGAGAAACTCATGACCACAGAATCACTACTTAAAAACACGGTTTACAAAGTGCTGCACAATTGGTATTGGACCTCAGTACGCTTGGTCAAACCTGCTGTAACTCAGATCCTTATTTTGTTAGAGATATGATAAAAAAGAAGGTACACTATGCCACATACTATGTGCATGCCCACTTCTCTCCGATTACTGGAGCGAGATATGGGGTACTCTCTCCACACATAGCCTACTACCCTTCCAACCATCTTTGACACTGGTAATATTGCACAGCATGATCGACAGAATATCGATGTTGGAGTTTCGATGTGCCAGAATATCAAGTTTTTAATATTGAGGTGGCACAAGGTCGACATGCAAGAATATCGTTGACCAGAATATCGACATGAAGGTAAGAAATATCGTTTTTTTCATATTGAAGTTAGTAATATCGTTAGTAAAAATATTGTTGTTAGTAATATCAACATTTATTTTAGTGTTTTGTACTTTACTATGTGTGTTTAAAGTATGTGATGTAATTATTTTGTATAAGTATAGCTTATTTTTTTAATGTATGTGTGAAAGTTTTAGAAGTAAATAATTATATGTTAATTAATTTTTGTGTATTTTAGTTCCGTAGTGGGTTGTGGGTTTATAGGGGAATAGGTTGGGAAGTAATTTAATTAGAATACATTTATTAATAATTTTTAGAAGTTATTAATTAAAAAAAAATTACATTTTGCGTTTTAGTTCCGTAGCGGGTTGTGGGTTTATAGGGGAATAGGGTGGGAAGTAATTTAACTACAATTAATTAATTAATATTTTTTATTAATTAATATTTATGTATTTAATATTTTATATTGTTAATTGTGATAATTTAATTGTTATTAGTTAGTTATTAATTGGTTATTAATTATTAATAATTAATTGGTTAATATGTTAATTGTGTCATTCTTTTAGGGGCTGTTTGTGGGTTTATAGGTGAATAGGGTGGGAAGTAATTTAACTACAATTAATTAATTACTATTTTGTATTAATTAATATTTATGTATTTAATATTTTATATTGTTAATTGTTATAATTAATTTGTTATTAATTAGTTATTAATTGGTTATTAATTATTAATAATTAATTGGTAAATGTGTTAATTGTGTTATTTTTTTAGGAGTGGGTTGTGGGTTTATATGGGAGTAGGGTGGGAAGTAATTCAATTATAATTAATTAATTAATCATTTTTATTAATTAATATTTATGCATTTAATATTTTATATTGTTAAATGTGGTTATTAATTTGTTATTGATTAGTTATAAATTGATCATTAATAATTATTAATTAATTATTAATTATGTTAATTGTGTATTTTTTAAGAGCATGTTGTGGGATGATAGGGGAGTATGGTGGAAATAATTACATTTTAATATTTTTTTAAATATTTTTTATATATTATTTATTTAATTTTATTTTATTTAATAGTGTTAATTCTGTGAATTAATTTATTACTGATTCTTTTTAATTTGCTTGTTAATTGTTATTAGTTAATTAATTAATTGTTAATTTATTATGTTAATTGTGTTATGTTTTACAACATTGGTGGGGGTATTTATAGGGGAATATGGTGGGAGGTAAATTATTTTTAATTAGTTAATTATTTGTTAATTAAAGTTCATTATTTTGCTGGAGTGGGAATAGTACATTATTCCCCTGCGCTATCCAACACTTTCCCTACTGTTGCACTTGCTGGAGTGGGAATAGTAATTTTATCCCCTCCGCTATCCAACACTTTCCCTACTGTTGCACTCCCTGGAGTGGGAATAGTAAATTATTCCCCTCCGCTATCCAACACTTTCCCTACTGTTGCGCTATCTGGAGTGGGAATAGTAAATTATTCCCCTCCGCTATCCAACACTTTCCTACTGTTGCACTTGCTGGAGTGGGAATAGTAATTTTAACCCCTCCGCTATCCAACACTTTCCCTACTGTTGCACTCGCTGGAGTGGGAACAGTAATGTTATCCCCTCCACTATCCAACACTTTCCCTACTGTTGCACTATCTGGAGTGGGAATAGTAATTTTATCCCCTCTGCTATCCAACACTTTCCCTACTGTTGCACTCGCTGGAGTGGAAATAGTAATTTTATTCCCTCTGCTATCCAACACTTTCCCTACTGTTGTACTCCCTGGAGTGGGAATAGTAAATTATTCCCCTCCGCTATCCAACAATTTCCCTACTGTTGCACTATCTGGAGTGGGAACAGTAATGTTATCCCCTCCACTATCCAACACTTTCCCTACTGTTGCACTATCTGGAGTGGGAATAGTAATTTTATCCCCTCTGCTATCCAACACTTTCCCTACTGTTGCACTCGCTGGAGTGGAAATAGTAATTTTATTCCCTCTGCTATCCAACACTTTCCCCTACTGTTGTACTCCCTGGAGTGGGAATAGTAAATTATTCCCCTCCGCTATCCAACAATTTCCCTACTGTTGCGCTATCTGGAGTGGGAATAGTAAATTATTCCCCTCCGCTATCCAACACTTTCCTACTGTTGCACTTGCTGGAGTGGGAATAGTAATTTTAACCCCTCCGCTATCCAACACTTTCCCTACTGTTGCACTCGCTGGAGTGGGAACAGTAATGTTATCCCCTCCACTATCCAACACTTTCCCTACTGTTGCACTATCTGGAGTGGGAATAGTAATTTTATCCCCTCTGCTATCCAACACTTTCCCTACTGTTGCACTCGCTGGAGTGGAAATAGTAATTTTATTCCCTCTGCTATCCAACACTTTCCCTACTGTTGTACTCCCTGGAGTGGGAATAGTAAATTATTCCCCTCCGCTATCCAACACTATCCCTACTGTTGCACTCTCTGGAGTGGGAATAGAACATTTTAACCCCTCCGCTATCCAACACTTTCTCTATTGTTGCACTCGCTGGAGTCGGAATAGTAATTTTATTCCCTCCGCTATCCAATACTTCCCCTACTATTGCACTATCTGGAGTGGGAATAGTAATTTTATCACCTCCGCTATCCAACACTTTCCCTACTGTTGCACTCATTGGAGTGGGAATAGTAAATTATTCCCCTATGCTATCCAAAACTTTCCCTACTGTTGCACTTGCTGGAGTGGGAATAGTAATTTTTACCCCTCCGCTATCCAACACTTTCCCTACTGTTGCACTCGCTGGAGTGGGAATAGTAATTTTATCCCCTCCGCTATCCAACACTTTCCCTACTGTTGCACTTGCTGGAGTGGGAAAAGTAATTTTATTCCCTCCGCTACCCAACACTTTCCCTACTCTTGCACTTCCTGGAGTGGGAATAGTAATTTTATCCTCTACGCTATCCAACATTTTCTCTACTGTTTCAGTTAATGTAGTGTAAATTGTTGTTTTAAAATTAAAAAAAATATTTTAATATTTTAATTTATTATATATATATATATATTATTTTTATGTTTATGTTACAGGTGTATGTATATATATATATGTATTTATAATTTGTATTATGTTTCTAAGGGGCACATTACGATACCCGGCGTAAAAAAATCCGCCAGGCATGGAAGCGGCAAAAATCCGCCCGCACACACCGCCTGAACACCGACCACGCCATTATGAGTACACAAACTGAAAACCGCCATCGGCGGAAAAATCATACAAAATACCGCCCGCCATCGTCCGAGTCGGAGTCAAACCGCCCGCCACGGACGGAAACACGCACGACAACACAAAACCGCCCGCCCACACGGCCGACACACCGCACGTGAAATTACGATCGCACCGCCATGAGCGCGGAAAAACAACAAATATACCGCCCGCCAGCGCAAACAACGCCGATGAGAATCGACACGGCAGAAGCCATGGCGCCCACGTACCTGCACAGAAACCATCCGCACACAAAACCAATAGCACACAACATGGCCAACAAGTCCACACAGCAAGGCACGCACAAATACACAAGCACAGTACACATCCCGAAAACACCCCCGGACAAACAAAAAATACAAAGGCCAGAACCCCAGACACAACACACCTGAAAACAACAGACCATGAGGACACACCCACATAGGTGAGTACAAAAGCAGCACTCCCACAGACCACAACCCCTTGCTACATTGCAAACCAGAGAGGAGAGGAGAGGACACAGTGACACAGCAAGGACAGCAGCACACCACAGAAACGCACACATCACAACCACCACCACCACCACCACCAAACACCGGCACCACAAACCCCCTGCACATTACACAACACACACCGCACCAGCACCACAAACACCATGGCACCACAAAGGATGCCCAAGTTCACGCCCATGGAGCTGACGGTCATGGTCGACGAGATCATCAAGGTGTACCCACAAATCTATGGGAACATGGTCCAGCACACACCACTAGCCACCAGAAACAGAATGTGGACCCGGATCGTAGACCAGGTCAATGCAGTCGGGACCCTGCCCAGGAACAGAACCGAGATAAACAAACGTTGGAATGACGTAAAGAGCCTGGTCAAGAAGAAGGAGGGCAAAAACAGAGAGCTGGCTGCCGTCACTGGCGGAGGGAATCCCGCGCTCTTTAAGACCTTCAAAGCGTGGGAGGAGAAGGTGCGAGTCGTAATCCATCCGGAGATCCTCGCCGGATTAGCAGGGGGAGTGGAGGCTGGTAAGTACAAACTAATGTATACCAGCACACCGCTATGTACACACATGCGCAACCACCATGCCACAGCTCCAAGGGACAAACACCCCCATGTCCAGCACACAATACACAACACATCACACGCACATGCAACAGACACTACCACACACAGCCCAAACCGAACAACTGTAAGATGCGTGGGGACATGTGTACACTAAGCCAGCCACGTAACCACCAACAGGTCCCCAAATATGCCAGAAGCGCCACAACGAGCACCCACCACACCCATGTGTCCGCCACAGCTGCACCAACTGACAAGTAACAGGTAAGTGGCAGGAACACAAAGTGCAGTGGGTCGGAGGGGGACAGCTGAAGTACAACACCCACCAGGCCCCCACTCCCACAGACCAGCAAGGTGGAGCACTCCCCACACCCATGTGTCAGGCACAGCTGCACCAACCGACAAGTAACAGGTAAGTGGCAGGAACACAAAGTGCAGTGGGTCGGAGGGGGACAGCTGAAGTACAACACCCACCAGGCCCCCACTCCCACAGACCAGCAAGGTGGAGCACTCCCCACACCCATGTGTCAGGCACAGCTGCACCAACCGACAAGTAACAGGTAAGTGGCAGGAACACAAAGTGCAGTGGGTGGGACGGTGGACAGCCCAAGTACAACACACACCAGGCCCCAGTCCCACAGCACAGCAAGGAGGAGCATCCCCACACCCCACACCCACGTGTCAGCCACCGCAGTGCACAACGACAGCCGAAAGGCAGACATCACGGTCCACAGCAATCGGTGTCAGTGGGTGTACAGCCACCCCACGACCCACTACACCCCCCACCCCCACAGACCTGCAACATGGAGCACCCCCGCTAAGAGCCATGTGGCATCCAGTACAGTGCACGCACGAACAACTTGCAGGTGGGAAACTGGACAGGGCTGGATTACTGGAGGCATGAGGACCATAACACCACCAACACATGGGACATGTCACGTAGCACACGAACACGCAGCACCGCCCACCGTCACGAACAAGTGAACAATGTGCACACGGACATGAACAGCAGACTCACACCCCACATGACCCATCACAGACATAGCAACACCCAAGGAGCCACGTCTGCATGCACAAGCCACACTGAATATAGTCCCACACGGCAGCCACTGTGCAACTCATCACACACAACCGAAACACCATTGAAGTCCTGTCCATGTAGCCCCTACTGCCTGTCAACCACACACCCCACAACTACGCCTATGTAAGACAAACAACACTAGACGCAACAGAGCGGAACAACATAAATGCACACGAACACCACTGAACCCATCAAACACACAGACACACCATGCACATACAACATACCATCCATCCCATCCGTCAGCCCCAGTCTCATGAAAGGCATGTCATCCGCACAGCTGCCACACATACAGCAGTCACGCTTAAGACACATGCCCATGACCAACCATGTGCCAGAAGTCAATTAAGCGCACGACACACTGTGAGCAACAACACACAACATGGGCCACCCCCCCCCCGAGCACTGCAGTGATGCACATGGCACAGGGCAGCACGCACACCAAGGAGATGGGACAACTGCAATACGTTGGCTGGCACACAACTATCACTCACTCATAACGATGCATCCAATGCCATGTCCAGTAACCACAACAGACAGCAAATATGCAGGCCATGTCAGGCATGCACACACCTCAGACCATGCACTGTCATGCTGCCACAACACATGTCACGTTCGGCACCCATGGCTCACAGCATGTACCCCAAAAGCATATACCCTCCCAAATGCGAATCTGGGGCATGGCCCCCATGTTGCCATATGCGTTCCTAAGCGTTCCATTTGAACCCCAAAAGCATATTCCATCCCAAATGCGAATCTGGGGCATGGCCCCCATGTTGCCATATGCGTTCCTAAGCGTTCCATTTGAACCCCAAAAGCATATTCCCTCCCAAATGCGAATCTGGGGCATGGCCCCCATGTTGCCATATGCGTTCCTAAGCGTTCCATTTGAACCCCAAAAGCATATTCCATCCCAAATGCGAATCTGGGGCATGGCCCCCATGTTGCCATATGCGTTCCTAAGCGTTCCATTTGAACCCCAAAAGCATATTCCATCCCAAATGCGAATCTGGGGCATGGCCCCCATGTTGCCATATGCGTTCCTAAGCGTTCCATTTGAACCCCAAAAGCATATTCCCTCCCAAATGCGAATCTGGGGCATGGCCCCCATGTTGCCATATGCGTTCCTAAAGCGTTCCATTTGAACCCCAAAAGCATATTCCATCCCAAATGCGAATCTGGGGCATGGCCCCCATGTTGCCATATGCGTTCCTAAGCGTTCCATTTGAACCCCAAAAGCATATTCCATCCCAAATGCGAATCTGGGGCATGGCCCCCATGTTGCCATATGCGTTCCTAAGCGTTCCATTTGAACTCCAAAAGCAAAGTTCAAACCAGACCCAGGATGGGCCAGGAGCCCGCATACACCAGAGTCACAATGAGTAGGGGCAAAGCAACACACCCATCGGCATGGCCAATCCGTCCCATGCCACATGTGCACAGCACACAGTCCCATTGCCTAGCACACACACCTACAGATGCCACAGCCACACACTCGCCTCCGGGAAACCCATGTACGAGATTGCACGAACTGCCAATGTCAGACGACTAATACATACTTCGCCAGGTGCAACACAATAACAAATCTCATTCTCTCCACAGGTGACGAACTGCTGGACGCTGGGGATGGAGACAGCAGCCAGCACAGCCAGCCTACAAGCCCCCAACGAGGACTCACGGATCTGGAGGATCTGTCCACCTCTTCGGACACGGACCACCAAGCTGGCCCATCTGGCGTGGCAGGGCCCAGCCGCTCCCCAGGACCCCTCCTACCCACCAACCCATCATCCAGGGATGCTGAACAGTCCCAGTCCCCTGCTGCCACTGTCGTTGCGGCCACACCCACGGTCATTGCGGCCACTACCACTGCCGCAACCGCCACCATCGCCGCACCGACCACCACCGCCTCCACCACCACCACGTCTTCGCTGGCACCAGCCCCAGCGCAGGTGGTGGCCCGGCCGACTGGATCCACCCTGGGAGCCACAGCGAGGACCGTGGTGAGCAATGTGGCTAGTGGGCAGGCCGGTGGCAGCAGGACTGGTAGGAGGAGCAGGGTCAGGAAACGCCAGCCTCCCCTGGGAGCCATGCCCTGCCTCAAATGGCCAGAGTCCTTGGGGCCTATGAAGAGGCCCAAGGACAATGGGCCAGGTCTGCTACTGACACGCGGGAGGTGCTGGGGGTGCTGAGGTCCATGGACGCCCATATGGGCCAATTCGTGTCCCGTATGGACCAACTCGTGGACCTCATGGGCCAGCTGGTGGTGGCGGTGGGGTCACAGGCAAGGCCAGCAACACCACCTCCGCCACCACCTGCTAGGGCGCAGGCTCGGGCAGCAGTGTCCACTTCCCCTGCGTCCACAGCCAGTGAGCACACCTCACCCACCACCAGCAGGTCGCCACCACACACCCCCTCCCAAACGTGGAAGGGGCCGTCCGAAGAGGAAACAGATCTCCCGGGAGGACTTCGCACGCTCCAGTCGCAAGTGAGGCAGCCAGCCAGCCTTCCGCCAGCCTTCCTTGACCAGCCACTGCATTGACTTGCTCTACGATCCCACTCCACACAGCCAGCTGGATGGCATGTGTGTGTTGGACTATGGACATAGAACCAGTGGGTACACCCTGATCATCACGCAGCCATGACCGACAGCTCATTGTCACTGCACGCACCACTTTTGTCATCACCTTACACACAATCACATGTCACAGTTTGTAATAAATGCACCTTTTTCACTAACTGCTGTTTGTGCCCTGTGTCTTTATTGTACGGAATACAACGGCCACCTTGGGCGGAAAGGCACCTGATGCGTGGCATGGAAATGGAATCCGGAGGGCCTGTAGGGACCTAGGGGTGGGAGACAGAACAGGAGCACATTCAATGAGTGTGTCACACACCCATCACACAGTACATGTCAACAACTACAAGCAATGTACACACATCGCACAGAGCAATAGGGCACAATGCCACAGTCACCAACAGTGGCATACTACCCTGGCCATGGAGCGTTGACACACTGCACGCAGTGAACATACGGCCACCCTGACACAGCACACACACACCTGCATAGATACAGACACATCATCCGTCGTACATGGACACTCACCGTCAAGTGAAGTAGCGGGCGATGAGCTGCTGGCGCACATTCCCAGCTTCCTCCTCTCTGCTGTCCACCTCACTCGAGCTGTCCTGGTCTGCGGGCTGGGGCCCTGGTTGATCTCCGTCATCCACAATGAGGGGGATCTGCTTCCGAATGGCCAGATTGTGCAGCATGCAGCACGCCACCACTATCTGGCACACCTTCTGTGGGGAGTACGCCAGTGCACCCTCGGTGCGGTCCAGGCACCTGAACCTGGACTTGAGGAGGCCAAAGGTACGCTCGACCACACGTCTGGTCCTCCCATGTGCCTCATTGTATCGATCGTCTGCTGGGGTGCGAGGATTCCTCAATGGACTGAGCAGCCATGCCCCATTCGGATACGCAGAGTCACCTGGGTGTGAGGGACACAGAGAACCGTTGCTATTCCAACTGGACAGGGGACAGCATCGCACAACCAGCACGCTACACCACTCCACATACTCACCGACAATACAGCCACGATCCTGTTGCAGATTGGCCATCAGTCGTGGCAAGATGCTGTTGCGCATTATGTGTGCGTCATGGGCCGAGCCTGGAAACTTTGCACACACGTGGGTGATCACCATGTCCGCAAGGCACACCACTTGCACATTCAGGGAGTGCGTGTGCTTCCTGTTGCGGTACAGGTGCTCAGTGGCCTGTGGTGGAACAAGGCCAACATGAGTGCAGTCAATGGCTCCCACGACGTGTGGGATTCTGCCAAGGGCATAGAATGCACCCTTCACTGCCGCCAATTCACGAGCCCTGGGGAATCTGATGTACCTGTTCCGGTACAGCATCATGGCTGCCAGTACATCCCTCAGCACCTTGCTGAACATGGGCTGGGACATCCCTCCTCCACTGCCCACTGTGTGCTGGAATGACCCAGTGGCGAAGAAATGCATGGCGGCCATCACCTTAGCCGTGGGGGTGACAGCAGTCGGATACACCCTGCGGGGACGGAGATGGGGCTCTAACATGGCACACAGTCGATGCAGAGTTGGCCTGTCCAGCCGAAACTTCCTGATTACCTCTGTATCGTCCATGTCCGCCAGCAATTGGTATGGGCGGTCAATGTTCGGTCTCCGCCTGGGTTAAATGGCAGAGGACACATGTCAAAGCAACACGGCACATAGCAATTTCGCATACACATCACTGACATGACTGAGCAAGCACATGGGCCACAGCCCAGCTGTCAAGCTGGGACGGCACGGCCACAATACACTTACACAGGTCTCCCAACAATGGCAATGGCAAGTGAGACATACCACTGCCATGTGCATGCACATGGGGATCTAGGCCCCAATGACTTGCGGGGCGTGCTGATGGGGACTGACTGCATATTCGTCAAGCGGCAACGCCACGGCAACATGAGTGTCTGCTGAGCATGGTACTGCTTCCGAGGCTGGATGAGTATGGCACACGACGACGACGATGTGGGCACGGGCTGAGCGGCCAATACAAGTGGGACCTGTGGCACGAGGGGATATGAGACAGTAGTAGGTGTCAGCACTGCACCCTATGTACAGCACTGTACGGATCACAGCTCCCGAAACATTGACTGGTGTCCACATTGACAGCCCCATGCCAAGACGGCTGTGTGCTTGCAGTCACACGTCACAGGTGAGAGGTTACATTGCACGTGCCAGGTGGCAGTCGTACATAGTGGGAGCTGGCATGTGTGTGCATGTGTCTCCTGTTCAGGATCCACCAGATGGGCGCTGACTCTGTACTGACCATTGGACACAGCATGTTCCGTGGAAGGCTTGTGTGTGTGGGATGGTGGCACTGGATGTGCCTCCGTTGGGTGGGGGCCATGCACAGGGCGGGTACGTCGATGATTGCGCATTGTTGGTCACGGTGGGTGCACCAGCTAAGATGTGTTGCCCTGTGTTCAATTCCTATGTCCGCATGATGATGGACTGTGGATGTGGGCAGACTACACATTGGTCGATGTGCTGTCCATATGCATGTGCCTTCACACCAGGCACAGCTGCCCCTGCACATGTGACCCCTGCTGGACTCGCTGCTGGGTCTGTGGAGCTGATGCACCTTCTGCGCGAGGGCGGACAGCTCTCCTCACTTCCCTCATTGCGCATGTCATGTCTTTGCCGCAGGTGACATGGATCATGGAGGGCCCACATGTACGCGTGGGTAGGCTACACATGATTGTTCACTGGTCGCCACCCCCAGTCAGTGTTTCGAATGGGAAGCTTGTCGTGCTGGTGGTATGTTCGATGTGGCGGATGGGCGGGCCTAGGTGCGGGCTTACATTCCGGACATGGGGGTAGTTGGATTGGCGACTAGTTGCAGTACACACGGGACACGTCTCTTCCTTTCCACATCTGGGTCATCCCTTGTACTAACTGACAGTGATACAGTCATCTTCGCCCCAGCCCTCATGTCCTCCCCTCGCCCCCAATATGCATGCTCACCTGCGAGGCTAGCGCTTGCACAGGCAGCCCCAAGCTCGCACCAGAGAGGGCAAGGAGTGCATGTGTGGGTCCAGTTGCACGAGTGGGCTGTCTCAGGGTATGATGTGTGGCGGGACGCCGTCCACCTGCGTGGTGCCCCAAATGGAGACCCGGCCTGCATGGACTATGCATCACAGTCTTCGCCTTCCGGATCCGCCACCTGCGACACCCAGTGGCTGTGGCTGCCCTTGCGGCCATGCCGCGTCCGTCTGTGGCTGATGGCCCACACATTCACTCTTTGGCCTCTCTGGGGAGGGTTCAGGGGTGGTGGCGCACGCGCTTGCACTTAGTCGCAATGGCATGTGGCGTGGTTGGTATGATGGGCAATGGATGGGATGGTGCGAGCCACCTCCCGTGACGTCAGTGCTGCTCGTGCTGTGGTGCGTCCCCCTACACTTCCATTTGACTTTTTGCCATGCTGGACGTTGAGGTTCTATTGCCTGCGTGATATGACCAGGAGGAGCGCGAGGAGACCTCTCACACACCATGCTCCACTGCCATCCCGTGCCCTGTATCGCCTGTGTGGATTGACTATGTTGGGGTTACACCTGGTCGACTGGGGCTGTGTGTGCCTTGTCAAGGGGCATGGCGGGCGCACAACAGGATCCAGCTTGTCCACAGAGGGTGGGCTGAGGTGCGCCTGGTACCGCTTTGTACGTGTGCCCGGCTGCTGTGCACACACGTGTTCACTCCCCCCGACAGGTGTCCTCTCACAATGCCCAGGGAAGCGGTGGTGTACTGTTCATGACCCCTCCCAACACGGCGTGCTCCAACTTGGCATGTGCGCATCTACCCGTCGCACCCACCCACCTGAGCACTGCGTCCATACGACTTCACACGACACATGTGTGTCTTCCACAGTAGTGCTACTCATTTGCGTTGACATCCAATACCAGTGGACTACATGGTCATGTCACGACTGCCGTGTACTTCACATACTCTCATCCTCTCTCATTCGTACTTGTGAAATGAGTCAGCGGAGACAGTTCTGGTTTCAAACATTATATTGAGTCTTCTGTCCTCTGTGATGCAGTATAGTGGACACTACTGGCAGCGGGATACATGTTGAGGATATACTGAGCATGATTACAAATGGGATAGGGTGTGGGGTTACATCTGCTTGGCCAAGGCTGTGCTAATGTACATTTACGTATAGCTGCGGAGCTGCGGACTTTGACACAGACGGTATACATGTAGCCTACCAGACCGCTCGGCATCATGGGCACAGTCCATCTCAGTTCCATGTGACAGGTTTGCTGCGGTTGTTCCTCATGCACGCGTGCATGTGAGATGACATCAGGGCATGTGCTTGCGTGCATGCAGCGGCGTGCCACTTGTTGTTGCACTGTGGTGGTTACTGGACATGTCACAGTCACTGGGGTCGTGTTGTTGTTGTATGCACTTGTCGTCCATGCAAAGGTCCTGGTATGGGATTCCCGGGGCGGGGGTGGGAGGGGTGCAGCACCCACAGACTCCAGGCGACCTATTCATGTCCACTGAGCGGTGTGTGTGTCCATGTGCGCTGGATCCATGTCGTGTCCTGGTTGTTCGTGCAGTTCCGTCCATGTGGGTGCGATGCACAGAGCCCATGCCACTGCCTCCCACGATGCATGCGGTGTTCCTGGATGTGATGGGGAACAGTGTGCATGTCCCGGTCATATCCGATGTCATGGCGATGTCGTTGATGGTGTGGTTACAGTTGCCGGTCGTTTGGTATGGCTGTTGTGGTGGTGACTGGCCAGTCCGTGCGGAAGCTGAGCATGGGTGCGGGGTTGGACTTCATAGGTCACTCGGGGAACCTGCGTTGTGGTCCGACGTATTTACAGGTTGACAGGTATGCGATGCCGCCCAGCAGGGCTTCCATGTCATTGGTGGTGTACATGTTTGCCAGCCAATGAAGCGGATGGTGGCTGTCAAGGTGTTGTTCGTAGGTTGTCCCTTGGAGGACCATGATGGGGCATGCTGGGTGACATTCGATGTAGCTGTTCTCGATGATCCGTCGTGTGGAGGCACAGTGGTTCCATTTCAGTGCGCGTGCGATGTTGGCCACATACGCCATGCCCCCATAGGCAGAGCAGGCCCTGTCGTGTGCGTCCAGAGGGAGGAGTAGTGGTAGCAGGTCCGCCTTCAGACATGCCGGGTTGGAGAGGCATATCTCGACGGGATGCTGGTAGGGACACCTCCGACAGTAGAAGACGGGCATGACGCAGCTGAACAATGTGATGCGGTAAGTCAGTCGGTAACTTACGTTCAGCAGGGACAGGAGATCGCATCCCAATGTATGTATCGTGCTGGTTTGGTACAGCTTGAGCTCTTCGGCGTAGTTGGGTAGGTGTGTTGCGGTTGCCATTTCGCAGCGGTTCGTAGAGGTGGCGTGCTCCGGCTGTGTGTGCAGTCTGCAATGTGCACGCTCCGGGGTTGCTGTGAGCTCTGTGTAGTCGTGGGGAGACAGGACTTGTGTTCTGTTGGCTTGTTTGGAGGACACGGGCCCTCTTCCCACATGCTTCTCAGACAGTTCAAGGTCGGTGCTGTGTGACTCCTTCCAATTAACTTGTATGTGGCCGACATGGGGGAGTGTTTTCTTCTTTCTTCCCCGTCCGTTGTGTGCTTCTGTGATATGCGCTATCTGCCCTGTGGTCGGTCTCCTCGGCATGCCTGTGTTGGTCTATTCTTGGACAATGGCTGTATTCACCGGCTTCTGTCGTAGGGCTGTGGTTTCGGTGTTGGAATGGAAGGTCATTCAGTGCTGTCTGCTCTCCCTTGTGTGGGCGGCAGGCTGCCTTTCCGCTCTGCGTTGGGCCTTGTGTGTGGATGTAATTCTTGGGCCACCTGTTGTCGGTCCCCGGGCTCTTTGGTGTTCCGTTTCATGTGTCTTGTTCATATGTGCAGGGTGGTATGGGTTTTTCAGTGTGGTACTGGCGTTCCTCTTCCCGAAGGGGCCCTGCTTCTCCTAGTTGGTGTTGCCGCCGCTGTGTGCTTCGCCATGTTTGTTACACTGGGGTGTGTCCTGCTGTTGCGTGACTTAACTGACATGTGTGCGTCGGTTGTGTGGCGTTGGGTGTTGTCCGTGAATTGGGCGTTGGGGACATGTCTGTGGCCGGCCTGTCACGTGTCATGTGCGTTCGGGGTGGGGCTGGTGTGTGTGCTGCTTGGTTGTGTCCCTGTGTCTGTGTGCGACGCATGCATGGCGCTGCGGTTGACCTCTGCGTTGTGCGCATGTGTGGCGGCGTCATCGGCGCTTTGGGGCCGTGACGGGGTGGTTGGTTCCTAGTCCCAGGTGGTGTGTACACATGTGTTCCGCGATGTTAGGATTTGGCCTGTGTGTCATATGTGGATGCAATGGTG
The DNA here is from genome assembly GCA_963921515.1 of Calotriton arnoldi. Lineage (NCBI taxonomy): Eukaryota > Metazoa > Chordata > Amphibia > Caudata > Salamandridae > Calotriton > Calotriton arnoldi. Next base: position 1,186,597 of record CAWUFW010006193.1, read on the forward strand.
GATGTGTAGTGTGCACGCGCTGGTGGGGGTTGTCCGCTTTATCCGCCCTTGCACTGTGTGCGCTGTTTGCGTGCACTTGTTGTGTGTGTGCCTACCTGCGTCTCCGCGGTACGTTGCGTCCTTGGTGGTGCATCAGCAGAAGCATGGGAAGGGCCTGCAGTGCTGGATTCATGCCCGGGTGCCGCTTCTTTGTTGTCCGTGCTCTGCGTCCGTGTTTCCGCCTCTCTTTCACGTGCGGTGTCTCTTTGCCGTGGGAGCCGTTTGTTTGCGGCATCGTAATTTATGCGCCGGGCGGGACGTGTTTCGTCGGACGGTGTGTGTCAGTTGTGCTGCGCCGCTACGTGTGCGGGCGCACTTTGATGGCGGACGGTGTTGCTGGCTTGCCGGCGGTGTTTGGCCTGCTTTTCGCATCGTAATTGGGCGGGCGTGTGGACTGCTGCGTGCCGGCGGTAACTGGTGGTTTTTGCATCCGCCAGCACGGCGGTTGTGCTTCCGCCCGACATCGTAATGGGCCCCTAACATTTTATAATTTATTATAATAATTATTTATTAATATTATTAAGTAAATATATATAATAGTTTTTATATATGTATGTTTAATTTATTTTTACATTACATTTATTATTTATAATTTTTAACATTTTTAATAATTCTAACTGTTTTTATTAATTATATGTATTATTTAATTTATTTAAAATAATTTATTAGAGCTTTTTAAATAACGATATTTTGAACAACGATATTTTTAACTACGATATTTCTTTTCTCGATACTTTTGTACTTACCATTGTAAAGATAGGATGTCGATATTCTTGACATCGATATTTTGAACACGATCTTTGTGTAGGTCGATATTCCTGTCATCGATATTCTGTCAGTGATCCGATCGACATAAAAGACAGCATTCATCATAAGGAAGATGGATGACTAACTTGTTAACAGTAAATAAAGCTTGCATTCTTTGCCACTGAAAAACTGGATCGACCACCTACACATGAACAATGGCTAACCAAGCTTTTTCATCTGACCTCACACAAAGTAACATATAAAGTACAAGGCTGTGAAGACTTTTTAAATAAACTATGGTCTCTCTTACTTGAGCAGCATTAAGGCAAATTCACACTTAACAAAGCACAGAACATGACAACTGGACACTACTTACCCCACCTCACAAAAGGGAAACTAATTTCATATGATAGAGTCAGTTGCACCCCTCTAAAGAGTGTGTGTGGTACGCTTGCTATTAATACTGCACTGTTATGAACCTTCCAGTTTGAGGAGGGGGACACACGTGTAGAGCTCCGGAGCCTCAAGTGAATGATGTGTGTTGTTACCCATTTCGAGAAAAGGAGAACCGACAGGTGTCTCACTGTTCTTAATGACGATCTAGGCTATTCCAGATTCAGTGTTATGGGTCAGATAACCCTGCCTTATAACAGTAATGCCTAATTATTCCACAGCGTGGGAGAACTAGTTCAGCCTGAATCTAAATCACTCAAATGTATGTGATATCTTCAATTCGCATAACTAACTACCTGATTGGAGTTTAGAAGCTCATGCCTTTTTAGTCTGCCTAAGGTTTGTTCAGAAACTGGGATGAAAAAATGGTAACACTTCCTGTCTAGAGCTATTTACTGAAAGAAGTTGATACAACCATAGTTTATTGCCTTCGCTGGCGGTGCATGTTACTTCAAATAGAAGCTAAATTACCCCTTAATTTTCAACTATAACAATATGAATAAATATGCACCAGGAGGCCTCTTCTTAGTTGGTCATAAACTTTTGAGAAACTGTTCCTCAGTTTTGACTTTTTAGTCAGTAGCCCTGTGTTTAATGGAAATTGTAGTTTCATGTGTACGAAGATAAGTATACGCTTCTCATACTTTGCATTGAGGTTCTGTTCAAAAGTCAAGACCAGCTGAATGTGTTAGGCATTTCACGCCTAAACTTGGCTGCTGGACATTTTGGAAGGACAGGCCCATAATGAATAATGATGTTTTAAAAAAGAAAAATGTCACTAGTTCTCATTTGATGTAAACAGGTGGATGAAATCTGCATCATGTAGTTTGACGTGTGGCTTAATCTTCCACGGATTTACAGAAAAGAAGTGCAATCATTGTCATGAAATACCACAATTAACGTCTCAACGGTTTTGATTTTATTAACTTAAATAATGAAATCAGGAGACGCTGCTGCCTCCATTTGAAAGGCTGATGTGCTTGATACACACAGATCTTCTCCGTAAGTGCATTAACCTACTGAGATATCTACCTGCAGATATTAAAGTGTTGCTCTTTCCCCTTTTCTGTCTCCATCTAACCTCATCTCAAGATAAGCCCTTCCTTCTCTACTCTGGCCCTTATGAATGAAGCGTTTACTTTTAAAAAAAGATATTTTTGAAGGTGCTTTTATCCAGAATTTCTGCCATTAATTCCAAAATCCTGAACATTCGAGAACTTGGCCAAACTATTCTGAACTTTCTCTTCTGATTTATAATTCAAGAGGAAATAATGGCAGATGCATAGCGGCAAAGTTCGTTAAAAAAAGACATAAAAGAGGAAGCAAATCTTTCTAAGTATTTTATGAATCCACACAAAAATACTTTAAAAAAAGTTATCCCATACGTAATTGTTGCATTTCTCTGATAGGTAAAACAATCGGGCTCTTTGCGATGCAGAATACCAACAATGAATGGACGCGTTTCCATTTTGGGTTAGAAAAAATAATGTCATAGTACTGTGAGAGGTATTTGGACATAATATTAAGTTTTAAATATCGAGTTACAGGAATATTTGAAATATAATACTGTGATAAAAAAATGTGATGCAGAAATATCGCTGTCAAGAATATCATTGTTGTTAATATTGTTTTCAATTATATTGTTGTAAACAATATAGTTTTAAAATTATTTTATGTATTATAGTTAATATATTAATTTTACGTGCTATTATTGTTTGTATAATTGATGATAATATTTTAAAATATGTTTGTAATTGTAAGTGATTTAAATTGTTTATTTAATTGTTATTAGTAATTTATAGTGTCTTAGCCGGTAGCTAGGTTTGTAGGGGTATAGGGTGGGAAGTTAATTAAGTATAATTAATTAACAATTAATTATTAATGTTTTATTAAATATTTAATTGATGATTAATTATTTAACTTGTATAAGAGCTATAAGGCCCATTACGATACCCGGCGTAAAAAAATCCGCCAGGCATGAAAGCGGCAAAAATCCGCCCGCACACACCGTCTGAACACCGACCACGCCATTACGATTACACAAACCGAAAACCGCCATCAGCGGAAAAACCACACAAGATACCGCCCGCCCTCGTCCGAGTCGGAGTCAAACCGCCCGCCACGGACGGAAACACGCCCGACAACACAAAACCGCCCGCCCTCACGGCCGACACACCGCACGTGAAATTACGATCGCACCGCCATGAGCGCGGGTAAACCACAAATATACCGCCCGCCAGCGCAAACAACGCCGATGAGAATTGACACGGCAGAAGCCATGGCGCCCACGTCCCTGCACAGAAACCATCCGCTGACAAAAACAATCGCACACAACATGGCCAACAAGTCCACACAGCAAGGCACGCACAAATACACAAGCACAGTACACATCCCGAAAACACCCCCTGGACAAACAAAAAATACAAAGGCCAGAACACCAGACACAACACACCTGAAAACAACAGACCATGAGGACACACCCACATAGGTAAGTACAAAAGCAGCACTCCCACAGACCACAACCCCTTGCAACATTGCAAACTAGAGAGGAGAGGAGAGGACACAGTGACACAGCAAGGACAGCAGCACACCACAGAAACGCACACATCACAACCACCACCACCACCACCACCACCACCAAACACCGGCACCACAAACCCCTGCACATTACACAACACACACCGCACCAGCACCACAAACACCATGGCACCACAAAGAATGCCCAAGTTCACGCCCATTGAGCTGACGGTCATGGTCGACGAGATTATCAAGGTGCACCCACAAATCTATGGGAACCTGGTCCAGCACACACCACTAGCCACCAGAAAGAGAATGTGGAACCGGATCGTAGACCAGGTCAATGCAGTCGGGACCCTGCCCAGGAACAGAGTTGAAATCAACAAACGGTGGAATGACGTCAAGAGCCTGGTCAAGAAGAAGGAGAGCAAGAACAGAGAGCTGGCTGCCGTCACTGGCGGAGGGAATCCCGCGCTCTTCAAGACCTTCAAAGCGTGGGAGGAGAAGGTGCGAGTCATTATACATCCGGAGATCCTCGCCGGATTACCAGGGGAGTGGAGGCTGGTAAGTACAAACTAATGTATACCAGTACACCGCTATGTACTCACATGCACTACCACCATGCCACAGCTCCCAGGGACAAACACCCCCATGTCCAGCACACAATACACAACACATCACACACACATGCAACAGACACCACCACACACAGCCCAAACCTAACAACTGTAAGATACGTGGGGGCATGTGTACACTCAGCCAGCCACGTAACCACCAACAGGTCCTCAAGTATGCCAGAAGCGCCACAACGAGCACCCACCACACCCATGTGTCCGCCATAGCTGCACTAACCGACAAGTAATAGGTAAGTGGCAGGAACACAAAGTGCAGTGGGTGGGAGGGTGGACAGCTCAAGTACAACACACACCAGGCCCCTAGTCCCACAGCACAGCAAGGAGGAGCATCCCCCACACCCACGTGTCAGCCACCGCAGTGCACACCGACAGCCGAAAGGTAGACATCACGGTCCACAACAATCGGTGTCAGTGGGTGTCCAGCCATCACCACGACCCACAACACCGCCCCCACCCCCACAGACCTGCAACATGGAGCACCCCCGCTTAGAACCATGTGGCATCCAGTACAGTGCACGCACGAACAACCTGCAGGTGGGAAACTGGACAGGGCTGGATTACTGGAGGCATGAGGACCGTAACACGACCAACACATGGGACATGTTACGTAGCAGACGAACACGCAGCACCGCCCACTGTCACGAACAAGTGAACAATGTGCACACAGACATGAACCACAGACTCACACCCCACATGACCCATCACAGACACAGCAACACCCAAGGAGCCACGTCTGCATGCACAAGCCACACTGAATATAGTACCACACGGCAGCCACTGTGCAACCCATCACACACAACCGAAACACCATTGAAGTCCTGTCCATGTAGCCCCTACTGCCTGTCAACCACACACCCCACAACTACGCCTATGTAAGACAAACAACACTAGACGCAACAGAGCGGAACAACATAAATGCACACGAACACCACTGAACCCATCAAACACACAGACACACCATGCACATACAACATACCATCCATCCCATCCGTCAGCCCCAGTCTCATGAAAGGCATGTCATCCGCACAGCTGCCACACATACAGCAGTCACGCTAAGATACATGCCCATGACCAACCATGTGCCAGAAGTCAATGAAGCGCACGCCACACTGTGAGCAACAACACACAACATGGGCCACACCCCCCGAGCACTGCAGTGATGCACATGGCACAGGGCAGCACGCACACCAAGGAGATGGGACAACTGCAATACGTCGGGTGGCACACAACCATCACATACTCATAACGATGCGTCCAATGCCATGTCCAGTAATCACAACAGACAGCAAATATGCAGGGTATGTCAGGCATGCACACACCTCAGACCATGCACTGTCATGCTGCCACAACACATGTCACGTTCGGCACCCATGGCTCACAGCATGTAGCCCAAAAGCATAATCCATCCCAAATGCGTTTCTGGGGCATGACCCCCATGTTGCCATATGCGTTCCTAAGCGTTCCATTTGCACCCCAAAAGCATATTCCATCCCAAATGCGTTCCTGGGGCATGACCCCCATGTTGCCAAATGCGTTCCTAAGCGTTCCATATGCACCCCAAAAGCAAAGTACAAACCGGACCCAGGATGGGCCTGGAGCCCGCATACACCAGAGTCACAATAAGTAGGAGCACAGCAACACACCCATCGGCATAGCCAATCCGTCCCATGCCACATGTGCACAGCACACAGTCCCATTGCCAAGCACACACAACAACAGATTGTACAGACACACACCCGCCTTCGGGACACACGTGCACGAGAGTGCACGAACGGAGAATATCAGACAACCAATACAGACTTCGCCAGGTGCAACACAATAACAAATCTCATTCTCTCCACAGGTGACGAACTGCTGGATGCTGGGGATGGAGACAGCAGCCAGCACAGCCAGCCTACAAGCCCCCAACGAGGACACACGGATGTGGAGGATCTGTCCTCCTCTTCGGACACGGACCACCAAGCAGGCCCATCTAGTGTGGCAGGGCCCAGCCGCTCCCCAGGACCCCTCCTACCCACCAACCCATCATCCAGGGCTGCTGAACATTCCCAGCCCCCTGCTGCCACTGTCGTTGCGGCCACACCCACGGTCATTGCGGCCACACCCACGGGCATTGCGGCCACACCCACGGTCATTGCGGCCACACCCACGGTCATTGCGGCCACTACCACTGCCGCAACCGCCACCACGTCTTCGCTGGCCCCAGCCCCAGCGCAGGTGGTGGCCCGGACGACTGGATCCACCCTGGGAGCCAGGGCGAGGACCGTGGTGAGCAATGTGGCTAGTGGGCAGGCCGGTGGCAGCAGGACTGGTAGGAGGAGCAGGGTCAGGGAAACGCCAGCCTCCCTGGGAGCCATGCCCTGCCTCAAATGGCCAGAGTCCTTGGGGCCTATGAAGAGGCCCAAGGACAATGGGCCAGGTCAGCTACAGACACGCGTGAGGTGCTGGGGGTGCTGAGGTCCATGGACGCCCATATGGGCCAACTCGTGGACCTCATGGGCCAGCTGGTGGTGGCGGTGAGGTCACAGCCAGGGACAGCAGCTCCCCTCCGCCACCACCTGCCGGGGCGCAGGGTCGAGCAGCAGTGTCCAGTTCCCCTGCGTCCACAGCCAGTGAGCACACCTCAACCACCAGCATGTCGCAAGCAGGCACCCCCTCGCAAACGTGGAAGGGGCCGTCCGAAGTGGAAACAGATCTCCCGGGAGGACTTCGCACGCTCCAGACGCAAGTGAGGCAGCCAGCCAGCCTTCCTTGACCACCCACTGCATTGACTTGGACTACGATCCCACTCCACACAGCCATCTGGATGGCATGTGTGTGTTGGACTATGGACATAGAACCAGTGGGTACACCCTGAGCATCACGCAGCCATGACCAACAGCTCATTGTCACTGCACGCACCACTTTTGTCATCACCTTACACACAATCACATGTCACAGTTTGAAATAAATGCACCTCTTCCACAAACTGCTGTCTGTGCCCTGTGTTTTAATTGTACGGAATACAACGGCCACCTTGAGCGGAACGGCACCTGATGCGTGGCATGGCAATGGAACCGGACGGCCTGTAGGGACCTAGGGGTGGGAACAGAACAGGAGCACATTCAATGAGTGTGTCACACACCCATCACACAGTACATGTCAACAACTACAAGCAATGTACACACATCGCACAGAGCAATAGGGCACAATGCCACAGCCACCATCAGTGGCATACTAACCTGGGC